>JBBBVM010000508.1:1200000-1801755 GCA_037355625.1 Petunia x hybrida | reverse complement strand
AGTCCTCGTGTTGCATCCCTCTTTTTGCCAAAATAACGTCAGCCAGGCTTTATTGCAACAGCATTTCACTATAACGTCCTAATACCCGTCAGAATGGATATTATTTCGTTATATTTTACCTCTTTATAACGTCGTTCTAGCTACAACGACAGGCGGGGTCGTAAATCCGTGAACGGTGCAAGGTGTGTCTTATTAAGCGGGACTACGGCAGCTTGCCGAGGTAGATCTCGAAAAAATAATCGAAATTAAAAAAAGAATCGCACGAAACGGATAAACGAGCGTAAAGTTATGACGGTTTGAAGGTTGAAAAGATTAGCGGGCGCACGGAATGGATAACAGAAGTTAGAGCGCAAAGAATGACGGATGCGATCATACCAGCACTAACGCACCGGATCCCATCAGAACTCCGAAGTTAAGCGTGCTTGGGCGAGAGTAGTACTGGAATGGGTGACCCTCCGGGAAGTCCTCGTGTTGCATCCCTCTTTTTGCCAAAATAACGTCAGCCAGGCTTTATTGCAACAGCATTTCACTATAACGTCCTAATACCCGTCAGAATGGATATTATTTCGTTATATTTTACCTCTTTATAACGTCGTTCTAGCTACAACGACAGGCGGGGTCGTAAATCCGTGAACGGTGCAAGGTGTGTCTTATTAAGCGGGACTACGGCAGCTTGCCGAGGTAGATCTCGAAAAAATAATCGAAATTAAAAAAAGAATCGCACGAAACGGATAAACGAGCGTAAAGTTATGACGGTTTGAAGGTTGAAAAGATTAGCGGGCGCACGGAATGGATAACAGAAGTTAGAGCGCAAAGAATGACGGATGCGATCATACCAGCACTAACGCACCGGATCCCATCAGAACTCCGAAGTTAAGCGTGCTTGGGCGAGAGTAGTACTGGAATGGGTGACCCTCCGGGAAGTCCTCGTGTTGCATCCCTCTTTTTGCCAAAATAACGTCAGCCAGGCTTTATTGCAACAGCATTTCACTATAACGTCCTAATACCCGTCAGAATGGATATTATTTCGTTATATTTTACCTCTTTATAACGTCGTTCTAGCTACAACGACAGGCGGGGTCGTAAATCCGTGAACGGTGCAAGGTGTGTCTTATTAAGCGGGACTACGGCAGCTTGCCGAGGTAGATCTCGAAAAAATAATCGAAATTAAAAAAAGAATCGCACGAAACGGATAAACGAGCGTAAAGTTATGACGGTTTGAAGGTTGAAAAGATTAGCGGGCGCACGGAATGGATAACAGAAGTTAGAGCGCAAAGAATGACGGATGCGATCATACCAGCACTAACGCACCGGATCCCATCAGAACTCCGAAGTTAAGCGTGCTTGGGCGAGAGTAGTACTGGAATGGGTGACCCTCCGGGAAGTCCTCGTGTTGCATCCCTCTTTTTGCCAAAATAACGTCAGCCAGGCTTTATTGCAACAGCATTTCACTATAACGTCCTAATACCCGTCAGAATGGATATTATTTCGTTATATTTTACCTCTTTATAACGTCGTTCTAGCTACAACGACAGGCGGGGTCGTAAATCCGTGAACGGTGCAAGGTGTGTCTTATTAAGCGGGACTACGGCAGCTTGCCGAGGTAGATCTCGAAAAAATAATCGAAATTAAAAAAAGAATCGCACGAAACGGATAAACGAGCGTAAAGTTATGACGGTTTGAAGGTTGAAAAGATTAGCGGGCGCACGGAATGGATAACAGAAGTTAGAGCGCAAAGAATGACGGATGCGATCATACCAGCACTAACGCACCGGATCCCATCAGAACTCCGAAGTTAAGCGTGCTTGGGCGAGAGTAGTACTGGAATGGGTGACCCTCCGGGAAGTCCTCGTGTTGCATCCCTCTTTTTGCCAAAATAACGTCAGCCAGGCTTTATTGCAACAGCATTTCACTATAACGTCCTAATACCCGTCAGAATGGATATTATTTCGTTATATTTTACCTCTTTATAACGTCGTTCTAGCTACAACGACAGGCGGGGTCGTAAATCCGTGAACGGTGCAAGGTGTGTCTTATTAAGCGGGACTACGGCAGCTTGCCGAGGTAGATCTCGAAAAAATAATCGAAATTAAAAAAAGAATCGCACGAAACGGATAAACGAGCGTAAAGTTATGACGGTTTGAAGGTTGAAAAGATTAGCGGGCGCACGGAATGGATAACAGAAGTTAGAGCGCAAAGAATGACGGATGCGATCATACCAGCACTAAGGCACCGGATCCTATCAGAACTCCGAAGTTAAGCGTGCTTGGGCGAGAGTAGAACTGGAATGGGTGACCCTCCGGGAAGTCCTCGTGTTGCATCCCTCTTTTTGCCAAAATAACGTCAGCCAGGCTTTATTGCAACAGCATTTCACTATAACGTCCTAATACCCGTCAGAATGGATATTATTTCGTTATATTTGTCAGCCAGGCTTTATTGCAACAGCATTTCACTATAACGTCCTAATACCCATCAGAATGGATATTATTTCGTTATATTTTACCTCTTTATAACGTCGTTCTAGCTACAACGACAGGCGGGGTCGTAAATCCGTGAACGGTGCAAGGTGTGTCTTATTAAGCGGGACTACGGCAGCTTGCCGAGGTAGATCTCGAAAAAATAATCGAAATTAAAAAAAGAATCGCACGAAACGGATAAACGAGCGTAAAGTTATGACAGTTTGAAGGTTGAAAAGATTAGCGGGCGCACGGAATGGATAACAGAAGTTAGAGCGCAAAGAATGACGGATGCGATCATACCAGCACTAACGCACCGGATCCCATCAGAACTCCGAAGTTAAGCGTGCTTGGGCGAGAGTAGTACTGGAATGGGTGACCCTCCGGGAAGTCCTCGTGTTGCATCCCTCTTTTTGCCAAAATAACGTCAGCCAGGCTTTATTGCAACAGCATTTCACTATAACGTCCTAATACCCGTCAGAATGGATATTATTTCGTTATATTTTACCTCTTTATAACGTCGTTCTAGCTACAACGACAGGCGGGGTCGTAAATCCGTGAACGGTGCAAGGTGTGTCTTATTAAGCGGGACTACGGCAGCTTGCCGAGGTAGATCTCGAAAAAATAATCGAAATTAAAAAAAGAATCGCACGAAACGGATAAACGAGCGTAAAGTTATGACGGTTTGAAGGTTGAAAAGATTAGCGGGCGCACGGAATGGATAACAGAAGTTAGAGCGCAAAGAATGACGGATGCGATCATACCAGCACTAACGCACCGGATCCCATCAGAACTCTGAAGTCAAGCGTGCTTGGGCGAGAGTAGTTCTGGAATGGGTGACCCTCTGGGAAGTCCTCGTGTTGCATCCCTCTTTTTGCCAAAATAAATATATACAGGCGGGATCGTAAATCCTTGAACGGTGCAAGGCATGTCATATTAAGCGGGACTACGGCAGCTTGCCGCAGTAGATCTCGAATAAATACTCGAATTCAAAAAAAGAATCGCACGAAACAGATAAACGAGCGTAAAGTTATGTCGGTTTAAATGTTTAAAAGACTAGCGAGTACACGGAATGGATAACAGAAGTTAGAGCGCAAAGAATGACGGATGCGATTGTACCAGCACCAACGCACCGGATCCCATCAGAACTTCGAAGTTAAGCATGCTTGGGCGTGAGTAGTACTGGAATGGGTGGCCCTCCGGGAAATCCTCGTGTTGCATCTCTCTTTTTGCCAAACTAAATTAACACGCGGGATCGTAAATCCGTGAACGGTTCAAAGCATGTCTTATTAAGCGGGACTACGGCAGCTTGCCGAGGTAGATCTGGAATGCGTGACCTCCGGGAAGTCCTCGTGTTGCATCCCTCTTTTTGCCAAAATAAATAAATACAGGCGGGATCGTAAATCCGTGAATGGTGCAAGGCATGTCTTATTAAGTGGTACTACGGCAGCTTGCCGAGGTAGATCTCGAAAAAATACTCGAATTCAAAAAAAGAATCAAACGAAACGGATAAACGAGCGTAAAGTTATGACGGTTTAAAAGTTTAAAAGATTAGCGGGTGCACGGAATGGATAACAGAAGTTAGAGCGCAAAGAATGACGGATGCGATCATACCAGCACTAACGCATCGGATCCCATCAGAACTCCGAAGTTAAGCGTGCTCGGGCGAGAGTAGTACTGGAATGGGTGACCCTCCAGGAAGTCCTCGTGTTGCATCCCTCTTTTTGCCAAAATAAATAAATACAGGGGGGATCTTAAATTCGTGAATGGTGCAAGGCATGTCTTATTAAGTGGGACTACGGCATCTTGCCGAGGTAGATCTCGAAATCGCACGAAAAGGATAAACGAGCGTAAAGTTATGACGGTTTAAAGGTTTAAAAGATTAGCTGGTGCACGGAATGGATAACAGAAGTTAGAGCGCAAAGAATGACGGATACGATCATACTAGCACTAACGCACCGGATCCAATCAGAACTCCGAAGTTAAGCGTGCTTGGTTGAGAGTAGTAAGTCATTTCTGCTAGGGTCTTTGGACTAGAATTTTATGCGCTTTGTTAATTAACCCAACGGACTTAACGAGATAGATCCTCTCTATCCCTAATGGGTTTTGAGGGTTAAATGTGTGGTCCGACCATTCAAAGTTACCCATATGATTTGTGAAGTTAAAGTAAGTGTTAGGCTAATGAAATCTTGTTTGAATGAGTAAACCCCTAGCGCTCTCTCCATATTATACAAGTGTCTAAAGTTTAAAGTTGTTTTATATTATTGTCGTGTAGTTGTTGGTAGTATCATAATTTTAATCATATCAACTCTATACTTAGAAATTTACGAATAACTCGTAGAACCCGACATGATTCAAACTAAGACTAATAGAATACGAGCTAGCTCCCTGAGGAAATCAACCCCGACTCTTATTCGGTTACTATCTTTGACGATCGTCCTCACCTTTATCAGTGTAGGATTGAGCGTGGATCACATCGCATCCTAAACCCGTCTCCCTCTCATTAATTGCATAAAAAGTCTCCATTCATATTTCATGTGATCCAAATGGTTTTTCAGTTTTTTTTAAATTATATTTTCTTCATGTGACAGTATTGAACTCATTGACCATAGTTTTCCATCCTCCTTTAGATAAGTAAGTGTTCGGCCTGTTTCTTTTCTTGATTTTTTGTTTGCACAACTCAATAAAGAGAGGCTTGGCTTGATCATCCCACTTAACATTACTCCGTGTCGAAGTATTTTCCAGCATGATTGAATGCGATATTCTGAATAAAATCACTTTTATGATATCAATACAACATGTTAACTCTAATTAACTTAACAAATTAGATCAGATTTAATAATCAAAACTTTAAAACTTACGACTTCAATAGCGAGATATCACCTCAACCAAATACTTATGCAAAATTATACATATAAGATGAAACGACGAACAAATATTGAATAGACGAGACAAAGGACAAATTGAGTAAGACAAATAGGATGAAACGAATAACAAGAAATTGTAATTTGATAAACTTATTCCATAAATTCACATCAAAATAAAAGAAACCATACCGAGCAAAAGCGAAACTAAATTGATATGCTAGATTTTAAAATTTAATGTACAGAAAATTAAAAGTAATTATACTAGTTGAGTTCATTTGATATAAGTGTTGATAAATAATTAGAACAATTTTTTAAGAGATTAAAACTTACAAGTAATGGAGAATATTAATTAGATGGAGTGATAATCTTGGAATCTGTTTAACATCAGAGAGAGAGATGTTGACTGGAGATAAATGTTGCAGGAGATATATCAAAATATGGTATCTGATGTGTATTTTAGGGCTTTAGTTTGGAGGTTAATTTTGGAATTATGAAAATATATGAGGGATAGATAAGTAAATTTATTGGTCAAAGCCATATTGATTTTAAGCTAAAAAGCTATAAGATTTTTTTTTTTTGTTTGGTTAGTTGTGAATACCATTAACAACAACAATTACACCTAAAGAGCACCTAAAGTGACATTCATCACCTTAGGCCTCCGACCAACACTCTAATTACATAACAAACTAACATATCTACTACATTTCCTATCTCTCCTAGAGTTCTGTTGCATTTCTATTCTATATCTCATACTAAGCTTAATTTGATCCATTACAAACTCACTAGAGATGGTATAATTCCTAAACAGTTTCCAGTTTCTAGCTTGCCAAGTATAATATATGAGTGCTCCCAATCTAGCTGCTATCACCTCCTTCTTGAATCTGCACCATTTCCTTTCCTTGATCCATTCCAGATTGCCCATGATATGCAGTTGTTTGTACTTGTGTCTCAACCATTCCTGCATTTCAGTTCTTAGTTGAATAAACCAGTGACACTACTTGAACAGATGCTGATGAGTTTCCTGTGTTGAATCTGAACACATAAGCAACATTCATCATTTTGACAGTACACCTGCATCTTGACTAGTCTATCCTTTGCTAACAATCTACCCTGAACTGCTAACCAGGTAATGAACCTGGTTCTTGCTATTGAAATTGTTTTCCATATTAGCTCATGACATTTCATTTCCTGTCCTCCTCCTATTAGCTTATTGTACCCTGCTGATGCTGAATATTGCCCAGAAGCAGTGAGAACACAATTACCATTGCTATACCAATCCAGCATTAGTTGCTTAATTTTGTTCAATTTTCTCCAATACCAACTACAGTCAGCTGGAGGAGTATGCTCCCAGAAATCAACATTTCTTCTCATATACACCCCATGTACCCATTCCACCCATAGCATGTCCTTCTTCTCTTTGAATTTCCATATCAGTTTCCCCACAATTGCTATATTCCAGTGCTTACAATTTTGGATGTTCAAGCCACCATATTTTCTTGGAACACATAACTTGTCCTATGTTATTAAGGGATGATGCGGGGCAAATCGAGCCAAGACACCAACCATCAAGATCCAAGCTTGAGAGCACAAAAAATACAAGTCAAGGGCTCCGGAAATGACTTGAAGATCATGCATCGGAGCACCATGAAAGGAGGATCGCCTAGGCTACAAGGAAGAGCGTCTGAGGCACAATTTGAGGTGCCTCAAGATGCCTCAAGCGTCTGGGGCGCCTATTTTATACACCAATCTCTAGAGTTGGAAGTGTGCGGACTGCCTACTCACTGGTGGTAGGGCGCCTGTTTCTCTAGAGACTGTTCAGGCGGGGCGCCTGTTTTGCTGGGGGGCGCCTGTTTCTGAGCGGATTTTTGACTAGTTCTTAGTGTGTAATTCCTATTATAGCCCTAAGTGACTCTATTGTATTAACTTATCTTATGGGCTTTTAGTCATTACAAGCATGTATGGAAGCACTATAAAAGCTTCCCTTAGCTATTTTATTCATTAGTTAGAATTTGACTTTGAAAAATATAACATAGAAGTGGCTTGGCCCCTCGTGTTTGAAGCTTGAACCTTAATTTATCTCTTGACTTGGAATCATGTGGATTTCATCTCCTTTTAAGGTTCGAGTTTTACTTCTCCCTTTGGATAATCAATTCATGATTTGAATCGTTTTATCCATTCTTTCTTTTAATTCTGTTCTTTCTAGTCTCGACTTTCTTATTATCGTGTTTTACTTGCTTCCGCGTCTATTTTATTTGCTTCCGCTAGTTTTTCCTACATCAGTTTGGTATCAGAGCAAGGTTAGGGTTTCGTTCTTACGAATCCTCGTTCTTGTTCATCGTATCTTTAGGTTCTTGTTGTTTGTTGTTCTTGGTAAAAGAAAAATAAACAAAAATTTAAAAACTTGAAAACTTCAAAATAATTCGTAGAACGGGTTGGATTAGATTCCCCAAGTGTTAAAAGTTATTGGGGATTGATATATATTGTATACCCGTTGATTTGTTACCCTCAAAACATGTTTTGGTGTTGTGAATCGAAATTTGAAGAACCAAAATCCCAAAGTTTGTAAAATCCTAGAAATTGCTTCAAATTCATAAATTTAAGCTTGTTATTGATTGGGTGTTGTTAAAAGTCATTGGGAATTGTTGGGGATAGTTGAAAACACCATTGGGTACCTTTAGATTGCAAAACAACTTGAAAACATTGAAAATTTGGGTGCAAAAGGTTGCAGGAGCCAAGAACAGGCGGGGCGCCTTTTTTTTTTGGTCAGCTCTCTAAGATCGTTCACTGAACGGACCGTCCTTTACAGAGGCGGGGCGCCTCTTTTGCTGAGGGTTTTCGGGTAGTTTTGTTTCCTAGGTTTTCATCGTTCTTTGCTTCTGTACTTCTTGGTTAGTGTTTCTAGGGTAATTGACCTACTCGAAAGACACTAACTCTTGATCGTATTAGGACATTCGTGCATAGAGGAGATTAGAATTCAAAGAAGAATCGTAGAACATTCTTTGGCCTCAAGCGCTCACTTAAAATAGACGTCCGTCCATAGAGTCACATTAACTCCATTCCGAACCAATACTTGGACATACTAGTTGTGATCACCATGGTTTCTAAGAGATTAAGGCCTTGCCCTTGAGTGTTCATATATTGGGTGATACACGTGAGAGAGTGAATTTGTGAGGTTTTTTCTCTTGTTGTTGCAACTATGTCGGATGATGATTGTGGAGGTTATAACTCGTGTGGGGATGATGCGAGTTGCTATGATGATGGTGGAGACTATGGTTCCTATGTTGATGATGATGGGTATTGCTATGATGATTCGGGAAACCAAGGCTCGTATGGTGATGAAGCGGGTTACTATGATGATCATGAGACTCATGAAGACTATGAAGCTTGTGAAGATGAATGTGAAGACTTTTATACTTCTAGTCAAGAAGTCGAAGATGGTAACGCTTCGAGGTTTGATGTTCCTACTTGCTCTTCTTGTGATGAATTTGAATATGAAAATAGTGACATACAGAATGTTGATGAAGAAGTCTTTCTTCACCAATTCATGTGCATCTTCTTCTCTTTTTGTTACTCCAAATACGTAAGGGAGTAGTAGAGGTCCTTCCATTAGTTTGGGAGGAGGAGGTGGTGGTTGTTTCATGGGAAAGGGAAGGTTTACATCTTCCACTAGTGCTAAAGGGCTCAGTGCTCCTAATTTCCATGTGAAAGGTGACTTGAAAAGTGGTGTTGCTCTTGCTACAAAAGGCTTGTATTATTCTATCAATGCCGTGAGGGGTATGGGTAGTTGTAGTAGGAGTGATGCTATTGGCTATGGAACCAAGGCTATGGGAGAGAGTTTTTACCACACTCCTACCCCTAGGAGAAATTCTTTAGGGTTCTATGGTGAGACTCCTTCCTCGACTTTCAACAACATTTCAAATATTGGAAGAGTGACGGGAAGTAGAAGTTATACTAATAGTGTTGCCACTAAAGGAGGGATAAGGAAGACCCAAGTTGATGGTATTGATAATCGTAAGCATTCAAGTCCTTCATTGGATGTATATCTAGAATACTTGGGTAGACGTAGGTTCGTTGTTGAGGTAAATGGGTATGAGGGAAACTTGCTCAAAATTGGGGAGACCGATGCCAATTGCATTAGCACCTCTTTGGTTGATAGGCTAAGGATACCATGCCATGAGCTAGAACATCCTTATGAGTATAATGGAGTGTGGATTTCCAAGGAAGCTCGGGTGCTCATAACTCATGAGAATTATGAGGGCTATGTTTGGTGTGATGTGTATCCCATGCGGTATATTGATATATGGCTAGGTGATTCGTGGTTGCATGACAAGAATGTGTGATATAATGTTATGAATGATGTGTATTTTGTGAAGGTGGGTCAAAAGGACTATCACTTTACACCTTGTCGGGCAAGAGACAAGTTGCTTGCTAGTGCACATTCTTTGGCTATTCAAAGGAGTAAGGAGCGAGAACTTCATTCCATGGTCGAAAATGAGCAATCTAAAAGTCCTACAATCACAAGAAATGGTGGGACAAGTGCGAGTAAAGGGTTGACAAGTGTCAACAAGGTGAACCCGAAACCACAAGCTTCAAAGCCAAGTGGTTCACTAACAAAGAAGAAGGAGACATCAAGTGATGATTCTCTAAGTCCTAGATTCCGGGTTGATGTAAAGAGTCCACCTACTCCGGTTATGAGTATTTTTGGGCCTCGTCCCAACTCGCCCGAATATGAGAGATAAAAGACTGAGAGGAGTAAGAGAGTGACCGGTGACATTCCTCGAGTGGAAAAAGGCGAGGATGTGTTGAGTGATGTGAGTGGGATGTCACCACCCGAATCTACACCCGACCTTGAAAAGAAAATGAGGGAGAAAAGAGAGGGAAAAAGAATCATTGAGAGTGAGGGCACCGCTTATTCTAACACTTACTCTTTATCTTCTTCTTCTACTTGTGTGAGTACTTGTGTAGCTATTCTTGGAGGCAAACGGATGGAGCCTCAACCATGTTCCAAGATGTAAAGACAAGGTGAAGAAGATCTTCAATGTGAGCTTCAAGGTGAAGAAACTAGCCATGGTACTTCAAGTGCTTTGAGTGAGCAAGAAGGCAACTCAAGTGTAAGTGTTAGTTCTTCTTCCCATGATCATGTTACTTCCTTGTCATGTGATAGTGTTTGTGAAAATTCCATGCTAGTTGATGATTGTGTGATAACAATGTGTTTGCAATTAGTGTAGAGTCTATTGGTCAACTTGTGAGTGCATGTGAACCACTAGTTGAGAGGGTTGATAAGCCACATCATGATGTGATCCCGGTATTGAATGAGCCTCTCTTTAGTGAAGAAATTGTAGTTGACCTTGTTTATGAACCTTGTTATGACACACCACCACAATTTGATGACGGGAAAGATGAGTTGAATGAATATCCTATTCTTTCCCTTGATGGTTTGCTTGATAATGGTGATCTTATGTGTCGTAGTGAGGGTGATCGTATCCTTGAGGAGTTTCTAGTGAAGGAGATAGATAGAATTGTATTTCATGACTCCTCAAGTATTTCTCTAATTTGGATACTTCACCTTTGTTGGGTAATGAACTTGAGACGTGTGCCTATACTAATCCTTTGTATGAGGGCATCTTCAATAGTGATGGTGATTTGTGTCAAACTAGAGTAGAGCGTGAATTTGAGCCTCCATGGATTGGAAAGCTTAACTCTATAGATAATCCACTGTTTGAAATCCCAAGTGTTGTGAGAGACCTTGGTCTTAATTGTGATGGTCCATCTTCTAGTAGTCCCAATCTTGATTGTGTGGGCTACAATGATGAAGAAGCTATTATGAGGACCTCCCTTGGGAGTTTATCTAGTGAGGGGGATTGTTTTGGAGGTGAATATTTAGGTGAGAAGGTACCTCTTGGTGTGTGTAAGAGTGCTTCCAAGAAGGGGAGTGGAGTATTTGATGTTAGTTGTCAAATGAACTATTTTGTTTGCTCCACCCCATATGTTGATCACACCTTGAGTGTTGAGCATGCCAAAGACAATGTGTCACATTTTGAAAATATTGATTTGAAGGCTTAGTGTGTTGGTAGTAGGCTTAGGGGTCAAAGGGAAATTGATTGCTATATCTTGCATATTCCATGTCCTATTAATCTCTTTGCTTGTTCTTGTATTGGATGCACTTTATTTTTGAGTCAAGTACTTGTTGTTTCCTTTGGAGACATAAGATTTTTAATTATTATTGATGCTTGGCTCTATCATAAGAGTGTGTTCTCCACACTTTTGGCACTAACCAACTCTTGTAGTGGGAAACTTTGTTTGTGCTTGTTTTTTAATGTAGGCTTTGATGGTTTGATTTCGAGGACAAAATCTTCTCAAGAAGGTGAGGATGATGTGGGGCAAATCGAGCCAAGACACCAACCACAAGAGCCAAGCTTGAGAGCACAAAGAATACAAGTCAAGGGCTCCGAAAGCGACTTGAAGATCATGCATCGGAGTACCATGAAAGGAGGACCGCCTAGGCTACAAGGAGGAGCGTCCGAGGCACAATTTGAGGCGCCTCAAGATGCCACAGGAAGAGGTGGAGCACCTCTATTTTCAGGCAGGGCGCATGTCTTATACACCAATCTTTAGAGTTGGAAGTGGGCGGACCGCCTCTGTTTATGGGTGGACTGCCTACTCACTGGTGGTAGGGCGCCTGTTTCTCTAGAGACTGTTCAGGCGGGGCGCCTGTTTCTGGGCGGATTTTTGACTAGTTCTTAGTGTGTAATTCCTATTCTAGCCCTAAGTGACTCTATTGTATTAACTTATCTTATGGGCTTTTAGTCATTTCACAAACATGTATGGAAGCACGATAAAAGCTTCCCTTAGCTATTTTCTTCATTAGTTAGAATTTGACATTGAAGAATAGAACATAGAAGTGGCTTGGCCCCTCGTGTTTGAAGCTTGAAGCTTCGTTTATCTCTTGACTTGGAATCATGTGGATTTTATCCTAGTATGAAATGCTTGTAAGGTTCGAGTTTTACTTCTCCCTTTGGATAATCAATTCATGATTTGAATCATTTTATCCATTCTTTCTTCTAATTCTGTTCTTCCTAGTCTCGACTTTCTTGTTATCGTGTTTTACTTGCTTCCGCGTCCATTTTATTTGCTTCCTCTAGTTTTCCCTGCATCAGGGGACCTTCTGCTTGTTTGTTGTGCTTCCCAACAAGAACTCTGTACATTTCCTATCAACCTTTTTCACAATGCTTTGAGGGAGAATGAAAATAGATCCCCAAAAACTATGAACTAAAATGAGTATAGAGTTTATCACTTGCAATCTACCAGCATAGGGGAGATGTCTATTTGATACAACTTTGATTCTTGAGATAATCGTGTCTACTAGCTGATAGCATTTTACCTCACTCCATGTTTTTGGTGAGAGGGGAAGCCCTAGATATCTCGTGGGAAAGGTGCCTTCAATGAACCCAGACTCAGCTCAGCCTTAATCTGCTCCTTGACTTCTTCTGTTACCCCTGCTAAGTATATGCAAGATTTGTCTACATTTGCCTGCAACCCAGACACTTTTGAAAAATAATAAATTACTTCCCTTACTCTGCGGATTGAAGTCATTGTCCCTTTGCAAATACCATCAAGTCATCCACAAATATGAGATGGTTATGCTTAGATTGTTTGCACATTGGGTGGAACCTGAAATCTTGCATTTCCCCTACTACTTTCATCATCTTGGAGAAATACTCCATAACTAAGATAAAGAGCAAGGGGGATATTGGATCCCCGTGCCTTAGCCCCCTCCCCCTTCAAAGTACCCATGCCCTGCACTATTTACTTTGATTGTGAATGTTGTGGAGCTCACACACATCATAACAAGTTGAACAAACCTTTTTTGGGAAATTGTACCCCAGCAATACTTCCTCTAGAAACTCCCAACTCACCATCTCATATGCCTTCCTAAGGTCTAGTTTCATTAAGTGCCTAAGGGATACTTTTCTCTTGTAATGTCTCAGCAAATATTGGCATATGAGAATATTATGCACCGTAGATCTGCCCCTCACAAATGCAACTTGACTATCTACAACTAAAGTAGACACTACCTCTTTCAATCTCTGATAAATCATCTTTGAAATGCATTTATAAAGTACATTGCAACATGTTATAGGCCTGAACTATCCTGCATTCAGTGGGTTCTGCAGTTTAGGAATGAGAGCAATCATGGTAGAGTTAACCTGCTTCAACATTTGACATGTCTAAAATACTTCTAGAATGGCTTTTGTACACTCTTTTCCCCACCACATCCCAGACTGCTTTGAAGAATTCATTTCCATACCCATCTAGCCCTAGACTTTTGATGCTTTTAATGCTAAACATAGCACTTTTCACCTCCTTCACTGTGTATCTCTGTAATAACTACATTTGTTGTTCCACTAGCAGCATTTTCCCTTTAATAAAGACAAGTGCACTGGTCCTACTCCTGTTTTCTTGGGAAGTGCCTAACAGCTTCTCATAATATTGCACAAATAACCTTGTTATCTCCTCTTCATCTGTATGATCATTCCCATCATCATCTTGTAATTGCACTATTGATTAATGCAATTTCTTCTGTTTTAAGGTAGAGAAAAAGAATCTGGTGTTGTCATTACCCAGCTGCACCCAGCTCACCTTACTCTACTGCTGTAATTGCACTTCTGGCAGGTAAGAGATTCTCTTGAATATTGCATATTGTTCTCTCTCATCATGTTGCAGGCTTTCATCCATTGGATTCATTGTAGACTCTGATGTAGTCTTATTAGCTCTGCTCTTGCATCATCCACCTCTTTTATCAGACCCCTATTTGTTTTTGTCTGAAGTTTCTTTAGCTCTTGCTTCATTCTTTTCAGCTTCATGATGACTTGGAAAAGTTTGCAGCCTGGTATCTGCACTTCCCATCCCTTTTTAACAACACCTAGGAATTCTGGATTGTGCACCCACATGTTACAAAATTAAAGTGATCTCTTGGCTTTTCTAGGAGAATCTACTTGAAACACCAAGACTGGGCAATGGTCACTCATCCCCTCTGCAAGGTACTTTGTTACACATGTTTGCATATTTTCTATCCATTCCTCATTAATAAAAACCTAATCTAGCTTTAAAAAACTCTTTTAGTACCTTGTATGTCATTCCATGTATACATGTTTCCAGAATTTGCAAGTTCCACCAGTTGACATTTTGAGATGCACATATTCATATCAACTATATCTGCCAGTGCCACTTGGTTCCCCCTATATTATCATCTGTGTGCATTAAGGTGTTAAAGTCCCCCAGCACCACCCATAGCATAGTTATGCTTTGTTGCACCCCTTTCAGATATATCCACAATGATCTTCTCTCTTCCTTGGTGTTGAATGCATAGACAAAGATGCTTACAAAGCTCCTTTGCATTGTAAGATTCCTCACTTAGCAATATATGGCTTCGTCTGAGCCACTCATGTACTCCACCTAATACCAATCCGACCTCCACGCTACCAATACTCTCCCATTATAGTGAAATTAGAGGTTGGAAATAAACTTCGAGCCACAAAACATACTACTAACTACTTTCTCTAAGTTATGCTGCTTTATTTAGTTTCTACTAAACCTATTAAACCTACTTCATGTTGTCTGCAAAAGAGGTTA
Source organism: Petunia x hybrida (assembly GCA_037355625.1). Classification (NCBI taxonomy): domain Eukaryota; kingdom Viridiplantae; phylum Streptophyta; class Magnoliopsida; order Solanales; family Solanaceae; genus Petunia; species Petunia x hybrida. The sequence goes on along the minus strand of JBBBVM010000508.1, from coordinate 1,786,799 downwards.
ACCTCTTTTTACTTGTTGAGGCTATTCAGGCCTCTAATATTCCAACAGAGAACCTTAACCATGATCAGACGATGGTCTGAATTGACCACCCACATTCCCAGCTACACTTCTTTGTATCATACTTACATTGCTCTTATTCAAGTTGTTCCCTCCTGCTCCAGTATTTTCTGTACTTGTTTTCCCTCTTTCTGCTAGAGTTTGGAAAGGGTTGGTGACCCTTACATATGCTTGTTATACATTTTTCCCTCTCCCCCAATTTTCTTTTGTTGGATGAACCCATTTTGCATCTTTCATTTGAGCCTCTGATTGCGACATTTGTTTACCCCCCTGAGTTTTATCATCTATAGTCTCCTCTCTTGTTGGTTCAGCCTGAACTGTTGAGTCCACTACCCTTATGTTCTTGTGCTGCTGTGCTACCACCTTTGCCTCTTGATTAGGTTCTGGTTTTTGGACTCTATTTCTCCTACATTCCTCTGCACCATGTCCATACTTCTTGCACACTAAGTACAAAACTGGTTTCCAGCTATACATTACTGCCTTCTATTACCATTCCCCTTTCATTCTTGAAGTAAACTATGTCTGGTAAAGGAGCATCTAGTTCCACCTCTACCAGCAGCCTTGCAAATCGTAGCCCTATCTTATTTTCTGTGTTTCGATCCACCATTAATAATTTTTCTATTAAACTTCTTATTTTACTTGGGCTCCTTGCACTCCAATATTTGAAATCAAGCTCTGGCAATTTTACCTATGTAGGAACACTAAGCAATTCATTTCTCGAGAATTCCATATCAGGATTCCAAGCGTTTACGATGAATGGCTTGTTATTAAAGTGGTATATCCCACCTTGTAACACTTAATTCTTACACTGCACCATTTCAAATCGCACCAATATGATTCTATTTTTAAGCATCATTACTTTATTCAATCCATATTTAGCCCACAATCTTTGTATAGATTCATTTAGAACAAAAAGAGGGGGGGAGGGGGGAGCCCCAAGCACATAGCACACTACTGAATTTGCCCAATACTCTATTTCTGAACTTATATCTTCAAATTCAATTTCATCTATAGTATGCTCACCTTGCTTTGCAGGATTTACAAATTCCAGCTTGAATCCAACATTTGAAACTTTGGAAATGTCAAAATTATCCCAAATCGACGATCGCCTCGGACTAAGGTTTTCTGCATCATCTACCTCATCTGCCCATATCTGTTTCCCGTTCCCGGAGCTCTGAATCATTTGTTTCCACTCTTCTCTTGTATTTTCTCCATTGATGGTGTTGAAGCTGGATCTATCTCTATCGGTGTTGATTGTCCTGACAATATTGCTTCCCTTAATTCTCTATCCTTATTTCCTGACTTACCTCCCCTTTTGCATGTATTTCCCAACATTTATGTTGTCCTAGCTGAATTTCTCGTCGCCCTTCGAGGTCATGCTAAGACAGCTGTTCGTTCGACTGCTTAATTATTTTTTTTTTAATAAAGAAAAAAGCTATAAGTTGGGTAAAACTTATGGCTTTTTGATTATTTGAGGTTAAAATGAATTGACTTATAAGTTGTTTTTAGGATAGCCAAACACAACCAACTTATAAGCCCACCCAAACAGGCTCAATATCTCTTGTGGAGCTTGTTTTTGGAAGTCATTTTCCTTAGTTTGAACTAAAATATTTTTCAAACTGTTTACCAACCAAACACACCCCATGTGCATCAAAGTGCTGACTCCTTCACATCCTAGTTAGTATATACTGTGTATATTTATGCACATATTAAGCAGCAAGAAAAAAACAAAAGAAAATGGAAGTAAACGACAGCAGCTTATGGGCTTCTGCCCCAAGATAATGGCGGAAGGCAATATATGTATTGTTTAAAATATCCATACTGGAAATGGGCATTGGATAATATAATCGTAAGAAAAGGATGGTGACATAAGAAGCGAATTAGACGGGCAAAGCACAAACTCTATTGCTATATATGGCCTCAACATTTCATCATTATTCACCTCGATTTACGCACCACAATTCCTTCTTATCTTGGAACCCATGTTCCTCTTCATCGTCATCCTTTGACCGTAGCCGTGGCTTTCTTTGGAATTTTGTCACCTTTTCTGGTAAATTGTTACCCCTCTTCTCTTTTATTTATTTGAATTGATAATTATGGCTGTATATTAACATTATGTATCAAAAAGATCCAGATATTTCAATTCCTTGTAGGCTGAAGCAATTTGCTACTTAGATCGTCGGAGACTTGCTAATATATATCCTTCCGTTTCAATTTATGTGAATCTATTTGACTTGACACGGAATTTAATAAGGAAAGTAAGACTTTTGAAACTTGTGGTCTAACATAAGCCATACATGTTTTTATGGATCATCTCATGAAAGGTAAAAGTGGAAGTTTGTTTTCAAATTTAGAAATAGGTTCACAGAAATAGAAATTGAAACGGATGGAGAGTAATAATCTGCTTTAGCTAGTTCAAGTTTGATCATTCTGTGTGATTCCGATTGTCAGGGCTATGCACCTGCAGCTTGCTAGGCCCTTTCCCCTGGGTTGGTTGGTTGCTTAATTAAAGTTTGGAAACTTATGTCTGTGCAGTATCATTGTATAACGTGCATCGAGTTGCATTATTTTACTCCTCTCCACTTTGGTGTGGGTCTGCGTACATCTCACCCTCCCATATCCTACTTGTAGGATATTACTGTTACTGGGTTAGTTGTTGTTAGAGGCGAATCCAGGATTTGAGCACATTTGGGGAACCATTGCCTTTAACATAGATATGTCAAATAAAAATATAAAAATATATAGATTTGAATGGTTTATACTCATATACATATAGTAATTTTTTCCGTAATTACCAGGCGGCGGTTCGCCTGCATAATGGTGCTAGGTTTGCCTCTATTGTTGTTTTTGTTGTTAACTTGCTACATCAGAATTTAGATTTCAGATATGACAAACATTTGCACTTTAGCAAACTCCCTTTGTTTATCCTCCGGACATTTTGCATAATTTTAAAGTTTATTTTTTTTTTCTTTTTTTTCTTCCTTTCTGCAAATTGTTTTTATCCCCTCAGTTTTGAGAAATACATGCCTGTTCTCCAGGCATAAATAGTTTCTGGAAAAATGGAAGCCTCAGAGCCCAAGTAGTGAGTTCAACTACAAGAAGTGGCTTCTCACCAACGTGCTTCATGGACGTGGAGGATAAACCTGAGCATCTTCTTGTTCTTGTTCATGGCATCTTGGCGAGGTAATTCTTTGGTCATTGAATGAGGTTATCACCTGTATTTCTGCCTTTCGATTGAATAAGATACTAAATACTAAAAGAAGGATCCAAAAAGAATTAGGGAATGTGAATAGTGATCCGATTCTGATATCAACAATTTGAGACTGCCATATGCTTAGGATGAAAAGATAAAGAAAGAAAGTGCTAATGCGTGTCACCTGTTGCCATATTCATGCAAGCATATGTTCGGGCTTAGTCGGTATTATCCTTCTGTGAGGAGAAAACATTAAATGGATGCATGTGTTAGACCTCCAAGTATAAGTTTCTGGAGGCAATGATGAAAGTATCTTCTATCTAACTGATATAAGGTGTTGCCGACAAATTTTTTATTTTATTTTTCATCAAAAAGATCAACAACTATATGGTTCACCTACAGGTCTCTTCACTTGGGTTGTCCAACTGTTTTTTTCCTTAAAGGTCATGGCCAAACATTTTCTTCCTAAATTGCTCAAGGAATGAAAGTTTCTGCTGGAGAGAATCATCTCTTCAATTAGATAACAGATGACCCCTTGATTAGTCAGTGAATTTTCAGGTGTGAACATTGTTTTACTGCTATTGGTGTGCTGGGTGTGCTGTGCAGGTTGTCATTTTCGTTTTTCTAATATGTCTTTGGAATTTGAAGGAGCTTGAAATTCTTTTTGAGTCTTCTCTCGTGGCTTCTCAATGGGTGACATATACCTTTTGTGGGTGCATCACCTTTATGGATTTTGGTTAAAATTTTGGTGTTTTTGGTATTCATTGATGTTGTACCTGATATATTTGGCAATGGTTACTATGCTAATTGCTGATAACGTGCATAGATTTTACCGTGTCATCTGACTCGACTTGCTTGGCATGTAATTTGCATGGGATGCAGTCCAAGTGATTGGACGTACGCGCAAGCAGAGCTAAAGAGGCGGTTGGGAAGAAACTTTTTAATCTATGGTATAGCTTTCTATCCAAATTTTCCAATGTCAATTTTTCTTGCATTTACTTAATGATTTCCCTAGGATTTACTTACTTCAATTGCACTCTACTCGTACATTCATACAGACGTAGCGAAAGATAGGGCGCAAATGAAAGGAAAAGATCTATGTAGGAGATACGTATTAGTTGAGAATATGCTTTAGACATGTCAACACTTTAACAGTAGGTTTTATGCTTCTTAGTTGGATGGTTTACCCTTCAAGAGATTTATATGTTTAGAAAATATAGAAAACTTCTTGTGCTTTCTATTTGTATTGGCATTATACTGGCATGGGATGAGTTTCAATGGAGTAACATGTTCAATGAGGATACATATAACAGACACTGACCTGTTTGAGACGGGGGCATAGTAGTTATTTGATAAGGGGTAAACCCACGAAAGCGATAAAATGATAAAAGCGAGACGAGACTTACACTAAAGTCGAGTAGCAACGAAGAACTAGTTCCGTTACACCCCGAACGATTGGAAAGAATCACCTAACACTATGCAACTATCCTCAAGAGTCACGAGGCTCGAGCAAATAGAATGATCGGAGATGGATTGAAGAGCAACTTGGATTCATCCAATTGATTTCAAGTAAAAAAAGTTACAAGTTTCAAGAGCTATGCTCATTCAATGTGTTTTGTGTTCAAAGTAATGTGAATGCAATAAATGAAAGAGGGGTGTTATAAATACACCCCTTTACAAGGTTTTCCTAGCTACTGGTCCGAGTCTGCTTAAGTGTTCATCGCGATCGCGCACGATTATATGCGATCGCGAGGCACACTTAAAACTGAGTAGCGCGATCGCGCGAGACACGGCGCTATCGCGAAGACAAAAGAAATACTCTTCGCGATCGCGAAGGTTGAGCACGCGATCGCGAAGAACAAAAGTCCAGCTTCAGGCAGTAGCTCAGCAGGTGTTCCCCTATTTTGCTCTGTTTTGCTCCCCTGCTGCCTGCACAGTTTCCTGCCCTGTTTCAACGTTGAGTGAGCTCCAATGCATTGTCTTCAAGTCTTCTCCCGAGCTCATGTCGTCCATGCCCCTCCGGATCAAGTGTAAGTGAGCATCATGAAGTGTTTGGGCTTGGCTTCTCGTAAAGGGCCTTGTGGTGGTTTGCCCCGCATCATTCTCCCCTTCTTGAGAGGATTTCGTCCTCGAAATTGAAGTATCCACCTCCACGGCATCATGACCTACATCAAAAGGAGCCAAGTCACTAACATTAAAAGTGCTTGATGCATTATACTCACCCGGCAAATCGATCACATATGCGTTGTTGTTGAGCTTGGAGAGCACTTGAAAGGGTCCATCGCCTCGGGGTGCCAACTTCCCTTTTCTAAGATTTGGAAACCTCTCTTTGCGGAAGTGCACCCACACCCAATCTCCTTTCTTGAGTTCCAACTTCTTTCTCCCCTTGTTCTTCTTGAGGGCAACCTTGTCATAGGCTTCCTCCAATCGCTTCCTCGCATTGGCATGGATTTCAAGCATGGCCTTAGCTCGGTTTTTACCTTCAAAATTAACAACCATTTCCTTGGGCAAAGGGGTTAGATCAAGTGGAATCAAAGGATTAAAACCATAGACGCACTCAAACGGAGTCAAACCAATCATGCTATGCAATGTGCGATTATAAGCAAACTCCATAAGAGGCAATTTATCAACCCACGTCCCGGCCTTACCTCGGGTCATGGCTCTAAGAAGAGCACCCAAAGTTCGGTTCACCACTTCGGTTTGACCATCCGTTTGTGGGTGGTGGGATGTAGAAAACAACAACTTGGTGCCAAGAGCACCCCATAGACACCTCCAAAAATGGCTAAGGAACTTAGAGTCCCTATCACTCACAATTGTTTGAGGCACACCATGCAACTTTAACACATTATCAATGAACAAAGTAGCTACATGTTGTGCATCATGACTCTTTTTACAAGGAATGAAGTGAGCCATTTTGGAGAACCTATCCACGACAACATAAATGCTATCGTGCCCCCCCTTAGACCGCGGCAATCCCATAACAAAATCCATCGAGATGTCCACCCACGGGCTAGTAGGAATAGGGAGGGGAGTATACAAACCATGGGAATTAGATTTGGACTTAGCATACTTGCAATCCAAGCAAGTTTTGCAAAGTCTCTCAACTTGCACACCCATCTTTGGCCAATGGAATTGCTCCATGAGAATGGCCAAGGTTTTGTTCCTCCCAAAGTGACCCATCAAGCCCCCACAATGTGCTTCACGAACAAGCAACTCCCTCCATGAGGACTCGGGTACACAAACTCTTCCATTTTTAAAAATGTAGCCATCAACCCATTGGTATTTCTCCACCCGCTTGCCACTCACTAGAGCATCATGAATGCTCTTGAACTTTGGGTCATGTTCATACAAAGATTTTATACTCTCAAAACCCATAAGTCTAGAGGCAAGGGTGGTAGCAAGGGTGAACTTCCTAGAAAGCGCATCGGCTACAACGTTGTCCTTACCCTTTTTGTAATGAATCACGTAAGGGAAAGACTCAATGAACTCCACCCACTTGGCATGTCTCTTGTTCAACCTTTCTTGGCCTCTTAGATGTTTGAGTGACTCATGGTCACTCTTGATCACAAATTCCCGAGGCCATAGATAGTGTTGCCAATGGGCTAGAGCTCTCACAAGGGCATACAACTCCTTGTCATACGTGGAGTAATTCAAGGAGGCGCCCTTCAACTTCTCGCTAAAGTAGGCAACGGGTTTCCCTTCTTGCATGAGAACACCCCCAATACCCACTCCCGAGGCATCACATTCTACCTCAAAAGCCTTCCCGAAGTCGGGCAATTGTAGCAATGGGGCGGTACTTAGTCTACTTTTCAATTCTTGGAAAGCCCTTTCTTGCGGCTCTCCCCAAACAAAGGATTTGTCTTTCTTTACCAATTCGGTGAGTGGGGCGGCAATGGAGCTAAAGTCTTTCACAAATCGCCTATAAAAGCTAGCAAGACCATGAAAGCTCCGCACTTGAGTCACGGTAGTAGGAGTAGGCCAATCACGAATGGCCTCTACCTTAGACTCATCTACCTCCACTCCTTGGGCACTCACAACAAACCCAAGAAAGACTACCTTTTCAACACCAAAGGCACACTTCTTGAAATTGGCATAGAGCTTTTCGGCCCTTAAAACCTCAAGCACTTGCCTCAAGTGGCCAACATGGTCGTCTATTGATTTGCTATATATCAAGATATCATCAAAATAGACAACCACGAATTTGTTGATAAACGGCTTCAAGACATGGTTCATTAGCCGCATGAAGGTGCTAGGTGCGTTGGAGAGGCCGAAAGGCATCACCAACCATTCATAAAGACCAAATTTGGTCTTGAATGCGGTTTTCCACTCATCACCCGGTTTCATCCGGATTTGGTGGTAGCTGGACCTAAGATCTATCTTGGTAAAGACACTTGAACCACTCAATTCATCAAGCATGTCATCAAGTCTAGGAATGGGATGACGATACTTTACCGTTATCTTGTTGACCGCACGGCAATCAACACACATCCTCCATGTCCCGTCCTTCTTTGGCACAAGAATGACCGGTACGGCACACGGGCTCAAGCTTTCTCGAACCAACCCTTTGGTGAGCAATTCATCCACTTGCCGTTGCAATTCCTTGGTGTCCTCCGGGTTGCTCCTATAAGCCGGCTTGTTTGGGATTTGGGACCCCGGAACAAAATCGATTTGGTGCTCAATACCCCTCAAGGGAGGTAATCCATCGGGCATCTCATCCGGGAACATGTCCCCATAATCCTTCAAAACATTTTCAAAAGCACTAGGCAAAGGGTTAGAAGAATAATCAATTTCGGAAGTAAGAATCATACCTTTGTACACTAGGCAAATGAGTAGTTTGTTGCCATCATTTCCTCTCAAGATTTCACCCGGTTGCATCATGGCACAAATGCCACCGGTAGACGATGGTGGAGTTACCACCAAGCTCTCGGCCAAAGGGCTAGTCCCAACAACCGACTTAGCCTTTGCCGCCTCCCTCAATTCCCTCATGCGCTTGTAATCATCACTTACTTGCTTGGGCGATAAGGGCTTGAGCACAAACTTTTTACCTTCATGCTTCACCGTGTAGGTGTTGGCACGGCCATCATGAACCACATGTCGATCAAATTGCCATGGCCTTCCAAAGAGAAGGTGGCATGCTTGCATGGGCACAACATCGAACATGTGCTCATCCACATAGTTCCCTATCTTGAACTTGATCTTGCATTGTTTGACCACCCTCAATTCACCACACTCACTAAGCCATTGCAAACGGTAAGGACTTGGATGTTTTAAGGTGGATATTTTCAATTGGGAAACTAGTGTTTGGCTAATGACATTGGCACAACTTCCCGAGTCAATAATCATGGAACAAAGGAGACCCATGACTCGGCATTTAGAATGGAAGAGGTTCTCCCTTTGTAAAGTCTCACTATCCTCCACCAACATGGCTCCTAAACTCCTCCTCACAACAAGGAAAGCATGGGCATCATCATCATCCTCCATTGCAACCTCCCCCTCATCAACCCCCTCATCATCCTCTACTCCCTCTTCTTCCTCGGGCTCGCTATCTTGTTCATACACCAAATCACCCACAAGAACCATAGTTTTCCGGGTAGGGCAATCTTTGGAGATATGTCCATAACCCTTACACTTAAAGCATTGAGTAGAAGTAGAAATAGGATTACTTAAGTGAGTTTTAGAATTACCTCCCACTTGTGGTGTAGACTTCTCAAACGGCTTCTTCACATCCTTGCTAGGGGTTGCACCACTTGAACTTGGGAACTTGGCATTGGGAGTAGGAGTCTTCCACTCCCTTGGCTTGCTCATGGAAGTTGTAGTACCACTCTTGTATCGGAGGGCTCTCTCCTCTTTGAGCCATTTCTCGGCTTCAATGGCATCATCACATAGCTTGTAAAGATCATCATATTTGTGGAATTTCAATTGTGAAGCTATGTCTCGGTTCAAACCCCCTTTGAAACGGATCATGGCCGTCTCATTGTCTTCCTCATCCAAGTTAAGACTCATGCGGATTTGCTCAAAGTCATTGAAATATTCCCCAACCGTTTTGGGGCCTTGTTTCAACTCATAGAAACGCTTGTGTTGGTCCACACGGTATTGACTAGTCAAGTACTTTTCATCCATCACACGGATTAACTCTTCCCAAGTAAGATTGATAGCCATTCCCGTCCTCCTTCTATTCCTCTTTACCGACTCCCACCACGTAGAAGCAAAGGATTCAAAGGAGGATATTGCATACTTGGTCTTCTTCACCTCGGGCATGTCGTTGGTGTCGAATATCCGCTCCATGGACAACTTCCAATCAATATACTCCACCGGGTCACTACTCCCTTTGAAAGAAGGAATAGTAAGCTTCACACTATTAAGGTTGTTATGTTCTCGACCCCCTTGGTGCGGCTCCGGTTGGCCTCCAAAGTTATCTCCATAACCACCATAATCTCTCCTAGCATTCCCGCCAACATACCCTATGGGTGGCCCTCGACCTTGGCCTCTACCCCTATCCACATTGCGACCCCTAAATGGAAAGTGAGCACCATACCCACCATCACCATAATCATCCTCCTCCCCTTCTTGAGCTTGTGCAACTTGCTCAAAAAGTTGAACATTTCGGATCGGTCCGGGAAGTGGAGCATTCCTTTGGGGATTGCCCATAAGGTTAGGAATGGTCACTCGTTGGGTATTGCCCAACAATGGGTCAATTCGATCTCGATCCTCCCTTACCCGTTGTTGGCGATTGAGCAACTCAACAACTTGTTCCGGGGTAAAGGTCGGGCTACTTGTGCCCTCAACACCATCAACTTGGGCACTCGGGGCCCCCTTCTCAATTTGGACACTCTGGGGTCCCCTTTTCCGATTGCTCATTGGAAGTCCCTTGCTCAACTAGGGCACTTGAAGCACCCTTTTCAAGAGACTCAATCCTTTGGTTCATGAGGTCCATCTTGGCAAGAAGGTTAGCCAAGGCCTCCTTTATGAAATCTTGTCCTTCGTTGGTCATCGTACCTGCAACAATCAAAAACAAGAAAAGAGATTAGAGTAAAAGTCCTCACTCACTCCCTCACTTTTGTTTGTCGCTCGGGTTCACTCGAATTAGGGTTAGGTTCACACAAGCTTGAGATCAATGGCCTCCTCGTAGTTGCGCAACCTCCTCAATGATCAAACCAAAATACAAGATCCAAATGCTCTTCGGGAAGAGTGGATTCAATGGGACTCGATAAACGCTAAGCTATTTGGTGCGCACTTGAACCAAACAATTAACTACGAATCTTCTTTGAATTCTACTCTCCTTCTAGGTACGAGTATCCTATTCGCACAAGGGATTAGTACTAATCAGGTAGAAGTGTTACCCTCAAAGTACTAACCGGAAGTGACGCGATCAAATGTTCAAAGATCGAATCGTCACTAAACGGATTCGGAATTGGATGAATTTTGGTTTGTGATCTAGAAACTCACCATATTTGATGATGGTATGGGAGTTTTGGTGGTTGGAAACAGTTACGATAGCTTTGCGAACATTCTGTCCAACTTCAGGAAATTCTGGAAATTGGTACCCTTCGCGATCGCGTCTGCACGCGATCGCGATGAACAAAATATCAGAATTGGCGCGACAGCGCGAGATCTTGCGCGATCGCGCAGGTGTGTTCAGCAGAACCAGAAAGTCGACAGAAAACAGCAGTTTTGGCACAACAACAACCCCAAATTCAACTTATTTCAGTTTTCAAGCTTTCCAAAGGTGTTTTCAACTGGGGTAAACAATTCCCAATGGTTCAAACAAACAAACAACCATCAAACAACTTGTTTTCAATGAATTTTGGTCAAGTTCTTCAAAATGTTCAAACCTTCAAGAACTCAATTATTTCGATTTTCACTTCAACACTCCAATTGATGTTATGATGGTATCAAAACAACGGGAAAACTATAGTGAACAATCCCCGATACCAAACAACCACAAAATCATAACATCAAACAAGTTTTGGCAAATTTTGCAAAATGTTCAACCTAGGGTTTAAATTTTCCAAACTTTGATTTTCAACTCCAAAACGTGTTTTGTTGGTTCCCAATTGTCGGGATTACATAAACAATCAATCCCCGATAATCAACACCAACAAAATCGTAACAAGCGATTTCCTTCAAATTTTTGGGTTTTCAAGTTTTTTTGAATTTTTTTCTTCTTTTTCAATATAACAAGAACAAGAACACGAAAATAAACACGAAACAAAGACGACAAGCACGAAGAGTAGGACGAGGGCTCGTAAGAACGTAACCCTAGCCTTGCTCTGATACCAACTGATAAGGGGTAAACCCACGAAAGCGATAAAATGATAAAAGCGAGACGAGACTTACACTAAAGTCGAGTAGCAACGAAGAACTAGTTCCGTTACACCCCGAACGATTGGAAAGAATCACCTAACACTATGCAACTATCCTCAAGAGTCACGAGGCTCGAGCAAATAGAATGATCGGAGATGGATTGAAGAGCAACTTGGATTCATCCAATTGATTTCAAGCCAAAAAGGTTACAAGTTTCAAGAGCTATGCTCATTCAATGTGTTTTGTGTTCAAAGTAATGTGCTTTACAAGGTTTTCCTAGCTACTGGTCCGAGTCTGCTTAAGTGTTCATCACGATCGAGCACGATTATATGCGATCGCGAGGCACACTTAAAACTGAGTAGCGCGATCGCGCGAGACACGGCGCTATCGCGAAGACAAAAGAAATACTCTTCGCGATCGCGAAGGTTGAGCACGCGATCGCGAAGAACAAAAGTCCAGCTTCAGGCAGTAGCTCAGCAGGTGTTCCCCTGTTTTGCTCTGTTTTGCTCCCCTGCTGCCTGCACAGTTTCCTGCCCTGTTTCAACGTTGAGTGAGCTCCAATGCATTGTCTTCAAGTCTTCTCCCAAGCTCATGTCGTCCATGCCCCTCCGGATCAAGTGTAAGTGAGCATCATGAAAGTGTTTGGGCTTGGCTTCTCGTAAAGGGCCTTGTGGTGGTTTGCCCCGCATCATTATTAGAGTTGTTGTTGCTACTCTCAGATACTAAGGTACCAATAAGCTCTTGCTTCCATCGCTTCCAGAAGTTCAAGCCGTGCATGTCCCAGACACTTTTGGAAGCTAGATGCTGAACACTTTACTTGGCATATTCATGATGCATTTTCAATGAGATGATTATCAGATTTGTCAGGAAACTTTTTCCTGGACCGAAGCACTTTACTTGCACTCTGGAGTAGCGAAACAACTCTAAATACTTAGTTATTTAGCAAAGATTGGCGTTTTGTTACTGCCTTTGTTCCCTGTTTCAAGCTGAAGTCATTGCAATTATTGACAACTCAACAAGCTTCGTGCTGTTTTTTTTTTTCTTTTTAACTAGTGGACTAAGTAACATAAATCAGATGACATATACATTTCCTATGCACAGCAACTCATCGTTATGGCTTCCCTTCCCCTTTAAGGTGCCAAGAAATACATTAGTTCATTCAGAAGGGATGGACAAGTCATTTCTGCAACTTGTTTTCCTCTTTTTGTTTTTGTGGTTGGTCGAGGAGGACTGAATTTCATAGCAGGAGATTCCCTGCTAATCATGCAATACTCACTTTGGTCCGCTAGCACAGATCTCGACAGGAAGTTAACCCTAAGGTACTCCCAATACTCAGATATAGTCAATCCAGAAGGTGGTAAGACCCTTGCAGGGTTCCCACCAACACATAGCTTGAAAATCTATAAGAATAGAAAAAAGTGCAACTGGATCAAGACTTTCTTTTCCTTCTCGACTTTAGAACTTCTTGTAAAGTGGAGGGGTAGGCCCTCTGATTTCAATATAGGCGAATATGGTTTCTTCTTCATGAAATAATTATGATTTTGAACCTGATCCTACCTTCTCATAACCTGAAAGTTATGATAAACAATGAAACTCTAAAAGTTAGTCAGTTGGGATTGGCAGTTGACTCTTTATGTTCTTTTTCTCTTTTTTCCCCTTTTTCTTTTGCAGCAAGTTCATGTAACACTTTCACTAAAACCTTCACTGGGATTGATGGAGCTGGAAAAAGGCTAGCAGATGAAGTGAGTATAAAAAGAGGTGGCATGTGGACTCGGTTGTGCATGTGATATTACTACAGAGTGTCATGGTGTAGGTTAGGTCTCTAAGTAGGGTATTCTGGAAAAATCCTGTGCAAATAACCTTAGGGGTATGCTCTTAGCCCGTATGGGTGAGCTTATTATAAGTAGCTTATAAGCCATAAGTTGCTTATAAGCCACTTTTGAGAAGTTAGGACTTTATAACTTCTCACTTTTGGCTTATTTCAACCACATAAGTGTTTATAAGCTCATTGTTTTTTGAGTTACCAAACACCCAATAATGAGCTTATAAGCACATATGTGCTTTTAAGTCACTTTTAAGCTTACCCAAACGGGCTCTCAATCAACTAAGCTATCTATCTCTAATCCAAAACTAGTATGAAATTTTGGCATTCTTCGACATGAAGATGATTCGTCATAATTAAACTACTCTTACATTGGTTGTCAACCTAGTGCATACCTCCTCCTTTAATCTAGCTTGGGACCATCTATGCCTTGCACATAGGCGGAGCTTTTAGAGGTATAATATATCCATCATAAAAGTAGAATCATGTAAATAGCTATAATGTAACCCGGTAGTTGCTGTCTAAGAAGCTCGGCCTCCTATGTGGGAAGAAAAATGATAGAGAGCAGACACGTTATAGCAGTTCTGTGATTGGTGAACATGACACTTTTGACACAATAGAAGATCTGCGAAGTCTCAACCCCATATCATAAGTCAAACCAATTTTCACAAAGTATTACTGAAAGCAGTTATTATCTCCTTTCGTCTAATCGCAAATTGTTCTCCAAGTACTACCAACTTTACTTTCTATGATCTATCTACCTTCCACTTCATAGAAATTTGCTATGGACGTGTATTATGCCACTGGTTACACTCATTGATTCTTTAAAGAAAGGTTCTTTCATGATCCCAAATGTTAACCTGCATTCTGTATCATCTCATAATCTTATGTAAAAGAATTTATATAGTCAAATTGGCACATCTCTTGATTTTAAATCGTAATATTTTTCATTCCATACTTCTTAGGTGGCCACTTTAAAGTTTTCCGACTTTTAGCTTGCGCTAGCTAGTGCAAATGAGCCTTTTATATATGACACATCTAATTATGAACAGGTTATGCTGGTTGTAAAGAAGCAAGAGAGCATAAAGAAGATATCCTTTATAGCTCATTCTCTTGGTGGATTGATTGCTCGATATGCAATTGCTGTTCTTTATACACCATCCGATTATAATGACCCTTCTGATGATGGGGTTGCTTCAACTAATACAAACTTCAAACCTTCATGCTCCTCCAATAAAGGCTTAATTGCTGGGCTGGAACCAATCAATTTTATCACCTTAGCAACGCCACATCTTGGTGTGAGAGGGAGAAAGCAGGTTTGTTCTCATAATGCAATCTGTTTAACAATTACGATACTAATTGGGGATTCCAACAACAATTCTTAGTATAAACTTTCTGGAAAATGGCACGGCTGGATGTCGGAGAAGCACTCATTTCTTGATGATATTTGCGGTAAAAAACCTTTAAATATCATGCTTTACTTATCCTTGAGAAGTTACTAGACTTTTGACCATGTCAATGCCTTCTTCTATGACTGATATTTTGGCAAATGATGCTCCCTCTTTTCAAATTCAACCCAAACATCAATTCTTACTCCATATCAATTTATGTGAACTTATTTCTTTCGATTCCATTTTAAAAAGAATGACCACTTTGTTAATTTTGAAACAATTTAACTTGAACGTGCAATTTTACCCTCAATGAGAATCTTCTATAGCCACACGAATACTCTGACATGTTTTTGACCACAAGTTTGTTACGTGCGTAGGTCTAGGGCTTTTAGATTATTAATAATATTATTATTGTTCTAGAATAGGATTTATGTTTTCTAGTTATTTAAGTATTAGAGTTTTTTATTATTCTAGAATAATCTTTAGGGTTTCTAGTTTCTTAAGGGTTGAGTCTTCTTATTGGATGTAACTCCCTATTTAAAGGGCACATTAGATGAATGAAACCTAAGTCAGAATTTAACAAAAAAACAAAGAGATCAGAGTTCTCTCTTAATGAACTCTAAGGTCAAAGCTCCCTTTAACTAGCCTAAGGTGAGAGCTCCCTTCAATGAGCCTAAGGTTGGAGGTCCCTTTGATGAGCTCTACTATCTTCACTGCCCCGTGACCCGATCCCGGGAACATAACAAAGTTCCACTAGTATTATAGCCACATATGTTATGGCTTGTTTAGGACCACACGTTTCAAAAGTCTTCATATCTTTCTTAGACCCCGTGCCTAGTCAAATAGGTTCACATAGTGATGTTCTAAGGTCATATTATCCTCCTTAACATGGATCACATGATATGCAAATCTGCTGAGTTTCTTCATTACGAAGTTTTTTATATAATCTAATTGTAAGATAATACAATCAGAATTTGGAAAATGGTTGTGATTACTTGTGTTGGCTCTTGACGTCCATACAGTTGATTATCTTTTATTCTTCAGCTTCCATTTCTCTTGGGAGTTCCAATCTTAGAGAAACTTGCAGCACCAATTGCTCCCATTTTTGCTGGTCGGACTGGTAGGCAGCTCTTCCTTACTGATGGCAAACCCAACAGACCACCTCTTCTACTAAGAATGGCATCTGACTGCAATGATGGTAAATTTATGTGAGTCATACAATCTAATTAACTTTCTCACAAGCAGAGTGCTCATCCAATCTTAGGCTTCTTATTCATGGTTTTCCTTCTTGCAGATCGGCCCTTGGCACTTTCAAGTGTCGTGTTCTTTATGCTAATGTCTCTTATGACCGTATCCTTTTCAGCTCCATGTAGTTTTTCATGCTCTCTTTCTTTATTCCTTTAATTGTGTATTTATATTTAACTTTTATGGTTATTATTTTTTGGATATATATTCTAGTAATTTCTTGACATAATCTAGATATGGTTGGTTGGCGTACATCCTCTATAAGAAGGGACACGGAACTAGTCAAGGTGATCGAATCTCTCCTCTCATTAAGCAAATTGTCCTTTGGATCATGGTTAAAAGTTGAAGGGTGTATTAGATGGAGACCTAAGCTTTAGTTTCTATATAGTTTTCCGTGTTAATGAATTAAAGCTGGAAAAGTATTACTAAGATCCATTTATTGAATTTCCGAAAACTTCAGGGACTCTTTGTACTGTGTTTATTGTGTACTAGGTAAATCTTAAGGTATATCAGATAAAGTGGACATGGGTAGGTAAACGTGTGTTTCCTAAGAGACATGGCACATAAGGTAAATTTGTCATAATTTTGCTTTATACAGTAGGCGTTTACAATCTTTTGAGTTTTCTTGGAAGAAGGAGCCCTGGTGTTAACATTTGTTTTATCAAAAGTCAGAAACGGCTAACTTTTTTACACCTTTCAAACGAATGAGATCTGACGACGACCGTCATTTCCTTGAGTCGGAAATTTTACTCCTTAAAGTGTCACTGTTTCAAGTCATATTTTTCTCGTTTCTAAGAGAAAAGTTGAAAGTATTTTTATGGTGGGTTATTGTTATTCCCGAGGAAAATATAAAATGATACTCCATTACTTTGAAGTTTGAACTACTCAGACAAAGCAGTATTATCACCAAGAAAGAATTTGTGCATGCAATTGAATGAGGGATACAGTTTAGCTATTTCCTATAAGGCTGCTCTTCTATCCTCCTCATCTAACAGTGCAAAAATAATTATTATAAGCTAGGAATGGCTACTCTCTCTTGGTTAATGGCCTTGATGTTTACGATGACTATTTTAATCAGGTCATGTATGCATACTTTTATTTCTTTCAGTAGGATGTATGCAATATTTGCAAAAGAATAATATCATAATTCATATTTATCATGATAGAAGCATCATTGGTGGGATGTGATGCAGAGTAGAAGCATCCTTTTTAACAAAAACATTCTTCTGATAAAATATTTTACTTATAATAGGATGATTATGCTTCAGACAAATCTAATGATTTCTTATTTTGGCAGCCTCCTCGACGATCTTTGGATGGCTACAGGCATATTGTAGATGTTGAATATTGTCCCGCAGTTCCATGTGAAGGTCCCCATTTCCCTCCCGAGGCAGCCAAAGCTAAGGAGGCAGCTCAGAATACTCCGAGCATGCAGAACACGTTGGAATATCATGAAATTATGGAAGGTAATATTACTAAGAAATCGGTTCCTGGCTGTTGCAAATGAATCTTGATGCCTCTGTAACTGTTCATTTCACGGCAAACTAGAATCTCATACTCTTTTTGAACAGAGGAAATGATATGTGGCTTGCAACAGTTCAGTTGGAAGAAAGTTGATGTTAGCTTTCACTCAGCATTTTGGCCTTTCTTCGCTCATAACAATATCCATGTAAAGTCCTTGGCAATTTTCGTTAGGTTCCTTCCTATCAATTTGTTTCTAATATGATGAGTATTCCTGGTAACAGGTGAAGAATGAATGGCTTCATAATGCTGGAGCTGGAGTAATTTCTCATGTGGCAGACCACATATGTCAACAAGAGAAGCAACAGGGATACTCCTTTTTTATTACTGCTAGTTTGTAGCCCATGCAGTTGTAAAACAATTGGTTCAGTTGGAAATAAATGACACTAGAACAGTATAGCTTGATTCTTCTTCTAGTAACTTCGTTATAATAGCCATAATTGATGGCAATGTAATTCTGTGTTAAGTTGCTGTAATTTAGTTGGGTAATCATTTGGAAGTCTTATGGAACTGGACAATTTTATACTAACTGGTCTTTGCTTTCATTGTGAGATAGGTAACTGAAGGGAGAGTTTTTATGCCATTGTTTCGCCTACTACACAAATAGATCAAAGACGTGAGGGCAAGAACCTCCTACCTGGAACTCAAATTTCTTGTTTGAAGGAAATTGAAGTCTGGCGAAAATTGATAGGTTTAGTGAAGGTATAATTCTAGAATATTATATTTTCCATGGTTGCAAGAAACTAATCTGAAGACTATTGACAATCTCAAATAAACTATGCATATGTCGAGCACCAGATTATTACTTCAAGAACACAGCTATGGCTGTTCTCTTGAATTTTAGGTGTCAAATGTCGAGGTCTTTTCCAGTAAAAACTAAGGTTTGAGGAGTTTTAGTACAGGTGACGGTGATAATTTGAATACAAATGCAGGTGTTGACTATCCAATTCCAATTTAATACGGTTTAACTTTTTCCCCAAACATGGAGATGCATTATAGGGGAAATAAAACAGAAGATAAACCCTGAAAGATAGGAGAAAATAAGGATAATGTTTGGTACAAGGTTCAATTTATTTATCGCACATGAGGACACACAAAAACCATAGCAGCAGCTGAAAAGAGTCTATATATTAATAGTTGTTCCCAACTAATTCCACAGCAAGCAAATCCAATTACGAGCCAACATCAAACTTAGCCTTAACTTTAAGTGCCAGATAACTCTGTATGCATTTAAAAACTTTATTGTAATGTTCTTCTTGGAGAAGTGCGGTCTATATCAAGAAAAAAGAATGGGGAAGTAAGACCATTGGATGAAAACAAAAGTGAGAGACAGCATTGATGGCTGATACAATGTTCATTACTTTGGTTTCTCCATTAAAGTTGTCTCTTACATTAGAAGCACCCCATAACTACAGTTACACGTAAAATAGAAGAAAATTGCTTCTTGAAGAACTAGTCATGGCAGAGAAGGAAGAAGAAATTGTGAAGAAGGGGCATGAGGAAGGTTTGAAAATGATATGGCTACTCCACTTCTTGAAGAATTTGAGGTCCCAGCAGGGCTTCTCCCTCTGGCTGATGTGATCGAAGTTGGATTCGTGAAGACAACCGGCTACATGTGGATCATGCAAAAGAAGAAGGTGGAACACAACTTCAAGATGATCAGCAAGCTGGTAAGTTATGATAGTGAAGTAAATGGATACGTTGAGAAGAAGAGGATCAAGAGCTCAAGGAAGGCTAAGGAGCTGATGCTATGGCCTCCAGTAAGTGAGATCACATTGTCCTCCCACTCGCAAGATTCGTTTCAAGAGTCTTGCTGGCATCACCAAAACTTTCCCTGTTGAGGCTTTTGCTGCTGCCAGTAACCAAAAACAAGCTTATTTTGCCAAACAAGATGCATAACTTTCTTTCTACACTTTGTCTAGCTTCGATGGCCACCTCCATTGGTGGCTAAATAAGAATTTCATTAGATGCAATTGTTTCACAATATTAAGGGTCGAAATCTCTCGTTTTATGCTTGAGCCTATTTGCTTCATTTATGGAGGATTTGCAAGGAAGATAACTAAATAGCCGGATTGGTGTTTTTTTTCCTTAGTGATTCGAAAGGAGGGCACCTTGGGTGAATAGTAGTAATGGGGCCATGACATTGCAGCGAATTTGGATCCGAGATTTGTTGACTCCGATCCCAATTGAAGCATTCTCAATCGAGAAAAGCCATTAGTTAAAAAAAAACAACGAAGTAATGAAGGAAGATAAAGGAAAAAATGCAGAGAAAATTCGTAGCAAACAATACGCATGGCAACTAATAAAGCTAGCTACCTTTAGCTAGCGTTTGGACATAGATTCCCAAATATTTAGGGGTTTTTTACACATCTATACAAATATACACCCTATATTACACAAAACTAGCAATATTTAACAAATTACGGTACATAGCAATATTTTCCTAACACATTTTTACAATATTTCATTTTTAATAATTACACTTACACCCATTCTTCTACAAACCCTAAAACACTTTCTCTACTTCACCCAATCAAACCAGCCGTCACCCCCATTGTTTCTCTTAGATTCAAATATACAACTCCACCACCACCACCGATCCAAACACCAGTAGAAACACCACCACCACGGCCGGAATCTCCACATTTGAAGAATCGAGATTCAAGCAAATTAATTAAGAAATGATAACACCAAACCCATAGGGCAACGGTGGCGGCGATCGAAGCTCCACTGCGCAAGAAATGATTTTCCGGCGAGCAACGATGGTAGACGATGTAATAGCTCTCGATTCAATTGCCAAGCGGGTCAGACCCATCACCAAAAAATAAAGGTGACACCTGGGTTTGGATTTGAATCAAATTCAAGCATATTTGACTGCTAATTACTGCATGTATTGTTGTTTGATTAAGGAGAAATGGGCAAAACTGCTGATGGAGTAGCTCTCCACTACAAGGGAAAACTATTTCATCGGGTAATATATAGGTTCATGATTTAAGGTGGAGATGTTATGTTTGCTGATGGAAGGGGAAATGCTTCCATATATGGTGGTCCCTTTATTGATAAGAATTTCACAATAAAGACGCAGGACATTTGTAAACACAAGCTGGTAGGTTCTAGAATGTAGTAGCAGTATATTAAAGAGTAACATGTTAAATCCATATTGCTTTTGGTCCCTTTTGTAAAGGTTTTAACAGTAGTCGAGTAGCTTTTTGCTTCAGTGCTTTTCAATTGGCCATACCTCTTCATCTAAGGACAGCTTATCCAAGTAGCCTACTTTGATCTATTTTTCTTATTCTTATTGCTACTTTCGTAAATATACTATTTTTACCAATTTATAATTTTTGAGTACAATAAGGTGAAAATAGCTTAGAAACAGTGAGAAACAATGCACAAACAGGATGAAACAATGTTGAAACGATTTAGAAATAGAGTTAGTAAATGATGTGAAACAGTCTGATACGGTCTTAAATGGGACTTGATACAATTTAAAACAGTCTGATACGGTATGAAACGGGACATGATACAGTTTAAAACAATCTGATACGGTCTGAAACGAGACTTGATACAGTTTAAAACATTCTGATACGGTCTGAAATGAGACTTGATACAGTTTAAAACAATCTGATACGGTCTGAAACGAGACTTGATACAGTTTAAAACAGTCTGATATGGTGCAGAAACAGTTTGATACAGTACAGAAATGAACCGAAACGGTGCAGAAACAGCTAGATACGGTGCTGCAGAAACAGTTGATACAGTAAAACATTCTGATACGGTCTGAAATGAGACTTGATACAGTTTAAAACAGTCTGATACGGTCTGAAACGGGACTTGATACAGTTTAAAACAGTCTGATACGGTGCAGAAACAGTTTGATACAGTACAGAAATGAACCGAAACGGTGCAGAAACAGCTAGATACGGTGCTGCAGAAACAGTTGATACGATGCAGAAACAGTTGATACGATGCAGAAACAGTTGATACGGTGCAGAAATAATAAGATTCAACGAGATACATCGAGGATGGGATGAGAAAAATTGAAATTTGGGGAAATGAACAAGTAGAAGTGAAATTTGGGGAAATAATAGAAGTAAAAGTGCAATAGAGGGAAGTGAGATGAGCAAAAATGATAGTGGGAGAAATAGAAGGAAGAATGTAAGGGTTTGGAATGTCATGAGAAAATATTGCTATGTTTTTGCTATATTTGTAATTAACTTGTGTTTTCCTTTATATAGGATAATTTTGCTAAAATGTTGCTATGTTTGGTAATTAAGCTCTAAAACTTGTACTTTTGTGTAAAAATCTCAATATTTTTTGGGAAATATTTTTTGGATGAAGTTTGATATGAAAATGAAGAAGTGTTTGGACATACTTTTTGGGAATAAATTTGAAAAATTTACACCTCATGACTACCCTAATAACTAAATTACAAAAAATAACAATAGTTTTACCATATTTACAATACATAACAATAGTTTTTCATTTCCCTCTCCCCAAACATAAAACCCTAATTTCTTCCCCTTTCTCTCTCCTTCTCTCCCTCCTCCACCCATCCACCACCCACCCCCGCCGCCGTCCCTCCCCTCCCTCCGGCGAGCAGATCCAGCAAGCCCGTCACCCCTGTTGTTTCTCCTCACTTATCTCCGGAGCTGCTGCCGCCGCAGTGCAGCGGCGCTGCTGCATTGCAGCGGATGTTGCTCCGATTCAAGTTTTCCGGTGAGTTATTCGAAGGGATTTTTCAGATCTGTTTTTGTTTTTCCCTTTCCCTTTTTGTATGTGTGTATTATGTATATTTTTGTATTTTTTGTATATAAATTCGTATATTTTTGTATTTTGTATATAAATGTCTATATCCATCCATTTTTGTATGTGTATATGTTTGTATATATGTGTATGTTGTTGTATGTTTGTGTAGAATTGATAGTAATAAGGAGATTCTTCATGCTACTTCTAGATAATTCAGTGACCCAATCTCATCAATTCGCTACATTTGGGTTATCACTTACAATAAGTGCATCTAGAATATACTTTGTTCATTTGATATATGTGCGGAATTTAAACTTAATAGTTATCCTCCATAAATATTTTCATGTTGTATTTAGACTGAAACAACACATAAATAACTTTATGAGTGTCTTTTTTATTGGAGAAACTAAAGTCTATGTAAATCTTTTGTTGTCATGGACCTAAACAAGAGGAAGGAATGGGGGAAGTGAAACAAAGAATGTGAAGTATGACATCAATGTCAATTAGAAAAAGTTAAAGTAGTAAGTTGTAAAGTAGCCCTAGCTTGAATAAGCATTTAGGGAGAGTGGCATGGCAGGATTCCCCAAGTTATTTTTGGATGGAAAAAGGCTTAAGTTTTAAACATGAAATCTAGGGTCCTTATTTAATTAGTGGCATTAACTATCTAACATTCTCACCCCAAAGTTTTGTATGTTACACAATAGTCCATGTATAAAAGCTAGTTTTTTGCCAAATTTGGCCATTATACCTAGATGAACCCGCTGCTTCCCTCTCTCATCTCCCCCGTTTTCCCTCCATTTTTCCCCATTCCATTCCACTCAAAATTCCACCATAGCTGTTGAGCTTCTTTTCCTAAATCGAAATAAACAATGTGTTCCACCATAGCTGCTGAGCTTATTTACTGAATATCCTTTCCAATTTTAGGCAATACAAGCTGAGACCACCTACATTTGGGTTATACGGCATTTCGTTAAATCTGGTCGTTTCTTATCCATTAAAGGGAAAATCTTGTTCCTTTAATTTTAATCGTATCAATCCAGTCATCTCCTGTAAGTGTACTAACTTTGGAACATGTTTTTAGCTGTTTTTGTTGATTCGAGGTTGTTACGGATTCAGTTCCTCCGAACAATCTGCCTGAAATTCCAAACATCATTTTGACGTTCCTATGGTCGTAACTGTAATTCCAAACATATCGCTAGCGTTTACACGGCGTATGTATTTATTGGAATTTTCACAGATAATGTTCGGAACATCCTGCTAGGATGTTTGAGCGTTCTGTTAGCAGTTTGGAACATCTTGTATTAAGAAATGAAAAACTGTAACGTGATGTTCAGAACGTCAGTATACGATGTTCCAAACGAGCAACATTGAGGTTTGGAACATACTGTATAAATATTAGTAATACTAATAGTTGGTCATTCCAATTTATTGCAGGTGACCATTGATGGGTGAGGTTATATTAGGAGTTAATTATCAAGGTGAATGGGTGGAGCGTTCTAAATGTTATGCTTGGGTTCTGAAGGTTAAAGAGTAAAGACTCATTCTTGTGCCTAGAGATGTTACGTATGATGTTCTACTTAACAAAATCATCGGAAGTTGGGGGATAAGAGACAATCCGAGGGACATTTGCATTACTTACATGCTGAGTGTTGCCGCAAATCAAAAGACTCCTCCCGTTACAATAAGAAATGATGATGATGTACGCCTTTATATGGCTGATATTGATCGTAATGGTGCTAGGCCCACTCTAAGGGTAATTGTGGTTTCAACGACGGATGAATGTGTTGGTTCTAATGACCAAGAAATGCCAAATAGTGGAGGATATGATTTTAGTCAGCAATTGGATGACTTACATGAAGAAGTAGAAAAAGACAAAGGGGGAGGGGCAGAAGAAGACAGAGGAGGCGTAGATGTAGATGAAGAAAAAGAAGAAGAAGTAGAAGAAAAATATGTAGAGGAAGATCCTGCCATGTATACCCCTGTGTTTCCAACACAAAGCAGCGAGCCGATATTTCACTTCGTCGATGGCACAAGTTTTGAAAAAGGTATGACTTTCGCCAATAAGAAAGAACTGGTCACCAAATCGAAGATTGCAGTAGTTAAACATTGTTTTAATTACAAATTATTGAAGAATACTGCAAAGATTTTTAATGTTCGATGTTTAGATGTGAAATGCAAATGGTGGTTAAAGGCAATGAGGTATAAAAGTAATGATAGATTCTACATTAGTGTTTACAATAACTTGCACACATGCGGTGTCCAGCATCATTCCAGTCATAATTCACACGCCTCTGCCCAGATAATTGGTGAGTTCATGAAAGGTAAATATTTAATAGGAAAAGGTCCAACCACAAAAGCTGTCAGGGAGTCCCTTAACAACGATTTCGGTTGTAAGGTTAGCTACTGGAAGTGTCTTAGGGGCTGTCAATTTGCAAAATCTTTGACACGGGGAACACATGAGAAAGGTATTGAAATTCTTGATGCTTATGCTTATATGGTTAGGAGTCAGAATCCAGGAACCAAGACAGATTTGAGGCTTTCTAGCACAGGGAAGTTCTTGTATTTTTTCCTCTCTTATGGAGCGTGGATCAGGGGATTAACTTAAGTGAGAAAAGTCTTAGCCGTTGACGGTACATATTTGTCTGCGAGTATGGAGGGGTGTTGTTGTCTGCTGTTGCTCAGGATGCAATGAGTCACGTATTCCCTGTTGCTTTTTGTATTGTAGACAAAGAGTGTGATGCCTCATATGAGTATTTTTTCGAACAATTACGCAGCATAGTTTCAGATAGTGAAGAGTTGTGCATTGTTTTGGATAGACATCCGAGCATCTCGAAGATGGTCGCCCAAGTGTTTCCTTCTACACACTATGGAGTTTGCATGTGGCACCTTGGTGAAAGCATTCGAACAAAGTTTCAGTTTGGAATCAGTCTTCATAAATACTACACTGCAGCAAAGGCATACAGGGTAGAGGAGTTCACTGATGCTATGAATGAGATTAGGACTATTGATTGGAGGGTAGCAGATTATCTTGAAAATGTTGTTGGCTATTATAGATGGAGCATATTATATTTACCAGGAAATAGGTAAACTATACTAACAAGGTCTGATATTACTGTTATGCTTTCAATCTGTTCCAAATGTCTCACAAGGCATTCCGAACATATCATTTATGTGCAGAACATTATTAGAAAAATTATTTTCTAACGATGTTCCGAACTTTCTATTGTCGGTCTGAACTTGTGCTTCATGTTAGGAACATCATGAATGTTCCGCACTTCTTATTCCTATATCTGCACTTGTGCTTTATGTTAGGAACATCTTTGGATTATTATACTATTTATTCTTTTTAATAGGTTTCAAGTTATGAAATCAAACATAGCTGAGTCCATTAATTCCATGCTGAAGGAGAAAAGAGAATACCCCATTGCTGCCCTCTTGAAGGATATAGGTAGGAACTTTGCGGAAAAATTCCACACTACGGCTATGAAGTTAATCAACCACCCAAATTTATGCGTCCCAGACGTTGAAATAAAAATAAAGAAGAATAAAGAAATGGGAGACAAGCTAGTTGTCAACAGGAAGGGAACTTATGGTTTCGAAATCATTAGTCCAGGGTATGAGGCAGAAGTTGATCTATATAAGAGGACATGTACATGTAGGGAGTTTGATCTTGATCAGTTACCTTGTGTACATGCTATGGCAGCAATTAGGGGGTTGCATGGCGATGAATATGGAAGTAGAGTGTATGAATACACTTCTGGATATTACACAACACAAGCATACATCCTTGCCTATACAGAGCCTGTTAATGCAGTACCTCCTGAAGAATCATGGGTCGTCTCTGCTGAAGAGATACTTTATCCAGTGCCTCCGCCCCCAAAGCCGAACAACCTTAGAAGGAGAAGGGTTAACCGGATTCGATCTATTGGGGAACATCTTCCAAAGAGGAAAAATAAATGTGGTAACTGCAAGAGATATGGTCACGAAAAAACTACATGCCCCGTTGTTCGTAGTGGAACTTAAGCTACAAGTCAGCCTACAAATTGAGTTTGTGAATTGGACGAATCATCGTCCTCGTTATAATGTTTGAACAATTTCGTTTGTTTGGATTTCTATTTGAATTGCATAGTGGACTTTTCGTCCTACTTGTACAATTTATATTGTATACATATTTGCTTTACGATAGTCTTAATTTATGTTGTGCACATATTTGCTTTACTGCATTTTTTGCAATTATATTGTGCACATAATTTCTTATTGTTCGCAACACATCTAGTATTGTTTAGGATATTACAAATTGATGTTCCGAACGATGTCAAGGCATGTGAAAGCTTGTGAGGTCTTTCGTTCACAATTCATAGTCGTAGCATTTACCAAGTACTACCTTCGAGAAGATGTTCGGAACATCTTGTCAAGAATATTATATTATACTTTTATACGTGACGTTCCGAAAAAGCCATTCAAAATTTAAAAGATACAAACGACTACAATGAACAGTTGCCCAAATACCAATACACTAAACGGCTAAAATACAAGTTGCTGCAACAGTCACGTCAAAACACATGCACACTTGTAAATATGCGTCCCTTCATTTGCTTCGGCTACTGAAAAGGCGGCACTACAAATGAAAAGCCACTATAAACCATCTATAAATACCTCTTTGATGAACTAAATTCACAATTCATAGTCTTCGTATTTACCAAGTATTACGTTCAGTTTCTAGTGATCCCCAGTTTCTATATCAAGGAAGAACAAGTTGAGGTACTCAATTTTTCCATATTTCAAAATCTAATCTGTTTTTATTTCCTTAAACATAACTCAACTTTGATTCTTTTTTACATTTTAAACAACTTTTCATACAGATGGCCAATGATGCATTTAACGATCCATGGAATAAGTACCACCGAGTTTGAGACCCTCCAAAAAAGTTGCTTCCTGCAAGACTGCTAGACGTGCATTTTGAAGTTGTTGACATCAAGGAGGTAGCAGATAATTGTGAGAGGTCCATTCAAACACTCGAGACAAAACTTGAGCAGATGCAATTGCAGTTAGATCGGATGGAGAGGTTTTTGTAAAATCACTTCGGTGGAGGCCAAAATAATAACGAAGATGCTATTATATATTAATTGTTTAAGTAGTTGTACTGTTTATGAATATGCTTTGTTATCTCTGTTCAATTAATATTATTATGAAGGTCATTAATTAGTACTGTTAAATTGTCTCCAAACCATCATATTTGCTTATAGTTCGCAACACATTAACTGTCGTTTAGGATATTACAATACGATGTTCCAAACGAAAACTTGTTCTAATTCTCCATTTTTGGAAAAGTTAATAAATTCATACAGTTAGTTTGGAACATAAGCAATGTGTTCCAACACTAAACTGTATGTTCGGAACGGAACAGGTATGTTCCACGGATAAATGATGATCATTATCACTATACATGACCAAATTTCCCGATTAGAGTGATAAATGATGTTCATTTTAACTAGAAAGGATCAATTATACTTGTTAGAGTGACAAATGATGATGATTATCACTAGAAATGACCCAATACAATTGTAAAAGTGAAAAATAATGCTCATTTCGCTTAAAAAGACCAAATATAGTTGGTAGAGTGAGAAATGATGACAATTATCAGTAGTAATGACCAATTATACTTGTTAGAGTGATAAATGTCGACAATTATCAGTAGTAATGACCAATTATACTTGTAAGAGTGACAAGTGATGATCATCTATCCTAGGGTTGTTTCAAACAACTTCTTGATGTTCGTCGCACTATATGGTCGTTCGGATCGCGCAATTTTAATGTTGCTATCTTCATCGTATTGTTTTCTAATTATGGTTGTTAGAGTGACAAATGACGATCATTATGACTAGAAATGACCCACTATACTTGTAATAGTGACAAATGATGATCATTCTCACTATAAATTACCAATTATACTTGTGATAGGGAGAAATGATGATCCATACATATAGTCTTGTTTCAAACATCAAATTGATGTTTGTCAAATTTTATGTGTCGTTTCGAGCGCGTTCTTCAATTATTTCTATCTTCATCATATTTTTTCACAGTTAGAGTAGTTAGAGTGACAAATTATGATCATTATATCACTATAAGTGACCAATTATACTTGTAAGAGTGATAAATTCATCAACTTTCATCACAAAGACCACTTAGAGTAGTTAGAGTGAGAAATGATGATGACTATCACTAGAAATGACCCACTATACTTGTAAGAGTGACAAATGATGATCTTTATAACTAGAAATGACCCACTATACTTGTTAGAGTGTCAAATGATGATCACTATCACTAGAAATGACCAATTATACTTGTTAGAGTGACAAATGATGATCATTATGAGTAGAAATGACCCACTATACTTGTAAGAGTGGCAAATGATGATCATTATCACTAGAAATGACCAATTAGAGTTGTTAGAGTGACAAATGATGATCACTATCACTAGAAATGACCAATTATACTTGTTAGAGTGATAAATGATAATGATTATCACTATAAATGACCAATTATGGTTGTTAAAGTGACAAATGATGATCATTATCACTAGAATTGACCAATTATGGTTGTTAGAGTGACAAATGATGATCATTATGACTAGAAATGACCCACTATACTTGTAAGAGTGACAAATGATGATCATTATAACTAGAAATGACCCACTATACTTGTAAGAGTGACATATGATGATCATTATGAGTAGAAATGACCCACTATACTTGTAAGAGTGACAAATGATGATCATTATCACTAGAAATGGCCAATTAGAGTTGTTAGAGTGACAAATGATGATCATTATCAATAGAAATGACCAATTATACTTGTTAGAGTGACAAATGATGATGATTATCACTATAAATGGCTAATTACACTTGTTATAGGGAGAAATGATGATCCATACATATAGTCTTGTTTCGAACATCAAATTGATGTTTGTCACATTTTATGTGTCGTTCCGAGCGCGTTCTTCAATTTTTTCTATCTTCATCATATTTTTTCACAGTTAGAGTAGTTAGAGTGACAAATTATGATGATTATATCACTACAAGTGACCAATTATACTTGTAAGTGTGATAACATCAACTTTCATCACAAAGACCACTTAGAGTAGTTAGAGTGACAAATGATGATGACTATCACTAGAAATGACCCACTATACTTGTAAGAGTGACAAATGATGATCATTATAACTAGAAATGACCCACTATACTTGTTAGAGTGACAAATGATGATCACCATCTCTAGAAATGACCAATTATACTTGTTAGAGTGACAAATGATGATCATTATGAGTAGAAATGACCCACTATACTTGTAAGAGTGACAAATGACTAGAAATGGCCAATTAGAGTTGTTAGAGTGACAAATGATGATCACTATCACTAGAAATGACCAATTATACTTGTTAGAGTGACAAATAATGATGATTATCACTAGAAATGACCAATTACGGTTGTTAGAGTGACATATGATGATCATTATGAGTAGAAATGACCCACTATACTTGTAAGAGTGACAAATGATGATGATTATCACTAGAAATGACCCACTATACTTGTTAGAGTGACAAATGATGATCATTATGAGTAGAAATGGCTAATTACACTTGTTATAGTAACAAATGATGATGATTATCACTACAAATGACCAATTATAGTTGTTAGAGTGACAAATGATGATCATTATGACTAAAAATGACCCACTATACTTGTAAGAATGACAAATGATGATCACTATCACTATAAATGACCAATTAGAGTTGTTATAGTGAGAAATGATGATCATTATGAGTAGAAATGGCCAATTACACTTGTTACAGTGAGAAATGACGATCATTATGACTAGAAATGACCCACTATACTTGTAATAGTGACAAATGATGATCGTTATCATTACCAATTATACTTGTTATAGGGAGAAATGATGATCATTATGAGTAGAAATGACCCACTATACTTGTAAGAGTGACAAATGATGATCATTATAACTAGAATTGACCAACTATACTTGTAAGAGTGACAAATGATGATGATTATCACTAGAAATGACCAATTATACTTGTTAGAGTGACAAATGATGATCCATACATATAGTCTTGTTTCGAACATCAAATAGATGTTTGTCACATTTTTGTGTCGTTCCGAGGGCGGTGTTCAATTGTTTCTATCTTCATCATACTTTTCACAGTTAAAGTAGTTAGAGTGACAAATTATGATGATTATATCACTGTAAGTGAGTGACCAATTATACATTTAAGAGTGATAAATTCATCAACTTCCATCACAAAGACCACTTAGAGTAGTTAGACTTAGAATCGATGATCATTGTCACTAGAAATGGCTAATTACACTTGTAAGAGTGACAGGTGATGATCATTGTCCCTAGATATTAAAGGGCGATGATCATTATCACTATAAATTACCAAGTATACTTGTTAGAATGACAAATGATGATCCATCTATCACAGTTGTTTCGAACATGCTGTTGATGTTTGTCACATGAGGCTTTCGTTCGGAGCGCCTTCTTTTCGGTGTTGCTATCTTCATCGTATATTTTTTTCAAAATGTTCAGAACAGATAGCGATATGATTGAAATATGTAGTGTGTTCTTGCGGAACGACTTAGGGTACAATGATAATTTACAGGACAAAATAACAAGTTCAAATAAAATTTCTTGATCATTAGTACACAAAACATAACAATTGGAAATAAATACAACCTAAACGATGAACCAACACTTGATCCAAGTACAGAATATGAGAACAATTAGCACCACAACTAGCAGTACCCCAACACCCAATTTTTTCCGCCATAACCGTGCCTCTTTCCTCTCTTTTTCTACAGCTTTCAACTTCTTAAGTAGACCCCCATATTACTCTCTTCGCTTGATCTGGCATCTCTTCATCATGCCATCTAAAGTAGTTGCAGCCATTTCCCTACATAAAAAGAAGAAAATAAATACAACAAACGAATAAATACAAGAAAAAAATAAACCCATCAACTAACCTGACCATATTTGCATCCATAAAACCTTCTTCATGGGTTTACTTGAGTCCACGATGTTGTTAATCTCTACATCGATAAAATGGTACTACACTGCCACTATTAATGGATCTACTAGACATTTTAGTCTGGATGTTTGATTTAATTTTGTAAACTGGTTTTTATAAATAATGAACGGATATATAATGTGCTGGGTGGTATATTTTATTACCGTTGGTAAATAAATGTTCTTCACGCACCCAATGTAATAATTTATCACGAGTTTGGGCTAGATAGACATGATGTTCGGAACATCTTGTAAAGGATAGGTTACGCGAATTATACTTATGTACAGTGATGTTCCAAACTATACATTCAAAAATTGAAATTCAAAAACGGCTACAATACAAGTTGCAAATACCAATACACCTAATAGCTACAGTAGGTTGCAGATAGGTAGAAGCTAGGTCGCAATGATATTTAGAACATCTTTTCAAGGATATGTTACATGAATTATACTTATATAGGCTGACGTTCCGAACCACCTGTTCAAAATTTGAAATACACAAATGGCTACAATACAAGAAGCTCAAATACCAATACACTAAACAGCTACAATACAAGTTGCTGACGTCCAATCAAATGTTTCAGTTGCCTCTCTTTACTCCTATAAATACCCAAGAATTCAAAGCATTTCAATCCACATTCATCAACTTACAATTCAAACGATTTCAATCCACATTAATCAACTAACACTTCAAACCATTCATCAACAAAAATGGCATGTCAACCATCTTCAAGAGGAGCACGAACAAGAGGTGGCTCCACGGCCAGAGGAGCCTCCACGGCTAGAGGAGCCTCCACCTCTAGGCAAAACACTGCTGTTGCATTATCATTTGCAGACGAACAACAAACTGAAAGGGCGATTGACATATTGGAACAACTAAGGGCAGAAGTGTGGGGTTGGATGTTCCAGTTCGAGGGCTTCCTACATGGCTACAAAAAGGACGTCAAAAAGATGACGAAGGAAATGGGAAGGATGAAAAGAATGCTTAAAGGGGTACTTGCTGATAAGGTGATGCATTACCTTGACTTCTACTCCTCTCCTTCACGCTAGATTTGGATGTTCCTATTAATATTTATTATATAATTTCTTTTTGAATGTTTATCATCTAGTTTGTTTTGTTAGAATGCTATTATAACTAGCATTCCTTTTGTAAAGCACTGACAATGATGTGCAGTTTCTCTGTTTGAATGCTAATACAACTAGCATTCTTTTTGTAAAGCGCTGACAATGATGATCAATGAAGGATATGTTTGCCTAGTTCCTGTAAATAAGTGTATAATCCGTTTATAACATCTATATGTTCAGAACATCTGTCTTTATATTCAGAAAGTTATTCTGTCATTCTGGAACATAAACAACCTTTATACAATGAGATATTCATGTTAGTTTACGCTCGGAACACTATACTGTCGTTCTGAACAAATGATGAACAATTTATATGCTCTGTTCATTTTCTAAAAAAGTAATCCATCTATAATTAAATAAGCACAATATACCGAACGACATATAAATGTTCCGAACATCAAGTTAAAGTCTAAAAGGCACAACGGTTACAATTAGAAGTTGCATTCATTTGAGTAGTACATGACGGTTACGAGTTTCGTCAAAAGTCACTTTCCATAAAACCATTCCCAACAGACTAGTCGATTGCCACTTTACTCTTATAAATACCCAACAATCACACATTGATTCCACACATTTCAAAATGCCTCGTCGACCAAGAACAAGGGGAGCACCGATAAGAGGAGCATCGAGTTCAAAATGGCCTATAGTTCCTTCCTCGAGTTCACATTCAGATTTTGAAAATTCGAACGATGGCTTGGACCAACTAAGGTATGAAGTGTGGGAATGGAAATTCAAATTCGAAGAATTCTTCCATGACTATAGAAGGGACATAAGAAGGATGAAGAGAATGCTTAAAGGGCTGCTTGCTGAAAAGAGAATTGATTATGTCCCATACTCTACACCACCAGGAATACCACCTGAAGCACCACCACAAGCTCCACAACATGCACCCTAAGTTCGATTGCTTATGTTTATTTTAGTTATAATTTTATGTGTTTATTATGTTATTGTGCCGTTTGTGTCTCGATATAATATGTATTTTGCATTTTCTATAGAACATAAGTGGGGGAGTTGAATAACGTTGGTAACATCATTGGTTATATTAAGGAACGACTTATCGTTCCAGAACAACATAATATTGTTCCAGGGTAAACTTATATAAATGTTTCAGATGTTTGGAACATCCTATCATTTTTCAGGAACAACAATTTGTCGTTCTGGAGCTTAAGTAATAATCGTCTAAATTTTACTATGTCATTTTCTGTTGAATGCTGAACAACTGACCAATATATTTGAATGTTTATTTTAATTGCGACTAATTAAGCTATCCATTAAAGCAAATCAAAAGCTATTACTTGGCTAAGAAAATAAAAGTCATCCATACCTAATTACATAACCAAAATAAAAGTTAAAAGATTATCCAAATATTACATATACCCAAATCAAGGTTTCATTTTGCCGTCAAAAATACAAACGGCTAAATGTCGCCTCCACTGATAAGCCACATTGTCACAAATTTTTTCCATGGGGGTGTTTGTAATGAGATGCTCAATGTACATCAAACCGAACACTCCACATGATTTTGCTGTTAGATTTTGTGGAAAAAGTGATCTCGGCACTCTCTCAAACGACCACATGTCTCCTTCCTTACACTTTGGATTCAAGTCTTTGAATAGCTTACAATTTCTGACATAGATCGGGAACATGTAGAGAATGGGGACAATTATTGGCAAGAAGTGTTCATCATTATTAACACCATGATTGTAATCATACACCCAAACCTTCGCTTCAACCATGTCAAACACCACCGTCACGTAGTGATTGTCGTTGATGTTGAAGACGGCGAAGATCCTCTTAACACCAGCCCAACACCTACCCCCTGGGTAGGGTAGCTTTCCATCTGCATACTTCAGATAATAATCATCAAACTGATACGTCTTCAACGCCAGATCAAACGGTAGCTTATTTTTTTGCGCATCTACTTCCAGTTGGTAGTAGCGTTTTTTCATGTTTGTCAAGAATGCCATATCCAAAATGAGGTCACTTTGATCGTAATGATAGGGGTAATTCAAATGCCTCTCCTGCATCATTGTCATCACAGCTTCAACATACTGCAGAACATATAAGAGACAAAAATAAATTGGGGTATAAGTGAGTGAAGGAAAGGTCTGTCTTTCCGAACATCTCCCCATGTTCGGAACGACTGTGTGGTGTTCTAGAAATCTATGAGAAGCTTGAAATGCTTGAGTTGTTCCAAGCATAAGAATGATGTTCCGAACTCAGTTAGAATGTTCCGTACAACTATGTGAAGTTCAGAAAATCATTCAAAAATAAACTTGCAATGTCCCACACCACTCAGTCTTGTCCATCAGCGTTTTGAAATCGTTGAAATTCATCGGCAATCCAAGAAAAAGATCTTTTTGTTGCTTCCTCTTTCTGATAAATGAGTTCATAGCATCCACTTATTTCCACTTCAATGGCTTGTAAATATCCACTGGAAACCTCGGAGCAACTTCTTCCTACTTCTTCTTCTCTTCTGTTTGTGGTGATTTCACAGCCTTTGCAGGTTTTATAATTGTTTTGCTCTTCAACTGCTCAATCGTCTCCTACATGGCCGCCATATTCATCTCCATGCCTTTATGCCAATCGTTCCAATCTTTGCAATTGCAGCTGCTACATTTGGAGATGTCGAATCCATCTCCACTAGAAGAATCACCTTTCATTTGCTCAGAAGCCACAATATTTGTCTCATAAGCCACGATCTTTTGCTCATAAGCCAAAATATTTTGCTCCATTGCTTCCCTCCATCCGTTGCATTCATCACATTTGCAGCCTCTGCAATTGGAGCTTCTCTTCACTGTACCAACTTCAGTGATACCAGCAACTTCAAACTCACCAGTAACTTCAAACTCACCAGCAACTTCATCACCATCAGCTTTGTTTCCAATGTCAATATTTACATCTTGCAGGCCATCAATTCTCTCTTCATTATATTCACCATCACTTCCAAGCATCATCGCTACTACTCCTTCCATAGCTTTAATTTCTATCACTTATCTTGGAGGGGTTGTAGGATTGTTCTTGACGATACAAATTGTAGTGCCACCAACAAGACCAACGCTGGAAGCATCCGCAAACACTTTACAAAAACGATCCATTGTGTTGTCCTCAGAGTCTTCAAATGGCACAAGGTCTAGAAAGTAATCCATCTCTAGCTCATCATCAGTAGGAATGAGGAAAGGGTGAACAACCTGTTAATATACCCACAACATTAAATAAATATCAACTAAATTTTAAAAAGCTTTTCAAGTTGTTTGGAACAAAGTTATGTTATTCGAAAACATCAAGTCGTGATGTTCTGAACATCGTAGACTGAAGCAGTTGATGGTGCTTCATGTAGATGTTCCGAACATCAATTAGAAATATCTCAGCAAATACGAAGTTGTTCCAAACATTACATAACATATATGGAAAAAGGAATACTTACAGGAACATCATGTTGCTCAAACAACCTGTCCGTATCTCTTTCATAAATTTCAGTAAGCCTGTTTATGATCCTTGGCATTGTTTTTCCTTTTGGCAAATCCTTTGGCCTCAAGGCAGGTATAGCTTTATGAGCCCAGGCCATGAATGCCCATGGAAAGCCATAAAGATTGTAAGTCTGGCTTCCTTCTGCACGAGGTTCCATTGGCTTGATCAGATATTCCATTGTTAATTCAAAACTCATCCCACCCCAAGGATAATGCTGGAATGCCTCAAGATCGGCGAACAAGCACACCGCCCATTCCTCTATTCCATATTTGGAATCCCTCGCACAAAGAATAGTATGAACAAACCAAGCCATGCACAGATTTAAATACCACTTCTTAGGACAGGTTCCAGAACATACCAACTCAAGCAAGTCACCAGACTTCACAGCTTGCTTTTTCTTCGGCCGGTTTTATTTTTTGGGCTTGTTGAACTTCCTCTTGGCGGGTGAAGGTGAGGGTGAGGGTGAGGGTGAGGGTGAGGGTGAGGGTGAGGGTGAGGGTGAGTGTGAGTGTGAGGGTGACTCCTCCACCTTCTTCTCCCCCCCCCCCCCTTCCCCTTCCGCTTCCCACTCCCCTTCTCCTTTTCCTTCTCATCTTTTTCCTTTTTCTCCTTCTCCTCTTTTTCCTTTTTCTTTTTCTCCTTCTGCTTCCTCTTCTTCTCCTTGAAATAATCAACAACAAACTTCCACAATTCCTTCCCCTTTTTATTCATTTTTTCCATGTACTGTTTACTTGGATAGGTACCACAGTTTAGTCCTGTCATTAGTGGAAACTCGGATAGGCCAAAACGTGCTGGCAATCCATTGAAGGATATCCAAACCTCTCTCTGCTTCTTGCAAAGAATCCTTCGCATGAGGAGGTTATGCACCAACTTGGTGCCAAACAGTGGATATTCCGGTAATTGCAAGAAAGGACCGAAACAACTATGGCAAAATCTCTTTCTCACCTGCAATTTTTTCAAAACCTCCTTGAACTATATCATACCCTTAGCCAACGAAGAACGAACAGTAATCTTCCTATTAAAAGGTTCATTGTTGGTCAGGAAGGTCTTGAAGAGACCCTCAACGTTACTCTTAAAAATAACATGACCAACGTCTTCATACTGCACATAATTTTAGGATAAAATTAATAAAATAAATCACAATGATAGTAAATCACATTAAAGGAAAAACAGAAATGTTCGGAACATGTTTATGCTGAGGTTCTGAACGACAGTAACAATCGTTTGGAACATCACGTAATGTGTTCAAAACGAGAGCTACCGGCCTTAATGCTGATGTTGGGAACATAAATATGTCGTGTAGAACATCAACATAGTTGTTCTGAACAATCACGAGTTTCAATTCAACTCCTGGTCTTCCTCCAGTTTCAATCCAGATGTTCCTTCAGATTCCTTCTCTTCACCTGCTTCCTCTTCAACATTTCCACCTGCATTATTTACAGCTTCCCTATCTATTTTAACTCTTTTTACACGATCCTTCAGAAAGTTGCTTTTTAAAATTACATCTTCCGCCTCTCTTCTACTTCTTTTACTGCTTCTTGGACTCTCCCCTGTCTTATATGCTTCCCCTTCTACTTCTTCTCCTTTTTCTCTACTTAAATCACCAGCTTCTTCATTTTTTTTACCATAATTTTCCTCTTCCTTTTCACGATCACCATCTTCCTCTCCAGTCCTCAAAAAATCACTTTTTAACAGTTCATCAATACCGGTGTCATCTAAATCCACCCTTCTTTCACCCTCATCTGCAGCCCTCTCCAAATCCTCCCCACCTTTACTTAGATCGTAACTTCGTGCTGGACTTTGGCTTTCCTCTTGTTTATCGCCTTTGTTTCGTGGACCTACTATTTTTCCTTGGCTATCGTCACTCTCCACAACTAATTTTCTTTTAGCTGTTCTAGTTGTTCTTGGGCGTTTAGGAGAGCTTCTAAATCTGTAGGAGAACGTTCTGAATCTGAAGTAGGCTTCTCAGGTTTCTTCTTCGGTGAAGGGCCCTTTCTTTTAGAAATTTCCTTCTTGGGAGTCTTTGTAGGCTTCTTCTTCTGCTCATCTTCATCTTCAATATTAAATTTCTCGGTCTTAAATTTACCATTTTTCTGCAAAGCAAAACAAGGGGATACAAAATTTAGCTACAGAAAATCATGAACATCCAATGAGATGTTTAGAACCTCATATGAATTGTTGTGAAGCTACTATGGTGTTCAGAACATCAAGACACATAACAGCAATAACTTTAATTTGCAACTAAATAAAGCAGCGTTGATTCACAGAAAACCCACAAATCGTCACAATTTAACCAAAAAATGTAAAAAGCCTAAAAATTTCAGTTGAACATCGAAAATTCCCTTTCTAGTTCGGAACTAATTTACCCATTAAAACATATAATTTCATTCAATTTCAACACAGTATTACACCTTTTGTATAAAAACAAACACCCAAAGCATCATTAATCACTGTCGACAAAAAAATTTAAAAAAAAACCTAGGTTTAAGATTTACACCACAGTTTAAATGATCATGACATTGTTTATCTTTTATATTTAATACTTTGTTGTATTGCTGGACGGATTCCTTGAAAAACCACAGAGAAGTTGAGAGCATTTGGTTGAGAGTTAGCGTGCAAGAGGAGATGAAGTGAAGGAAGTTGAAGAAGCCACGCGGGGGGGGGGGGGGGGAGAGAAAGGTTATGTATATTGTTCCCAATGTTTGAAATGATTATTATGTATGTTTTAAGAAAAACCCTCAAGTTTTAAAAATATTAATTTGGTCTAATCAGGTTTAGAAAAAAAAAATGGAAAAGAAAAGGCGAGACCCTTTTCTGCCAAAAAAGACTTGAGGAGTTCCTGAACGCCCTTTCTCACAAGTATCTAATACCTCTGAGTCAATAATCAGAACCTATTCCTCTCAATTTGGCCGCAAAATTCCCATGCTAAAGAAAGAATTAATAAAAAAATAAAATAAAAAATAAAAAGAAAAACTCAAAGAAAAGAAAATTTCCTAGCTCTATAATGGACCTTCTACTAGAGGTGTTCATAGTCTAGTTTGGTTTTGCTGTTTACCAAAATCAAAACAAAACCAATTATGTATCTGTTTGGATTGATTTTGTGATTTTGTCAGTCTTTTTTTGTCACATAAAATATAAGTTTAATCTCTATTTGCTAGACATAGGGATAAAATTCTGAATAGATATTTTGTCAGAATTAAATAAATGGACATATTATCAATTAAAATGTCATTAAAAAATGGAAGCACGGTGCAACGGGGTTCGGGGAAGGGCTGTAACCCATGAGTTGTGATGTACTCAACCTATCCTAATGCAAGCGTCATTGGCTGCTCTCACAGCTTGAATCTGTGACTTATAGGTCACACGGAGACAACTTTACCAATTGCGCCCTTTCAATATATTAAAATATCATTATGGGATAAAATTCTTTGGCTAAGTTACACTCAGTGTCATTTTAGGGCACTTTTTTAAAAACATAGCAATATTTTGCCACTTTACCAAATGTAGCAATATTTTCGAAAATGCTACCAAACATATCACAACTAAAAAACCCAAATCCTAACTTTCCTCTCCCTTTCTCTCTCTTCTCTTCTCTCTTCAATCTTTACCCAACCCTAACAGCCTTCCCGCCGCCGATCTCCCACCCTTCCCGTCGCCGGCGTCCCTTCCCCATCCCCTGTCGTCTCCGGCACCTCCCCTTTCCCCCGCATGCGCCGCAGTTGTTTGTAATTGTTGCTGCGCCTCCCCCTTTCCCCGCTGCACGATCTGCCTCTGCCTCCCTTCCCCGTCGTCGGTGTCCCTCCCTCATCCCCCGTCGTCGCCGGCGATGGTTGCTGCTGCTATGTTTTTTATTGCCACCATTGTCGCCTGAGTTCCGGCGGTGCCGGATCTGCTATAGAAGAGCAGATCCGGTGCTTTGGTCCTTTTTTTTAAAAAAAAATCCTGTTGGACACGGTGGAACCACGGTGGTTATGGTGTATGTTTGGTGTTTGTGGACTGTATGGAATGTATGCCATGCATATATTCATTGTATGCGCAGTGTATGCACACTGTATTTACAGTGAATATACACTTGTCATACAATAAGTATACAACAAGTATCGATTTTTTTTGTGTGTATGTCCGGTGAATGAACATGCATATACTATGCATACAGTAACCATACAGAGAATATACAAACACACAATAACTGTATGTATGTGTATCTAATTTATTTTTACTGTATGCACAATGCATCATTGTCCATACACTGTTCATACAGCGAAAATACACACAGATCTACAAAAAGAAAATTAAAAAAATAATTTCCTGCGGCTGATGGCCGATGGTGGTGGCAGTGATGGTGGGTGGCGGCTGGGGGTGGTAGGAGGTGGATCTAGGGTTTTAGTACTCTTTTATGTATTTTTGCTATGTTTTGATTAAAAAATATTGCTATGTTTTGTAAATGGAAAAATATTGATATTTTTGTGTAAAGAAGCTTGTTAGCTTGTATACTTTTGTTAATTGCCCATATTATTTTGCTACACATGACAGTTATTTTTGTAATCTAATCATATATTGATGCAATGTAAACACGGAAGCGATAAAAGTAACGATGAAAGTGAGACGCTACTTAAACAACTTACGAGGTAGCACCGAAGAACGATGTTTTGATATACCCTCGCTCGAGTCAAGAGGAACCTACACTATGCAACTATCCTCAAGGGATACCCAGCCCTTGCAAATAGAATGATCAAGGAGGATTGAAGCTCAACTTGGATTCTTCCAATTGATTTCAAGCCAAAAAGTTACCAGTGTTCTTGAGAGCAAATCTCATTTAATGTGTATTCAAAGTATAGTAAATGACAATAATGATGAAAGGGTGTATTTATAGCACCCCTTTACATGCTATGAAAAGTCTAAATAGCCCTCAAAGTAGTGTAGAATACATTAGAACACCTAGGGCTAAACTTGGAAGTTCACACCAAAAGTTGTAAGTTAGCGCTCAGCCTAGAGGAGCCACTGACTAATGCAGTGGCTTGCTTGGGCGCTTTGGCCATTGGTCATGCGCTCCCCCTGGAGTTTCCTTGGCTGAGGCGCTCCGCCTGGCTTCAGGCGCACCTCCTGGGCGCCAAGGAGCTAGGCACTCCTTCTCAGTCTGGGCGCTCCGCCTGGCCCTGAAGCATAGGGTTTCCTCCTTTAATCGAGCTCCAATAGTCCTTAAGCGTAGGGTTTCCTCGTTCAATCGAGCTCCAATGAAAGGTCTTCAAATCATCCCCCGAGCTCGTATCCTCCATGCCCTTCCAAACCAAGTGTAAGTGAGTGTCTTGGATCTCCTTGGCTTGACTCCGAGTGAATGGTCTCGATGCAATTTGGGTTGCATCATCCTCCCCTTCTTGAGAAGATTTCGTCCTCGAAATTAAGGCGTCATCCTCCAAGGTATCATCACCTACATCACAAAGAGTCAAGTCAAAAATATTGAACGTACTAGAGACGTTATACTCACCGGGAAAATCGATCACATATGCATTGTTGTTGATCTTAGAGAGCACTTGGAATGGTCCATCCCCTCGGGGTGCCAACTTTCCTTTCCGAATGTTTGGGAATCTCTCCTTGCGGAAGTGCACCCACACATAGTCTCCTTTCTTGAGTTCCACTTTCTTCCTTCCTTTGTTCTTCTTGGTTGCAATCTTGTCATAGGCCTCCTCCAAGTTCTTCTTCACCTTGGCATGAAGTTCAAGCAATGCCTTGGCTTGAGTTTTACCTTCAAAATCAACAACCGCATCCCTTGGCAAAGGGGTAAGATTAAGTGGAATCAAAGGATTAAAACCATAAACACACTCAAATAGAGTCATGCCAATCATTCTATGCAAAGTGCGATTATATAAAAACTCCATGAGTGGTAGCTTATCAATCCAAGTCCCGACCTTACCTTTGGTCATGGCTCTAAGTAGAGCTCCCAAGGTTCGGTTCACCACCTCGGTTTTCCCATCGATTTGAGGGTGGTGGGACGTGGAGAACAACAATTTAGTGCCAAGAGCACCCCACAAACATTTTCAAAAATGGCTAAGGAACTTGGATTCCCTATCACTAACAATGGTGCGAGGCACCCCATGCAACTTTAACACATTATCAATAAACAAAGAAGCTACATGTTGTGCTTACTCTTTTTGCACGAAATGAAGTGAACTATTTTGGAGAACCTATCAACGACAACATAAATGCTATTATGTCCTCCCCTAGTCCGTGGCAAGGCCATAACTAAAATCTATAGAAATATCAACCCACGGACTAGTATGT
Source organism: Petunia x hybrida (assembly GCA_037355625.1). Lineage (NCBI taxonomy): Eukaryota > Viridiplantae > Streptophyta > Magnoliopsida > Solanales > Solanaceae > Petunia > Petunia x hybrida. Next base: position 1,744,564 of record JBBBVM010000508.1, on the reverse strand, counting down.
ACGGGAAAAGGAGTGTACAAGCCATGGGTGTTGGATCTAGAGTTAGCCTTTTTGCAATTTAAACAAAATTACAAAAGCGTTCCACAAGAGGCCTCATTTTCGGCCAATGGAATTGCTCTTTTAGTATGGCCATAGTCTTATCCACCCCAAGGTGACCCATCAAGCCCCCACAATGTGCTTCTCGCACTAGAATTTCTCTCCAAGAGGACTCGGGGACACACACTCTCCCATTCTTGAAAAAATGTAGCCATTTACCCATTGGTATTTCTCCACCCTCTCCCCACTCACTAGAGCATCATGAATGCTCTTGAGCTTTGGGTCATGTTCATACATCAATTTTATACTTTCAAAACCCATAAGCCTAGAAGCAAGAGTGGTAGCAAGGGCGAACTTCCTAGAAAGTGCATCGGCTACAACATTGTCCTTTCTCTTCTTGTAATGAATTACATAGGGAAAAGACCCAATGAACTCCACCCACTTGGCATATCTCTTATTCAATTTCTCTTGGCCTCTAGATGCTTGAGTGACTCATGGTCACTCTTGATCACAAATTCTCTAGGCCATAGACAATGTTTTCAATGAGCTAGAGCTCTCACAAGGGCATACAACTCCTTGTCATACATGGAGTAATTCAAGATTGCACCCTTCAACTTTTCACTAAAGTAGGCAACGGATTTCCCTTCTTGAATGAGAACACCCCTAATACCCACCCCCGAGGCATCATATTCAATCTCAAATGCCTTTCCGAAGTTGGGAAATTGCAACAAAGGGGCGGTACTCAACCTACTTTTCAACTCTTGGAAAGCCTTCTCTTGAGGCTCTCCCCACACAAAGGCCTTGTCTTTCTTCACCAACTCGGTGAGTGGTGCGGCAATAGTACTAAAGTCCCTCACAAAGCGCCTATAGAAACTAGCAAGGCCATGGAAACTCCTAGCATGAGAAACGGTGGTAGGAGTAGGCCAATCTCTAATAGCTTCAACTTTGGACTCATCAACCTCTACGCCATTGGCATTAACAACAAAACCAAGAAAGACAACCTTTTCAACACAAAAGGCACACTTTTTTAAAATTGGCATAGAGCTTTTTGGCTTTTAGCACTTCAAGAACTTGACTAAAGTGGATAAACTGCTTTATGACATGGTTCATTAACCGCATGAAAGTGCTAGGTGCGTTGGAGAGGCCAAAAGGTATCACCAACCATTCATAAAGATCAAACTTGGTCTTGAATGCGGTTTTCCACTCATCGCCCGGTTTCATCTGGATTTGGTGGTAGCCGGACCTAAGATCTATCTTGTAAAGACACTAAAACCACTCAATTCATCAAGCATGTCATCAAGTCTAGGAATGGGATGACGATACTTTACCGTTATCTTGTTGACCGCACGACAATCAACACACATCCTCAATGTTCCATCCTTCTTTGGCACAAGAATGACCGGTACGACACACGGACTCAAGCTCTCACGAGCCAAGCCTTTGTTGAGCAACTCATCCACTTGCTTTTGCAACTCCTTTGTATCCTCGGGATTACTCCTATAGGCCGACTTGTTTGGGATTCGGGACCCCGGAACAAAATCATTTTGGTGTTCAATCTCCCTCAAAGGAGGAAGTCCACTCGGCATCTCTTCCGGGAACATGTCCTCAAAAACCTTCAAGACATTCTCAATAGCACTAGGCAAAGGGTTAGGGTTAGGAAAATAATCACAATCGGAATTTAGAACCATACCTTTGTGCACTAGGCAAAAGAGCATTTTGGTGCCATAATTTCCTCTCAAGTATTCACCTGGTTGCATCATGGCATAAATGCTACCGGTCTTAGAAGATGGAGTGGTAGGGCCCTCGACCAAGGGCTTAGTCTCCACAACAGACTTAGCTTTAGCCGCTTCTCTCAACTCCCTCATACGTCTATAGTCATCACTCACTTGCTTTGGCGTCAAGGGTTTGAGCACATATTTCTTACCCTCATGCTTGGCCGTGTAAGTGTTGGCTCGGCCATCATGTACCACGCTCCTATCATATTGCCAAGGCCTACCAAACAAGAGGTGGCAAGCTTGCATTGGCACCACATCAAACATTAGCTCGTCTTGATAGTTCCTAATTTTGAGCTTTATCAAGACTTGCTTCACCACCTTCAACTCCCCACATTCACTCAACCATTGTAATCGGTAGTGGCTTGGGTGTTTAATGGTAAGCAATTTCGATTGTGAGACCAAAGTTTGGCTAACCACATTAGCACAACTACCCGAATCTACAATCATGGAGCACACTTGTCCCTTCACCCTACACCTAGCATGGAACAAGTTCTCCATTTGCACATCTACCTCCTCCTCGCTCATCATGGCACTCAAACTATGACGTACCACTAAGAATATGCTAGGGTCATCACCCTCCGCCACATCCTCTTCTCCCTCAACTACCTCACCATTCTCAACAACCTCTCTCTCGGGCTCACTTTTCTCCTCATACACCAACCCATCATCCATGATTATCATTGTTTTTTGGGTGGGGCAATCTTTGGCAAAGTGGCCATAGACTTTACACTTGTGACATTGAAAAGAAGAAGGAGAAGGAGTATTTAATTGAGTTTTAGAGTTACCTCCCACTTCTTTGAAGTCGCTTCTTGGAGTGGCTTTCTCAAAAGGCTTCTTGACATCACGACTTCCACTAGCACCACTTGTGTTCAGGCTTTTCCATTCTTTGAGTCGAGTCATTGGAGTAGAAGTAGTACTCCTATAACAAGGAGCTTTCTCTTCCTTGAGCCACTTTTCAGCTTCAACCGCGGCATCACAAACATCTTGAAGAGAGTGAAAGATGTGTAGCCTCAATTGAGAAGCAATCTCCCGGCTCAAACCATTCTTGAATCGGATGATAGCTTGCTCCTCATCTTCCGTTTCCATGTAAAGGGCCATTCGGTTCTTTTCAAATTCATTAAAGCACTCATCAACCGATTTGAATCCTTGTTTCAACTCGTAAATCCTCTTGAGTTGTTCTTGCCTATACTTGGGTGTCATATATTTGGTACTCATTACCTCTTTCAATTCCTCCCAAGCAATGTTCATTGGCATCCCAACTCGTCTTCTTGACCGCTTGACGGATTCCCACCATGTGGAAGCATACGGCTCAAATGAAGCAATGGCATAAGTGGTTTTCTTCTCCTCGGATATGTCATTTGTATCAAATATCCGCTCCAATTGAACATTCCACTCTAGGAATTTTTTCGGATCACTAGTCCCCTTGAAAGGTGGGATAGTGATCTTCACACTATTACGGTTTGGCTCCGGTTGGCCCCCATAGTAGTCATCAACATCCTCATACTCTCGCCTCAAGTTCCTTCCCACAAAAGCCCTTGGAGGTCCTCGACCTCGCCCTCGACCTCCATCCATTACCCGGCCTCTATTCATTGCCCTCCTATTTGGATAGGGAGCATCAACTTGCTCAAGGGGTGCAACATTTCTACGGCACCGTATGAATAGAACTTCAGGTTGGGGATTGCCCAACAATCTCTCACGAATAAGAGCTTCTGCTTTCAACTGTTGTTGTTGAGCTAGCTCGGCAAATCGCTCCGGCCTCACGGATGAACCATCACTTGTGCCTTCTCCGGCTTTGTGGACACTCGGGGTCCTTTCTCTTTCAAAAACCTCCATTTTGAGATTTAGAGCCTTCATGATGTAGGGTAAACTATTCGGAAGCAGTAATCTATACGAGCGGAAGCAAATAACAAGGATAACAAGAAATCAAGACTAGGAAGGCAAGAAATGAGAAGAAAGAAACGAATCAAACTCACATATGTGGATTGAATTCAATGGGAGAAAGAGAAACTTGAACCAAATCCCGGATTCATACTAGGATGCAATCCTCGGGTTCCCAAGTCGAAGGGGATACATGAGCGTCACGCTCCAAACACGAAGGCCAAGCCTCTCAATGTCTTTCTCTCAATTCTATGTTCAAACTAGACTAATGAAATGAAAGACCTAAGGGAGGCTTTTATAGCTTCCTCCTATGCATAATGAAAGGTCCTAAATACCCCTAATGTAGGTTAAAATAATATAAGCCACGTAGGGCTAAAGTAGGAAATACACATCAAAATAAATGAAATCCCATCATGTTATCAAAAGGGGGTAGGCGACCGCCCACCCCATCTAGGCGCTCCGCCTATTTTCTGCTCTTCAGAGGTGGTTGCACAGTAGGCGGTCCGCCTAGTGCCTTTGGGCGGTCGGCCTCCTTGAATCCTGAGGCTTGAACTTGTTTAGGCGCTCTGCCTCATCCTGGGAGGTCTTAAGATGGCTCAAAATGGACTCTAGGTGTTCCTCCTTGGTCCGTAGTTGGTCCTCCCTCGATGGCGATCAAGTTCATGACTTCAAATCACTCTCGAACCCTCCTCCGAAGCCCTTGACTTGTACTCTTTGTGCCCTCGAGCTTGGCTCTTGATGGTTAGCGCTTTGGCTCAAATTTTCCCAGCATCATCCTCCCATTCTTGAAAAGATTTCGTCCTCGAAATCAAACCATGGAGCCTACATTCAAAACAAGCACAAACAAGTGTCCTACTTCACAAGTAGGTTAGCTTTACAAGAATAAGTGCAAATTGTGTGGAAAACACACTCTTGTGATAGAGCCAAGCATCAATACCCATCAAAAAGCGTATGTCTCCAAAGGAAACAACAAGTTCTTGGCTCAACAATGACAAACACTTACTACCCAAACAAGCAAAGAGATCATTAGGATATGGAACATGCAAGACATAGATATCAATTTTCATATGACCCCTAAGCTCACTACCAACACACCAAGCCTTCAAACCAACATTGTTACAATGTGACACATCGACTTTGGCATGCTCAAGACTCAAGGTGTGGTCGACATATGGAATGGAGTACGCAAAATAGTTCAAGCGACAACTAACATCAAATACTCCACTCCCCTTCTTAGAAGCATTCTTACACACACCAAGAGTGACTTCCTCACTAAATCCACCTCCAAGACAATTTTTCTCACTAGGCAAACTCCAAAAGAAGGTCTCCAAAATAGGCTCTTCGTCACTATAGTCCACACAATGAAGGTTAGGACTACTAGAAGATGGTTCAACACAACTAATATTAAGACCACTCATCTCACTTGGAGTTCCAAACAATGGATAGTCCATAGAGTCTAACGTTTCAAACCATGGAGGTCCTACTTTAATACCAACCCTAGTCCGATACAATTCACTACCACAAATGAAATTGTCTTCAAACAATGGAAATGTAAAAGCATGCACCTCAATTTCATGGTCAAGCAAAAGCATAGTATCAAGACTAGGTTCTTCACTCTCACTCGAGGAGTCATTATAGACAACCTTGTCCAATTCATGCAATTCGGACTCCTCAAGGTCATTATCATCCTTACCATAACACATAGGTCCACCATTATCAAGCAATTCATCAAGAGAAAGAATATGATTTTCATTCAACTCATCTTCCCCTTTATCAAATATAGGTGGGGTGTCATAAGAAGGTTCACAAACAAGGTCAACTTCAATATTTTCACTAAAGAGAGGTTCAACAAAAATCGAGCTCAAATCATGATGTGGCTTTTCAACCCTCTCAACTAGTGGTTCATTGGCACACACAAGTTGACCATTCGACTCTACACTAGTTGCAAGAACATTGTAATCATACAAATCATCAACTAGCCTAGAGTTTTTACAAACAATATCACAAGACAAGGGAGTATCATGCTCAAGGGAGGAAGAACTAACACATACCTTTGAGAGGCCATATTGCTCACTCAATGTATTTGAAGTGTCATAAATAGTTTCTCCACCTTGTAGCTCACATCTTGAATCACTTTCACCTTGTCTTTCCGTCTCGGAACATGATTGAGGCTCCATCGGTTTGCCTTCAAGAAATCCTACCCAAGAATTCAAACAAATAGAAGAAAAAGATAAAGGGTTAAGGTTAGAATAAGGGGTGTTCTCACTCTCAATGATTCTTTTTCCCTCTTTCTTTTCCCTCATTTTTTTCCAAGGTCGGGTGTGGTTTCGGGTGGTGACATCCCACTCACATCACTCATCACATCCTCTCATTTTTCATCTGGAGGAATGTCACCGGTCACTCCCTTACTCCTCTCTATCTTTTGTCTCTCAAATTCGGGTGAGTTGGAACGAGGCCCAAGAATACCCATAGCCGGAGTAGGTGGACTCTTTACATCAACCCGGAATCTAGGACTTGGAGACTCATCAGTTGATGTCTCCTTCTTCTTCGTTGGTGAACCACTTGGCTTTGAAACTTGTGGTTTCGGGTTCGACTTGTTGACTATTGTCAACCCTTCATTTGCACTAGTCCCACCACTTCTTGCAATTGTAGGACCCCTCGATTGCACATTTTCACCAATGGAATGAGGTGCTCGCTCCTTGCTCCTGCACTAGTAGGCAATTCGCCTATCGCCCGATAAGGTACAAAGTCATAGACTCTTTGCCTTATGCCCACAAGATACGCATCCTTTATATCACTATAGCGCACACTCTTGTCTTGCAACCATGGCTCACCTAACCAAATATCAACATGTTGCATTGGATATACATCACACCACACATAACATCTAGAATTCCTATGAGATAGAAGTACCCGAGCATCCTTCGAAACCCACACTCCCTCATACTCATAAGGACTCTCTAGCTCACGGCATGGTATCCTTAGACTATCAACCAGTGAGGTGCTAATGCAATTGGCATCGGTATCATCAATCTTAAGCAAGTATCCTCCAATACCATTTACCTCAACAATGAACCTTCTCCTACCCATGTTTTTTAGATTGGCATCCAAGCGAGAACTTGAACACTCATAAGTTTCAACACCGACAACTTGGGTCTCCTTTATCCCTCCTCGCCTAGCAAGATTGCTAGGGTAACTTCCACTTCCCGTCACTCTTACAACATTAGAAATGTTGTTGGAAGTCGAGGAAGGACCCTTGCTATGGAACCCATAAGTGCCTCTCGCCTTGGTTCCATAGCCCATAGTACTACTCCTACTACAACCATCCAAGCCCCTCACGGCATTAGAACCATATAACCCTTTTGTAGCAAAAGCAACACCATCTCTCAAACCAACCTCCACATGGGAGTTAGAAGCATTAGGTCGCTTAGCGTACCTAGAAGATGCAAGCTTCTTCTTTCCCATGGAACAACCACCACCTCCTCCCATACTAATGGAAGGACTTCTACTACTCCCTTGTTCACCATTAGAGACACCAAGGGAAGATGCAAATGAATAATTCATATAATCAACCTCATCATCAACTCTATCTATGTCACTACCAACATGCTCATATTGACACGACCCGAAATCCGGCAAGGCCATGCGGGCACCCGACATCCTCCCCTACACCCGTCGGGCGAACCCTTACTAGTTAAATTAGGAAAATAAATATAATTCAATTCATAAATAAGAACAAGACTAAAAAAATACAGACATACTAATACCTTTAAGCTGTATAAAAGAAATTACAGCTGCCTACCCAACATGCTAGGTTTAGGGCTATCCAGAATAGACATCTAAGCGTACAAAAGAAGACAAATACCTCCTAAAGGGAGCAAAATGCAACTGAAATAATAACCAATAAACTGGTGGCCATCCGGAATAAAAGCTGGCTTACCCTGACAGCTGAAGTCGTCTTCGCTCCTTCACAACGTGGCAAACTCAATCCTGGAGTGAACCTGCCGAAACTAAATAGATAGACAAGAAACAAACAACAAACAACAAACAAGGGTGAGTCAAAAGGACTCAACAAGTGGGGCAGACTAGCCACCTCAAAGGATAGGATAGCTAGCTAGGGCGAAAAGAAATAGATAAACCCAATTCCTCTTATTTAAATTACAAAAAGGCAGAGTCAGATAATAACTAGAAACACGTATGAAACCTTAAATTCAGCCAGGAATACGAGCCAGAAACATATCAACAAATAAGCAATGCACGTATGAGCAGAACAGTAGTTATGTACCACAAGTCTACGCAATGGTATGAAAATGAAATGAAATGAAATGAAATCTGATGCAAAGGGTCACATGTGCCCGTCCTCCCATCTCGAAGCGAAATACTCCTGCATTCGAGGGGAATCCAATCTGATAACCAACTGGAGCGGAATACTCCTGCTCCTGGGGCGGAATACTCCTGCACCCGATATAATATAAACCAGAGGCGGAATACTCCTGCACTCTCTTGGGGCGGAATACTCCTGCACCCGATATAATACAATGGAGCGGAATACTCCTGCTCCTGGGGCGGAATACTCCTGCCCTTAATATGATACAATGGAGCGGAATACTCCTGCTCCTGGGGCGGAATACTCCCACCCTCAATATGATATGCAATGTAATGCATATGAAAGACATATAATGCATATGAATGCAATGTGATGCAATAATAATCTTTAACCGGCGCGGGACTCTCATCGACAGCCGGGAACTAGATGCCAACTTACAGCCAGGGTACAATACTCAGATCCTCATTGCAATACTAACAATAGGACATAACATATAATATACAATATAAATCCAAAGCTAAGGCGTAATGAATACGCCTATCGGTAGCTACACACGTAAGGAACACGTGGTAGAAAATCCACGAGGCCAGGTGCCTCCAAAGAAATGGATATAAACACTTACCTTTAAGTGTTACAAAATTTGCACAGTTGATCAAAAACCGCTTTATCCTTTGGATTTACTGCCAAACGATCCGGCTGTATTCAATAAGCAGAAAACTATATCGAATTAGGCTAAAGGCTTCATTCCTCACATCTTAGGGCAATCCGGTTAGGAACCTGATACCCTATTCGCATACGCAATATGCAGGCCAGGCCTATATACAGGGTTTAAGGTCACATAACCAAACCCTAAATAAATTACATTTATATGTTGCCCATAACTCACTGAGTACGAATATATAATCAATTTCATTATCGGGGTCCATTTGACCCTGTAAACTATCAATTTACGTCATTAGGGCGATGTCTAATATCCCTATTTTTACCTTAAAAATATACTCAAACACACGTAATAAACTCAAATAATATATTAGGACCATTACCTGAATGTCCTGGGGTGAAAATACTATTTTTCCCCGGCCCCATTTCTTATTTTCGGGCATTTTTTCTGCATATTCTTTTGGTTTTTGGTTTCTGTTTCTGTTTCGTTTGCTGGAGTGGTAAAAAAATCACGCTAAGGATTATATAATGGTAGCTTAGCCAACATTGCTCATTGCTCATTGCTCATTCATTCATTTCTTTTTTTTTTTTTTTTGTCGTTTTCTGTTTTCCTTTTTCATTTTCTTTTATTTTCTTTTCTTTTCGTGACGAAAATTAAAACGGTACCCTACGATATTCGAAATAATTCCAACTTTTGCATACAAGTTATACAAAATATATGTAACATACTCGCGAAGGCGGATCTCAAATTGGACTCCCGAAACTCAAGATGCGAATTTAAATAGGAAAAGTCAAATTATTTAACTTTCGGTATTTTAGCGGTACTAGCCGAACAACATCGAAATTCACTTGCGAAAGTTTACAAAAATCACAAATAATCATACGAACCTAACGGCGCTTTCGGATTTCGAATTGGAGCTCATTCGGCAAAACCGAGCTCGAAAATCTGTTTTTAATATTTATCGCCAATAAAAACTGAAACCTTCTTCCGATGCCTACCAAACGAGGTCTGATTTAGCTCAAATTTTACAGACAGGTCCTAATGGACATTACAAATATTTTAAAATTATCGGCACGCCAATCGGAGTCCTAACTTCCGAAACGACTGACCGATGTCGTTTCATTCTCCTCCACTTAAACTCTCGTTCGTCCTCGAACGAGCCTAAGTCTAAAGAAAAATTCGCACAGATAACAAAAGAACTTGCACGACCTTCATAAGCTACTCCACGGAGCTTATCTCTTGATTACAGGATCAGAATTATAGTACGCACATCGTACTTTTGGAATAAAATATATCTGGATAATATGATAAATACCATTGCCCAACTTATTTTGACTAAACTGTCCATTCCTCGATTACGAAAGGAGCGTTTTACTTTTTCGAAACAAAGATACATGCAACCTTGAATGGGTTAACATGATTCAGCCGATAATCACCCCTTCGATATACCTTTTGATATAGAACAGGTCGATGGAACTAAAAATTAGCTCACGCTTGATGCAATAGGGGAAGCTTTAGAAGTACCTTGTTACTACACACTATAGAAGATTTGATACAAGCTATATTATTTTTACGAATGCACTATGCAACATCTCAGTTGATTTTAGTGTTGTTCCGCAAGCTCCTTGTGGGAATGTAGATACTCATATCCTAATGTAAGTCAAAGGTTCATCTGAACAGGGTCTATCGTATAAGGATAAGGATCATGCAACTACTACTGGATAGTATGATGTAGACCAAGAATGATCTTCAGACTGAACATCTCCCTCAGGGTATTGTCTTTGAATTGGAATTATTATGACTTGAAAAAGTAAATATAAAAGAGACATGTAGTTGGACCTTCAGCTGAGGCAGAATACCAGCAACAAAGTTTATTACATGCGCACTTATAACGCTAAAGTAACTTCTCAAAGAGTTGAGGTGTGAAGGAGATATGCCAGTGATGGATGGACGACAAGCTGCACTAGACCTTTAACTCTAAATTTTTTTTGAAGTAAAACAGTGTCAGTATGAGGATCCAGTTCTATTTGAATACGGACAGATAGCCAAAAGAAAGCCGGAGTTACCATACAGGGTTACTACTTACGGTGTTCTCATGCATAAAGATAGACTTTGTGTTCCTGATGTTGTAGATTTACGTGGATAGATTATGATAGAGGCACATTATTCCAAATATACTGTTCATCCAGGTTCGACTAAGATGTACCATGATCTTAAGCAGATTTATTGGTAGGACGGAATGAAGTGTGACATAGCAGAATTTGTGGCTCAGTTTTCTAATTGCCAGCAAGTTAAAGTCGTGTCATCTTTCCAGACTTTATGCTTTCAGCAAATAGGTACGTATATATGATCAGGTTGCCAGCTTATCTCTGGCATTAATAGATTAATAGTGGGTTTAGCAATGATCGACCCTCATTGTAGATTTCTGTCGTGGCCTTACTTTGGGTCATGAGAAAAGTGGTATCAACACCTCAGAGATTTAATATTACCATTCAGTATTTGGAGGAAGACTCCTCCACTTAAAGCACAAACTCATGCATCCATTTGAATAGGAATAACCATCCTCGCACAGTCTGCTGGACTAAAAAAGATTTAGCTAAAAGCTTAACGTAGGCAGACCTAAGCTACCTACTACCCTTTCGAGTTGCCAAACAGCTGCAACTCTCAAGTTCACAACTCCATACCTTTGCCGTAAACACCACCGCCTGACGGATGGTACTTCTATGTAAAAATTTCGGCAGAGTTTTCCCTGAAACTGGATGATCCGCAAAAACAGAACCAACACTATACTATACATGGGAATGGATACCCGGATAAACTGATATCCAAAACAATAATATGCTTATCCGGCTACAATAACACGTACTCTGGCTCAACACAGGGAACGTCACAAGTGGCTACCAATCGCCCAAGCTCACTAGTGCCGGACGAAGAAGAAATGGAAATAGATCGAAGATAGAAATAATTAGAGCTTCAGGAAGTTCATCTTTCTTTTTGCTTGGCTATCAAAGCTAGACTACTTACGAGTCAAAGTAGCCCAAGAATCGCAATTAAAGAGATAGACATTAAATGAGTTTTATGGAAAAACATCCATGCCAATTTAACCTCCCAATAAGAAGGAAACTCCGATAATTTACCAGAAACTCTTTTTATAACCCAGACAAGTTCATAGGATAACATGACTTTACTAGCGTTTTGAACCAAGAGGAGATACGTAGATCGAGTATTACTTACTAACTACTTTACACTGGAAGAAACAAAATAATAACACTTGCTGATGGTGAAGAATTAGGATCCCATTATCCTACCAACACGAAATTCTGAGAAGAGATGTAAACTGATTTGACATAATAACAGAAGGTGGAACAACAAGATGCCAGACAGACCATACCGATACTCACTTACAAATCTCTCCCATTTAAACCAGATAAACTAGTAGGGTCATCATAAATGCCAGGAATCAATCATATCAGAAGCTCATCCCTCCACGACAACCGATTCTTAATAGAAACGACATCCCAGGAAACCATCGAAACATGATAAGACACACCATTTCCAGATCGATCGAAAAATCAAATCTTATTCACATTTAAGAGAAGAAAAAATACTCGGGTCTACTACATTGGATGCCTCAGCATCCTGCCAGACTGGCAGTTCATAAAACTGCCTCTACGGCTGAACTAAGCCGCTACACTGATAATTACCTTCTAAAGAATAACTGCCACCACGCTCTCAACCTTTACCGGATGGTGGCATTTCTCTTGCTGATTGAGATCTAAATGAAATCGCCTGCGACTGTGCAAGTGCCTGATGACAAGAGAAAGGACGACCGCCTACTTGCCGGAGTAAGGAAAAACTCCTCAAAGGATTACCAGACTCACGATAATGATAACAGGAAAACTCCTCAAAAGATAATCAGACTCACGACAGTGATAACACCTTTTCGTTGAAAAATGAAAGCTGGAAAGATTATTGATAGCTGTAAGGAAAAGACTGAATCTGATCTTGACGAGCTACTGGTGCACTCTAAGAATCACATGACACAAGCTGAGATAACTTGGAAGGTGACCTCCCAAAATAATCAGAACTTTTACCTCCAAATGAGGTACCATGGTTACCCACCAGGGCCGTGAGATCTCTTACTTTCCCGCTCTAACTTATGGTATGCCTCGAACCTTCGGGCAATATTAACAACAACATCAAATAAAATCCAGGCCTCAATTTCTCGAGCCATCTGGGATTTCAAGGAAAAATAAAGGTCATCAATAAATCTCTGAATCTCTCGAAAGGCTCATGGACTAGTTCTAATGCATATTCAGCCATTCTATAGAATTCAATCTCATATTTTGAAACACCAACAGGCTAACCGACATGCTACCCTGTCCAATCCACTCAAACTGGCAACACTTTTCATCTCGCTCGCAACTCGAAAGGAACTTTTCCACGATTCTAGAAGAAAAATCGAACCAAGTTAGCTAAAAAGAGAGCGGTCCACCAATTAAAGACTGGACCCCTGAAACTGGAAAGCAGAATAATCAACACCATACCGCTCGATATAATCAAGAGCCTGAAGGATACGCTGACATCATTTTTTTTTTTAAAAAAGGAATCACGAAGTTTATCTGATGCATTACTTAACAATATCGAAAGGTTCAACCGCGTAAAATAATGCAACCTCTTCGGACACTCGGACCGAACTGATACCTCGGCTGGCTAACCAGCCAGAACAATTAGAGGTACAACACATACTACCTCAGGAGTATAATTTAATGCAGCAATATTAAGAACCAGAAAAGGAGCTCCCTGAGATCGAGCGTCTGCACATACGGCAACCTGATAGGCTGTCTAGCGAATAATAGGTTCTTACGGTATCTACATCACCAAGATTCTCATAAAAGCATCGTAGAGAGCCAAGGGAACCACAAGGCCCAGCTCCCTTGCCCATTGCGAGCTCGTACAGCTGGGACCTCCATAACTAGATCGTCGCACGATAAGAAAAACTCTCGGGGCTTCGTCAGTGCTAGCCCCTGGCTAGACTGCTTCGTCTTGAACTCATATTGTTTGCTGATTTGTCGCACGAGGGTTTCACAATTACCGCGAAGGAATTAAAAAAATTAACGAAAATACTTTTGAATCCTTGACCGATGCACGATCAGAAAAGAAGGAAGTGAAACTTCCTAAATGCCATCATAGCGTCTCGTAGATAAGTACGGACGTCTACGTACCCATCAGCGAGACTCTACTAGACACTGTCTTAGTCTGGATAGACTATAAACCAGGCTCTGATACCAACTGACACGACCCGAAATCCGGCTAGGCCGTGCGGGCACCCGACATCCTCCCCTACACCCGTCGGGCGAACCCTTACTAGTTAAATTAGGAAAATAAATATAATTCAATTCATAAATAAGAACAAGACTAAAAAAATACAAACATACTGATACCTTTAAGCTGTATAAAAGAAATTACAGCTGCCTACCCAACATGCTAGGTTTAGGGCTATCCAGACTAGACATCTAAGAGTACAAAAGAAGACAAATACCTCCTGAAGGGAGCAAAATGCAACTGAAATAATAACCAATAAACTGGTGGCCATCCGGAATAAAAGCTGGCTCACCCTGACAGCTGAAGTCATCTTCGCTCCTTCACAATGTGGCAAACTCAATCCTGGAGCGAACCTGCCGAAACGAAATAGATAGACAAGAAACAAACAACAAACAAGGGTGAGTCAAAAGAACTCAACAAGTGGGGCAGACTAGCCACCTCAAAGGATAGGATAGCTAGCCAGGGCGAAAAAAAATAGATAAACCCAATTCCTCTTATTTAAATTACAAAAAGGCATAGCCAGATAATAACTAGAAACACGTATGAAACCTTAAATTCAGCCAGGAATACGAGCCAGAAACATATCAACAAATAAGCAATGCACGTATGAGCAGAACAGTAGTTATGTACCACAAGTCTACGCAATGGTATGAAAATGAAATGAAATGAGATGAAATGAAATCTGATGCAAAGGGTCACATGTGCCCGTCCTCCCATCTCGAAGCGGAATACTCCTGCATTCGAGGGGAATCCAATCTGATAACCAACTGGAGCGGAATACTCCTGCTCCTGGGGCGGAATACTCCTGCACCCGATATAATATAAACCAGAGGCGGAATACTCCTGCACTCTCTTGGGGCGGAATACTCCTGCACCCGATATAATACAATGGAGCGGAATACTCCTGCTCCTGGGGCGGAATACTCCTGCCCTCAATATGATACAATGGAGCGGAATACTCCTGCTCCTGGGGCGGAATACTCCTACCCTCAATATGATATGCAATGTAATGCATATGAAAGACATATAATGCATATGAATGCAATGTGATGCAATAATAACTTTTCACCGGCGCAGGACTCTCATCGACAGCCGGGAAGTAGATGCCAACTTACAGCCAGGGTACAATACTCAGATCCTCATTGCAATACTAACAATAGGACATAACATGTAATATACAATATAAATCCAAAGCTAAGGCGTAATGAGTAAGCCTATCGGCAGCTACACACGTAAGGAACACGTGGTAGAAAATTCACGAGGCCAGGTGCCTCCAAAGAAATGGATATAAACACTTACCTTGTTACAAAGTTTGCACAGTTAATCAAAAACCGCTTTATCCTTTGGATTTACTGCCAAACGATCCGGCTGTATTCAATAAGCAGAACACTATATCAAATTAGGCTAAAGGCTTCATTCCTCACATCTTAGGGCGATCCGGTTAGGAACCTGATACCCTATTCGCATACGCAATACGCAGGCCAGGCCTATATACAGGGTTTAAGGTCACATGACCAAACCCTAAATAAATTACATTTATATGTTGCCCATAACTCACTGAGTACGAATATATAATCAATTTCATTATCGGGGTCCATTTGACCTTGTAAACTATCAATTTACGTCATTAGGGCGATGTCTAATATCCCTATTTTTACCGTAAAAATATACTCAAACACACGTAATAAACTCAAATAATATATTAAGATCATTACCTGAATGTCCTGGGGTGAAAATACTATCTTTCTCCGGCCCCATTTCTTATTTTCTGGCATTTTTTCTGCATATTCTTTTGGTTTTCAGTTTCTGTTTCTGTTTCGTTTGCTGGAGTGGTAAAAAAATCACGCTAATGATTATATAATGGTAGCTTAGCCAACATTGCTCATTGCTCATTCATTCATTTCTTTTTTTTTTTTGTCGTTTTCTGTTTTCCTTTTTCATTTTCTTTTATTTTCGTGACGAAAATTAAAACGGTACCCTACGATATTCGAAATAATTCCAACTTTTGCATACAATTTATACAAAATATATGTAACATACTCGCGAAGGCGCATCTCAAATTGGACTCCCGAAACTCAAGATGCAAATTTAAATAAGAAAAGTCAAATTATTTAACTTTCGGCATTTTAGCGGTACTAGCCGAACAACATCGAAATTTACTTTCGAAAGTTTACAAAAATCACAAATAATCATACGAACCTAACGGCGCTTTCGGATTTCGAATCGGAGCTCATTCGGCAAAACCGAGCTCGAAAATCTGTTTTTAATATTTATCGCCAATAAAAACTGAAACCTTCTTCCGATGCCTACCAAACGAGGTCTGATTTAGCTCAAATTTTACAGACAGGTCCTAATGGACATTACAAATATTTTAAAATTATCGGCACGCCAATCGGAGTCCTAACTTCCGAAACGACTGACCGAGGTCGTTTCACATATTCATCACAAGTAGAGTAAGTAGGATCAATGTACCTTGAAGCGTCACCATCTTCGAATTCTTGACTAGAAGCATAAGGATCAATTCATTCATCTTCATGAGCTTCATAGTCTTCATCAACCCCACGATCATCATAGTGAACCGCTTCATCCTCATAGGAGCAATGGTTTCCCGAGTCGTCATAGTAATCCCAATCAACATCATCATAGGAACCATAGTCTCCACCATCACCATACGAGTCATAGCAACTCGCATCATCCCCACATAAGCCATAATCTCCACCATCATCATCCGACATTGTTGCAACACCAAAAGAAAGAACCTCACAAAAATCACTCCCTCACATGTATCACTCAGTATATGAACACTCAAGGGCAAGGCCTTAACAACTTAGAAACCACGGTGATCACAACTAGTATGTCCAAGTATTAGTCCGGAATGGAGTTAATGGGACTCGATGTACGGACGGCTATTTAAAGTGCGCACTTGAGGCCAAAGAAAAATCTACTACTCATCTTTGAATTCTAATCTCCTATACGCACGAGTGTCCTATTACGCTAAAGATTTAGTGTCAATGGAGTAGGACAATTACCCAAGAAACACTAACCAAGAAGCCCGGAGGCAAGGAACAATGAAAACCTAGGCAAAAAACTACCTGAACAACCCTCAGGAAAGAGGCGCTCCACCTCAAGAAAGGGGCGGTCCGCCCTGGAAAAATCCAGAGAGCTGATCAGAAAGAGGCGGTCCGCCTACCAATGCTTCTTCAGCAACTTTGCAAAACTCGTTTTGGCTCATTTTGCACTCAATTTCCAATCGGTTTTCAACTTGTTTTGAATTCTAATGATACCCAAAGATGTATATGATGATTCTAAACATTCCCCAATAGGTTTTAACCCCAAACAAACAACAATAAATCAATTTTGATTCTTGAGCAAAGTTCTAGGGTTTTTTTTGAAAACTTTGGGAATTTGAATTCTTCAAATTTTGAAATACATCACCAAATTATGAAATTTTGGTATCAAAAGAATGGGAATCACATATGGAACAAACCCCAATGATTTTTAATGTATGGGTGTTCCAATCCAACAAGTTTCAACAATTTGTGTGTAATTTTCAAGTTTTTAAATTTTTTGTTTTTCTTCCTTTTCTTCAAGAACAACAACAAGATCAACAATAAACTAACAGGATGAACAAGGAACGGGAGTTTGTAAGGACATAACTCGAGCCCTGCTGTGATACCAACTGATGTAGGATAAACTACGCGGAAGCAATAATCTATACGACCGGAAGCAAATAACAAGGATAACAAGAAATCAAGACTAGGAAGGCAAGAAATGAGAAGAAAGAAACGAATCAAACTCACATACGTGGATTGAATTCAATGGGAGAAAGAGAAACTTGAACCAAATTCCAGATTCATACTAGGATGCAATCCTCGGGTTCCCAAGTCATAGGGGATACATGAGCGTCACGCTCCAAACACGAAGGCCAAGCCTCTCAATGTCTTTCTCTCAATTCTATATTCAAACTAGACTAATGAAATGAAAGACCTAAGAGAGGTTTTTATAGCTTCCTCCTATGCATAATGAAAGGTCCTAAATACCCTCCCAAAGTGGGTTAAAACAATATAAGCCACGTAGGGAAAAAGTAGAAAATACACATCAAAATAAATAAAATCCCGTCATGTTGTCAAAAGGGGGTAGGCGACCACCCACCCCATCTAGGCGCTCCGCCTGTTTTCTGCTCTTCATAGGTGGCTGCACAGTAGGCGGTCCGCCTAGTGCCTTTGGGCGGCCCGCTTCCTTGAATCCTGAGGTTTGAACTTGTGTAGGCGGTCCGCCTCTTTGTGTAGGCGCTCCGCCTCATCCTGGGAGGTCTTGAGATGGCTCAAAATGGACTCTAGGTATTCCTCCTTGGTCCGTAGTTGCCTCGATGGCGATCAAGTTCATGACTTCAAATCACTCTCGAACCCTCCTCCAAAGCCCTTGACTTGTACTCTTTGTGCTCTCGAGCTTGGCTCTTGATGGTTGGCGCTTTGGCTCCAATTTGCCCCGCATCACTTCGCCTCGTCCAATAGGTTAGCCAAGATAACGGTTGGAGCCTCAATGGTATCCTTTACCTTCTCTTCCGCCATGTACCTACAAATAATTAAAAACAAGAAAAGAGATTAGAGTAAAAGTCCTCACGCACTCCTTCACTTTTGATTGTCGCTCGGGTTCACTCAAGTTGGGGTAGGTTCACACAAGCTTGAGCTCAATGGCCTCCTCATAGTTGATCAACTTCCTCGATAACTAAACCAATTCACAAGAACCAAGTACTCTTCGGGGAGAGTGGAGTTGATGGGACTAGATGAACGCTAGGCTATTTAGTGCGTACTTGAAGCATAAATTAAACTACGAGGCTTCTTTGAGGTCTACTCTCCCCTAGGCATGAGTACCCTAATCGTTCAATGAAGTAGTACTAATTGAGTAGGAGTGTTACTCTGAAAGTACTAGCCAGAAGCAACGGAAACCAAACAAATACGAAAACCTAAGAAAAACAACTACCCGAACCCGTTCCAGGACTGGGCGGTCCGCCTAGGTGGTGGGCGGTCCGCCTAGAGTTTCATGATTTTTGGGCAGAAACTTAGTTGGGCGGAGCGCCTAGGGCTTGGGCGGTCCGCCTGGCCTGGTGCTTCAGCTCGTCAAGAACACAAAATTTGTCGATTTGCAACCAATTTTTCCAACGATTTCAAGACGTTTTTCGATTTAAATGATACCCAAAGGTGTTTTACCCTACTACAAACAAACCCCAATGATTTATAACAACAATCAACCAACAACAATATTGATTCAAGATTTTGAGCAAATTTTTCAAGGGTTTTCAAAAATTTTGTGATTCAAAAATTTCGATTTTCAAACCGCAACACCAAACGATATAATGGGGGTATCAAAACGACGGGCTAACATCATAGAACAATCCGCGATATCAAACATCCAAGAAATCATAACAACAAACAAGATCTAGCAAATTTTGTGATTTTCAACTTTTTGAATTTTTTTTTTCTTTTTCAATTTTCAAGAACAAACACATGTATAAGAACAAGAACAAGGTAAAAACACTTCGAACAAGGAACGAGGGTTTGTAGAAACAACACCCGAGCCTTGATCTGTTACCAACTGATGCAATGTAAACACGGAAGTGATAAAAGTAACGATAAAAGTGAGATACAACTTAAACAACTTACGAGGTAGCACCGAAGAACGATATTTCGATACACCTTTGCTCGAGTCAAGAGGAACCTACATTATGCAACTATCCTCAAGAGACACCCGGCCCTTGCAAATAGAATGATCAAGGAGGATTGAAAGTCAACTCGGATTCTTCCAATTGATTTCAAGCCAAAAAGTTACAAGTGTTTTTTAGAGCAAATCTCATTTAATGTGTATTCAAAGTGTATTAAATGGCAATAATAATGAAATGGTGTATTTATAGCACCCCTTTACATGCTATGAAAAGTCTAAATAGCCCTCAAAGTAGTGTAGAATACTTTAGAACACCTAGGGCTAAACTTGGAAGTTCACACCAAAAGTTGTAGAATTCAGCACCAAATGTATTACTGCTTTAGCAAAGCCCATATGAAGGTAGTGAAGACCTTTTGGCATGGTTTAAGAGTTTAAATGTCTCCTATATGAGTTAATTTTGCATTGCATAAGCATAAATAAGTTTAAGAGCATAGTGGAATCTATCCACTATTGAGGGAACAACTTTAATGGAATCAATGGTGGAAGAATGGCAATGATGGTGATAATTAATGATGACATTGAAAATTTGTCCAAGTGGATAATGTAAGTGGATCTTTGTGCTTTAGTATCAACATCTATTTTTTATTGTTACATACTAGTAGGTAACCGCATAGAAGCCTCCTATACAACAGTACACTAATATGACCATAAAAAATTTACACATTAGTTGGGTGGTACCAGTAATAATTGATTACTGAACCGTATTATTACTTATATGGAGGTGGCTTAATAGGCCGCCAGAGAAATATTTGTGTATAAACACCCCTTATTAGCACAACTAGGGGCGATGAGCCCGGGCAAGCTTGGGAAAGATTGAAATTCATGTATTAGTAAGATATTTTAGTGTCAATAAATCTGCGTAAAAATTGTTTAACTTTTAGCTCTTATAGTCAGAATTTGGACACTGGATAGCAGACTTTAAATAAATTTCTTAATAAATCGCTGGGAATATAATTTAAAAAGGTTCCTATCAGATCCTGATGGATCGCCATAATGCGCAAAAGTAAACACTATCAAGTATAGTTCTTATAATAATTTTATTTTTATTAATATATTTTCGAGTTTGAGAGTTTTATCACTATGTACTATAAAGGGTAGTTTTCCTAGATTGTATCTTTGCTTAAAGAATGTGATTTTCCTCTATGTATTTTTTTAATGTTTGTGATAGAGTATATATGATAAAAGAAAGTTATCACATATATTAGGTAATTTTAAAATTATTTACGGCAGAATTTGTATTTTAAATCAACGGAGTTCCTTTTTTTCTTTAAATTTTGTCCCCTCGTGTAATAACTCTTCATTGCCTTGTATGTAAGTCTCTCCTATTAATAAAAGTCCAGAATATATAGTCCCTTCACAGCTTTATAACATGTTGCTATGTCTTTATAAATTCACTAACTCTTGACAGGATGAGGTATTCAATTAGGAGAAGAAGTATGTTGATTGCAAATGTTTGAAAAATTAAGAGTTTGGCTTAAATAGTAGCCGTAGGAGTTCAATATCCTCAGTTAGATATGTATGCATCATGATATATGTTCATGCTCCCTTTTCTTCTAAATATTTTCAGGATTTAGATTAGATGTATTTTGGATGTGGTTAAAAGATTTGGGTTTACAGTGAATTGTTTGTAATTTGATCAATATCAATGGTGTAAGCAGAGATAGTATTGGAGTCTGATAATTTAATGCTACAATATTTTCAAGCCTGTAAGCTTTTGAGTACATTTATATATTATGTTGTTAATTAAGTTGGTAGGCTGCTCCAAGAGTGGCTATATTGTCAACTAAGAACAGTACAGTTGCTATCTGATTGGTAAGGTGTTAAAAAATTGGCTATTTTGAATCACAAATGCTAAAAGTGGCTACTTGATTGACACACACACAAAAAAATTAAAAAAAAAACTGATTATATTGCATCCCTAAAAGTGGCTATTCACGAATCCATAGGGTACTGAACTCCAAGCAGTTCTCAGTGGTGTTATAGCTAGGTACGAAAGCCTGTACCAACCTAGGACCAAATCCAACATAGAGTTTCATTCTTCTATATTTTGAATATGATTCATTCTAATTATTTACCGATTACTTTTTGTTTACGCGATTGCTATTTTGATTAATTTCTCTAATTTTTTTTATCAGCTGTGACAAATATTTAAACTATTAGTATATAGTATATACATAGACATTTATCTTTTAAAAATTGTTGTTGCTTAAATATAGGAATCTTTTCCAATGAGTCCTACGCCCCAGGTTCAAGTAATAGGCGTAAAACTGGTCCTGCAAAACCAAGTGGCCACTTTAGGGTCGCTAATTGAATATATAAACTATTTTGCATAGCTTGCCAACTAAATACCCATTTTTATAGTGATTTGATGAAAATGTATAACAATGCTTTAATTTATAGATTTGAATACGACTCCTTGATTTGCATCGATTTGTTACCGCTAGCTAAGCTTCAATTTATAGCTTTGAATGTGTAGCCTCTTGATCTGCATGCGGTGTAAAGAGCGACTACAGTTCCAATCAGTAACCGTAAAATTTCCAAATCAGTATAATATAATATATGCAAATGGCTACCTAGTCAACTTAAATCCAAAAAGTGGCTATTTTAGCAAATTAGTATATTATGCTATATGTATAAATTGGCTACCTAGTCAACTGAAATAACAAAAATGGCTGTTTTGGCAAATCAGGGCACGCAACGATAGGGAGGACGACCTCAAGGTGCTCCCTTTCACCTTTCTATATAAGTAGTAATCTCGATCCAAACCCAAGACCAACCATGCTCGGCTCACAAATGCTTGAAGGGTAGAAAGTGGAATTACCAACAATACGGTGTCGTATAGCATATAATCCAAAGGCGTTATAATTGTACTACTAGTATAAAATAAGCAGTTCCTGCGTTATAGGGTTTTATATAAACTCTTACATCCCAAACAAATCTCTCATTCTCTCTCTAGGGTTTACTCCCCCCCCCCTCTCTGTGTGTATTAGGGTTTCTCTCTTTTAAATGGATCTATCAAAGAAACGCAAAGCTGATGAGAACGGCGGCGCTTATCCTTTATCCACCGAAACCCCTGTGAGTGGACTCCTCTCCCCTGAAGACATCGACAAAATCCTTGAACCCTTCACCAAGGACCAGTGCCTTTCAATTCTCCGTAGCGCCTCTCTCCGGTACCCCGATATCCTCGAAGCTGTTCGTTCCGTAGCCGACGCTGATATCTCTCAGCGTAAGCTCTTCGTCCGAGGCCTCGGTTGGGAAACTACTACTGATAAGCTCCGACAGGTCTTTTCTGCGTTCGGAGAACTTGATGAGGCGATAGTAATAACCGATAAGGCATCTGGCAAGTCAAAAGGGTACGGTTTTGTTACGTTTAAGCATGTGGATGCGGCTATACTTGCTCTGAAGGAACCGAATAAGAAGATTGATGGACGTATTACTGTGACGCAATTGGCTGCTGCTGGTAATTCAGGGAATTCACAGTCGGCTGATGTTTCGCTTAGGAAGATTTATGTTGGTCATGTTCCGTTTGAGATTAGTTCTGAGAAGCTTTTGAATCATTTTTCAATGTATGGGGAGATTGAAGAGGGGCCGTTGGGATTCGATAAACAGACTGGGAAAGCTAAGGGTTTTGCATTTTTTGTGTACAAAACTGAGGAGGGAGCGAGGGCGTCTTTGGTTGATCCGGTGAAGACGTTAGATGGACATCAGTTGTTGTGTAAATTGGCGACCGATAATAAGAAGGGGAAGCCACAGAATATGGGTGGACCTGGAATGCCAAATGCAGGTGGACCTACAGGAATGCCTGGTGATGATAGGGTTGGCGTGATGCCTGGTTCCAATTATGGTGTTCCTATGAGTGGGATGGGTGCTTATCAGGGTTATTCCGGTGGGCCTGGTGCGGGGATGCATCAGCAACCGCCTCAGCCTGGGATGGTTGCTGCACATCAGAATCCACATCTAGGTCCGGGCATTGGCGGGCCACCTGGGCCTGGATATGGAAACCAAGGACAACCGGGATCATTTACTGGTGGTGCTGGTGGATATCCTGGTGCTGGTGGGTATGGAGGTGGTGCTGGGGATTATGGTGCTGCGTACAGGATGCCTCAAAGCTCTGCTGGAATGCCTGCCTCTGGAGGAGGCTATCCAGAAGGTGGTAATTATGGATTACAGTCAGGTTATCCCTCACAGGTACCACAACCAGGAGCAGGGTCGAGGGTTCCACCTGGTGGGATGTACCAGGGCATGCCACCATACTACTGAGGTAATCTTTTTTGTGCTTGTTTGCTTACAGTTATGCTTGACAATATGCCATTATTATTTTTAGTGCATATATTCGATGAGGCACTATATGTGTAGTTCTTCGTTTGACAATATGCCATTATTATTTTTAGTGCATATATTCGACGAGGCACTATATTTTGTTTGATATTTGTAGCTTAAATGTCTTGTGATACTGCATGACTTGCTGTTCCTGGAATTATGTGTTTTTTACTGTATTTATTGTTTGTTTCAAGTGGCCAACATCTTTCCTATCCTAACAAATGTGTGCAATAGAGTGTTCATTGCTTAATTGATGTGATGTGGCTAGGAGAAACATAGTAGTGTGCCATTTTACGAAACTTTGGGAAGTGACTCTTTGGGAATAGCTGTATGCGCTTTTTCTGGATACATGTGCAATTTCACTAATTTTTGGAGTTCTATGGATATCTTTTGTATGCGTTTGTGTCTGTGTCTGTTTTGTAGTATTTGGACAAGTGGTTTGGAGGTTGGAAAGATCGCATTTATGCTATTGGTCGTACCTCAGTTTTTGTTGAGTTTCAAGCATATTTGCTGTATTAGTTTTTTTCCTTAGGGTGATTTTTCTGTATCTGTGATTTAATACTGATATAGGAATGGCGAGTAACCTCTGTCGGGCTTGTTTATTCTTTTTGTTTATTTTCCTGTTTCATCGGAAACAGAGGTGTAAGAGGATCTACTTGCAGTAGTGCATTCCATCTCTGAAGAGCCCTGATTAAATATGCTGTTTTGTATGGTTTATGTGCCTTCCTGTACTTTGCAAATGATTCGAGTTACAAATTGTGCCCACAACAGCTTTTATATGTTGGGATCTTGAATGATTAAATTCTACATGAATATCTGTTCAGGTGTCTTGAGAGCTTCTTGGGCGCAACATGCTTTAAATGGTTATGGTGATTTCCTGATTGCAGACTCTGAACTCTTTGGTTACATGGACTGCTGTACATCTGTTGCTGCTTCACCTATCTGCTCCTATGTGTGGCTATTAGTTGATATTTGCTAGAATTATGCTAGACCTAGGTTACTTCAAAATTTGCTGTATCTTTTGATTAGTGTATTGAGGATTGATGACAGTTTTGTTATCTAATATTGCCCGTACTTACTGTTCCTACTATGTTTCCTATCTGGCAGTCTTGCGAGTAATATGGCAACTTTGACCTTTTTGCTTGGTCTTTTATCATGTTATATGCCTGTCATTGTTGGACCAGCTTTTATCTATCTATAAGGGTCTATATGAATGCTCTGTGTCGCTGCTTATTCCTAAGAAAATATCTGTATATTATTTTACTAAAATTATTTTGTAAAATAAAAACATTACTGATCTTAAATATCTGAGTGGTAGCCTGAAGATAGGAGACATGCATGCTTTGTGGTGGTCAGAACCAAATGTACACCAGTTTGCCTGCTTTTTCTAGTTTTTTCTATAACTACTGGCAGAATTGGGGGGGGGGGTGGGGTCTTTGTTGATTCTGTCACATGCAGATTTGAAACAAATATCTGAAGCTTGCCTAAGATTTCTGTATTCTATATTTAGTGATGTTATGTTTTGCCATATATAGAGTTCTGGTGGTAATTGAAATATAGGTGACACACACGTTACTTGGTTGGCTGACCAAACTTACACTGTTTGCTAGTTAGGCTGTATTTCTAGCTGTCTTAACAACCGTTAGTCACAAAGCTATCACTTGTCAAAAACAGAAATGAAGTAAAACCTGTAGTTTTCTGTTCGTTTGGATCCTTTCTTGGAGTTGTTGGGATCATCAAGTAGAACCCTGTGACCTCTCTTCACCTTGATTTCTGTGGTAATTTTCCAGTGGACAAACTCGGGAGGGATAGAGGGAATAAAGTTAGCTGAGTCAACAAACACATAATCCAAGCACACTTAGTTTAAGAGAATCTTGCCTACATCACCAGGCAGTTTCTACTTGCAGGAATTGTACATATATCGATTAAACCTATTATGCAATGGTATGTTGTTGTAAGGTGTGCGTACATCTCACCCTCCCCATATCCCACAAGTGTGGGATATACTGGGTATGTTGTTGTAGGCAAAGGTAATCTGTTTGTTGTTCATGTACCTTTTTACAACAATGTGTGGTTTTGAGTTTTACAATCATATTGGATTCCTTGGAGCATTGATCAGCTTATTGGTGGTTCCTGCTCATGATTTGGGCTAATATTTGGGAACATTTGTTTGATGTAATTGATTCCTACGAAAGGCTTACAGCTTAGACAATCAGAAAGTGATTGCTTGTTTTGGAATTTAAGGAGATATCTGGTCTTGCTATGGTGTGCTGCGTATCCTAATTGAAGTGACGCATAGAAGTTGCTATTTTGGACTTGCTATTGTAACGAGGTCTTGTTTTATTGGGTCATTGATGATGTTGACATTCTTCCCAGAATGGTATTAGAGACTGATTTAATTAGTTGTCAAAAGGATATGTATCAGAAGCAGTTCCACGTTGCAAGTGAAATAACAGGCAAATTCGACAGTATTGTTTAAAAACGCTGCTTGTCTTTTTTTTTTCATAAATGTTTTTTTTGTTGTATTTTATTTGCCACCGCACAAAGTGATTGCCCACCAAATGCTAAACAAGTCCTCAATATCAGAAGTATGTGATCGTAATTGGAAGACTATTCCTACTGTGTGTTTGTGATTTACTTCTTGGACCCAACTGAGTGCTTCCACTGCCTACACACTTGTGAAGTCTTCTCTCTGTAACAAACCTCTTTTCTTTGTTTCGTGGTGGCTCTGGACTTTTTTTGAGCTATGATGGAATGGAGTGGAGTGAGAGAAATTGCAGGTCCCAAGGTATAAATTTCTAACATAAACGAGGGCTACTGTAAGATGGCTGCTAATTTGATGAAGACGAAGGTTCCCTAGATCAGAAATTGCTGGAAGGTTGGGATGATCTGGCACACAAAAAAGGAAAAAAAAATTACTATGTAATGGTTGTGGGATAATATTGTTGTACACTTTTCAGCAGTGGAAGTTGGTCTTTGCGAAAGACAGCTCACTTCAGTCGTTTATATCAGCCGTGAATTAGTTTCTTGGAATTTGTCTTTGATTTGCCTTGAGATATGCGTGCTTATAAAATTATGACAATTAACGCTATAATAAATGGTTTAAAGTTAGAATTTTTCAAATATAAAATGATTAAAAATTTGTACAGGTTAAATAAAATGAAAGCAGATACTAGTATAATGTTTGGTAAGAGGAATCAGAAAAAATAACCCTTGTGTAATTATGAATTTCTTGGTCAGTCTGGTAAGAACAAATTAATCTATGTATTAGTTTATCCGTTGTTTGTTAACAATATTAAATAATGAATAAAAATAGAAATGCAATTAGTATTATGAGATACTCTTATGATAGAGAATTTTTTTTTTTTTTTTTTTGGTCGAAAAAGAAAATTCTATTTAACTAAGTAAACTTAATAACACCACTAGTTCTTTTGCACTCTGAGAACTAAGGGTGACTAACGGTCCGGTTTCGACCGGGCCGGAAACCGGCTCGGACCGGGTGAGACCGGACCAATACCCCCTAACGGTTCCCGACTCCGGTTCCGACACGGTTTGAAGAAAAAAAATCGGATGGACCGGTATAAAAATGAACCGGAACCGGCCGGACCGGTCCAAAAAAAAAAAATTAAATTTTCAGCCGTTAACTAGCCGTTGGCAACGGCTCTTTTGACCCCCTAGCCGTTGTCCAACGGCCATTTTGACCCCTCTACCACCTCATAACCACCCCCAACTATTTTTCCTATAAATACCCCCTATTATTTCATCATATTTTTCATACAAATCTTCCAATTCTCTCTAATTCTCTACAATATTGCTATTATTCTACTTTGGCTATTTGTTAAAAATTTATAATTTGACTACTTTATCAAGTTCTAATTGGAGTTGCTATCAAAGTTATATTTGGCTATTTTGTGAAGTTTACAAATATCAAGCATTGGGTCAATTGGAGGCGCTACTTGGTTGAAATATCAATTTGGCTATTTTTGCAATTTTTCGATTATCAAGTATTCAACTAATTAATTGAAGTGGAGGCTCAAGTTTCAACTTCACCTCAATTATACGGTTATATTTGATTGGTCGTTCCTACTTCTACTCTTTTATAATTTTTTTGGTCATATATTTATTTTATTTGCTATTATTATGTCTCAAAGAGGTTCAATTGGAACTAGTGGTGGGGGGCCTGCACGTGGTCGTAGGGGAAATAGGGGTAAAGAAATTGCTAGTAGTTCCAGTCAGTTCACCCACATAGATGATTCTCAATATTATCATAATGTTAGCGCTGATAATACACGAAATGTTAGAAACACGATATGGGAATCAAAGCGGGGTTAATTTAGAACCTGAATTTCAAGCTAGTCCACCCGAAGTTCAGTCTGACTTGCCTCCTGTACCTCCTACTAGAATACCGGTTAAACGTAAGGATAGATCTGAGGTGTGGGAATTTGCAACAAAGAATGTTGAATCGCAGACGGCCATGTGTGGGATTTGTGAAAAGGTGTGGGTTTTTAAAACTGGGGGTAATGTGGGTGGGACGGGTAAACTTAGGGCCCACTTACAAAAGAAATATCCTAAAGAATGGTCAATGCGGGCTGGTGGTATATATTTAGGGACCGAACATGGGGAAGTAGCGCATGATGAATCTTCGGGTACCCAAACAAGAATTAACCAAACAACAGGAGGGCTTCTTACTTATGATAAACAAAAGGATAGGGAAGCTATTGCTAAACTAGTTGCCCTCGAGAGTTTACCTTATAGTTTTCCTTCTTCTACTGGTTTGTTCGTTATGTTCAGTCTATATATAATCCCTCTTTTAAAGGTTTTCCAAGAACTACTGTTAAAAATGATATTATTAAATTTAAGAACGAATATCAGGATTATTTGCGATATATGTTTGATAACTTTGACCCTAGTGTATGCCTTACTACGGATATGGGTCGTTCTACTAATGGATGTGATTATATTACTGTTACTGTTCACTGGATAGATCCTGATTGGGTATTTCAAAAACGTATTATTGCTTATAAAGTTGTTGATGAACCACACACGGGAAATTATATTTGTAATAAAGTTTCATCAATTTGTCGTACGTACTGTTTAACCAACAAAGTTTTTAGTATTACGGTAGATAATGCTACAAACAACACAGACGCACTTAGGAACTTGATACCTATTTTGAACCCTCCTTTTGCGGAATTTTTTCATGTTAGGTGTGCTTGTCATATTTACAACTTAGTAGTAAAAGATGGTCTTGACTTGTTTAACGACATTATCAAAAAGGTGCAAATAGCTATTACTTATATTTTTAGAAATAAAAACCAAGAAAGAAGACGAGAATGAGAAAGAAAATGTGTAGAATTAGGAATGCCAATTAGGAGAGTCTCAAAGGAAGTTGTACTAGGTGGAACACTTTATATGATGCATTGAATGTTGTTTATGAATATAGAGTGCTTATTTCTCAAATGTATAATAAATATTTTATGGAAATCTATCACCTTAAAGATGAGGATTGGCAACTTGTTCAACATCTTCTTCAGTTTTTACAAAAATTTTATCACGCTACTTTAGAATTTTCCGGTCAATATTATCCAACTACTCCTACCATGTTATATTATGTAGCTGGAATATCGGAATTATTGAAATTATATAAACAATATGAAATTTACAAACCGACTGTAGAGAGAATGATTGAAAAATTTAGAAAATACTTTTTTCCAATTCCTCCTCTTTTTTACATTGCTTCTGTGTTGCATCCTGCTTTTAAAATTAAGTTAACTGAACGACTTGTTAGAGAAATATATGCAAATTTAGAAATTACTCCTACTGAAATTGCTACTAACAAGTATCCAAGTGTAGAAGAGGCTATTGCTAAAGTTTATGCAGATACCGTGGCTGTTTTTGCAAAGTATAGAGCTTGAGCAGACACTGCTACACCAACGGAACCAATACAATCCACCGGGCAAAGTTCTTCACAGGCGGGGATGAGCACTTTTGGGGGACTTGATGAAAAGTTGCTTTCAGAACAGGACGAGTATGGGGAGGAATACAGCGAGTTCCAAGTGTATTTAATTCAATATCCAAAGAAACTTAACGACTTTGGAACTCATCATTTGTTGGATTATTAGAAGAATCAAGAATCGCAATTTCCAATTCTTTCAAAAATGGCCCGGGATATATTAACAATTCAAGCTTCATCAGTTGCATCGGAAAACGCTTTTAGCCAAGGAAGATTTCAAATTGGAGATCACAGATATTCGTTGAAGGAGGAGGCAATGGAGACATGAGTTTTATTCAGGGATTGGATCAGAGCAGAGCGAAGAAACTTTGGTCTACCAGAACTTACTAAGCAAAAAGGCAAAGCATATCTCGATCAAATTTTGAGCGACGGAACAAGTGAAGGGAGTCAAACCGGCAATGAAGAAGAAGAAGAAGAAGAAGAACCAGAAGGAGATGATGAACAAGAACAACAACGGCCAGTTCCTAAAGAAAAGCCTACAACTATCCTCAAGAAACTAGCTAATATGTTTAAAAGAATGTAATTTTCTAAATAAGAATTTTGAAATTACAAGTTTGAAAGTTTAGCTATTGTAGTATGTGTTGCACTACTTATGTCTTGAACAATTTAATAAAACTGCTCCAAGTCTTGGAATTCAATCACAGCTATTGTCTTCATACTTTTTATTTTTAATTTATAGTTTGCACAAAAATACTACAATTAATTACTAGTTTGTAAATTAGTTCAAATTCGATTTTTCTAAAATTAATTCAAAGTTTGAATTTTGAACTTAACAAATTAATTCAAAAGTTTGAACTTTGAATCATCACTCCAAAAATTTCATTACTTCAAAGTTCAAAGTTAAAAAAAATACTACAATTTTTTAATTCTAAGTTTAAACTTTAAACATTGAAATAAACTAAACATTCCAAACATATGTACAAGTAAAAACTTGATAATATTTTTTTGTAATATTTTTCAAATTATCCACCACTTTAAATAAAACACAAAGGAAAAACAAAAAAAAAAAAAATTTGGCTGACTGCCGGACCGGACCGGATCGGCAGTTTGGGCCAACGGCTCTCTTTCAAATATAGCCGTTGGCCAACGGCAAAAAACGGCTATATTTGCCTATCACCCCCCCTAAACGCCCCTCATACCCCCCAACCTATTTTTATCTATATATACCCTATTATTTCATCATTATATCACATAATTTAGCACTTTCTATCAATTTATCTCTCAAATTACTCTCAAAGGCTATTTTCTAAATTTCTTCCAAAATTCAAACAACTATAATGGCTGAAAATCAAGCTCCCGCTGCTCCCGGTCCTAGTGAAACAAGAATTGCGGAACGAAGATGTTGTCTATAGTGTGACAACTTATTATGAAAGATATTGAAACTCAGAAAGCTTTTGTAGCCTCTGTAACAAAGAGTGGCAAATTTACACTGGCAACTACAATGGAGGGACGGGAAAGTTTAGGCAACACTTAGAAAAACGTCACAAGACCGAATGGAATAGAATAAATGCCTTTATTCCGCGTGATTGAAAATTTGAAGAGATGGCTAAGGGAATATCTATGTCATTTCAATTATGTATTTTCGAATTTCTAGTTTATTTAGTATCTTTGTAATTTTTCAATTTCTAGTTTGTTTTGTCATTTCAATTATGTATTTCCCGAATTTTCAATAAATTGTGTGTATTTCTTTTCCAATCAACGTTTGTTTAGTGTTTATTTATTTACTTTACATTAATAAATTTAAAAATATACTTTACATAATTATTTAACTTCATTAAAAAATATAATTTATATAATTATTACAAATGGTGTAATAATTAAAAAAAAATTTCAATTTTCAACTTTATTTGCCCAAAGAAAAAAAAAACTAAAAAAAAATTATAAAAACCGTTAAACCGGACCGGTCCGGACCGGACCGACCGGCTTAACGGTCGCCGGTCCCGGTCCCGATCCGGCTCCAATTTTTTTTAACCGGATGAGATCGGACCGGTATGCCGGTTTTTATCCGATTTTAAATTTTTTTTGGCCCGGAACCGGTTGCCGGTACCGGTCTCGGCCCGGACCCTTACTGAGAACTAGATCTCAACATACTCTCGTCTACTCAAGATAATTTCCTCAAGTATTTGTGCCTAAATGGGATAAGCATTTAGTTTCTCCGGTATCCTATTCCATTTGCCACGAGTTTGTTCCCATATATGCAGCTGCAACACAATGTCATGAACTCTCCGGCCATATTCCTTCTTTTGAGCTTGTAGTCTTCTTTGATTTTTTTCCTGCTGAACATGATAGACTGAAGCTGCAGATAAGAACCTTAAGATTTCAACTGTTGGTCTTCAGTTATTTACTCTTTGTGATATCCTTTGAACTTCCTCGTTCTAATCCCTTATTTGTCTGTTTTCCCCCATCAAACCCCATCTGTTGCAGTATGAATCTCTAAATGCACTTTGAGCAAGGACAAAAAAAAAAAAAAGATGGTTGAGAGTTTCTTCGTTCCCTATATTGCACAAAACACATTCAGCCTGGGTAGTGATGCCCCAATTCCTTAATCTATCAACTGTTGCATTCTTGTTGAGAATGGCTAGCCACTTTATAAACTTGTGCCTTGGAATCGGACCTTGATCCTGATTTGGGCTCCTCCATTGGACCTTTTGGTACTATGTCATCAATGCCATATATGCTTTTCTGATACTGAACTTGAGTGCATTACAGAAATTAGTCAGTTCAGTATGAATGTCTCGAGTCAGTATCCATTTTCTGGCATCAAAGAGTTTTATGATGATCCAACAAGCTTGTTTATGAGTTTCCAGGGTAGCTATATCCCTCTTCTTTATGTAATAACTGTTGATCCATTGAGCCCACAAAGTCTCCTCCCCGAAAGTGATTGCTCATAGGAACTTGCATAGAGCAGTTTTATTCTGCAATTGAAACTCTAT
Organism: Petunia x hybrida; assembly: GCA_037355625.1. Taxonomy (NCBI): domain Eukaryota; kingdom Viridiplantae; phylum Streptophyta; class Magnoliopsida; order Solanales; family Solanaceae; genus Petunia; species Petunia x hybrida. Next base: position 1,711,575 of record JBBBVM010000508.1, on the reverse strand, counting down.
TATATTGAGCCCACAATAGACTCAGGCTTGCAAAGAGTATCCTATGTAACTAAAGCTTTACGAGACATCTCATCACTACCTGCCCACATAAAGGTTCTAGAAATGCTGGTAACTAGTTGTTTCGAATCTAGTCAGAATATCTCTAATAATAATAATAATAATAATAATAATAATAATAATAATAATAATAATAATAATAATAAAAAAAAGAGGAGGAAGAAAGAAGAAAATGGTCAAATAAAAGAAAAAGTAGATTGAAAAAAAAAAGAGAATGAGGAGGAAGGGGAGGAGGAAGAAAGGGAAAAAGAGGAAAATGAAAATTTTGAAAGGATGTAGGAAAGAGGAAAAAAGTAGAAGAAGGAAAGAAAATGATTTTTTTTGGAAAGTTGTGGAGTTTTTATATAATTTTTAGGTTGTTTGCAAGTTTTAATGTCTTATAAATACTACCCAAAGTTTTTAAATTGTTAAGTTGGTCCACACTTAATTCTAATCTCATTGAACAATTAAGAGAAAAGGGTAAAGAAAAGGGAAGACCTTTTTCTTCATTTAAGACTTGAAGGATCTTTCCATACAAATCTTCTCTAATCTCTTACTCCATAAGTTATGATTTTGAAGTCCTTTAGAGAAATTAGAGGCTAAATTCACCAAATTTCTACTTTAAATGCAGAGGCAATGCACACAATAAGGATGTGTGGAATTCAAAGGTAGCGCGCGATTGGATTTGCTAAGTTGAAGCTATGACACAACCTGAGAATGGGTATCCGGGTGAATTAAGTTGACCGGATGGGTATGGAGAGAAATCCAATTTTTATTGGGTAGTTACGGGTAATATAAATGAAGCACTCGGGTATAGGGTGTAAAATTCCCAAAAAAGAAATGATTTTTACCCTTCTCGAGTGTGATTGTTTCTCTCCTTTGCAACAACACATCATGTAACAGAACAGTGATACTAAACACTCTTAAATTATTTTGAACTAAAGTCAATCTTGGAGTAAAATCACGTTGTTCGCAATTATGGTTTCCCCATTTTAAGGAGAAAACTCTGTTTGGTGGGATGGGGGAAGGGGGAGGATACAGAGAACTGAGTCCACTAAAGTTATCCTCGTATCACACTCGTACAACATATGTAGATGAGAATAGTGATCCCTGTACTTCAGCATGGAGTACCGTAACTTCGTCTCAGGCAGAAGACTTGCTGACTTTGCCGAAATGATTAGCAAGCTACATATTACACTGATCAAAAGACCATAATTAACAGTAATCAGTACTAAGTATCAACTTGATGCACAAAAATGCCATCAAACAGAAGAGATAATTCTCATTCACTTGGACCAGCTCAAGGTAAAACATAGAAAAGAGAAACTATAGCTAGTAAAGAAAAAGAAACTGCAGTCTGGACAAAATTAAGCTGCAAAACTAAAAGGGTTAATACCTCAAAGCCCCCCTAAACAATATCACTTTCCTTATTTTCATACTTTAATTTATTGAATTTTTCCATTACTTTCTTGAACTACAATATTTAATACCCCAAGGGCCATGTGGCAGAGAAGTTCATGTGTTCAATTTGTAGGTGGTGCCTGGGGGATGAAAAATGGTAAAAAGATTGCCTACATGTATATTTACTATTGTATCTCCTCCCCTTTTCTTTGCATATTTCGTTGTTCATTAGCTGCTGCTTAAGTTGGGTTTTGTTCAACTCCTTCAAAGTTCATCTTTTTCTTCTTAATTGTTCTTCCAACTTTTCCTATTATTATAGTAAGATTACCTCTTCTTCGACAAAAGTTGTCTTGGGTAACAAAAGATAAGAAGATGTTCAAATTAACTAAAACAGTAGTTCAGTAGGTATCAAGAACAGTATATCATACTAAAAAAATATATGCAGAAACTACAGCAGATACAAAGACACTTATAAGACCAACAATCTGCTGTTCTGCAGAAGGAACAGTAGATTTAAGAAACACCAAATTACATTACTGTCCCCAAAATGGAAGATTCCAAGATTCTTCAAATTTGTAATGGACCACCACAAGCCCGCTGTGAAACCGTCTTCGGCGATTTGATTTTGCTCTTGACAGGGGGTTCGTGGTTCGATGGATGAAATGAATTAGGGCAAAACTTTTTACATAAAAGTTTTATTTATTATAATTTGACCCCCTTTTTTCTTTTTTCTTTATTTTTTATTTTTTTAAAAAGGCACCGGAACTATCAGCTGCCACTTGGCAAATTTAAAATGGCTTTTCGAGTGTATATCTAACGTATCAACTCTTTCCGCTGCAGGAGGTATTTGAATATGTGAACAATCTAGTTCAGGGGGATAAAGGAGACACCCAATAGTTTTAAGTATGAGTAAGAAAGTGATATGTTTAACAGGGTTTTGAGGTATTAACCCAGACAAAAACGCAGAATGCAGATTTCAGATATTCACTCTATTAGACCAGTTATCTGTTAAATATGAGAATTGCCAAGGCAGGCAAACCTCGAGTTATAATTACAGGTTAGCACTAACAATTGAGGTTTTCTAGCAACTAAAGCTTATGGCTAGACGAAAGTCTTTCAGGAAGGGATAATTTGAAAAGAATTTGCACTATACCTTTGACTAAGGTAAAGAGAACTGACCTCGAAGATGATGGAATAAGGTCAGTAACCAACATAAACAGCAGCATTCACTATGTAACAATCGTCATTCTTATCTCCCATGTCTTCCACTAGGACACCGCTGGAGCATATCAGTCCACCATCGGAGACCTCAATATTCAAGATTCTTCCACTAAAAAACACACAAAAGAGACAAAAAGAAAACACAAAGAAGCGAACAAAAATGTAAGTAGTAAGTTCCAGATCTGATGCATCTAAAGTTACCAACCCATTCAAATGTGAGGCTGGGGATAGGGCCAGTTTGCGTAAACAGTCTTTCATTACTTTTCCTGCCTCCACTTGTTCCAGGGAAATTTAAAAGTTCAGTGACTTCCTTTTTTCCTACTTAATATCTATTGCTATTAAAGTTCCAAAGCAATATTCATGTTACACATGAAAACACCAGTGGAGATGCTATTACTAACAATGACGTGTTATTGTATCTTGTACTTACTAAGGAAAGACTGACTTGACCTTCTCAAGATCTAAGGACTGTTGGAGAGGCCGAGGAACTCCCAGTTTGATCTGCAGTTTCATCTGCTCGAATGAAACACCAGGTATAGATCCTGCGACACCACATAAATTGTTAGAACGGGAAAACTTGAAGTGTGTTTACAATCTAAAAAGCTGAACTTGAAAAAGGTACTATGCCTATTGATAAGAGCTAGGTTCAGGCAAGGTAAATTGTATCCCCTCTGCCTGAAAATTATACCGTGCAAATAGGGATCCCCAATTTTTATTATATTTAAACTATTTGGACCCCATGATATAACATTTAAAATAATAGATCCTAAACTGTAACAGTTTGCAAGTGTATTTAGTCTATGCCTCCTGTCGAGGCTTATTTCATATACGAGATACTTTCGGGCCTTTCTATGGGATGCTCATGCTTTGTTTAGCTGACAGATGACGTTGCTGAGTTGCTTGCAACCCTGATGTAGGCTTATTTTAATCGATACAACAGGGTTTAGGGTTCTCTCTATGGGTGCCAAGCTCGGTGGGTGCTAGTCACTCGCCTCATAATTTTGGTCGTGACAATTGTACATACAAAATGTCACAGCAGAGTTTAGGGGAATCAAAAGATAGTGCTATTTGCCTTGCAGAAGGAAATTAGTCCACGGCTAAGCCTTTGAATTCTTGTTTTTAGCAAGTTAACCAGAACCAAATTGTCAGAGAGGTTGTATTAACGTTCCACCTAAAACCACTCCAATTTGACTATTTATTTGATTGCTTGATAACTGTATCAGCTGCTTCCGTCCGTTTCACTTATGACTAATATACTCTCTACATAAGTTGAGGAAAAAAGAAGGGCTTCCATACATCCAAAAAAAATGTCAACCAAACATTGAAGAGGCTATGAAGGTGCATGATCAAAAGTAAAATTAACCAGTCTCTGAAAAGGAAGCATCAAGCTGTACAGAAAGGAGGTCGCAAATCATCATGTGAGCCTCCATGCACCTGCTGACATCATCCCAGACGTCGCAGCAAACTCCTAAAAAAAAATGTGAAGCGGCATCCAAAACCGACAGCCACCAATTGAAATGCTGTAAGAGCTGAACCCATCTCTCTTCTCTCCCTCTTACATTCTCTAAGCTACACTTGTGCCTTTCCGCTACATCAAGAAGCTGTTACTTGTAGACCTTTCTTCCATTTTAAATTCTCTTAGGTAAAAAACACTAATCGGAGCCTAATTATCCAGAGGAAATACTTGTAGAGCTAACAGTTTTAACAGAAAACTAAATATTCCCTTCACTGCCTACACATACAGGTCATTTCATGAATCCCTACACATTATTGAACTGCAGAAAGCTCGTTTAGTTGAACTCAACAAACGATTCGTGCTAAAACCTAAACTTGATTATCATCTTCTGTAATTTGGTAAGCAACAAATTATGATATTCAATTATATTAAGTTATAATTCAAACAGAAACAACAGTACCTCTTCGGAAGGCGGGTATTGAATTGGAAGAAATAGCATCCCTACAAGCCCGCATTGCAGCTGATGTAACGTCTTGCCTGTTTATATTCACTCATTTAGCTCACACCCATTATTCAAACTAAAAAAAAGAAACTAAACATACCCATGTTGATCATAGCCGACACCCATTTCGACAAAGAGAAGAGTCATTGAAGAATTAGGTACAACAGCAGGAACAGGGGTTTCCTTACTGGCCATAGCTGATGATATGATATGTCGATGGATACGAGGTGGAAGGCAAAATGATGGAGCTAAGCTAGGCCAATTGATATGGAGATTTGTTGGATGGAGAAGCTGTGGGGGATGTCTGATTGAGCACCTTATACTAATCATCTTTAATTTCTCTATAAACCTACTACTACTCTTGCTCCATTTTTGCTCCCCTTTTTTCTTCTTTTTACCTCTTTCTTTTTCCTTTTTTCTTTTCTTTTCCTTTACTAAAATATAATAGCTCATTCAAGTTTGTAATATTCAAACATTTTTTTAAGGAGACCTTTGTATTTATTAGTAAACTAGTTATAGGAGCTTGTGCCAGCACAAGCCCAAGTTAAATATAGAATTTCGTAATTATCTATTTTGAATGTGTTCCATCTTAATTATTCGTCAGTAACTTTATTTTTGTTTAAGCGATTGGTTTAAGTTTCTATTGTTTCAAGTACTTTCTAAAAAATCGACAATATTCTAATTAATAGCGGTAATAATGATTCTTCGGTTGGCAAGTTGTGCAAACACTATATCAGAATTTCACATATAACACTGTAAATTCTAGGAATTTTTTTTAAAGTTCATGCTAAACTATTTAAAAATTCATGAATTTCAATGCAAAATTTGGTTATGTTTTCATCTAATAGCCCTAAAAGAGACAGTTTATTTGGCAAGCTATGAAAAAATGAATGTATATTCAATTAGTGAGCCTAAAGTGGCATGAAAGTGATTATTCAGTTTGCCGCAAAGAGTGGCTATGTTTTCAATGAATAACCTTAAAGGTGGCTAATCAAGGACATAAGCTATTTAAAAGTTGGCCATGTCTTCAACTGTAATCCAAATAGTGGCTATTTCATTCATTCGGTGACGCCGAAATAGTAACTCCGAGTCTTTCCAGTAACAGGCTATACTCTCTGGCTACCAACTCATCGGCGATAAGAATATCATCGCCAAGGAGAGCTAACATAGTTATCCCGGTGATTTTGCCCGAAGAGTTTAGGGCAGAGTCTGATTATGCTCCTCCAACACTCTTGCTACGATTAAACGATCCTCTTCGGATAATTCGTCCAATACAAGGGAGGACGACCCCAAGCTCGTCAACTCCCCTTTATATATATGTACTAAAATTAAGATATCTGAACATTACAAACTTCAAAGAAATCCACCTATTAATAAATTAAACAATTAAATTTATATTTTAGATCACAATCAATATAATTGTATCAAGATAATGTCAAAATAATAATGGAATAATAATAGTAAAAATAAGGTGACAGAAAGTAAATGAATATAGCTGCTTATCTGCCTGTCAGAAATTCTTAATTTCTGGCGATGAGACTTATAGAACAATTATAAGACTGTAGACCAAAGTAAGAGAGAAAGAGAGAGATTCGATACAAGTTAATAAGATAAATTTTAGATGTCCTACATATGGGGGAAAGAGGATAATATAATAAGTACACGATTTAATGACGTGCATTTAATAAAAATCTAGTAGTGTAATAGAAATATCATAACTCTTTAAGAATAATTGACTACGATCGTTGGAGTGATGAGTCTATCTACATAAACAAGAACTAAATTAATTGCAGGGTGCTCTTCCTCCTATGCTGCATAAGTTTATATTTGCTACATTAAAAATGAAAAATTCTCTATATTTTCATTCTGACGAGGCCAAAGTGTATAGGAATTTCCTGCTCGTGCTTTGTCAAATTATAGTATAGTTTAAGATATCATCCCACAGAGATTGGGAAATCTATGCTACAGACCTGTAATATTTCGAATACTATTTGAGAGAATCAAGCTGATGAAAAGTGAGTTTTTGAATTTATAATCTACTTTAAATGAAACAAACAACTTCTTAAAGATTTATAATTTAAAAAGAGTTGGGAATTATTGAATTCACTTGATAATATTATAATAAAATCTCAGCTTTTACATGTATTTCTCTTAAGAATAATTGTTTATTGCTAATTCAATTATATTTTGCTCACTAAGAAATAATCAGTTAATAACACTCCGTGAGGTTATGTAAATTAACTGCGTTATAATTAGTGACAGTTAAACCGAAATATTTTCTTGCTTGAATTGTGCACCAAGGTAGTAAAAACTTCGTGAGAATATTCTTACTGAAATCAATAATCCTGCCTACAACAATTCCTCCGTGAGAATTAAAACTGAGGCAAGCAAGATTACAGACTTGGAATAATAGTATACTAAAAATTACTCTCACTCTATTTTATCATTTAGTCATAATATATTAATTTTGCTCCGTGAGAATTATAAAATTAATATAAAAATAACCTAGAGATAAAATATATAGATGTGATAATAATAATTAATAAAAAGCCATCATCCCTGCACAATATAAAATATAAATAAAAAGTATCAAGCCAAGAACCTGTTTAAACTGAGATAATATTATAAAGATATCAAGCTTCATCAACTATCCCAACAAAAAGAGATTACTCCATTATGGAGTAAGAAAATAAAAGTACTTTGAAGAAATATTATTTTTTCTAATAAGAACAACTAAAAGAACTTAGAAAGACAAGAGAAAAGAAAAGGGAGCAAGAGCAAGTCTCTGCTCTTAGAAAACCTGCGTAGATAGAAAGAGAAAGAAAAAGTTGATCCCCTCTCTCTTTACAACATGTGCTATTTATAGAAGATTTCCTACGGATGAATTGGTGAAAGTTTACAAGATCTTTGGCAAATATCATGGTGGGGTCATTGAAAATTTGGAGAAGATCTTTCATATGTAGCCTTGGTGAGGTCATCAATAGCATGACAAATCTCATGGTTGATTTGGTCTCTTTTAATTTACGTATGTGCAATTTTTGCATATGCATATTTCTTCTTTGGCTTTTGCTTAGTTTCTTCTCTTTTCCATGTATTCTTTTTCCTGCAATATTTGTTAGAAAAGTGCGAGAATAGGATATTATTATTCATGTTTTATTTTAAAATCTTATCTTTTTATATTGTAAAATTACATGAATAATTATATCCATCAAATTCCCCCATACTTGAACTTTTCCTCGTCCTCGAGGAAAAAGAAAATTTCCAAAATTTCTCTTCAAAGCTTGTGACTCTTGTAGGATAGAAAATTTATTCAAAATAAATATCTTTCATTATGCTAAATGAAATTATCCTTTTTAAATTCACCAAACCCTTTACCACATTTCTGAATTCTCTTTTGATCAACAAAAGCTTGCAGTCTTTTCTCTTGAATCTTTCAGAATTGATAGATATATGATCACTTATTCATTATAAATCATAACATTGTCCATAAGCTTGCTCCTCATGTTTATCTCCACTAATATAGATACAACATCGATTTTCAAAATCTTTTTAGGACTTTTCTTGGCTTGTAATGTCAGGCTTTAGGCTGGTTGGATAAGGGATATATTTGCAGTGACTTCTTTTCTTCCAGCTTGGAGCAGACATTTCCTTGTTCCCGATACTATTTACTTTACTTGGTAGACATGATTTTTTTTTCTTTCTCTTCTTTACCATATCATACACAACATATTCAAAATATTCTTCTTCTTTTTTTTTTTTTAAATTTCTTCCTCCTTTTTTTTTTTCAATTGCTCACTCATAGCTGGAAGAAATGATGACTGTATTTATATATATATGCATCTATAAAGATAAAAATACAATCTCCTTTTTTTTTTTTAGAGGACTATGGTGTTTGAAAGAAAAAGGTCAAGGCTCAAAGAAGGGTTCTAAGACATAGAATATGTATATTTGGATAGAAATAAGATGCTAGAATTGAGAATCAAAGAAGGCCTAAATTCATTTTTTAAAAATCAGTGTCATCCATTATTTCGCCTCGAAAAACATTCAGAGCAAGTTCTAGCCAAGTTTTTTGTTTCATCCTGCTTTTGTGACCATAACTTTTCTCAATCCCAATGATTTCTTGAGTCAAAGATGCTTGCTATTGTTTTCACAAAATCAAAATCATACATAAAAAAAAATCATTTGGTGAAAAATAAAAAGAAATAATATTGAACATGATGTAAAGAATTTATATTGTTAATTAAATACCTACAAAAAGTTATAATTTAGAAGATATTATATTTAAAAAAAATATAAATCAGAATAGTCCTCCCCCACACTTGAACATTTCATTCTCCTGAATGAATATACTTTTCTACACGAGTGAAAAGGGAGTAAAAGAAAGAGTTCTTTTTTTTTTAAATAAACAAATAGGATAATTTAAATAGTAAATACTACTTAATAGTAAAAATATTTTTGGCTTTCAAATTTACGATCACAGAAGAAAGCTTGAAAGAAACTGTGACCACACATATTCTATGTGTAATAGACTGACAAATTTAGCACCTTAACAGTCATGAGGTCCTGGTTTGAATATAAACCAAAAAGTTACCTGTGCCAAGATTAGATTTGCATAAATGAATGGTTAACCAACCAGTAACTTAGGCATACCGATCACCATGGAATTACTCCTGTCTAGGTGACATTGTTTTTGTAGAGGCCTTCATGAGATGTTCCGGTTGTACAATAATCTGGATATTGACCAGATCAATTGGTTAAGCATTTAATTATTCAGATCTGAATTGGACTTATGAGGCTCCATTGCTTCACCCTCAATGGCTAAATCATAGTTCTGAGTTTAACGTCGTCAGCTCGATGTAGTAGCTGTAAAATTCATCAATCTATCATGGTTACTGATGGTTGTTGCTCAAAATGTCCTCCAAAATACAATTTTAGCATGTGACCATTGACCTTAAACTTCTCTCCTCCATTGGTCTGTTGAATTTCTATTGCTCCGTATGGAGTAACATCAGTAACTTTGTAAGGACCTGTCCACCTAGATTTCAATTTTCCTGGAAATAGCCTGAGACGGCTATTGTAAAGAAGTACATGATCTCCAATTTTGAAATTTTTTGGTCGAATCAAATTGTCATGCCATCTTTTTGTTTTTTCTTGTAAATCTTGGCATTTTTATAGGCTTCCATCCTCAATTCTTCCAATTCATTAACCTGTAAAAATCTACTTTTACCAGCAGCGGTTAAGTCAAAATTCAATGCTTTCAGTGCCCAAAAGGCTTTATGTTCCAATTCAACTGGCAAATGACAAGCTTTTCCAAAGACTAATCTGTATGGGGATGTACCAATTGGCGTTTTGAACGCCGTTCGGTATGCCCATAGTGCATCATCTAATTTTAAAGCCCAGGCTTTTCTTGATATTCCAACCGTTTTTTCAAGTATCTGTTTTAGTTCACGGTTAGAAACCTCAACTTGCCCTTGTGTTTGAGCGTGATATGGTGTTCCTGTTTTGTGAGTCACACCATATTTTGATAGCAAAGAAGAAAATTGTCTATTTATGAAACGGGTCCCTTGGTCACTAATGATGACTCGTGGTGTGCCAAACCTGGTAAAAATATTTTTTCTGAGAAAATTACACACAGTTCGAGCATCATTCTTGCTTGTGGGAATAGCTTCAACCCATCGTGAAACATAATCCACAGCCACAAGTATATATTCAAAAGAGTGAGACACGGGAAAAGGACCCATGAAATCTATTCTCCGGACATCAAATATTTCACATACCTGTATTGATTGTAATGGCATCTCATCTCTTTTAGTGATATTACCTGTTCTTTGACACCTGTCGCATTGTGCAACGTAAACACGAGCGTCCTTAAAAAGTGTTGGCCAGAAGAATCCCGCTTCCAAAACTTTAAAGGCGGTTCGGTTTGCTGCATAATGTCCTCCAATTGCTCTATCATGGCAATGATACAAGATCTTATTCATCTCATCTTCAGGTACACATCTTCTAATGATATTATCTGGACAAACTTTAAACAAGTAAGGGTCATCCCACAGATAATATTTAGCATCAGATATGAGTTTTTTCCTTTGCTGATAAGAGAGATATTGGGGTGTCCATTTTCCAACTAAGTAATTTGCAATGTCTGCAAACCAGGGTGGTTGAGTCACAATTGAGTTGATAGAAAAAATGTGTTCATCAGGAAATTCTTCTTTTATATCACACAACTCAAGAGGGGAATTTTCTAATCTAGACAAGTGATCTGCTACCTGATTCTTCGTTCCCTTTTTATCTTTTATTTCAAGGTCAAACTCTTGGAGAAGTAAATTCCATCTTAACAATCTAGGTCTAGCATATTTTTTTGTTAAGAGGTATTTTAAAGCTGCATGATCAGTAAAAACAGTGACCTTGGTTCCTATCAAATAAGACCGAAACTTATCAAAAGCAAATACTACTGCTAGTAGTTCTTTTTCTGTTGTGGCATAATTCAGTTGGGCCTTATTTAATGTTCTACTGGCATAGTAAATGGGACGAAAATTTTTATCTTTTTTCTGGCCTAAAACAGCTCCAACTGCTGTATCACTAGTATCACACATGACCTCAAAAGGTTTGTTCCAATCAGGGGACACAACTACAGGGGCAGTTGACAATTTTTCCTTAAGGGTATCAAATGCTTTCAAACAATCACCTGAAAAATCAAACTTAACATCTTTCATCAAAAGGTTAGTCAACAGTTTTGAAATCTTTGAAAAGTCTTTTATGAACCGTCTGTAAAAACCTGCATGACCCAGGAAACTTCTAATGCCTTTAACAGTTGTGGGAGGGGGTAATCCTGCTATAAGATCAATTTTAGCCTTATCAACTTCTATCCCTTTAGCAGTGATTTTATGTCCTAAAACAATTCCCTCTGTAACCATAAAGTGGCGTTTCTTCCAATTAAGAATCAAGTTTGTCTCTTCACATCTCTTAAGAACTAAGGTCAAGTGATTAAGACAATCTTCAAATATTTTACCAAAAAGGGTGAAATCATCCATAAAAATTTCTAGAAATTTTTCAGTCATGTCTGAAAAAATTGCTGACATGCAACGCTGAAATGTAGAATGTGCATTGCATAAACCAAATGGCATTCTCCTATATGCATAGGTTCCATGGGGACATGTGAAAGTTGTCTTATCCTGATCTTCTGGTGCAATTGGTATTTGGTTATACCCTGAATATCCATCAAGAAAACAGTAAAAACCGTACCCTGCAACTCTTTCCAACATTTGATCAATGAATGGTAAAGGAAAATGATCTTTTCTAGTGGCATCATTCAGACGTCTGTAATCAATACAGACTCTCCATCCTGTAACTGTTCTGGTAGGTATGAGTTCATTATTTTCATTTTTGATAACTGTCATACCTCCTTTCTTTGGTACTACCTGTATAGGACTTACCCAAGGACTGTCAGAAATTGGGTAAATGATACCTGCCGCCAAAAGCTTAATAACTTCATTTTTCACCACTTCTTGCATTGCTGGATTCAATCGCCTTTGGGGTTGGACTATTGGTTTGTATTTATCTTCCATGAGGATTCTGTGCATGCAAATAGCTGGACGAATTCCTTTGATATCTGCTATAGTCCACCCTAAGGCTCCTTTGTGTGATCTCAGTACTTGAATCAAACTATCTTCCTGTTCTAGAGTCAGAGAAGAAGAAATAATTACTGGAAATAAATCATGTTCAACATAAACATATTTCAAATGGGAAGAGAGAGTTTTGAGTTCAATTTTTGGTTGAACTTCATCTGATTGCGTCTCCTCATCCTCATGATCTTTTTCCAATATTTCAGCTTCACTTTTGATAGTTAGATCATCATCTTGTGTGGTACCAGATTTTGCCAAACATCTTTCCATTGAGTCCAAAATTAATTGGTCATCTTTGAATTCATCTGTAAGATCACTAATCATGTCAATAGAAAAACATGAAGATGACGTCTCATCTCCTGAAAAATTTAGTATCTTTTGCATATCAAAGATGACTCTTTCTTCATCAACTCTCAAAATTAGTTGTCCCTGATGGACATCTATGATTGCTCTGCCTGTAGCAAGAAAAGGTCTACCTAAAATTATTGGTTCATCAGGACATTCTTTCATTTCAAGTACTATGAAATCTACAGGGAAAACAAACTTATCCACTCTCACTAGAACATTTTCAATTATTCCCTTAGGTTTCTTAGTACTTTGATCTGCAAATTGAAGAGAAACAACTGTATTTTTCATCTCACCTAGATCCAATTTTCTAAAAATAGAAAATGGCATCAAATTAATTGAAGCTCCAGAATCACAAAGTACTTTTTCAATATAAACTCCTCCCAAAGTGCATGGAATTGTAAAACTGCCTGGGTCACCAAGTTTTTGTGGTAGCTTGTTTTGAAGTATAGCACTGCATTTTTTAGTAAGCATTACCACAAAAACTTCTTCCAATTTTCTTTTACTTGACAAAATTTCTTTTAAAAACTTGGCATATGAAGGCATTTGTAGTAAAGCATCAGTGAAAGGAATATTAATGTGAATTTGCTTTAAAATTTCTAAAAATTTTGCAAACTGACCATCAAGCTTTTCTCTTTTCATTTTTTGTGGAAAAGGAATTGTCACAGGGAAAGGAGTCATTTTCTCTATATTCTTTTCTTCCTTTTTCTTGACTTCTTTCTCTTCTAATGATTCAAAAGGTGTGTCAACATTCTTACCCTTATCAACCTGTTGTTCTAACAAACTCTTGTCATGTCTGTTTGCATAAGGTTCATCAAGATTCTTATCTGACCGTAAAGCAATGGCCTTAAGGTGTTCCTTTGGATTTTTCTCTGTATTGCTTGGTAAGGGACCTTGAATCTTTTCTGGCATAAGAGTTGCCAATTGGCTTACCTGAATTTCCAAATTTTTGAGGGCAGAATTTTGACTTTCCATTTTCTCGTCAGTTGTCTTAATGTACTTGTACAAAAGGTCATCAAGACTTGGATGATCTTGTTGAGGCCTTTGCTTATAGGGAACTGCTTGCTGATATGGTCTGAAATTTGATTGCCCGCTATTTTGATTCTGGTAGCCTGGTGGACCCTGTACCGATTGCTTCTGAAAACTTTGAGAATTCTCAGCACCATTTGGATTGCTCCATTGAAATCCTGGGTGTTTTTGTGCCATTGGACTTCCAAAAGGGTACGGCTTGTAACCGATGACATTGACCTGTTCATCATTTTGATTGGTTGCTTGGCACTCATGGTTCAGATGGTTTCCTCCACACATGTCACAAGCCTCAGATTTTCTTGATTGTTGTGTATTAACCTGAAATGATTCAAACTTTTGTGCCAAAGAAACAATCTGTTGTGTTAGTGTATTTAAAGCATCTGCCTGATTTACCATTGCGGCTCTCTTTATTACAACACGATCAGATGGCCATTGAATGGCATTTTCAGAAATTTCATTCAACAATTGCAATGCTTCGATTGTGGTTTTGCCCATTATGGAATCTCCTGCAGCTGCATCTATCACATTTCTAGAAGACGGTTTTAGCCCGTGATAGAAAATATACAACTGCATATGTTTAGGAATGTCATGATGAGGACATTTTCTTAGCATTGTTTTTAATCTTTCCCATGCCTGATAAACTGACTCAGTGTCAGTCTTCAAGAAATTAGAAATATCTTGCCTTAACTTTGTTGTTTTAGCAGGGGAAAAATATTTATTTAAAAACTTCTGAGTCATCTGGTCCCATGTAGTAATAGAACCTTGAGGTAAACTTCGCAACCATGTCTTGGCATCTCCTTTCAAAGAAAAAGGAAATAGCCTTAACTTTATTGCTTCAGGAGATACTCTATTATATTTAGCAGTTTCAACTAGTTCCAAGAAATCAATTAGATGACTGTGTGGATCTTCACTTGGATCACCAGTAAAGGTGCAAGACTGTTGAATTGTTTGAATCAGGCCTGTCCTGATTTCAAAGTTATTGGCTGCCACAGGTGGGTTCCTGATACTAGATTCACAGTTGAAACGGTCAGGTCTAGCATAATCTCTTAGGATTCTATTTGCTGGTCTTGGTACCACTTCATCAAATTGCTCCTCTACATGGACGGGTGGTGGAATTCCCAGTGGGTTGTTGTCATCTCCAAGTTGGTGTTCCATTCTTTCACAAACTATGCTCTGAGAAGATGATGTTTGCCGTTTCCTGTGAAACCGTAAAGATCTTTCAATTTCTGGATCGTAATTGACTAGCTCTTTTATAGAAGAGCGGGTCATATACTATCTAAAATTAGAGAAAGTTAGTTCCTATAATAATAGTAGTAGTACTAACAATGGTAGAGAGAAGAAAAAAAAATTAGAAAGAAAAGTAGTATATAATTAAACTATCAGTGAAAAAAAAAAGATAATAAGAGTTAGAATAGTATTATATACTTAGATATAAGGACAGTGGTGATGGTAATGAGATAATATTATGAATTAAGGTAAAGAAAAAAAAATATTATAAAAAGAAAAAGAAAAAGCTATGAAAATATTATAAGATTAGTAGTACATAAAAAAATGATATAGGTAGATGATAGGAATAGTTGTCAAAAACGATATTAGAGTACAATAGGAAGAAGCACAACAGTAGCAAATAGTAAAAGAAGTACAATAGTAGAAGTAGTACAATAAAATAATATAGTATAATAATAATAATAAAAAATAATAATAATAAAAATAATAATAATAAACTATAATAAAAATATTAATATAATAATATAATAATATACTAATAGATATAGCAAATGAAACGTGATGATGGATACAGATAGTTAAGATAACTAGTACTGACAATGGAAAGTGAGAAGAAGTGATACAATACTAGTTAAGAAAGTTATTTTAACTTAGTAACCAGATAGATCAAAATAAAATGCTAATATTAATTTAAGAGAAAAATAATAATATAATAGTAATAAGTTCTCAAATTAGTAACAAAATAGTTAATCTGAAGTAGATGTACGCCAATCCCTGGCAACGGCGCCAAAAATTTGACGAGGCCAAAGTGTATAGGAATTTCCTGCTCGTGCTTTGTCAAATTATAGTATAGTTAAAGATATCGTCCCACAGAGATTGAGAAATCTATGCTACAGACCTGTAATATTTTGAATACTATTTAAGAGAATCAAGCTGATGAAAAGTGAGTTTTTGAATTTATAATCTACTTTAAATGAAACAAACAACTTCTTGAAGATTTATAATTTAAAAAGAGTTGGGAATTATTGAATTCACTTGATAATATTATAATAAAATCTCGGTTTTACATGTATTTCTCTTAAGAATAATTGCTTATTGCTAATTCAATTATATTTTGCTCACTAAGAAATAATCAGTTAATAACACTCCGTGAGGTTATGTAAATTAACTGCGTTATAACTAGTGACAGTTAAACCGAAATATTTTCTTGCTTGAATTGTGCACCAAGGTAGTAAAAACTTCGTGAGAATATTCTTACTGAAATCAATAATCCTCCTACAATAATTCCTCCGTGAGAATTAAAACTGAGGCAAGATTACAGACTTGGAATAATAGTATACTAAAAATTACTCTCACTCTACTATTTTATCATTTAGTCATAATATATTAATTTTGCTCCGTGAGAATTACAAAATTAATATAAAAATAACCTAGAGATAAAATATGTAGATGTAATAATAATAATTAATAAAAAGCCATCATCCCTGCACAATATAAAATATAAATAGAAAGTATCAAGCCAAGAACCTGTTTAAACTGAGATAATATTATAAAGATATCAAGCTTCATCAACTATCCCAACAAAAAGAGATTACTCCATTATGGAGTAAGAAAATAAAAGTACTTTGATGAAATATTATTTCTTCTAATAAGAACAACTAAAAGAACTTAGAAAGACAAGAGAAAAGAAAAGGGAGCAAGAGAAAATCTCTGCTCTTAGAAAACCTGCGTAGATAGAAAGAGAAAGAAAAAGTTGATTGGTGCAAGCAAACCCGAGGGAAAGCTAAACACGAAGAAAACGCGGAAGAAAACAGGAATTGAAAGATAGAAGCAAGACAAATCTTGCTTCGATTCAAAAGAACAGTGAGGAACCTGTCTCAAAGCTCGATTGAATGAAAATCAAGACGCACCTATGCTATGCAACAATCCTCAAGAAGAACAAGCTTCTTGCAAACTGAATGACCAAGAAGAAAATGTTCAATCGAAGACACCGAATGACACAAGTTCTTTAAAAGCCCACGTCGGGGTTCGGCTCCATCGGAGACTCACAATAGCACTTGCTCTGTTTGATCATTCAACAATAACTACCTTACAATGAAACGTAGGTGGAGTATTTATAGACTAGGCTAAGGGTAAAACAGTAAAGTGTCACAAGTGACCAATAAAAACAAGCCACGCAGGGCTGAGCTAAGTGTGTGTTCGGCAGCCTTGACTTTGGTGCTTGGTCGCTTGCTCGAACTCATTTGTCATCGGGCGCTCTATTGACTTCGAACACTATTTGTTGTGTTCGGCTCTGGCTGCTCGGTGCCAAGAGTTGGTGTTCGGTCACTTTGTCCTCGGGCTCAATTTTGAAGATGACGCCTTCGGTTCTCGAGCCCGGCCACTCAGCTTCGGAGCAATTGCTTTCCTTCGGCCAAGCCAAGTGAATATGAACATCGTGCAGTAGCCTGGCTTGGCTTCGTGTCATTGGCCTCGGTGGGTCGAACACTTGATCAGCACGCGTTCGGCTTCGGGCTGCATCATCCTCCTCTTCTTGAGATGATTTCGTCCTCGAAATCGAGTCCTCTTCTTCCTCCAAAGTTTGACCTACAACACAAGGAGCTAAGTCCGCAACATTAAAGGTGTTGGACACGTTATACTCACCAGGGAGGTCGATCACATAAGCATTGTTGTTGATCTTGCTTAGCACTTGGAAAGGACCATCCCCTCGAGGAGCCAACTTTCCTTTCCTTTGGTTCGGGAAGCGTTCCTTTCGAAAGTGAACCCAAACCCAATCTCCATTCCAACTTTTTAAAATTGTTTTTCTTTGATGCGACCTTTGCATAAGCTTCCTCGAGGTTCTTCTTCACTTTTGCATGCAACTCGATCAAGGCAGTGGCTCGCCGAGTACCTTCAAAATCAAAAATAGAATCTCGAGGCAATGGGGTTAAATTAAGCGGAATCAAAGGATTAAAACCATACACACATTCGAACGGGGTCATATTTATCATTCGATGCACCGTTCGATTGTATGCAAACTCCATCATGGGGAAACGATCTGCCCAGTTGCCAACCTTACCTTTGGTCATTGCACGAAGCAAAGATCCCAAGGTTCGGTTAACTACCTCGGTCTGTCCATCAGTCTGAGGATGGTGAGACGTCGAGAATAGTAATTTGGTGCCAAGAACACCCCACAAGCATTTCCAAAAATGACTCAAGAACTTTGAGTCTCGATCACTCACTATAGTACGAGGCACACCATGCAATTTTAACACATGAGAAATAAACAATGTAGATACATGTTGCGCATCATCACATTTCTTACAAGGAATAAAGTGAGCCATTTTGGAAAATTGATCCACGACAACGAAGATGCTATCATGTCCTCCCCCCGATCTTGGTAATCCCAAGACAAAGTCCATGGGTATATCAACCCAAGGTCGATCAGGCACCGGCAACGGGGTGTACAATCCATGAGGGTTGGACTTCGATTTAGCTTTCTTGCAAACGAGACAAGCGTTGCAAAGCTTTTCCACATCTCGTCGCATTTTTGGCCAATGGAACTGCTCGGTCAAGATACCAAGAGTTTTGTCGACACCGAAGTGTCCCATCAAGCCTCCGGAGTGAGCTTCTCGAACTAAGAGCTCTCTCCACGATGACACTGGCACACAAACCCTCCCATTCTTGAAGAGGTAGCCATCGTGCCACTGATATTTCTCAACTCTTGGGCCACTCAAGATTGCGTCTCGAACGCATTTTAACTTAGGATCGTCATCGTACATCAGCTTGATGCTTTCGAATCCCATAAGCCTAGAGGCGAGAGTGGTCGCTAAGGCAAATTTCCTTGATAGCGCATCGGCCACGACATTGTCTTTTCCCTTTTTGTAATGAATTACATAGGGAAAACTTTCAATGAATTCAACCCACTTGGCATGCCTTCGGTTCAATTTCTCCTGACCTCGGAGATGTTTCAATGATTCATGATCACTTTTAATCACAAACTCTCGAGGCCACAAATAATGCTGCCAATGGGCGAGTACTCGAACGAGGGCATACAACTCCTTGTCATACGTAGAGTAGTTCAAGGTTGCACCCTTAAGCTTTTCGCTAAAGTACGCGATTGGCTTCGATTCTTGCATCAGCACTCCTCCGATCCCAACCCCGGACGCATCACACTCGACTTCGAATGCTTTGCCGAAGTCAGGGAGTTGTAACAACGGGGCAGAGCATAGCCTCCATTTCAACTCTTGGAAAGCCCTCTCTTGGGAATCTCCCCACACAAATGGATGGTCTTTCTTAATCAGCTCGGTTAAAGGAGCAGCCACGGTGCTAAAGTCACGAACAAACCTTCGGTAAAAGCTAGCTAAGCCATGAAAGCTACGAACTTGTGACAACGAATCCTAGAAAGACTACACGTTCAACACAAAAGGCACATTTCTTGAAGTTAGCATATAACTTCTCTTCTCTAAGCTTATCAAGCACTAGCCTTAGGTGTTCGACATGTTCATCCACAGATTTGCTATAAATAAGGATGTCATCGAAATAAATGACAACAAACTTATTTATGAACGGTTTGAGCACATGGTTCATCAGTCGCATGAAGGTGCTCGGTGCATTGGATAAGCCAAAAGGCATCACCAACCATTCATAGAGACCGAACTTGGTCTTGAATGCGGTTTTCCACTCGTCTCCGGGTTTTATTCGGATTTGGTGGTAACCGGACCTGAGATCGATCTTCGAAAAGCACGAAGAACCACTTAATTCATCTAGCATGTCATCTAATTGAGGGATAGGATGACGATACTTTACCGTTATTTTGTTGACTGCTCGGCAATCAACGCACATTCGCCATGTTCCATCTTTATTTGGGACAAGGATAACAGGAACGTCGCAAGGACTCAAGCTCTCTCGCACGAGGCCCTTGTTCAGCAACTCATCAACCTGCCTTTGGAGCTCTTTGGTGTCCTCAGGATTACACCGGTATGCAGGTTTGTTGCGGATTTGTGACCCCGGTATGAAGTCAATTTGGTGCTCGATTCCTCTCAACGGAGGCAATCCACCTGGCATTTCTTCGGGAACCATGTCTCCGAAGTCCTGCCAAACACTTTGTACAGCACTAGGCAAAGGGTTATCGTTAGAAAAATCATCATTAGAGTTTAGAAAGATACCCTTGTGCACGAGGCAAATCATCATCTGATTGTTGTCGTTGCCTCGTAGATACTCACCCGGTTGCATGATTGCACAAATACCTCTTACTTCAGGCGGTGGACGAATGTCTTCGGCCACAATTTTTGTTCCCATCGGAAGTTTAGCTTTGGCCGCTTCTTTCAACTCTTTCATCCGTTTATAGTCCTCGGTGACTTGCTTTGGAGACAAGGGTTTGAGTATGAAACTCTTCCCTTCGAGCTTTGCAGTGTAAGTGTTGGATCTTCCATTGTGCACAACCGACCGATCATACTGCCATAGTCGACCCAATAGCATATGACAAACTTGCATCGGCACCATATCGAACATCATCTCATCTTGATATTCTCCAACTCTAAACTTGATCCACACTTGTTTGACAACCCTCAATTCTCCAAACACATTTAGCCATTGCAATTTGTAAGGATGTGGATACCTGAAATCAATGATGATCGAACACACCTTCCCCCTCACTCGACATCGGGCATGGAAAAGATTTTCTTTTTGGTTGTCCTCTTCTTCAAGAGTCATGCAGCTCAAATTCCTTCGAACTACAAGAAACATTTCTGGATGATCAGCTTCGGTAGCTTCATGATCATCATCATTTTCAGCTCGGTCAATCTCCTCGAAATTATCCTCCTCGGTGTCACTCGCCTGCTCATGGATGGTTCCATCTTCGAGCAAAAGCATAACTTTGCGAGTTGGACACTTTTTCGCCATGTGACCATAATATTTACACTTATGACATTGGATATTTGAAGCACTAGGAGAATTAAGTTGAACTTTACCTCCTACTTCTCTTTGTTGGTTCACGGTCACACCCCTTTGGAAGGGCTTCTTCGAATCTCGGACAGTGTTTGCACTTGTTGGATTTGGACTCTTCCATTCTTTACCTCGGTTCAAGGGAGTAGAAGTAGTGACTCCTCGATGCCGGTTTGCTTTATCGTCCTTCACCTATTTCTCAGCTTCGGTAGCAGCTTCGAACAAATCTTCCAACGTGTGATACACGTGGAGTCTCAATTGAGATGACACCTCCCGAGCCAAGCAATTTTTGAACCGAACAGTGACCTGCTCTTCATCTTCATCCAGATCAAGGTTCAATCGAATTCTCACGAACTCATCATGATACTCTTGAATTGACTTGGACCCTTGCTTTAACTCATAGAGCTTTTGAAATTGAGTTTGCCTATACTTGGCACTCAAGTACTTAGCATCCATTGCTCTCTTCAACTGTGTCCACGTAGTGACTTCGGGATAGACATTCCTTCGTCTAAGCCTCTTGTCGGCTTCCCACCATGTAGATGCATATGCTTCAAACGAAGCAATGGCATGGGCAGCTTTCCTCTCTTCGGTCATCTCATTGGTTTCGAAGATTCGTTCCATTTTAAGCTTCCATTCAAGATATTCATCTGGATCACTAGTTCCTTTGAAGGGTGGAATAGTGATCTTGACACTGTTCAAGTTTGAATCTCGAGCACCTCGAATCGGTTCGGGATACTCATCATAGTGATCATTAGCCTCACGCTCTATATGTCTTTCAACATTTGCGCCTCGGCCTCGACCTCAGAAATTTCCTCGACCTCGTTGAGCTTGCCTTCGTTGAACGAACGGCTGCTCATATTTCGGTTCGGTGTCAAGAAATTCTCCTTCCTCGACCTCTTCATCAATGACCTCAACTTGCCTTCGGGCCATCGGAAGTGGTACTCTATCACCTCGGGGAATGCCCAAGTGTTGATAACCTGCTTGGGGATTGCCCAAGTTTTGTTGTTGTACTTGGGGATTGCCCAAGACATCCTTTCGTACAGCCTCGCTCTTCATCTGATGTTGGCGAACGAGCTCAGCAAACAGCTCCGGTTTCATAGGAGTGGAGTTGCTAGTTCCAGCGCCAGACCCTGGTATGGCCACGGACATACTCCCTTGCTCGAGGTTAGCTACTCGAGCACTCACTCCTCTTACTTCGGCACTGATGCCTTGTATCGCAGCCATGAGATCGGCTAACGAAACCTCAGGCTTCTCAATGCCCTTTCCTTCGCCTCCATTTCCAGCCATGGTACCTGCACAAACCAAAGACCAAGTACAATGTTAAGGTTAGAAATCACCTCACGCGCTCCCTCACCTTTGTTGGGTTGCACTCGGGTCCACTCAATTTAGGGGTTCGGTTTTGGTCACTCAAGAACTTGTAGCCAATGGCTTCCTCGGTTGATCAACTTCTCTCAGTTCCTTCGAATTTGACAAGTTCAATGTCTCCTTCGGGATGAGTGAGTTGATGTGACTCGATGGAACGGACGCTATTTACACTTGCGCTTTGGGAAATCAAAAGAAACTCTACGAAGTTGGACTTCGGTCACCCCACGCACGAGTTCCTATAAGCTCAAAATGAGTTAGTACGACCTCGAGTAGGAAGAATTACTCAAAAGATCCACTAACTAGATTTATCGAACACAAGAAAAGTGAGAACCTAGGAGAATCTACCCTTCGATTCCTCTTCGGAATCTTTTTCGAACACACCAACTCTTGTCCGTACAAGAGTGGTCCCTCCTTGGTACGGATAGGGTTTTACCTTATCCACTTTCCCTTTTCAAGCCGACACGTTTTTCACCTGGGGTTTTTTGATTTAAAATTTTACCCCCTCTTCTTCAATGGAACAGTGGAGTTTTAGCTCCGGCGTACGGACAGCTTTACTTCGTTCACTGACCACGTTTTTCAAACAAATTTTCTGGGTTTCCTTCGTCTCCGCTTTCAACAACAATCGGAGGAATCAATTCAAAGTCCTTTGAGCTGAGGTTCAGCTTCTCGTGTCCGTACACTGTTACAATGTAACAATTTTCCGGCGTACGGACGATGGTTCAACTCATAGACTTCGAAAAATTTAAGCACAAAACAACCACAAAAAACTTCAAGAACCACCAATCTTCATCGGTAACAACCAAGACAAGCTGTGGTTCGATTACAGTCACCACTAAGCTCAAAACAGTCCAAAATTTCGTCGAGAAACCCTCTTCACAAACGTTGTACGTCGGGTACTCAAATTGATTCTTGGACAGTGGTGAACTCAAATAAATAGTTGTTTAATCCAAACAACCGACAATCAATCCAAATTCTTGAATTTTTCTTTTAACACTTTTTTTTTTCCGTAAAACAACAACACCAACAGTATCCAAACAAAACAAGAACACGAAACGAAAAACAAAGACACAAACGCACGAAATTTAAGGATAACTTGAACAGGATTTGGGATTGTAGAAACAAGCCCAAACCGTGCTCTGATACCAAGATGGTGCAAGCAAACCCGAGGGAAAGCTAAACACGAAGAAAACGCGGAAGAAAATAGGAATTGAAAGATAGAAGCAAGACAAATCTTGCTTCGATTCAAAAGAACAGTGAGGAACCTGTCTCAAAGCTCGATTGAATGAAAATCAAGACGCACCTATGCTATGCAACAATCCTCAAGAAGAACAAGCTTCTTGCAAACTGAATGACCAAGAAGAAAATGTTCAATCGAAGACACCGAATGACACAAGTTCTTTAAAAGCCCACGTCGGGGTTCGGCTCCATCGGAGACTCACAATAGCACTTGCTCTGTTTGATCATTCAACAATAAATACCTTACAATGAAACGTAGGTGGAGTATTTATAGACTAGGCTAAGGGTAAAACAGTAAAGTGTCACAAGTGACCAATAAAAACAAGCCACGCAGGGCTGAGCTAAGTGTGTGTTCGGCAGCCTTGACTTTGGTGCTTGGTCGCTTGCTCGAACTCATTTGTCATCGGGCGCTCTATTGACTTCGAACACTATTTGTTGTGTTCGGCTCTGGCTGCTCGGTGCCAAGAGTTGGTGTTCGGTCACTTTGTCCTCGGGCTCAATTTTGAAGATGACGCCTTCGGTTCTCGAGCCCGGCCACTCAGCTTCGGAGCAATTGCTTTCCTTCGGCCAAGCCAAGTGAATATGAACATCGTGCAGTAGCCTGGCTTGGCTTCGTGTCATTGGCCTCGGTGGGTCGAACACTTGATCAGCACGCGTTCGGCTTCGGGCTGCATCATCCTCCTCTTCTTGAGATGATTTCGTCCTCGAAATCGAGTCCTCTTCTTCCTCCAAAGTTTGACCTACAACACAAGGAGCTAAGTCCGCAACATTAAAGGTGTTGGACACGTTATACTCACCAGGGAGGTCGATCACATAAGCATTGTTGTTGATCTTGCTTAGCACTTGGAAAGGACCATCCCCTCGAGGAGCCAACTTTCCTTTCCTTTGGTTCGGGAAGCGTTCCTTTCGAAAGTGAACCCAAACCCAATCTCCATTCCAACTTTTTAAAATTGTTTTTCTTTGATGCGACCTTTGCATAAGCTTCCTCGAGGTTCTTCTTCACTTTTGCATGCAACTCGATCAAGGCAGTGGCTCGCCGAGTACCTTCAAAATCAAAAATAGAATCTCGAGGCAATGGGGTTAAATTAAGCGGAATCAAAGGATTAAAACCATACACACATTCGAACGGGGTCATATTTATCATTCGATGCACCGTTCGATTGTATGCAAACTCCATCATGGGGAAACGATCTGCCCAGTTGCCAACCTTACCTTTGGTCATTGCACGAAGCAAAGATCCCAAGGTTCGGTTAACTACCTCGGTCTGTCCATCAGTCTGAGGATGGTGAGACGTCGAGAATAGTAATTTGGTGCCAAGAACACCCCACAAGCATTTCCAAAAATGACTCAAGAACTTTGAGTCTCGATCACTCACTATAGTACGAGGCACACCATGCAATTTTAACACATGAGAAATAAACAATGTAGATACATGTTGCGCATCATCACATTTCTTACAAGGAATAAAGTGAGCCATTTTGGAAAATTGATCCACGACAACGAAGATGCTATCATGTCCTCCCCCCGATCTTGGTAATCCCAAGACAAAGTCCATGGGTATATCAACCCAAGGTCGATCAGGCACCGGCAACGGGGTGTACAATCCATGAGGGTTGGACTTCGATTTAGCTTTCTTGCAAACGAGACAAGCGTTGCAAAGCTTTTCCACATCTCGTCGCATTTTTGGCCAATGGAACTGCTCGGTCAAGATACCAAGAGTTTTGTCGACACCGAAGTGTCCCATCAAGCCTCCGGAGTGAGCTTCTCGAACTAAGAGCTCTCTCCACGATGACACTGGCACACAAACCCTCCCATTCTTGAAGAGGTAGCCATCGTACCACTGATATTTCTCAACTCTTGGGCCACTCAAGATTGCGTCTCGAACGCATTTTAACTTAGGATCGTCATCGTACATCAGCTTGATGCTTTCGAATCCCATAAGCCTAGAGGCGAGAGTGGTCGCTAAGGCAAATTTCCTTGATAGCGCATCGGCCACGACATTGTCTTTTCCCTTTTTGTAATGAATTACATAGGGAAAACTTTCAATGAATTCAACCCACTTGGCATGCCTTCGGTTCAATTTCTCCTGACCTCGGAGATGTTTCAATGATTCATGATCACTTTTAATCACAAACTCTCGAGGCCACAAATAATGCTGCCAATGGGCGAGTACTCGAACGAGGGCATACAACTCCTTGTCATACGTAGAGTAGTTCAAGGTTGCACCCTTAAGCTTTTCGCTAAAGTACGCGATTGGCTTCGATTCTTGCATCAGCACTCCTCCGATCCCAACCCCGGACGCATCACACTCGACTTCGAATGCTTTGCCGAAGTCAGGGAGTTGTAACAACGGGGCAGAGCATAGCCTCCATTTCAACTCTTGGAAAGCCCTCTCTTGGGAATCTCCCCACACAAATGGATGGTCTTTCTTAATCAGCTCGGTTAAAGGAGCAGCCACGGTGCTAAAGTCACGAACAAACCTTCGGTAAAAGCTAGCTAAGCCATGAAAGCTACGAACTTGTGACAACGAATCCTAGAAAGACTACACGTTCAACACAAAAGGCACATTTCTTGAAGTTAGCATATAACTTCTCTTCTCTAAGCTTATCAAGCACTAGCCTTAGGTGTTCGACATGTTCATCCACAGATTTGCTATAAATAAGGATGTCATCGAAATAAATGACAACAAACTTATTTATGAACGGTTTGAGCACATGGTTCATCAGTCGCATGAAGGTGCTCGGTGCATTGGATAAGCCAAAAGGCATCACCAACCATTCATAGAGACCGAACTTGGTCTTGAATGCGGTTTTCCACTCGTCTCCGGGTTTTATTCGGATTTGGTGGTAACCGGACCTGAGATCGATCTTCGAAAAGCACGAAGAACCACTTAATTCATCTAGCATGTCATCTAATTGAGGGATAGGATGACGATACTTTACCGTTATTTTGTTGACTGCTCGGCAATCAACGCACATTCGCCATGTTCCATCTTTCTTTGGGACAAGGATAACAGGAACGTCGCAAGGACTCAAGCTCTCTCGCACGAGGCCCTTGTTCAGCAACTCATCAACCTGCCTTTGGAGCTCTTTGGTGTCCTCGGGATTACACCGGTATGCAGGTTTGTTGCGGATTTGTGACCCCGGTATGAAGTCAATTTGGTGCTCGATTCCTCTCAACGGAGGCAATCCACCTGGCATTTCTTCGGGAACCATGTCTCCTAAGTCCTGCCAAACACTTTGTACAGCACTAGGCAAAGGGTTATCGTTAGTAAAATCATCATTAGAGTTTAGAAAGATACCCTTGTGCACGAGGCAAATCATCATCTGATTGTTGTCGTTGCCTCGTAGATACTCACCCGGTTGCATGATTGCACAAATACCTCTTACTTCAGGCGGTGGACGAATGTCTTCGGCCACAATTTTTGTTCCCATCGGAAGTTTAGCTTTGGCCGCTTCTTTCAACTCTTTCATCCGTTTATAGTCCTCGG
Source organism: Petunia x hybrida (assembly GCA_037355625.1). Classification (NCBI taxonomy): domain Eukaryota; kingdom Viridiplantae; phylum Streptophyta; class Magnoliopsida; order Solanales; family Solanaceae; genus Petunia; species Petunia x hybrida. The sequence continues at coordinate 1,684,720 of JBBBVM010000508.1, read as the reverse complement.
TGACTTGCTTTGGAGACAAGGGTTTGAGTATGAAACTCTTCCCTTCGAGCTTTGCAGTGTAAGTGTTGGATCTTCCATTGTGCACAACCGACCGATCATACTGCCATAGTCGACCCAATAGCATATGACAAACTTGCATCGGCACCATATCGAACATCATCTCATCTTGATATTCTCCAACTCTAAACTTGATCCACACTTGTTTGACAACCCTCAATTCTCCAAACACATTTAGCCATTGCAATTTGTAAGGATGTGGATACCTGAAATCAATGATGATCGAACACACCTTCCCCCTCACTCGACATCGGGCATGGAAAAGATTTTCTTTTTGGTTGTCCTCTTCTTCAAGAGTCATGCAGCTCAAATTCCTTCGAACTACAAGAAACATTTCTGGATGATCAGCTTCGGTAGCTTCATGATCATCATCATTTTCAGCTCGGTCAATCTCCTCGAAATTATCCTCCTCGGTGTCACTCGCCTGCTCATGGATGGTTCCATCTTCGAGCAAAAGCATAACTTTGCGAGTTGGACACTTTTTCGCCATGTGACCATAATATTTACACTTATGACATTGGATATTTGAAGCACTAGGAGAATTAAGTTGAACTTTACCTCCTACTTCTCTTTGTTGGTTCACGGTCACACCCCTTTGGAAGGGCTTCTTCGAATCTCGGACAGTGTTTGCACTTGTTGGATTTGGACTCTTCCATTCTTTACCTCGGTTCAAGGGAGTAGAAGTAGTGACTCCTCGATGCCGGTTTGCTTTATCGTCCTTCACCTATTTCTCAGCTTCGGTAGCAGCTTCGAACAAATCTTCCAACGTGTGATACACGTGGAGTCTCAATTGAGATGACACCTCCCGAGCCAAGCAATTTTTGAACCGAACAGTGACCTGCTCTTCATCTTCATCCAGATCAAGGTTCAATCGAATTCTCACGAACTCATCATGATACTCTTGAATTGACTTGGACCCTTGCTTTAACTCATAGAGCTTTTGAAATTGAGTTTGCCTATACTTGGCACTCAAGTACTTAGCATCCATTGCTCTCTTCAACTGTGTCCACGTAGTGACTTCGGGATAGACATTCCTTCGTCTAAGCCTCTTGTCGGCTTCCCACCATGTAGATGCATATGCTTCAAACGAAGCAATGGCATGGGCAGCTTTCCTCTCTTCGGTCATCTCATTGGTTTCGAAGATTCGTTCCATTTTAAGCTTCCATTCAAGATATTCATCTGGATCACTAGTTCCTTTGAAGGGTGGAATAGTGATCTTGACACTGTTCAAGTTTGAATCTCGAGCACCTCGAATCGGTTCGGGATACTCATCATAGTGATCATTAGCCTCACGCTCTATATGTCTTTCAACATTTGCGCCTCGGCCTCGACCTCAGAAATTTCCTCGACCTCGTTGAGCTTGCCTTCGTTGAACGAACGGCTGCTCATATTTCGGTTCGGTGTCAAGAAATTCTCCTTCCTCGACCTCTTCATCAATGACCTCAACTTGCCTTCGGGCCATCGGAAGTGGTACTCTATCACCTCGGGGAATGCCCAAGTGTTGATAACCTGCTTGGGGATTGCCCAAGTTTTGTTGTTGTACTTGGGGATTGCCCAAGACATCCTTTCGTACAGCCTCGCTCTTCATCTGATGTTGGCGAACGAGCTCAGCAAACAGCTCCGGTTTCATAGGAGTGGAGTTGCTAGTTCCAGCGCCAGACCCTGGTATGGCCACGGACATACTCCCTTGCTCGAGGTTAGCTACTCGAGCACTCACTCCTCTTACTTCGGCACTGATGCCTTGTATCGCAGCCATGAGATCGGCTAACGAAACCTCAGGCTTCTCAATGCCCTTTCCTTCGCCTCCATTTCCAGCCATGGTACCTGCACAAACCAAAGACCAAGTACAATGTTAAGGTTAGAAATCACCTCACGCGCTCCCTCACCTTTGTTGGGTTGCACTCGGGTCCACTCAATTTAGGGGTTCGGTTTTGGTCACTCAAGAACTTGTAGCCAATGGCTTCCTCGGTTGATCAACTTCTCTCAGTTCCTTCGAATTTGACAAGTTCAATGTCTCCTTCGGGATGAGTGAGTTGATGTGACTCGATGGAACGGACGCTATTTACACTTGCGCTTTGGGAAATCAAAAGAAACTCTACGAAGTTGGACTTCGGTCACCCCACGCACGAGTTCCTATAAGCTCAAAATGAGTTAGTACGACCTCGAGTAGGAAGAATTACTCAAAAGATCCACTAACTAGATTTATCGAACACAAGAAAAGTGAGAACCTAGGAGAATCTACCCTTCGATTCCTCTTCGGAATCTTTTTCGAACACACCAACTCTTGTCCGTACAAGAGTGGTCCCTCCTTGGTACGGATAGGGTTTTACCTTATCCACTTTCCCTTTTCAAGCCGACACGTTTTTCACCTGGGGTTTTTTGATTTAAAATTTTACCCCCTCTTCTTCAATGGAACAGTGGAGTTTTAGCTCCGGCGTACGGACAGCTTTACTTCGTTCACTGACCACGTTTTTCAAACAAATTTTCTGGGTTTCCTTCGTCTCCGCTTTCAACAACAATCGGAGGAATCAATTCAAAGTCCTTTGAGCTGAGGTTCAGCTTCTCGTGTCCGTACACTGTTACAATGTAACAATTTTCCGGCGTACGGACGATGGTTCAACTCATAGACTTCGAAAAATTTAAGCACAAAACAACCACAAAAAACTTCAAGAACCACCAATCTTCATCGGTAACAACCAAGACAAGCTGTGGTTCGATTACAGTCACCACTAAGCTCAAAACAGTCCAAAATTTCGTCGAGAAACCCTCTTCACAAACGTTGTACGTCGGGTACTCAAATTGATTCTTGGACAGTGGTGAACTCAAATAAATAGTTGTTTAATCCAAACAACCGACAATCAATCCAAATTCTTGAATTTTTCTTTTAACACTTTTTTTTTTCCGTAAAACAACAACACCAACAGTATCCAAACAAAACAAGAACACGAAACGAAAAACAAAGACACAAACGCACGAAATTTAAGGATAACTTGAACAGGATTTGGGATTGTAGAAACAAGCCCAAACCGTGCTCTGATACCAAGATGGTGCAAGCAAACCCGAGGGAAAGCTAAACACGAAGAAAACGCGGAAGAAAATAGGAATTGAAAGATAGAAGCAAGACAAATCTTGCTTCGATTCAAAAGAACAGTGAGGAACCTGTCTCAAAGCTCGATTGAATGAAAATCAAGACGCACCTATGCTATGCAACAATCCTCAAGAAGAACAAGCTTCTTGCAAACTGAATGACCAAGAAGAAAATGTTCAATCGAAGACACCGAATGACACAAGTTCTTTAAAAGCCCACGTCGGGGTTCGGCTCCATCGGAGACTCACAATAGCACTTGCTCTGTTTGATCATTCAACAATAACTACCTTACAATGAAACGTAGGTGGAGTATTTATAGACTAGGCTAAGGGTAAAACAGTAAAGTGTCACAAGTGACCAATAAAAACAAGCCACGCAGGGCTGAGCTAAGTGTGTGTTCGGCAGCCTTGACTTTGGTGCTTGGTCGCTTGCTCGAACTCATTTGTCATCGGGCGCTCTATTGACTTCGAACACTATTTGTTGTGTTCGGCTCTGGCTGCTCGGTGCCAAGAGTTGGTGTTCGGTCACTTTGTCCTCGGGCTCAATTTTGAAGATGACGCCTTCGGTTCTCGAGCCCGGCCACTCAGCTTCGGAGCAATTGCTTTCCTTCGGCCAAGCCAAGTGAATATGAACATCGTGCAGTAGCCTGGCTTGGCTTCGTGTCATTGGCCTCGGTGGGTCGAACACTTGATCAGCACGCGTTCGGCTTCGGGCTGCATCATCCTCCTCTTCTTGAGATGATTTCGTCCTCGAAATCGAGTCCTCTTCTTCCTCCAAAGTTTGACCTACAACACAAGGAGCTAAGTCCGCAACATTAAAGGTGTTGGACACGTTATACTCACCAGGGAGGTCGATCACATAAGCATTGTTGTTGATCTTGCTTAGCACTTGGAAAGGACCATCCCCTCGAGGAGCCAACTTTCCTTTCCTTTGGTTCGGGAAGCGTTCCTTTCGAAAGTGAACCCAAACCCAATCTCCATTCCAACTTTTTAAAATTGTTTTTCTTTGATGCGACCTTTGCATAAGCTTCCTCGAGGTTCTTCTTCACTTTTGCATGCAACTCGATCAAGGCAGTGGCTCGCCGAGTACCTTCAAAATCAAAAATAGAATCTCGAGGCAATGGGGTTAAATTAAGCGGAATCAAAGGATTAAAACCATACACACATTCGAACGGGGTCATATTTATCATTCGATGCACCGTTCGATTGTATGCAAACTCCATCATGGGGAAACGATCTGCCCAGTTGCCAACCTTACCTTTGGTCATTGCACGAAGCAAAGATCCCAAGGTTCGGTTAACTACCTCGGTCTGTCCATCAGTCTGAGGATGGTGAGACGTCGAGAATAGTAATTTGGTGCCAAGAACACCCCACAAGCATTTCCAAAAATGACTCAAGAACTTTGAGTCTCGATCACTCACTATAGTACGAGGCACACCATGCAATTTTAACACATGAGAAATAAACAATGTAGATACATGTTGCGCATCATCACATTTCTTACAAGGAATAAAGTGAGCCATTTTGGAAAATTGATCCACGACAACGAAGATGCTATCATGTCCTCCCCCCGATCTTGGTAATCCCAAGACAAAGTCCATGGGTATATCAACCCAAGGTCGATCAGGCACCGGCAACGGGGTGTACAATCCATGAGGGTTGGACTTCGATTTAGCTTTCTTGCAAACGAGACAAGCGTTGCAAAGCTTTTCCACATCTCGTCGCATTTTTGGCCAATGGAACTGCTCGGTCAAGATACCAAGAGTTTTGTCGACACCGAAGTGTCCCATCAAGCCTCCGGAGTGAGCTTCTCGAACTAAGAGCTCTCTCCACGATGACACTGGCACACAAACCCTCCCATTCTTGAAGAGGTAGCCATCGTGCCACTGATATTTCTCAACTCTTGGGCCACTCAAGATTGCGTCTCGAACGCATTTTAACTTAGGATCGTCATCGTACATCAGCTTGATGCTTTCGAATCCCATAAGCCTAGAGGCGAGAGTGGTCGCTAAGGCAAATTTCCTTGATAGCGCATCGGCCACGACATTGTCTTTTCCCTTTTTGTAATGAATTACATAGGGAAAACTTTCAATGAATTCAACCCACTTGGCATGCCTTCGGTTCAATTTCTCCTGACCTCGGAGATGTTTCAATGATTCATGATCACTTTTAATCACAAACTCTCGAGGCCACAAATAATGCTGCCAATGGGCGAGTACTCGAACGAGGGCATACAACTCCTTGTCATACGTAGAGTAGTTCAAGGTTGCACCCTTAAGCTTTTCGCTAAAGTACGCGATTGGCTTCGATTCTTGCATCAGCACTCCTCCGATCCCAACCCCGGACGCATCACACTCGACTTCGAATGCTTTGCCGAAGTCAGGGAGTTGTAACAACGGGGCAGAGCATAGCCTCCATTTCAACTCTTGGAAAGCCCTCTCTTGGGAATCTCCCCACACAAATGGATGGTCTTTCTTAATCAGCTCGGTTAAAGGAGCAGCCACGGTGCTAAAGTCACGAACAAACCTTCGGTAAAAGCTAGCTAAGCCATGAAAGCTACGAACTTGTGACAACGAATCCTAGAAAGACTACACGTTCAACACAAAAGGCACATTTCTTGAAGTTAGCATATAACTTCTCTTCTCTAAGCTTATCAAGCACTAGCCTTAGGTGTTCGACATGTTCATCCACAGATTTGCTATAAATAAGGATGTCATCGAAATAAATGACAACAAACTTATTTATGAACGGTTTGAGCACATGGTTCATCAGTCGCATGAAGGTGCTCGGTGCATTGGATAAGCCAAAAGGCATCACCAACCATTCATAGAGACCGAACTTGGTCTTGAATGCGGTTTTCCACTCGTCTCCGGGTTTTATTCGGATTTGGTGGTAACCGGACCTGAGATCGATCTTCGAAAAGCACGAAGAACCACTTAATTCATCTAGCATGTCATCTAATTGAGGGATAGGATGACGATACTTTACCGTTATTTTGTTGACTGCTCGGCAATCAACGCACATTCGCCATGTTCCATCTTTCTTTGGGACAAGGATAACAGGAACGTCGCAAGGACTCAAGCTCTCTCGCACGAGGCCCTTGTTCAGCAACTCATCAACCTGCCTTTGGAGCTCTTTGGTGTCCTCGGGATTACACCGGTATGCAGGTTTGTTGCGGATTTGTGACCCCGGTATGAAGTCAATTTGGTGCTCGATTCCTCTCAACGGAGGCAATCCACCTGGCATTTCTTCGGGAACCATGTCTCCGAAGTCCTGCCAAACACTTTGTACAGCACTAGGCAAAGGGTTATCGTTAGAAAAATCATCATTAGAGTTTAGAAAGATACCCTTGTGCACGAGGCAAATCATCATCTGATTGTTGTCGTTGCCTCGTAGATACTCACCCGGTTGCATGATTGCACAAATACCTCTTACTTCAGGCGGTGGACGAATGTCTTCGGCCACAATTTTTGTTCCCATCGGAAGTTTAGCTTTGGCCGCTTCTTTCAACTCTTTCATCCGTTTATAGTCCTCGGTGACTTGCTTTGGAGACAAGGGTTTGAGTATGAAACTCTTCCCTTCGAGCTTTGCAGTGTAAGTGTTGGATCTTCCATTGTGCACAACCGACCGATCATACTGCCATAGTCGACCCAATAGCATATGACAAACTTGCATCGGCACCATATCGAACATCATCTCATCTTGATATTCTCCAACTCTAAACTTGATCCACACTTGTTTGACAACCCTCAATTCTCCAAACACATTTAGCCATTGCAATTTGTAAGGATGTGGATACCTGAAATCAATGATGATCGAACACACCTTCCCCCTCACTCGACATCGGGCATGGAAAAGATTTTCTTTTTGGTTGTCCTCTTCTTCAAGAGTCATGCAGCTCAAATTCCTTCGAACTACAAGAAACATTTCTGGATGATCAGCTTCGGTAGCTTCATGATCATCATCATTTTCAGCTCGGTCAATCTCCTCGAAATTATCCTCCTCGGTGTCACTCGCCTGCTCATGGATGGTTCCATCTTCGAGCAAAAGCATAACTTTGCGAGTTGGACACTTTTTCGCCATGTGACCATAATATTTACACTTATGACATTGGATATTTGAAGCACTAGGAGAATTAAGTTGAACTTTACCTCCTACTTCTCTTTGTTGGTTCACGGTCACACCCCTTTGGAAGGGCTTCTTCGAATCTCGGACAGTGTTTGCACTTGTTGGATTTGGAATCTTCCATTCTTTACCTCGGTTCAAGGGAGTAGAAGTAGTGACTCCTCGATGCCGGTTTGCTTTATCGTCCTTCACCTATTTCTCAGCTTCGGTAGCAGCTTCGAACAAATCTTCCAACGTGTGATACACGTGGAGTCTCAATTGAGATGACACCTCCCGAGCCAAGCAATTTTTGAACCGAACAGTGACCTGCTCTTTATCTTCATCCAGATCAAGGTTCAATCGAATTCTCACGAACTCATCATGATACTCTTGAATTGACTTGGACCCTTGCTTTAACTCATAGAGCTTTTGAAATTGAGTTTGCCTATACTTGGCACTCAAGTACTTAGCATCCATTGCTCTCTTCAACTGTGTCCACGTAGTGACTTCGGGATAGACATTCCTTCGTCTAAGCCTCTTGTCGGCTTCCCACCATGTAGATGCATATGCTTCAAACGAAGCAATGGCATGGGCAGCTTTCCTCTCTTCGGTCATCTCATTGGTTTCGAAGATTCGTTCCATTTTAAGCTTCCATTCAAGATATTCATCTGGATCACTAGTTCCTTTGAAGGGTGGAATAGTGATCTTGACACTGTTCAAGTTTGAATCTCGAGCACCTCGAATCGGTTCGGGATACTCATCATAGTGATCATTAGCCTCACGCTCTATATGTCTTTCAACATTTGCGCCTCGGCCTCGACCTCAGAAATTTCCTCGACCTCGTTGAGCTTGCCTTCGTTGAACGAACGGCTGCTCATATTTCGGTTCGGTGTCAAGAAATTCTCCTTCCTCGACCTCTTCATCAATGACCTCAACTTGCCTTCGGGCCATCGGAAGTGGTACTCTATCACCTCGGGGAATGCCCAAGTGTTGATAACCTGCTTGGGGATTGCCCAAGTTTTGTTGTTGTACTTGGGGATTGCCCAAGACATCCTTTCGTACAGCTTCGCTCTTCATCTGATGTTGGCGAACGAGCTCAGCAAACAGCTCCGGTTTCATAGGAGTGGAGTTGCTAGTTCCAGCGCCAGACCCTGGTATGGCCACGGACATACTCCCTTGCTCGAGGTTAGCTACTCGAGCACTCACTCCTCTTACTTCGGCACTGATGCCTTGTATCGCAGCCATGAGATCGGCTAACGAAACCTCAGGCTTCTCAATGCCCTTTCCTTCGCCTCCATTTCCAGCCATGGTACCTGCACAAACCAAAGACCAAGTACAATGTTAAGGTTAGAAATCACCTCACGCGCTCCCTCACCTTTGTTGGGTTGCACTCGGGTCCACTCAATTTAGGGGTTCGGTTTTGGTCACTCAAGAACTTGTAGCCAATGGCTTCCTCGGTTGATCAACTTCTCTCAGTTCCTTCGAATTTGACAAGTTCAATGTCTCCTTCGGGATGAGTGAGTTGATGTGACTCGATGGAACGGACGCTATTTACACTTGCGCTTTGGGAAATCAAAAGAAACTCTACGAAGTTGGACTTCGGTCACCCCACGCACGAGTTCCTATAAGCTCAAAATGAGTTAGTACGACCTCGAGTAGGAAGAATTACTCAAAAGATCCACTAACTAGATTTATCGAACACAAGAAAAGTGAGAACCTAGGAGAATCTACCCTTCGATTCCTCTTCGGAATCTTTTTCGAACACACCAACTCTTGTCCGTACAAGAGTGGTCCCTCCTTGGTACGGATAGGGTTTTACCTTATCCACTTTCCCTTTTCAAGCCGACACGTTTTTCACCTGGGGTTTTTTGATTTAAAATTTTACCCCCTCTTCTTCAATGGAACAGTGGAGTTTTAGCTCCGGCGTACGGACAACTTTACTTCGTTCACTGACCACGTTTTTCAAACAAATTTTCTGGGTTTCCTTCGTCTCCGCTTTCAACAACAATCGGAGGAATCAATTCAAAGTCCTTTGAGCTGAGGTTCAGCTTCTCGTGTCCGTACACTGTTACAATGTAACAATTTTCCGGCGTACGGACGATGGTTCAACTCATAGACTTCGAAAAATTTAAGCACAAAACAACCACAAAAAACTTCAAGAACCACCAATCTTCATCGGTAACAACCAAGACAAGCTGTGGTTCGATTACAGTCACCACTAAGCTCAAAACAGTCCAAAATTTCGTCGAGAAACCCTCTTCACAAACGTTGTACGTCGGGTACTCAAATTGATTCTTGGACAGTGGTGAACTCAAATAAATAGTTGTTTAATCCAAACAACCGACAATCAATCCAAATTCTTGAATTTTTCTTTTAACACTTTTTTTTTTCCGTAAAACAACAACACCAACAGTATCCAAACAAAACAAGAACACGAAACGAAAAACAAAGACACAAACGCACGAAATTTAAGGATAACTTGAACAGGATTTGGGATTGTAGAAACAAGCCCAAACCGTGCTCTGATACCAAGATGGTGCAAGCAAACCCGAGGGAAAGCTAAACACGAAGAAAACGCGGAAGAAAATAGGAATTGAAAGATAGAAGCAAGACAAATCTTGCTTCGATTCAAAAGAACAGTGAGGAACCTGTCTCAAAGCTCGATTGAATGAAAATCAAGACGCACCTATGCTATGCAACAATCCTCAAGAAGAACAAGCTTCTTGCAAACTGAATAACCAAGAAGAAAATGTTCAATCGAAGACACCGAATGACACAAGTTCTTTAAAAGCCCACGTCGGGGTTCGGCTCCATCGGAGACTCACAATAGCACTTGCTATGTTTGATCATTCAACAATAACTACCTTACAATGAAACGTAAGTGGAGTATTTATAGACTAGGCTAAGGGTAAAATAGTAAAGTGTCACAAGTGACCAATAAAAATAAGCCACGCAGGGCTGAGCTAAGTGTGTGTTCGGCAGCCTTGACTTCGGTGCTTGGTTGCTTGCTCGAACTCATTTGTCATCGGGTGCTCTATTGACTTCGAACACAATTTGTTGTGTTCGGCTCTGGCTGCTCGGTGCCAAGAGTTGGTGTTCGGTCACTTTGTCCTCGGGCTCAATTTTGAAGATGACGCCTACGGTTCTCGAGCCCGGCCACTCAGCTTCGGAGCAATTGCTTTCCTTCGGCCAAGCCAAGTGAATATGAACATCGTGCAGTAGCCTGGCTTGGCTTCGTGTCATTGGCCTCGGTGGGTCGAACACTTGATCAGCACGCGTTCGGCTTCGGGTTGCATCATTGATCCCCTCTCCCTTTACAACATGTGTGATTTATAGAAGATTTCCTACGGATGAATTGGTGAAAGTTTACAAGATCTTTGGCAAATATCATAGTGGGGTCATTGAAAATTTGGAGAAGATCTTTCATATGTAGCCTTGGTGAGGTCATCAATAGCATGACAAATCTCATGGTTGATTTGGTCTCTTTTAATTTACGTATGTGCAATTTTTGCATATGCATATTTCTTCTTTGGCTTTTGCTTTGTTTCTTCTCTTTTTCCATGTATTCTTTTTCCTACAATATTTGTTAGAAAAGTGCGAGAATAGGATATTATTATTCATGTTTTATTTTAAAATCTTATCTTTTTATATAGTAAAATTACATGAATAATTATATCCATCACATTCATATTTGTAACAATCAAAAGACGAGTTGATAAATTACTATATTGACAAGACCCAAATTTACAGGTATGCGCAGCCGGGGTATTTTGATAATTTTTTTCTCTTTCTTCGTCTAAAGGATAATTACTCCTTCTTTGGGAATTTATATGTGTGATTAAACTTCTTTGGCTCAGAAAAGATTATTTCGAGGGGTATCGAGAAGGAAAGGAGATCATCCAGTAGCTATATCGAGCCTAGACTTGAGGTAAGTGGTTTCATCCTACTCTTTGGTGTTCTTTGGCCTATGGATGATCTACTCACGCATCTCTTACGTGCTTAGTTACTGTTCGGCGTAATTACTATGCTGGGAATCTGTTTGCTTTATATTTCGAGTGTTGTACTATATTGTAATATGTTGATTTGCATTAGGTTTGGTGTCGATTCAAGAATATGAACTCTTTATTGTAAACATGAATACCATGTGTTAGACTTATTATGTAAAGGTTATATTGAGGGTGATATTATGGTGGTTATTGTGGATATCAATTGATAAGCTTAAAAGTTAGCATTTTCATTGTGAATAAAAGTTATAAGGTGGTCGTGGACAACAATTAAGGAATAGAAAACCCTTGTTAAGTCGTGAATTTCGACACATCATTTGGTTAGCAATAAAAGACTTGTGCTAGTGATAGTCATGATAATGTATTGAGATTAGAAGGACTCCATAATATCTAGAACGATATTGTGTATTGTTGATACGTCGGAGATGCTGCATCACTTTACGTAATTCTTGATACGCTATGGATTTCGTAACAACGTTGCGTTATAGAGTTCATATTATAGGTGCGCCATGGAGTTCGCACCCCAGATGCACAATGGATTTTACATCAGGTTGTGTACCTCCGGAGTGCGAGAGAGTCTGCTCCAGGATGGTATTCGGGCACATGTGACCCTACTGTACTATATTGCATTAGTATCATTTTGTGACAAAGATTGTTGTATGATACCTAACTGTTGTTCTGTGTCATTGGTGTGCTCAATATGTGAGAATGATCTATTTTTCTGTCGTTTACTGATCACACCCAACTACGACCTATAAAAGGGACTAAGGGGTCGCGTCAAATATAGCTCGGTACTTAAAGTCCCGAGGTCGAATCCCACAGAGAACATGACTCCTAGCAGTTAATCTAGCTAAAACTATATATCCAATCAACTTCAAGAGTATATCTTTGATTTGGTTTGGTTCTATCAACTACTTAATAAGAAACTAAATAACAAGGAATTAAAGATAAACTTGACTCAAGATATCTGAAACCCATGATTGATTTCCCCAACTACTAACTTGTGCCAAAGTATTATGTTATTAATTCCCTTTGAGTCTTCCTACTGAACAAGTGCTCCAAGTTTGCAACTACCCACTTCCGTTAAGTAATCATAACTTTCACTAATCAACCATTCCAATTAACTAATGAAGATTAGAGGGACTACACTTATGGTTCACAGTAAGGATCAATAGTCAAAATTCACCATTTTGATAACCTAAGCAATGACTTTGTTTTAGGTTAAAATACTACTATATGTTTAACCCTAACTCATGAATCTATTCCTAGTAATCACAAGAATAAAAGGATCAATTAATTGGGGATCCTACCAATTAATAGCAAGCAATTCGTAACCAACATAGATAGGAAGAATTAACAAGGTTCATTAATAAAAAAATAATTATTATAACATAATCATGTGGAGTGGTCTAATAAACCCCAGAATGAGTGATTTAGCCACTCCTAGTCGTGTTCTAAGACAAGAAATAACTATAAGCATGTAAAAATTACTAGAGATATATGGATTGATGAGGTAGAGCCTTGAATCTTGATCTTCACTCTTCCTTGCATTCTCTTGATGTTAATTGAGTCAAAAGTCTCGTCCAACTGGGTTCCAAGATGTATTTATAGTGTAGGATTTGATATAGGACGAAACTGCCATTGGAAAAGCCAACCAAAACTCGGACTAGTGTAATTTTTTCGGGGCTGCAGGTCGTGCATCACATAGTGTAGCATGGAGTGCCGGCACGGTGTGCAACACATAGTGCAGCACGTTATGAAGCCTGGTCTTTTCATCTGGTTCGTTCCTTCTTCGTCCGTCCTTTATTCGAACGACCCTCGGGCTTCTACTCAGACTTCAAAATCCTTAATTTCACTAAACTTTGCTCCACGAACGCCTCATATCATCAACATAATTTCTTTAACATGAAACACACCAAATAAGAAAAATTCAGTTTAAAGTGCTAACAAATATCACAAGTAGAAGCATGAATACGAGACAAAAGTATAAGAAATATAGCAATACCTAGCCTCGTATCATTTACTTCTCACTTCTCCCTAGTTAGCTAGTTGGCCCTTGGGATGGATAGTTGGTCTCCTTGTCTAAGCCTTCTCTTGGCCTTGAAAGGCTTGATAAGACCACCATTCATGATTAAAGAGTATGATACCTTAGTGACACACTCCATTATCCACTGGATGAATTTGTATGGAAAGCCTAGATCTATAAAAATTGTCCTCAAATAACTCTATTCAATAATGCCATAGGTTTTCCTAAGATTAATCTTTAATACACATCTAGGGGAGAGACCCTTTCTGGTATAACCTTTGAATAGCTCATGACTGAACAAAATGTTACCAAGGATGCTTCTTCCTTGGTTAAATGTTGACTGTGGCTGGCCTATGAGTCAATCTATCACAACTTTAAGCCTGTTAGTGAGTACTTTGGAAATGATATATACAAAGTGGTACAATAAGCAATAGGCCTAAAGTCTTTCACCTGAGTTGATGAGGGAACTTTAGGCACTAGAGAAATTACAATTACACTTATTGCCTGATAGAGAGTGCCCGTGGTGAAGAATTCTTGTACTGCTTTCACAATATCATCTTTTACCGATTCCAATTCTTTAAAAAGAACTCAAAAGGATAGCCATCAACTCCAGGGCTTTGTCAATTTGCATGTCTCTGATAGCAGCTACTATCTCTTTAAATGTTACATCCTTAATCAGATCACACTGTTGCAGATAGCTGAGGCATGGCCCTTTCTTAATGACCTCAGAGTTGGGGCATGGAAGTTCTGATGCAGGAGTTCCTATAAGACTAGTGAAAAAGGTTATAAACTCCTCTTCAATAGCTTTAGAATCAGTGATCTTGTCTCACTGCATATTATAGATTGAAGAGATGGTGTTCTTGTTGTTCTCATTTTGAGTTGAGCATGAAAGTAGTGAGAGTTAGTATCACGACAAGCTATCCATGTAGCTCTAGATTTTTGCCTTAAGACCTGCTCCTCCTCTTCACTCTATTTTTTTCTATTTCTAGTAACAACTGCCTCTCTTGCATAATCAGAGAGTCATGAACTTGAGTGATCATCCTGGTCTGAACTATTTCTAGTTCCTTCCTAGCATGATCCAGTTTCTTACTATATGATGCCATATAAGAATTCAGGTCATCAAAGCTTTATTTGAGGTCATGAAGCTTCCCCACACCTTTCCCACACCTTGCCTATTTCTCCACCCCCTTGATGTTGGTACCACACAAAACTCAATATGTCAACAAATCCAGGCTCTTCCATAATGTGAGGAAATAGTTTGAAAGGCCTTGGCCTAAGATTGAGTTAAGGGACACACTCAATGACCACAGAAGAGTGATCAAAGACCAAAGGGTTCAGGAAATCTGCAACAACATCCCCGTAAACTTGCAGCTACTTAAGATTACCAAAAGGCCAGTTAATTTTACAATGCACTCTACTATTAGCCTGCTGCTTATTACACCAGGTGAAGTGCCTCCTAGTGGATTTTAGTGGTGTTAACTACGATGTATCTATGCACTGCTTAAACCCGTGGATTCAGCTTGAGTTACAAGTGAACCTATTTTGTCCTTAGTATATAACACATTATTAATGTCCCCATAAATTAACCAAGCTCTTTAGTAGATTGCCCTAGGTGAACTAGACTAGCCCATAGTTTATCCCTCTGAATTAACTCATTCCTAGCATATACAACTGTGAGGGAGATGATACTCCGAGTGTTTACATCCCCTACCTCACAATGAATCAACTGGCCAGTCTTAGATAAAATTTGTACTGAAAGATGATCTTTCCACATTAACCAAATTTTACCATTAACTGCTTGGGAATAATTGCAGCTTACTCCCATCCCCTTGCCAACTTATACGATATCATTTTTAATTTTCTTTCTTTAACTCTTGTCTTCAGGCAACCCAGGAGATCAAGTTTATTCTTTGTCAAAAAGTGCTTCAACTCTTTTTGTTTAAAGGGCTTATTCAGCCCTCTAATGTTCCAGGTACAGAGTTTCATGGGGGTTTGAATTGGCTTGCCCCATTCCCCCAGCAAGAGTCAGGGCCTTTCTCACCATCCATCGGCAAATCTGCCAAAGCATTAAACTTGTTGCATGCACTCACATAAGAAACTATTAGGTGAACAGTGTCCGTGGCAGGTTGGTTGCTCCCTTGTCTTGTAGTTTAAGTCACTTCATCAGTCTGAGGCTTGGTAGGTGTTACTGCTACCAGTTGGCATGTATCCTCCACATTACCCTCACCAGGCATAGAGTCTACTTGTTGCCATTACAGCTTGGTCTGAATCCTTTTCTTCCTATTCCTCCTCCTTCTCCTCCTCCTCATTCTCTTCTTCTTGAAATTCAGCTTCATCCTTTGCCAAGAAAACCTCCAGAGTATGACAAAATTTATACAGTCTGTGCAGTATTTGGGATACTAATCATACCCTACAGATTGATGAATAAGCCCAGTGGAAGTGTCAAGCTCAATACACTCTGCCAAAGGGTAAGAAACATCCACTTCTACCAGGATTCTAACATAGGAGATCTTTTCCATATTAGTAAAGAAGTGATCTGCGTATAGAAGTGTTCCAATAGCGTTAGCCACTTTGCTAAGGGTCTCTACTGGCCAGTACCCCACTGGAAAACCAAGAAACACAACCCAAAGGGGTATGGTAGTTAAGCATCCAAAGTTAAAGCTAAAATCAATTTTCCATTGCAAAAGAATGAATGGTTTATTGTGATAAGTACAAGGTCCAACTTGTAGCACCAAGTCACATTCATCAACCAAGTTAAACTTAAAGATGTAGTAGCCATCATCATGCATTAGAATCTGGGGTTCAGAGACAAACTTCCACACATTAGCTACATAATAGTCTATTGATTTTATATGGTGTATCCCCAGTTACATAGCCAATCAAGGCAGTTTCCCAATAGTCCTCTTAGACCTTAATATTACCCACCTCTATTTTAACTACACCCTTACCATTTCTGGTAATAGGAGGGATAATTTTAATGGCTTACCCATGCGACAGCCCCGGTTACCTAGATTCAGTATTGTAGGTGTCAGTTGCTCTGAACATTCAGCTTCAGAATACTGAAGGCGACGTCCTGCCAGCTCCTTTTCGATCTGGATAGCAACTTCTTCAAGCTTAATCGGTTTGGTCATCAATTTTGTATTTGAAGGTTCCTCTTCCATATCTTTTGCTATAAATAAGATCGGCAGTGGTAAGCTGCCAAATGTTATAGGTGGATGAGGGATTTCCTCATAGTTATCTGAGGTTTCATAATTTCCGATTGATTTTGTGGTATTGCAGGGGTGTTAGCTCGTCGAGGCATTGTTCTTGGCGCAGGTTAGCAAGCCTAGCTAATCTTGCGCCGAAAGAAAATTCTCTCAGCTTAACATGCGCCCTCTTGCACATTTTTTGTTTAACCCCCATACTTTTCTCTTACCTTTATACTTCAACATTTACCAAAGCCACCAGAAAGTCAACGTCTGTCACTGCAGTGCCACGAGTGAGTTATGTAGGAGTGCTTGTTGTTGCCAAACAAAAATGGAGCAAAGCCCATTCCCTTTGATCGTCACCTTAGAATACCGCGCAACATATATAAAATCGAATTCTCCAGGCTTCAAAGTAAATTTATTAAAAATACTCTTTTAATCTGCTTAGAAGTTCATTTATGAGATAACATATGTAACAAAACATAGATGAAGATTGAATAACACTATTACCTAACAACTTGTTAATAACATTCTCAGCACCCTAAAGAAATACTCAAACGAAAAATTTGTTCACCCTTCGTAGTTAAAAAAAAAAAAAATAATAGTAGCAGGAAAAAAGAAAACAAAAACAAATCTCAGAGAAGGATTGAGTGAGAAAATGCCATCTATGTAGTAGAATCATCCTCATCCTCATGATCCATCAAATTCCAAGATCCATCATCTTGTTGGACCATTCCATTATTCTTCTCAACCCACCACGAACTTGGTATACAATATTCATCTTTCAATGCATCCAAATGCTTATTAACCAGTGCAATATCCCGTTTTACTTCAAGCTTAAACCCACCTTTAGCCCCTTGAAATCCAGCAACTCCATGCATATGAGCTTCCAAACTATGCCAACTTCTTACATCTCCAGGTACTTTAAGATAGTTTGATTTCGTAGTGTCAATGGCTAATTCAACTCCGATTTCTGAATAAGTTATCATCGGATAATTCGGAACGATATCCAGTGCATTACAAACACGTAAGATTCTCAAATTTTCCAGCTTAGAAAATGCATTTTTGAAATTCGAATCTCCCACTCGGGGACTTGCAAAAAGAAAAGCAGTCACTGGACATCCCTTGCTTATCAGCCCTCTGTCTCTTGGCTTATTGAACCCATTCACAACTATGTCGATTGCGTTTAGTGTTCCAACTGCTGCTCCCATGCTATGTCCTGTTATTGTTATGCTGATTTCCTCACTTTTGTACTGCTCTGCTAATCTCTTCAATTCATCGATAACCTATTAACAGATCCAAAATATTTTAGAGTATATTATATAATATCATAGTTAGGTTTGCTTTGGCATAACAAAAATATATCCCCAAAAAGGTTTTTCAAGAAATAAGTCCTTTTTTCAATGTTTGGTAGCCAAATTTTTTTAACCAGAGAAAACATTGTCCGTTAAAATCACTTCCTCACTTTTGGGTGGAAAAGCCATTTTCCTTCGCCATTATCTCAACTCTTAACTTCATATAATGACTTCAATTGTTTTTTCCGAAAACGTTTTCTACTCCCCAACAAAACCTTTCAAAATATTTCCTAGGAAAAACAGCTCTAAAAATAAGTCACAGAAGATATGTTCGATGCGGTAACAAAAGTATTTATAAGAACTATGCGCTCAACATTTTACCTGATCTCGGGCGCTTCTCTTATTGAACGGTGATCGTTGATCATCGGAAGTATAAATAGAGTGCCACCCTCGATGAACTTTAGGATCAGCATTACCTGCAAAGATATTGGGTGCTGAAACTTGAAGAAAATCAAGATCAGCCACCCAATCCAAAGTCTGAACCGTCCCTCTCCAAGAAATAAGAATATCTCTTCTTCCTAACACAACTTTTCCCTCATCCGTTGCCACAGCAATAAAACCTATCCAATTTGATTCCCTGCTCCATGACTCCCTTGACAATGATTTTACGATGAAGGCCTCAGGAACCTGTTGCGAAGATACAATTAAATATGTGCTCTTTTAAACAATTTAAACATTAGGATGAGATGGTAACACGATTTAACAGTACCTGAATGGAGGACGTTGCATACAAATATTTTGTTATCTGATACTTAAATGGATTGCATTTCTCAAGGCCGACCTTCACAAAGAGGTGATTCTTGGAATATCGATTATTCCCTGCATTTTTGGACATAATATCAGAATTGAAGTTGTCATAACTTGCTTGAGCCATTTCTCCATAGTGAATTATGTATCGACGTAGATCATTGTCTAAAGGATCTAGAAGGCCTTCCCAGTTGTTCTTCCCACTCAGAAGCTTCCATCTTTTTGCTATGTTATCCATCTTGTCGTTGCTTTTCATTTTTCTTTTGAACCAGTTCCTCATCTCCTTGCTCTTGCCAAACCTTTTCTTTCTCTTCAACTAGCTAGTTCCTCACCTTATATGTCCGTTTATGTGCTAATGTGATAGTGCTCCTTCCAATTTATGAAAAATAGTGGTCCCGGTTGGAATAATGTTGTTTAACTTCCTCCAATAAAGTAGGTCACCGTAAAATTTTTAATGAGTTTATAGCGTAATAATTTTTATATTATCAGGTCACAAAATATAGCTATAATCATTCATAAAAAATGGGATAAGCAACCTGTAAAATGGGATTACCTACTATAATATGTTAAAATACACTATTAATATAAAAGTTCCTTATAGTATGTATATAAGTTAAATGCAGTTTAAATAAGACCAGTTGAGCATATTCATAACATATGTGTATTAGTGTTTCAACTAAAACTAGGTGAAAGTGCACGTTCTCATCAAGTCTCTGAGAGACCATTAGTAAGGTTTTTTTTTTTTTGTTCTAATTATTTTAGTCACTGTAGTTGCTTCTTTGTTACTATAGCTTAAACTCCTTAAAATATAGAAAACATGAGTCTCCTACTCAAAGTTGAGATGCTGACACTATTGTGTCCCTTAGCTTCTAAGATAGACATGTACCATGACTTGTCATGAGTTACCTGAATGCTCTTATTTACTTCACTCCTAATAGGTTGTCCTTGCTTTTAAGCAAGACCAATAAGAAAAAAGCAACCTATAGAATAACTTATGCGTGCATGTTAGACAAAGCAAGTAATCCTAAAAAAATGGGTCGATGTTTCACTACTAGAAATTATCAGTTTTGCGTCACAGTTTGGAGACGGAATTCCCTCTCTAAAAGGTGTTTGGAGACGGAATTCCGTCTCTGCGCGTCCTTCGCGAAAAAGCGCGTCGTTGGCCAACTTGGAGACGGAATTTCGTCTCCAAATGCAAGTCACTGGCGCACTGACACATTCTTGGAGACGGAATTCCCTCTCCAAAATGAAATGTATATATTATTTTAATTGTTTAGAGACGGAATTCCCTCTCCAGTAAAAAATTTAAAAATTATTTTTGTTGTTTAGAGACGGAATTCCCTCTCTAGTAAAAATAATTAAATTCTTTTTGGTTGGTTAGAGACGGAATTTCGCTACAAAGCAACCAAAAATCAAAAACCACCTGTTTAACATAAAACAAAGCCACCACGGCCAATTAAACAATTCTACATACATGTTTCATCATTAAGCATTCAACACAAATAAAAACTAAAGTATTTAATTAGTAACATGTTCACAAACTTAACAAACCATGAGACTAATCCGCCCCTTGGGAGGAGCCACTTCCTTGCTCCTTATCCCTCCAAATCTTTGCCACAATTTCCTGTAATTTCTTCACATTCTCACGGTCTTCCAACCGTTGCCTTTCACTATCTAGTAGCCTTTGCTCCATTTCCGCCAATTTAGAGCGCAACTCATCATCTACAGCTTGTGGTGCAGGTGAAGAAGAAGAAGAACAATTAGCATTGACAATACCTACACGAGAAGGCTTCTTGTACCTCGAAGGACCAAGGCCATAGGCTCGATTTTTGCTAGTATAGCCACCACCCGCCTGAACGAACATTGCATTTTCTTCATCCTGGGTGGGTTTAGGAGAGCCTTCAACGACCTGTGACCCTTGGCTCTCAAGCCATTCTTGGTGTAGAGCTTTGTAGTTTTCCTAAAACACACGACGCGATTAGAATAATTAATTAAAGAATAATTTAAAATAAAATAAAATTATTTATGATATCTCACCTCTAGTTGTTGTGCACGTGGCTCGACCCATCCCACCTCATTTCCTTGTTCGTCATATAAATAATGGAACAAACGAAAAAATTCATAATCACTAACTTTTCCATGTACCGCTTCCTACACAATACAAATGTGTTAATGCTAAATCAAAATGGTGTTAAGTTTTTAATTTAAATAAAAATTATATTGACTTACATATCGTGCCCGATGGGTGGCCAAACTAACTGAACCACAAGTGTGCTTCGATCCTCCCTTTGCGGATGCTCTGTTTTTCTTAGCCTGCTCGCTCAGGGCTAAGAATTCAGGTGTTTCCCAATAAATTTTGAGTTTATCCCAATTCTGTTGATAAATCCATTTGGGAACTTTACCCTTTTGCCTGTATTTTGACAAGGAATCACTTAGCCTTTTAGTCGCCTTTTTCGCAAAAACTGCTCGGACTTCATCATCATATATAGCATCCCACGAACACTTGTGCTGAAACAATAACAATATAATAAGTGAAAACTAATAAAACATATATAATAATCAAATGATAAAAGCTTCATAAGTATAGTTAATACCGTAAAAGCTTCAAACATGCGGTTTCTAACAGGTACTGGCACCTTTCCCCACGACGGCCAACCATCAGTAAAGTGTGGTGTCATAGATTCAACAACAAGTTTCACTGCCTTGTCTGATGGAAGAAACCTGCATTAAATTTAACATACAAAATTATGTTGATAAATATATATTGTATTCAATTCAAAAGTTTATAATTTAAGGGTTAATGAATAAATCTTACCCTTCTTTGCTGTCAGGCATGATAATCAACCTACCAGACTCATCGAGAGATCCAATACCACCAGGCAACTCAACTGTAGCACTAGTACACTTTTTCTTACCCTTTCGCGCTGTAGTGGTGACAGATGGAGAGGACTCTGCCTGAGTCTCTGGTACGGGTGTACTCGAACTGGGGCATGCCGATGATGATGCAGATGGAACAGTACTCGAAATGGAAGGTGTAGCAGATGGCAAACTATGTGGATGCATACTAGGAGTAGGTATCATCATCAGCTGTGAAGGGCCCGGTGCGCCGAATGACTGAAATGTAGGGGCCCGTACATGCACAGACTGAGAGGATGTGCCTACTATAGGCATGGAATGGAAAGAGGGACCAGCAGGCTGGCCAAACTGATAGTGTGGCCCCGTATGTGGCATGGTCTGTGCAGATATACTAGGGGCCTGTGGCTGATGGGATAGTGGGGGTACTAGGGAGACCAGCGAAAAATGTAGGAGGATAATTACCTAACTGTGAAAGCAAGGCAGAGGTAGGGGTCAATGCCGGAAGTGGAGAAGTAGTATGACCTGTGGAAGTATGGCCACCATGGGTCCTAGGTCCTTTCCTACCTCAAGATGCCATATCTGCAAATTAATATTAAATTCAATAGAATTAGATATTTATTAAAGTGTATCATCGTTAATAAAAAAAATATTACGCAAAATATTAGTCACAAATACCACAAACAACCAATATAATGCACAAATATTCAACTACTAACATCAATAATCATCGCTTCCTTCTAGTTCATAAGCAATTCATCCTCAGTTGATTCATTTTCATCTATGTACTCCTCTTCTTCATTTCCCAAAGACGTTTCCATGGTTTGTTTGAGCACCGACATATCAAATTCTTCAAAATAATCCATACCCTGATGCAACTCGTCGGGTAATTCTTCATCTACAATTTCTTGAACAGTTGAAATGTCACTTTGGCATGCTTCATCTAATGCATCATCCACCTCAATTCTTCCAACCGGTTTGGCTTTCAAAACAACCCACCAATTTGCTTTTGCCTTGTTCATCAGTTTATTTTTGCACTTTGGATAAGGAACGTAGTACACTTGTTTCACATTTTGAGCAATGATAAATGGATCATAATGTGCATATGTTCTTTTGTGATTGATTTCAACTATTTTATATACTAGATGCACCTTTGTACCCCGAAGTGGTGTTGGATCAAACCACTTACACCGAAAGAGCACCAAATTTTTCCTTGGATGACCATTAAACTCTAGCTCTAATATTTCATGTATTACACCATAATAGTGAAACTCTCCATCACCAGTGCCTGCATTCACCCACACTCCGCAGTTATATGTTTTCTTCCCCAAGAACCATTCTTTAGTATGAAACTTATAGCCATTGATGAAGTACTTAGACATTTGTCTGTACTTATAAATAGGGCCCAATGATAAATCACAAAACAGTGGATGATTGATGCCGTTTTCAGGATTGTGCACCTAACATGCGTACAATTAAATTTATAAGTTAAAACATACTTGCGTATAGTATTCACCAACGGGATATGTGTCACTAAAATACTTACGTATTCTCTAAACCACTCTGAAAATTTGGCCATCACAGCATCGTGCCCAAAGTTACTGACAAATAAACTGCATCAGACATCAAACGGAGTAAACCCATCAGAACTTAAACCCAACCTGATGTTTCTAGGTTCACTTGCAAATTCAGGATACACTCTATCGAAATGCTTCCATGCTTCTCCATCAGACGGATGACATAGAATATCAGATTGTCGTGTACGTTCATGATGCCATCTCATATGAGGAGCAGAACTCATTGATGCATACAACCTCTTTAACCTTGGTATAAGAGGTAAGTAATGCATCGCTTTTACTGGGACCTGTTTTTGTTAACATTTTTGACTGGCTTGTAGCGAGCCTCACCGCAAAACGTACAAAATTGCTTATCTTTGTTTTCTTTGTAGTATAACATGCAACCTTTTTTACAATAGTGAATTCTTTCTGAAGATAGCCCTAAAAACGAAACCAACTTTTTTGCATCGTAGTACGAGGAAGGCAATCCAAATTTACTTATGTTTAGTTCATTCAAGAGTCCAATGATCTCATCCATGCCTCCTTGAGATATGTTATAATCTGATTTAATACTAAGCAACCTAACTGCCACCGACAGCTTCGAATGACTTGCCCCCTCGTAAAATGGACGACTTGCTTCTTCCAACTATTCATAGAAGAGCTTCGCCTCAGTATTGGGAATGTCCTCAACATTCGGTTGAGAGGGTTCCCCTTGGTACATTCCAAACGCATCATTCAACATCTCATTCATAGGATAGTTATACCCGACATAGTCATTTTGGAAGTTCTCTCTATGGACACTAGAGTTACACTCTCCATGTGCAGTCTACACAAAATAATTTGGCATAAATCCTTTTCTATAAAGGTGCAACACGACATTTTCAATGGTTGCACGTGGCTACACTTGCATTTCACACAAGGCCATTTGATTGAACCCCCTCGTATATATTCAGGAAGTAATTTAGCTTTAGCAATAAACCCGTCAACCCCATCTACATAACTTTTCCTCAAACCCATACTTTCATAGAACATATTGTACATCCAACTATGATTTTCATCATGCCAATATCGACAGCAGCTCCTGTTCAAGCTCTTGTTCCATCTACAAAAGTTACAAACAAATAAATATAAATCAATGCAACAAAATATAGCAATTTTTCTAGCAAACTATAGGTGTATAATATTTTTGTTAAATTATGTTGCATATTAATTTTTTAATTAACTAACTAAATCAAACTCCCTACATTTATTTTATTTGCCATGTTCAATGACATTGTTCTTAATTATTTCTTTCTAATTATCCTTGCATTAAATTTATCTACTTTATATTGTTTTTCTAACTATTTCTAAATTTTCAAGAACTAATGACATTTCCAATAATCCAATCTAACCAATATTCTTAAAAAGGAGGGAAATATTAAACAATCACACAAGTATACAAACATGATAGAGCTTATTAGAAATTCATTATACAATAAATTCAACATTGATAAGGATGACAATGGAGTGTCAAAGTTGGTATTGGGGAGGGGAAAATGGGGGCCGAATTAAAGGGTGGGGAAAATGGGGAGGGGAAAATAATTCGAATTATAGCTAAAAATAATGGGGAAGATGAAGAAAACTTACTTGAATAAGTTGTTCGGATGGATTGGGTGAATTTTCGCCGGGGAGGGAGGGTTTTCGCCAGGGAGGGAGGGTTTTGAAATTTTGGGGGAGGTGAGATCTGAAAGAAATGTGGGATGCTGTGTAATTCCGTCTCCAACTCTAAAAAATTTAATTAATTTTTTACTCAAACACTGATTGGAGACGGAATTCCCTCTCTAACTGATTGGAAGGGAATTCCGTCTCCAATCTTTTTGTAGCTTTTTGATCAATTTCTAGTAGTGTTTTACGTTTAAGATGATCTAAATTGAACAAAACTTTAGTTCCTCACACATAGGTTCCTACCTTCGGCTCTACATATTGTTTGAGGCGAATGATGCATAATTCAAGTGGTAGATAAAGGTCCCTGTAAATTATGGTCATCAATATTGTCCTGCGAAAAGCAAAACTTTTGTTGTTTATAGGGTAAAAATCATTTACACCCCCCAATTTTGCTTTAAAATCAAACTCCCCCCTCAACTATGAACAATGATCATTCTCCTCCCTTCATCGTATGAAATATCTACTTTGCCCTTGAAATTTGCATTCACAATTTATGTGATATATTATTATATTATATAGTAATTTTTTAACCATAATGTTCTACCTAAATAATATTATATTTTATTATACTAATTTAAGTTCATTAATATTATAAAGAGTATATTCTTTTTATGAAAAATTACATAATATAATGTCATTATTAATAGTATTTTAGTAATAAGTGCATTACATGTGTATCTGTGTATATAACGTATCTCTCTCAGTCTCTTTCTATCTGTTTATGTATGTATGTATGTATGTATATTTATTTAAATCATATTCTCTATTTTGTATATAAATTTTCGAGTTTAGATTATCATAAATAAAATTATAATTCAAATTTATTTAAGTATAAAAATATGATTTTTTGAATTTTTTGTAAATCTACCGCTATTTTTCTATTTTTCTCATGTGTTGCATGCTTTAAGTATTGTATTATGACCATTTCAATTGGAATAAACTAATTTTGAGTTATGATTTCTATTAAAAATTAACGATATAAACAAATTATTTCAAATCTACTTTGTATATGTTTAGTTCAATTTTTCTTTAGTGACATCATCAACATATATGTGTGATTACTATTTTTTATTATTTTTTATTTTGAAAATAAAATATTTATCCATTTTATAAGTTAGTTCATCATATATAACAAAAATTATCATTATATTAAATTAGAAAAAAGATAAAGTTTTATAATCTAGAGGGTAAAATAGGTATTTTGAAAGATCATTTGAGAAAAAGGGAGGAGAATGACTATTGTTCATAGTTGAGGAGGGAGTTTGATTTTTAAAGTAAAGTTTGGGGGTGTAAATAATTTTCACCCGTTGTTTATATCTAAAACTTATTCTTTCCTTTATTACATAGGCATGTCAAAAGCTCATTTTCATAAAGTAGGATTTTAGAAGTCGTCGTAATTATCTTGCATAACGGATATCATACTTTTATATCATCGTCTATCCGAAGATATAGCTGAATAAGAAAAGGGAGAAGGGAGCACAATCAAAACGCAAACACTTAAGGGAATCATTCCTAGAATTATTGATTCCTAACGTATAATATCTATCCATTCTGAGCTAAGTCACCATGTCAGAGATGAACTGAAAAGACAGCCCACAATCAATGATCTATACAAATGTCATTAATAGCTTAAAATGGTACAATATGGGTCTGCAAGGCTTAAGTAAAATTTTACTTTGTTTGGTCAGGGGTGGAGGAAACGGACGGGACAAAGAAAGAAAGGGCTGAAAGTGTGTCCCTTTTAAACTTTCATTTTACTAGTTTTAGCATACGTGCGTGTTTTTCGAAGTAAATAATTAAAACTTTTATATATCAAGATAGTGACTATAAAATTAACAAAAATATTTTCAGCATGTTTCCATGTTTCCAATACTTGCTTTATATAGGAGTAGTGTTTGATGAACGGTGAAAAGATGTACAACTATATGTACTTACTTTGGTATTTATATTAGTTAATACAAATTTTGTATCATAGTTCAACAACAATTTAAATCTCTTTGCTGCTAAAATTTGTACCCTTATCAATTCGTTCGTCAGTTATCACATAGGCGTCCGAACTCGATAATAATTGATAGTCTTTATGATTTTTTAACTCGATAATAACTTATTTTATACCCATTATTTATTTTTAAAAAATCATCAATGTGTGATTAATTACAAGAATATATCATATTTCGATATTCCTATTTATTTTCTCCAACATGTCAGGCATTTATAGAGAATAAAAAAGTTGAGGAACAATTTACTAAGACATTAGTGCTCTTGAATTGTGTGTGTCCCATGTTAATGAGTTTAACATGTATTTCTAAATTGAAAGAAAAGTCATTTTAGTTATTCAACAAAAACTAAATGGAATGGCCGAGCAATTTTAATTCCCAACTAAACTTACTCCGAAAAGCAAATAAAATCCTCAAAACGGTAAACAAAAAAATATGGTCAAGCTAAAACAACTTCATAGATATGAATGATTTTAGAAATTCTGCTCTACTTCAAACCAATCGACAAAATTTTGTGGAATTAAAGGAAAATGAACTCCTAGACAATAGGTATAAATGATTTTAGGACCTAGTACAGAAAATTCTTTATTCTCGAAAAGCTATGTACTTAAAAGTTGAAATTTGCAATATAGCCCGATGCATAGGTACAATATAATAATAAGAATGGTTGATCATGTTCAAAACTCGTCCTAAAAAGAATAAGCGGTTCCTGCAAATATAATTCGATTTAACAAGTTCGGGGTCGAATCTCACCGGGAGCAAATGTTAATTGGTAACTCAATTTTTACTAAGTTTACGTTCAACCAATTCCAAGAGCAAATTAAAATAATTTTTGATGTGAAAACTAAAAATAAATAGTGAAAACTAAAAACACGTAATAAGTACTAGAGAAGATTTCAAGATTAAAAGGCCTAGGACATGACTTCCCCAATTATTAGAGTTATGTATCGAATACTACGCATTCAATCTCGCTTAACTATCCCTAATGATCGTGAGCTCCTAGTTTACCGCTAGTATTTTCCAATAACAAGCAACAACAATCCTGAGTTACTTTTCTAAGTTAACACAAGATGATAAGTTGGACTACCCATGTGACCAGGATAAGGGTTCGTTGTTCTCAAACTCACCCCGCTCTTCTTCGCAAAATAATTCATTATTTGGGTTAAAGTGTCGCTATTCAACTAACCCTAACTCAAAATACTCTTCCAAGAGTTACAAGGATAAGAACATATTCAATTGTGAGCTCTACAATCAAAAGCAATCAAAACATAGTTGAAATAATCAGGAATAACTATGTCAAGCTCGATTAAATTAATAAAATACTCAATACATCATTCTATAATAGTTCAGTCAAGCCCTATAAGGGGTAACTTAGTGATAGCATCCATGGAAGGAAAACTCCATTGAAATACTTGGATGAAGCTTTGGAAGCTCTTGGAAGGCGTATGACAAGATCTCACATAACGAAAGTTCAAAACAATATGATTGCACTTGAATTGTGAAGAGCAAGAGCTCAAGCCAAGGATGATCTTTTGTCTAAGTGATATAAATATTATATGGTCCAAATTGAGGTACAAGTGATGAATATTCAAGTCAAATTTACTGCAATTTGAAGTGGAAGAATTTGGTTCCAAATCAGTCTAATTTTGGACTAATTAAGGAGCCTAAAGTGTTCCAAACTTGAAGCCCAAGAAGAGCCATATAGGGTCACGTTTTTTGCCCATAAAATTTGCTTAGTTTCTGCCAAAAAACATGCATCCATGAAGTGTACTCCAAGTTGCTATCAAGAATTCCTAGTTCAAGTGGGATTCGTTTCCTAAATTAATTGGGATATATTTTCCTATATTAATTGGGATATATTTTCCTATATTAATTAGGTTTTTATTCCATTACTAATTAGGATTATTTTATCAAGTTTATTTTGGATATTATTTACTTCTCCTAGTTTAGTTTTAATTTACTTCCTTTTCCTATTTTATTAGGATTTTCTTTCCTAGTTGGTTTCTTTTCCTATTTCATTATCACTTAGAAACTATATTTGAGTAGGATTTTATAAGGCCTATGGCCAGCCTCTACTCCTATATAAAGGGGTTATTTTCTTTACTTTTAGATACAACAATACAATATAGATTTATGATGAATAAAAATTGAGAGATTTTATCTTGCACTTTTGTGTGTGGCTACTATGGATTTATTTTGCAACCTTCAAGCCTACACTTTTAGGTGGTAAGGTAATTCATTCAAATATTTAGATTACTTTTAGGTATTCAAGAAAGGCAGTAAATTCTATTTTGCTGTTGTTCTTTGTTACTCTAACGGGGGTCGGGATTCCATAATCTAGTTCTTGGGTTATTCTCTACCAAAAGCGATTAGCTAGTCTAATTGTTGTTGTTAGGAGTCTCTTTTCAAAATTTAGACTTCTCTTGAATTTTTAATTTCATTCTGGAGATTCTTGATCCGTTATTGAATTTAAGAAACTCTTTCTTTAATTCATTCTATCTTTATTTTCATTTATTTTTCGTTTCTAGTACTCTTTTTATTAGCTTCCGCACGTTTCTTTAAATTTCATTATCAAGTTCTTGGATCCATATCGTGAGCGTTATCGAGAGGTATCGTGATTGTTATCAAGTGGTATCAGAGCGGGTTCAATCAAGATTCCGTTCTTGATTATCTTGGGGGGATTTTTGAGCTAGAAAAAAAAATATTTATTATTGAATATTTCTCTCCTAGAATTGTTGTGTTTCCTTGTGAAGAAAGAAAACTAGAAGAGGAGATCCTAGTCTTTGAAGAAAAAGATAATATCTTTCCTTATTTCTTTGGGTTTGGGTTCATTATTTCTTTTCCTTGTTTGTTTCTACATTCCAAATCCTATTCTTTGATAACAACCACGATACCTCTTGATAACGCTCACGTTATGGATCCAAGAACTTGATAAAGAAATTTAAAGAAACGTGCGGAAGCTAATAAAATATACCTAAAAACGAACAAGAATTGAAAATAAGGATAGAATGAATTCAAGAAAGAGTTTATTGAAAGCAAGAACGGATCAAGAATTTCAAGATCAAATCTAGAAATTCAAGACAAGTCTAAATCTTGAAAAGAAACTCCTAACAACAACAATTAGACTAAGCTAACCACCTTTGGTAGAGAATAACCCAAGAAATAGATTATAGAATTCCGACCCCCGTTAGAGTAACAAAGAACAACAGTAAAATAGAATTTATCGCCTTTCTTGAATACCTAAAAGTAATCTAAAGATTTAAAATAGAATTACCTTACTACCTAAAAGTGTAGACTTGAAGGTTGCAAAATAAATCCATAGTAGCCACACACAAAAGTGCAAGAGAAAACCTCTCAATTTTTATTCATCATAAATCTTTATTGTTGTTGTTAGGAGTTTCTTTTCAAGATTTAGACTTGTCTTGAATTTCTAGATTTGATCTTGAAGTTCTTGATCCATTCTTGCTTTCAAGAAACTCTTTTTTGAATTTATTCAATCCTTATTTTCAATTCTTGTTCGTTTTTAGGTATATTTTATTAGCTTCCGCGTGTTTCTTTAAATTTCTTTATCAAGTTCTTGGATCCATAACGTGAGCGTTATCGTGATTGTTATCAAGTGGTATCAGAGCGGGTTCAATTAAGATTCCGTTCTTTATTATCTTGGGGGATTTTTGAGCTAGAAAAGCAAAAAAAAAAAAAAAGAAAAAAAAGGTTACTGTAGCAGTGAATAGTAACACGAAAAAAAAGGGAAAAAAACAAAAAAAAAAAAAACGAAAATTCAAAAGAAAAAAAAAATTGGAGGAAATTTTTTGGTTGCTTATGCTCAGTATTTTTTTTTGAAATCTAGTAGTATTGGGTTTCCTAGTCAATAAAGGAAACAAGAAGAGGGGATCAAAGTCCTTGGAAGAAAAGTAATATCTTTCATTTTTCCTTTGAGTTGTGTTTCTTATATTCTTTTCCTTGTTTGTTTCTACATTCCAAATCCTATTCTTTCTAGGTTTTGGTTTTCATTAGAGAAGATCTTTTTTCTATTTGGTTTTATTCCTACTTACCAAATCCTATTCTTTCTAGGTTTTGGCCTTTCACTTTCCTTCTTGCTTTATAACTCCTAAACCTTATCATCTAGGGTTGTGACTACAAGGGTTTATTTATAAATCCAAAGAGAACAAACCAAAAGTTGCTTTAAGTGGAAAAATGCAAGAGAGGTGAGATTATTAGAGGGTAAAAGCCAATTTATTAAGAGAAACACTGATGTAGGGTAAATAAGGAAGCGTAAAAATAGATAGGAGCGAGACTTGTCTCGAACTCCCTACGGGGTATCCACGAAGAACTTGTTCCGTGAAACCCCCGTATCGTGTCAAGATTCGCCTAACGCTAAGCAACTACCCTCGAGTCACACTAGGAACTCGCAAGTAGAATGATCGGGGAGGGGTTGATGTTCAACTAGATCCGCTAGAAGAAGTCAAGTCCCAAAACAAGGTTTCATTCATCACAAAGAGCATTGCTCAAGTTTCATCATTGTTCAAAATAAGCTCCGTAATCAAAATATGCTAGGCTTGGCTATTTATAATGTTTCCCAAGCTTGCACAATGACCAAAATACCTTTACTAATAAGGTTCATCAAATAGGCCACGTAGGGCAAAATAGTAAATGCAGCATAAGTTGTAAAAAGTCTTCAGCGCTCCAGGCGAGGCGCCTAGGCCTAGGTGGGGCGCCTGGAACTTAGGCAGTGAGCTGGGAGGTCTGTGGCCTGGCAGGGCTCCTGGACTATGCTTGTGCCAGGCGGGGAGCCTGGGTCACTAGGCGGGGCGCCTGGCTCCTTAGGCAGTGTGTTATCCAGGGGGGGCGCCTGACTGTGCTGGGCGTCCCTCCTCCTCCTTAGGCGTGGGGCCTAGAGCTGAAACCACCCGGAACAACTTCCAATTGCTTCCATCTTCGAGTCCTTTCCTCACCAAGTGTACATGCACCTCTTGGACCTTCTTGGCTTGACTTCGAGTGAATGGTCTCGTGACGGATTGCCCGGCATCATCCTCCCCTTCTTGGGAAGATTTCTTCCTCGAAATCGCAACGTCATCACCCTCAGCTCCATCATCTCCTACGTCAAGAGGAGTCAAGTCAGAAACATTAAAGGTGTTAGAGACATTATACTCACTTGGCAAGTCTACCACATATGCATTATTGTTGATCTTTGAAAGCACTTGGAAGGGACAATCTCCATGGGGTGCCAACTTCCCTTTCCTAAGGTTTGGAAACCTTTCTTTGCGGAAGTGCACCCACACATAGTCGCCCTTCTTGAGTTCCACCTTCTTTCGTCCCTTATTCTTCTTGGAAGCCACCTTTGCATAAGCTTCCTCCAAGTTCTTCTTCGCCTTTGATGGAGTTCAACCAAGGCCTTGGCCCAGCTTTTACCTTCAAAATTAACAACCATTTCCCTTGGCAAAGGGGTTAGATCAAGGGGAATCAAGGGGTTAAAATATTAAACACACTCAAATGGAGTCATGCCAATCATTCTATGCAAAGTGCGGTTGTATGCAAACTCCATAAGAGGTAACTTATCAATCCAAGTCCCACCCTTACCTCGGGTCATAGCTCTAAGAAGAGCACCCAAAGTTCGGTTCACCACCTCGGTTTGCCCATCGGTTTGAGGGTGGTGGGACGTAGAGAACAATAGCTTGGTGCCAAGGGCACCCCAAAAGCTCCTCCAAAAATGGCTAAGGAACTTAGTGTCCCTATCACTTACAATGGTTTGAGGCAGACCATGCAGCTTTAACACATTATCAATGAACAAAGAAGCAACATGTTGTGCATCATCACACTTTTTACATGGAATGAAGTAAGCCATCTTGGAGGACCTATCCACGACAACATAAATGCTATCATGTCCCCCCCAGCCCGTGGTAATCCCAAAATAAAATCCATTGAAATATTCATCCACGGGCTAGTAGGTACGGGAGAGGGGTATACAAACCATGGGGGTTCAATTTGGACTTAGCATACTTGCACTCAAGGCAAGAATTGCAAAGTCTCTCAACTTGCGTCCCCATTTTAGGCCAATAGAATTGCTCCATAAGAATGGCCAAGGTTTTATCCCTACCAAAGTGACCCATGAGTCCTCCACAATGTGCTTCTTGCACAAGCAATTCTCTCCATGAGGATTCGGGTATGCAAACTCTACCATTTTTCAAGATATAGCCATTTACACATTGGTATTTCTCAACTCTTTCTCCCTTTTCAAGAGCTTCATGGATGCTCTTGAGCTTAGGGTCATGAGCATACATCAACTTGATGCTCTCAAAACCCATGAGCTTGGAAGCAAGAGTGGTGGCTAGAGCAAACTTCCTAGAAAGTGCATCCGCCACAACATTGTCTTTTCCCTTTTTGTATTGAATAACATAGGGGAAAGACTCAATGAACTCTACCCACTTGGCATGCCTTTTGTTCAACTTCTCTTGGCCCCTAAGATGTTTGAGTGACTCATGATCACTCTTAATCACAAATTCCCTAAGCCAAAGATAATGTTGCCAATGAGTAAGAGCTCTCACTAGGGCATACAACTCCTTGTCATACGTAGAGTAGTTCAAGGTTGCACCCTTCAATTTTCTTACTAAAGTAGGCTATGGGTTTGCCATCTTGCATTAAAACATCACCAATTCCCACCCCCGAGGCATCACATTCAACCTCAAATGCCTTTCTGAAGTCGGGCAATTGCAATAGAGGGGCAGTACTCAACCTACTTTTCAATTCTTGGAAGGCTTTCTCTTGAGGCTCTTCCCACATAAAAGGTTTTCCCTTCTTCACCAATTCGGTGAGTGGAGCGACAATGGAGCTAAATTCTTTCACAAATCGTCTATAGAAACTAGCAAGACCATGAAAGCTCCTCACTTGAGTCACGGTAGTGGGAGTAGGCCAACCATGAATGGCCTCTACTTTGGACTCATCCACTTCCACTCCTTGGGCACTCACAACAAACCCAGGAAAGACTACCTTTTCAACACCAAAGGCACATTTCTTAAAATTAGCATAGAGCTTTTCGGCTCTCAACACTTCAAGCACTTGCCTTAAATGATCAACACGGTCGTCTAATGACTTGCTATATATCAAAATATCATCAAAGTAGACGACCACAAATTTGTTGATGAATGGCTTCAACACATGATTCATTAGCCTCATGAAAGTACTAGGTGCGTTGGAGAGGCCAAAGGGCATCACCAACCATTCATATAGACGAAACTTGGTCTTGAATGCGGTTTTCCATTCATCCTCGGGTTTCATCCGGATTTGATGGTAACCGGACCTAAGGTCTATCTTTGAAAAGATGCTAGAACCACTAAGCTCATCAAGCATATCATCTAAATGAGGTATGGGATGTCGATACTTTACCGTGATCTTGTTAACCGCTCGGCAATCCACACACATCCTCCATGTGCCATCTTTCTTTGGGACAAGTATGACGGGCACGACACATGGACTTAAGCTCTCACGAACCAAGCCCTTGGTAAGCAATTCATCCACTTGCCTTTGCAACTCTTTTGTATCCTCGGGATTGCTACTATAGGCCGACTTGTTTGGAATTTGGGATCCCGAGACAAAGTCAATTTGATGTTCAATACCCCTCAAGGGAGGTCATCCATTTGGCATCTCATCCGGGAACATGTCACCAAAATCCTTTAAAACATTGTCAAAAGCACTAGGCAAAGGGTTAGAAGAATAATCAAATTCGGAAGTAAGAATCATGCCTTTGTGCACTAGGCAAATGAGTAGTTTGTTGCCATCATTTCCTTTTAAAAGCTCACCTGGTTGCATCATGGCACAAATGCTACCGGTAGAAGATGGTGGAGTCACCACCAAGCTCTCGGCCAAAGGTCTAGTCTCAACAACCGACTTAGCCTTTGCCGCTTCTCTCAACTCCCTCATGCACCTATAATCATCACTTACTTGCTTGGGCGTCAAGGGTTTGAGCACATACTTCTTCCCCTCATGAGTGGCCGTATAGATGTTGGCACGACCATCATGTACAACATTACGATCAAATTGCCATGGCCTTCCAAATAGAAGGTGGCAAGCTTGCATGGGGACCACATCAAACATATGCTCATCCACATAGTTCCCCATATTGAACTTAATCATCACTTATTTCACCACTTTCAATTCACCACACTCACTAAGCCATTGTAATCGATAAGGATTGGGATATTTCAAAGTGGGCAATTTCAATTGGAAAACTAGTGTTTAACTAATAACATTAGCACAACTTCCCGAGTCAATAATCATGGAACAAACAACACCCATGACTCGGCATCTAGTATGGAAGAGGTTTTCTCTTTGCAAGTTCTCACTTCCCTCCGCAAGCATAGCACTTAAGCTCCTCCTCACAACTAGGAAAGCATGAGGATCATCCTCCTCAACCGTATCCTCCTCCACATCAACCACCTCATCTCCCTCTACTCCCTCATCCTCCGGTTCACTATCTTGTTCATAAGCATTCTCACCAATCATAATCATGGTCTTTTTTGTAGGACATTCTCTAGCAAAATAACCATACCCCTTGCATTTGTGGCATTGAATAGAAGAAGAAGTAGGAGTGTTTAATTGGGTTTTAGAATTACCTCCCACGTTTGGTGTGTACTTCTCATACGGCTTCTTCACATCTTTACTAGAACATGCACCACTTGCATTTGGGAATCTTGCATTTGGAGTAGGAGTCTTCCACTCCTTTGGCTTACTCATGGGAGTAGGAGTGCTACTCTTGTAGCGAGTGGATTTCTCTTCCTTGAGCCATTTCTCGGCTTCAACCGTGGCATTGTATAGCTCATAGTGGTCATCATACTTGTGAAACTTCAATTGAGAGGCTATCTCTCGGTTCAAACCACTTCTAAGTCGAATCACGGCCGATTCTTCTTCCTCCGCATCCATGTCTAAGGTCATCCAGATCTGCTCAAACTCATTGAAGTACTCCCCAACCGTCTTGTAACTTTGCTTCAACTCATAGAAGCGTTTGAATTGGTCTTGACGATATTGTTGAGTCAAATACTTCTCATCCATTACACGGATCAATTCACCCCAAGAACATTGATGGCCATAGCATTTCTCCTTCTATTCCTCTTGACCGATTCCCACCAAGTAGAAGCAAAGGATTCAAAGGAAGATATAACATATTTGGCGTTCTTCTCCTCGGTCATGTCATTGGTGTCAAACACTTTCTCCATGGACAACTTCCAATCAATGTACTCAACCGGGTCACTACTCCCTTTGAAGGTAGGAATAGTAAGCTTCACACTATTGAGATTATTGTTATCACGACCCTCTTAGTAAGGCTCCGATCGGCCTCCCAAGTTGTCTCTATAGCCGTCATAATCCCTCCTAGCATTTCCTCCAACATAACCCATGGGTGGCCCTCGACCTCGGCCTCTACCCTTATTCTCATTCCATCCCCAATTCATTGCTCCCCTAGGTTGATAATGAGCATCATACTCACCATCACCATACTCATCCTCCTCCCCTTCTTGAGCTTCATCAACTTGCTCAAGAGGTAGAACATTTCGAATGGGTCTTGGAAGTGGGATGTTTCTTTGGGGATTGCCCAAAATGTGGGGAGTGCCCAACACTTGTTCATTTCTATCACGATCTTCCTTTACCCATTGTTGTCTAAGCAATTCAACAACTTGTTCCGGGGTAAAGGTTGAACCACTTGTGCCTTCTCCAGCTTCAACTTGGACACTCTGGGTCCCTTTCTCAACTTGGACACTCGGGGTCCCTTTCTCAACTTGGACACTCGGGGTCCCTTGCTCAACTTGGGCACTTGAGGCCCCTCGTTAAAGAGTTTCAATACTTAGGCTCATACTATCCATTTTAGCAAGGATAGTAGCCAAGGCATTCTTTATGAAATCATCACCTTCATTGGCCATCGTACCTACAAAATGAGCAAATATTAGTGAAATCACCTCACTCAAACCCTCACTTGTATGACACTCGGTTCACTCGTTTAGTGGTGGTGGATATTTCACTCAAACTTGAATATAGAAGCTTCACGTAGTTGAATAACAATCCTCAACTCAATCAAACTATCCACAAGTGAAGTGTACTCCGGCGTGAGTGGAGTTTATGTGACTCAACTGACGATAAGCTCTTTAAAGTGAGGACTTGAGTCAAAAGATTCTACGAGTCTTCTTGGAGTTCTACTCTCCAAACTAGGCACGAATTACCTAAAAGCTTCAAGGACTAGTACCAATTAAGCAGAAAGGTTACTTAAAGTAGCACTAGTTAGATGTTATGCAAACAAAGAAATAGGAAAACCTAGGAAAACTGCCCCAAACAACTCCCTTCAGCAGGCAGGCGGACGCCTAGAGCAGGAGGCGGGCGCCTGGGCTTATGTAGGAAATCAGGCGGGGCGCATGGCTAGGCGGGGCGCCTGTGCAATTTGCACTGCTTAGGCAGTAGCCAAGTCAGGCGGGGCGCCTAGCTTGGCGGGGCGCCTAGCCCTGAAGCAAGTTCAATTCGTTCCAAACTTGTTCCAATTTGATTTTCAATCCACAAATCCGATGTTTTCAACTTTTTTTCACAATCCAATGGTACCCAAAGTTGCCTTTTATCTTTTCCAACAAAATCCAATCAAATTTACACCCAAACAATCAATCAAATCCAAGATTCAATGCCAAAAAACTCAAGAACAAAGGGGTTTTCAAAAGGGTTTCAAAATGGGTTTGATTCTTCAATTTTGGTGTTATACAACTTCAAATCTCACAAAATTGGTATCAAATCATTTGGTTTTCAATCTAGATCAATCCCCAATATCAAGTTCTCAATCAAAAAAGCAATCAACCAAAGAATCAAGTCATGAACATCAAGAACAAGGGTGTATCAAGGGTTTAAGAAATTTTGGGATTTTCAAATCTTCAAATCCGTAATATCAATCCAAACCACGAGATTTAGGTACCAAAACGATGGGTTTTCAATAAGGATCAATCTCAAATAACACCCATAACAAGAATCAAACACACCAACAAGATATGCCAAATTTTTGGATTTTCAACTTTTTTAATTTTTTGGTTTTTCTACTTTTCAATAACTTCAAACACAAGAAACTATCAAGAAAACTAACTCGGCACGATGAACAAAGATCGAGGGTTTGTAAAAACAAATCCCAAGCCTTGCTCTGATACCAAACTGATGCAGGGTAAATAAGGAAGAGTAAAAATAGATAGGAGCGAGACTTGTCTCGAACTCCCTACGGGGTATCCACGAAGAACTTTTTCCGTGAAACCCCCGTACCATGTCAAGATTTGCCTAACGCTAAGAAACTACCCTCGAGTCACACTAGGAACTTGCAAGTAGAATGATCGGGGAGAGGTTGATGTTCAACTAGATCCGCTAGAAGAAGTCAAGTCCCAAAACAAGGTTTCATTCATCACAAAGAGCATTGCTCAAGTTTCATCATTGTTAAAAATAAGCTCCGTAATCAAAATATGCTAGGCTTGACTATTTATAATGTTTCCCAAGCATGCACAGTGACCAAAATACCCTTACTAATAAGGTTCATCAAATAGGCCACGTAGGGCAAAATAGTAAAAGCAACATAAGTTGTAAAAAGTCTTCAGGGTTCCAGGCGGGGCGCCTAGGCCTAGGTGGGGCGCCTAGGCCTAGGTGGGGCACCTGGAACTTAGGCAGTGAGCTAGGAGGTCTGTGGCCAGGCGGGGCGCCTGGACTATGCTTGTGCCAGGCGGGGCGCCTGGGTCACTAGGCGGGGCGCCTGGCTCCTTAGGCAGTATGTTATCCAGGCGGGGCGCCTGGGCTAGGTGGGGTGCCTGACTGTGCTGGGCGTCCCTCCTCCTTAGGCGTGGGGCCTAGAGCTGAAACCACCCGGAACAACTTTCAATTGCTTCCATCTTCAAGTCCTTTCCTCACCAAGTGTAAATGCACCTCTTGGACCTCCTTGGCTTGACTTCGAGTGAATGATCTCGTGACAGATTGCCTGGCATCAAAAGCGAGTGTGAGTGATTTTTTTTTATGAGGATTCTTTTTTCACACTAAATTATTTGTTTATTCTTTTGAAGATGTTTGTAAGTGAAGAACAAGGTTCCATGGTTAAACCACTTTTTATATTTCGTTATAAAGAACTTAAATATTCTAAGTGTCATAAAGTGGGTCATGTTAAATCTTCATGTGCAAAACAAAAGCGTATGAGAAGAGAGGCTAGAGATGCAAGTGAAGTTAGTAAAGATCATACTCATGATGATAGTGATTGGATTGTGCCTACAATTTACAATCGTATAATTGAGAATGGAATTAATCTTATTGATCTTGCTTGTGTGAAAAAAAGTGAGGATGAGAGAGAAAAGATTGAGAGGAGTAAGGGAGAGCAAAGTGGCAACTTAAGAGTTGAAAAAGGAGAGCTTGAGTTGAGAGAAGTGAGTGAGTTGCTACAAGAAAAGAGAGGAGAGAATGATAAAAATAAGAGTGAAAAAGAAGAAGTTGAGAGCTATGAAAAACAAGAGAGTTTGGGTGAGGATATTTCTTATTCTAACTCTAACATTCCTACTTCTTTTTCTTCTAATTGTTTTGATTCATATCTAGGTGATTTTGGAGAAGTTTGCATGAAAAATCCAACATTGGAAGAACTTCAGTGCTTGAAACAGCATGTAGAGGCCGAGTCATCCAATTCTTATAGCCAACTGAACCTCAATGAGAAAAATAAAGGTAAGGAAGATGGTTTAGGTAAGGTTCAAGGTAAAATTACTAAAAATAACACTCTACCTTATTTGGATAAATTTGATAATGATCTTTGTCTTTTGGGTGTTGGTGATGATAGGAATAATGAACATTCCACATGTCCTAATGATTCATTAGTTGAGGAAGATTGTGATTTATTGACCTATTTGTGTTGGCCTCAATCTAGTATTGATTTTGATAAAGACTCTTATTATGACACTCCACCCTTGTTTGACGAAGAAGAACATGAACTTGAATTTTATTTTTCACCTACTATTTCTAATGATGAAATTCATGATTTTGGCGAAGAGTTGACTCAAGTGGAGAATGATTGTGATTTGTCTACATTTAAATCTCCACTACTTGTTGTTAGTATACATGTTGGCTATGAGGAAAACTCTTGTTCGTTTCCTAACCCATTAACTCTTTCTTGCACTAGTTCTCTTGTTTTCGTGCAGAAAAGTGATGAAAAGCCTTTTGATAGAGGAAGTGTCATGCAAGTGAATGTGGCAAAGAATGCAATTGGATTCAAAGATAAATATGGAGAAATAAATTCTTGTTGGATATTGGAAGACGAAAGCTTAGTGGTTGACTTTTGTGTTATTAAACCTGTTGATTATATTGATCCTTATTTAAAGATTTATGATATGAAGTTTCCCAAAGCCATTGGAATGACTTCCCAAGGTGATGTTGCTCCTTTAGTAAATAAATCCAAATATGGGCTGAATTCGAAGACGAATTCCTTCAAGAAGAGGGAAATGATAGCATACATGGAAGGAAAACTCCATTGAAATACTTGGATGAAACTTTGGAAGCTCTTGGAAGGCGTATGACAAGATCTCACATAACGAAAGTTCAGAACAATATGATTGCACTTGAATTGTGAAGAGGAAGAGCTCAAGCCAAGGATGATCTTTTGTCTAAGTGATATAAATATTATATGGTCCAAATTAAGGTACAAGTGATGAATATTCAAGTCAAATTTACTGCAATTTGAAGTGGAAGAATTTTGTTCCAAATCAGTCTAATTTTGAACTAATTAAGGAGCCTAAAGTGTGCCAAACTTGAAGCCCAAGAAGCGCCATATAGGGTCACATTTTTGGCCCATAAAATTTGCTTAGTTTCTGCCCAAAAACGTGCATCCATGAAGTGTACTCCAAGTTGCTATCAAGAATTGCTAGTTCAAGTGGGATTCGTTTCCTAAATTAATTGGGATATATTTTCCTATATTAATTTAGATATATTTTTCTATATTAATTAGGTTTTTATTCCATTACTAATTAGGATTATTTTATCAAGTTTATTTTGGGTATTATTTACTTTTCCTAGTTTAGTTTTAATTTACTTCCTTTTCCTATTTTATTAGGATTTTCTTTTCTAGTTGGTTTCTTTTCCTATTTCATTATTACTTAGAAACTATATTTGAGTAGGATTTTGTAAGGCCTATGGCCAGCCCCTATTCCTATATAAAGGGGTTATTTTCTTTACTTTTAGATACAACAATACAATAGAGATTTATGATGAATAAAAATTGAGAGATTTTCTCTTGCACTTTTGTGTGTGGCTACTATGGATTTATTTTGCAACCTTCAAGTCTACACTTTTAGGTGGTAAGGTAATTCTTTCAAATATTTAGATTACTTTTAGGTATTCAAGAAAGGCAGTAAATTCTATTTCGCTGTTGTTCTTTGTTACTCTAACGGGGGTCGGGATTCCATAATCTAGTTCTTGGGTTATTCTATACCAAAGGCGATTAGCTAGTCTAATTGTTGTTGTTAGGAGTCTCTTTTCAAGATTTTGACTTGTCTTTAATTTCTAATTTCATTCTTAAGATTCTTGATCCATTATTGAATTTAAGAAACTCTTTCTTTAATTCATTCTATCTTTATTTTTATTTATTTTTCGTTTCTAGTACTCTTTTTATTAGCTTCCGCACGTTTCTTTAAATTTCATTATCAAGTTCTTGGATCCATATCGTGAGCGTTATTGAGAGGTATCGTGATTGTTATCACTTAGCCAGTTATGTTCAAAAGATTCAAGACATAAGCAACCATAAACAGTAAATTACAAGAAAGGATTGAAAGAGTTAAGAAAAACTCGTTAGAGCATCATTCTCCATTGCTTCAGCCTTCTTCTTGTTCTCTCTAGGTTAAGAATTCCTCTAAAGATCGACTTTCAGGCCTTTATGTCATGTTCTTGAACCAAATTACCAAACTGCCATGCTTTATAAAACTGTAGAAATATTGCCCTTGTGCTATAGCTGTGGGAAGCACAACTAAAGCACCGAATTCCTGGAACTTCTGCAATGGTCGGTGTGACGCACATCCACTCCAAAACACCCCAGGATATTTTTTTTGTTCTCCCATGCGATGGTTATGTGATGGAGAGAGTTAGCTCACTACCTCAAAAATATTTTTCTTCATCAAAACTTCATTTAAAGGCTGTGCTATGGTCATGCGACGCACAACTTCCTTATGATTCTCCAGATTTTTCCTTTTGACTTCATTTTTTCTCAAGTTAACTTTCTTTGGCCCCATTAGCCTCCTATATATCAAAATAAAACCAATTAGCTCAATTCATCACATTTTTAAAATCAAATGTCACCAAAATGCATCAAAGTATGGGTAAAACATATCTAATTATGTATAAATTTGGCCTATTATCACCACCCCACACTTGATCCTTTGCTCGTCCTCGAGCAAACACAAAGCTTCAGCACGAGTCACAAATAGCAAGCAAGATCATTCACATACCCTGTCCGAAAGTTATGTACAGATATCAACTAGTATACTCAAACACCTATTATTTCGCTCATAATCACGTATTGAGAACTGAAACCTTGCACTGTACAGACTCCAATGTGCCTCAAAATCAAAGAATTGCCCCACTATCACACATGTAATGTATTCAATTAATGAAACAGGGCACTACATCAAAATAAAAAAACTCTCACGCTCAAAAAAGATTTTCACATGCACACAAGACAG
This sequence comes from Petunia x hybrida, assembly GCA_037355625.1. NCBI lineage: Eukaryota > Viridiplantae > Streptophyta > Magnoliopsida > Solanales > Solanaceae > Petunia > Petunia x hybrida. The sequence goes on along the minus strand of JBBBVM010000508.1, from coordinate 1,642,353 downwards.
TACCATATGCTTGTCCTTTTTGACACTCTCCACTAATATAGGCAGCTCATGTCAGGATCAAGCAGGACTTTTCATTTGGATGTAATGTAGGCTAATGGACGAGACTGATAATATGGCTAAAAGTGACTATGCTCCGTATGGCACTACTACAACAACATAATTAAGCTCAACAATCTCCACATTAATTTTCTCTACCAAATTTCCACTTCTCTTGTAACTTCCCAAAGATACTGAATTCTTTTTTTTTCCTTTTTATTTCATTTTTTTAATCTTTTCTTTTCTCTGTCAATTTTTTTTTCACGCCCCAAGTATCAAACACACTACAACAAATCAAGCCTTTAACCACACTTGAAAAGTGTGGCCTAAACTATCAAAAAGTGTAGCCTTTGATCAAATGCCACACTTTCCTACATAAGGCAACATTTTTTTGAGGGTAGCCAAAAGAGGCGTTGCCTTTTCCTTAAGGCAACACTTTTCATCGACCAAAGGCCATGCCTTACACATGGTTCCTATGGCAACGTTGATGCAGCCCGTGTCCGTGCTGGTCAAGTAGTGTTCGTGTCATCAAGACCGGTTACGCGAAGCCAAGCCAAGACACTGCATGATGTGCATGTTTATCTAGCGTGGCCGGGAGGAAGCAACAATTCGGAGAGTGAGTGGCTCGGTGTTAGATTTAAAGGCTATATCACCAAGCTCGAGCCCCAAGGCAACAAGCATCCGAACTCTGATGATTGACGCCGGGCAGTGAAACGGTCGAGGGCTACACTAATGTCTGAGCCATTTAATTTAATTCAGTCCTACATGGCTTAGTTTCATTGGTCGACTCTGACGATTTTACTATTTTATCCTTAGGAATTTCTATATAAACCCCTGTGCATTTCATTTGTTAAAGGCTAGTCTTTGAATATTGAGTAAGTTGTATGCTTTTGTCTCCGTCGTGAGCGAACCCCATCGTGGGAACTATCTTTAATGGAACCTGTGTCATTCAGTCGAATCTGATCAAACATTTTCTTTTTTGATCATTCGATTTGCAAGAACCGTGTTTTCTTGAGGATCGTTGCTTAATATAGGTGTTTTTTCACAATCTAACCGAAAAGGCTCCAATACTAGTTCCTTGGTTTTGCTTGGTTGAGTTGAGATTACGTCTTGCTTCTATCTTTTACCTTCCGTTTGTTTAACTTCCGCGTGTGTTCGTTGCTCGTCTAGTTTGGTTTGCACCATCTTGGTATTAGAGCACGGTTTGGATCTTTTTCTTACAAGTCAAATCTTGTTTTTTTATCTTCCTGCGTTCGTGTTTTTCAATTTCTGTTTTGTGTTCTTATTGTGTTGTTGTTTTTGTTCTTACAGAAAAAAAGTAGAAAAGAAAAAAAAATAAAAAATTTGGTTGATTGTTGGTTGTTTGGATTAAACAACCACATATTTGTTGTTATTGGCAAATGTAGAATAAGAAAACCACTGGTCGTACATCATTTGACGACAAGGGTTTTTCCTGATTTTCAGTCTGTTAGATGCCGGTGTTGAAGTTTGAAACCCCCAGTTTAAATTTTGGTTGTTATGGTTGTTTGGGGTTAAAACTGGTTGTTATCGGTTGATTTTGGTCGAGTGTTTATGTTGCACTTGGTGCACCTTCGTAAGACACTAGGGGGGGGGGGGGGTGAATAGTGTCCTTACCCGATTATCAAATTCTAAAACTTGCTTTTAACTTTCTGCGCCTAACTCACAAAGAACTAGGTTCCTTGCAAGTTTCACCTATCTCTGAAACTGAACAAATTGCGGAAACGTAAAGAACACAGAGATTTTTACTTGAAAAAATCCTTGCTCAAGGGATTAAAAACCACGACCCAAACTCTTGGGATTTAACTCTTCCACTAATGGAAAACTCGAGCAAGTTTTAGACTACAACGCAATGTAATCAAGGAACTAGAACCCCCTAGTACCTAGACCTTCACAGCCACACGTTAGCTGGTAAGGTTACCTCTACTCAACCTCAAAAGTAATCTCTAATTAATGCTTCTAACCAAGCAAATAGATTACAACTCAATAGCCTATGACAAAGAAACTAAACCAACAGACTTAACTATGAAACTGCTCCTTCAGAAGGTTCTGCTGCTTAGCCTTTGTTCTTGCACACAAAGCTTCCCACGTTTAGATTGTACTTGATATGCTCTGTTGAGATCTCTTTTGTACGTTTGAATTTGGCCAAATTAACTTGTATATATAGGAGCTAGACTTAGCCGGATCCAACTAAGTTTAGGAATCCTTTTCCTCTTTGAAATCAGTTAAAACAAGGTTACCCATATTTCCTTATTTAAAACCTAAGTTAATTTGCCTTATGTCCCAATCGATTTACGTTTAGGAACCGCGTCCTTCTCAGCACCGCTTCTAGCTTCTTCGACTTCCGGTAGGGTTGGAACTTTGACTCCACCTGTTCTTTTCTTTCCTTTTTCAGCTCTGAATTGAATATCTCATTTGAACAGCTGACCTTCTCACTTCGACTGTGAACCTTTTTGTGGTCCACTTAGCACCAGGTCCTTTGTCATCTTCAAAACTTATCCTTCAACGAATTCCCCTTTTTTGATGATGACAAACCATGTTGTCTCACCTAGGGTTTATATTCTCAAGAACCTGTAAAAATCAAACACTAACCACGAACCAGGGTAATAACAGTTGACTAAAAAATTAGGTCACAAACATATAATGAACTAATCAACATCTAACTTCCCCCTTTTGGCATCATCGAAAAGTTTTATAGTTGTCAGAACCTGCTCAACATAAATTAAGTCTAATTGACTCTAGTGCCAAAGGCAGCAAGCCAACCTGTAAACGTCAGGAACCTGTTTCAGATAATGAATACTAGCAAGTAGGATATTTATATCAACATAAGTGCCAAACCGGCTTAAACATCCAAAACAGCATTCAAATATTACAGACCAAAATATAAGATTGTCTTAAAACAGGCCATAAAAGAACCAGGAGTGGACTAGGGAAAGGAACTGGTTCAGAATTGGGGAATATCATTCTCTTTCCCGTTCCAGTTCTGCATCCAGCCTTGTATTTTCAGCATTCATCCAGGCAAGCTCATCATTTTGCCTTTCAAGCTGCCTCCTGAACCCCTCAATTCTCCTGTCTACTCTGTTGTTCCTCCTTTCCTCAGCATCATCCTCCATAGGCTCTGGTTCATCAGCAGGTTAACCATCCAACACATAGTAACAGGATTTAAGAATGTTCCTCCCAAATAAGTCATTATGGTCCAGCTCAGTCCACTTACCAGCAGGCACCCCAAAGAAATCAAAAACCTTCCCCAGAAGAAACCCATAGACCAGCGTATGTTTGCCTAACCCTATATCAGCTACCCTACCTATGTGCTTGATCATCAATTCAGGCAGATTAATACGAACCTCTCGATCTAGCAGGTCCATATAGGTCATATCCAGAAAGTTGGCCTCACTCCTCCTCTCTGACCTCTGCAACAAGTTCTTCAGCACAAATTCAAAGAGCAACTGGTAGAAGGGTTGCATTGCCTTCTTCTTAACTTGTGTAGCCCTTGCCAGTCTTGGTCTCCCTGCAAATATTTGGGTCACCTCCAAAGCAGACACACCATCTCCTCTAGCCGGCCATGAGTTCCTCATATACTCGCTATTGCCCTGAGAGGGAACACCCAAAATCTCACCCAGTTCCACACTATCAAACTGGATTACTAGCCCCTTGACTATGGTTGTCACAATTCCTTCACTCACTGTGCAATTGGAATAAAATTCTCGAACCTCTTGCTCCGTAAGCTGTCTAGTACGATCACTGAACAGGTTCAACCAACCTTGAGCTCTCAACTTAGCACCAAGTTGAGTCATACCCTCTAGCTCCAGGTCAGTTAGAATTTTACCCTTAACCATTGGTAGACCTCTGAAGTAGGCCACCCTTCTCTTCTTGTCTTCCTTGTCATCTCCAATCACCAGCTTTGATTTGGAACCTCTCCTACGAACCTCAGGTTCCTCCGCAATCTTCTCCTGCTGCTCTCTGACAGAGCCACGAGTTGCAGGTTTTCTCACATGACTCCCTATTTTTCTACTACTTTCTCCCATCCCCTCTGCATCTCCAAAACTACCCATTTTGGAACTACCTACAAATTCTCCTCCTTTCACTAACCTTCTTTTCTTCACTGTCTGTTTCTGTTCCTGAACCACAGGCCTTTTTCCTAACCTCCTCTGTTCCTCCACCACCACAACATCAGTCTCACTGGAGGAACCTTCACTAGCTTGAGGAGTGGGATTGGGCTCAGGCAACTCAACATCCAAAGGCTCAGTAAAACCTACACCTTCTACATTCTTTTCCTCATAATCATCAATATCTCTCAGATCTGCGTCATCACCTGCTACAGAACCAGAGAACAAACCAGGTTCTTTCTCAGGTTCCTTAGCAGGTTCAGTAGATTTTCCTTCTCTCTTGTCACTAACAGTCTTTTCCACCATAGGAACTGTCTCAGGAACAGGTTCCTCAACAGTTTTCTTAGTTTCTCTAGCAACAACTACTATAACTTCTGTTTCGTCAACTTTTTCAAGATTTTCTACAACTATTTCCTGCTTATCTCCTTCTACATTCACGGCATGTACTTCTAAATCTACAGGTATAGAGGGCACACTAGTATCGACAACTATAGTACCAGTAGGAGAACTAGGGTTTACCTTTTCAACTTCTTGAGCAGTTTCTTGAACCATCTCCATGATTCCTTCCTCCGTACCGGTATCTGGAACACTTTCCCCATTACTAGTTGCTTCCTCCGTCAACTTCTTCTGTCTTAGTTTTGCAAACTTTCTCGCCGTAGCCACAAAACGACTCGCCGCTAGTTGCTTCGCCTTTTGATTTAGTTTTGATATTTTGAGTTTAGGAGAAGAGAGTTGAGAATCGACTTTGGAACCGATCAACATTTTCGTTTCTTGAACAGAATATTGTGATTTTAGAGAGAGAAAATAATTTGAGAGAGTTTTAACCTTCCAAACCGATAGAAACAATGTTTCTTTGATCAAGTAGTGGAAAAGAGAAGAGTTTAGGTTTATCGGGAAGGGGAACGGGTTGATGGGATGCGAAAAAGCTGCTTTTAATTATGACGCATAGGAGCTGACGCCATCAAGGTTCAAAGAATTTGAATTTTAAAAGCTTACACTAATCCGGCGCCAAGTGAGGGTGATTGGTAACAAATTAGGCCATGTAAGACAACGTTATATTCAGTAAGTGATATAGAATGTGTACCTGAATGGCCATGCACCAGTTTCTTCATTATATCCTAGATTTCAAAAATTTGCCAGTATCTAAGTCATGAAAACATGTTCCAAATGGGTTAGCAAGCAAAACAATTAAGTTTTCATAGTAGAATCAACTAAGCAAAGTTAAGCTAAGTAAAACAAGGAAACTTCACTAGCCAATCATTGGGAGAACCAGGTGATGCATCGTTCATTGTATCTTGGTCATCCCTAGCTCAAGCCTGTTCTTTTCAAATTGTACCCTGTTCAATACCTTAGTGAAGATATCAGCAATTTGGTCCTCGGTCCTGCAAAAGTTCATAGTAATTAGGCCTTTCTCAACATTGTCCCTTAGAAAGTGATGCCTAATATCAATGTGCTTTGTTCTCTTGTGCTGGACCGGGTTCTTGGCAATGTTCACTGCACTGGTATTGTCACAAAAGATTGGAACTGGTCCACACTTGATTCCAAAGTCCTCCAGCTGCTGCTTGATCCATAATAGCTGTGAACAACATAAAGCAGCTGCTACATATTCAGCTTCAGCTGTGGATAATGCCACTGAGTTTTGTTTCTTCGTAGCCCATGAAACTAAACAAGGACCTAGGAAGTGTGCCATCCCAGATGTACTTTTCCTATCCACCAAGTGACCAGCATAGTCGGCATCTGCATACCCAATTAGATCAAAACTTCCACCTTTTGGATACCATAAGCCAAGATCTTGAGTTTCTTTCAAATATCTCAAGATTCTCTTGAATGTAGTTAAGTGTGACTCCTTTGGTTTTGACTGGAACCTTGCACACAATCCCACACTATAAAAATGACTTGTAGTTAAATACAGCAACGAACCAATCATTCCTCTGTACTTAGTTTCATCGATTGAAGCACCAGTTTCATCCAGATCTATCTTCGTTCCCGGAGCAATGGGTGTGTTCATATCTTTAACAGACTTCATATCATACTTCCTTAACAGCTCTTTGATGTACTTCTGCTGGTGGATCATTGTGCCTTCCTGAGTTTGCTTGATTTGTAAGCCTAAAAAGAAATTCAGCTCACCCATCATACTCATCTCAAATTCACTTCCCATCAAGTCGGCAAACTCCTTGCAAAGGTTCTCATTAGTAGCACCAAAGATGATGTCGTCTACATATACTTGAACAATCAGCAGGTCCTTGGCTTTCTTCCTTAAAAACAAAGTATTGTCTATTTCACCTTTTGTAAACCCATTCTTCAATAAGAACTCATACAACCTTTCATACAAAGCCCTAGGAGCCTGTTTCAATCCATACAGTGCCTTGTCAAGTTTGTAGACATGATCAGGGAACTCTATACTTTCAAAGCCAGGTGGTTGAACCACATACACCTCTTCATTTAAATAACCATTAAGGAATACACTCTTCACATCCATCTGGTACAGCTTAAACTCCATGTAAGCTGCAAAAGCAATAAGCATCCTAATGGCGTCCATTCTAGCAACAGGTGCAAAGGTTTCATCATAATCGATTCCTTCTTCTTGACTATAACCTTGAACCACCAGTCTTGCCTTGTTCCTTGTTACTATGCCATGTTCATCCAGTTTGTTTCTAAAGACCCATTTAGTACCAATGATGGACCTGTCCGTTGGTCGAGCGACCAGGTGCCATACCTTTCTTCATTCAAACTGATGAAGTTCCTCTTGCACAGCAATCACCCAGTCTGGATCCTCAAGTGCTTCACGTACATTCTTTGGTTCTATTGAGGACAGAAACGCAAAGAATGCACAGAAGTTCTTCAAAGCTCTTCTAGTAACAACTCCAGTGTTTAGATCAGACATAAGGTTCTCCAGTGGATGAGAACTTTGATATCTCCAAGGTTTAGGCTGAATCTGCTGAGTGTTGTTTCTAGGAGGATCTGAGCTATCTAAGTCTACTTCATCTTGCTCTTTAGTTCCCCCTGTCTGATTGCCTTCTAGTTCCCCCTGAGTTTGATCCTTATCGTCCTGATTACTTTTAACTCCATTCAAATTCTCAGGGTCTTCAGCAGGTTCATTCCTTGCAAGACCAATCTCCTGATCATCATCTTCTTATCTGTTTGTAACACTTTCAGATTCATCAAATACCACACGCACACTTTCGTCTACATTCAAGGTCCTCTTATTGAACACTTTATACGCTTTACTTTATGAAGAATATCCCAAGAAGATGGCTTCATCACTTCTAGCATCAAACTTCCCTAGAGGTTCTTTCCCATTGTTATGCACGAAACACTTGCACCCAAAAGCTCTGAGATATGCAATATTAGGTTTCCTGCCTCTAATCACCTCATAGGGAGTTTTCTCTAACAGAGGGCGGATAGAACAGCGATTTAGCAAGTAGCAAGCGGTGTTGACAGTTTCAGCCCAAAAGTTCTTCGATAGACCACTTGACAACAACATAGTTCTAGCCATGTCCTCCAAGGACATGTTCTTCCTTTCAACAAAACCATTCATGCTGAGGGGTCCTTGGTGCAGAGAGGTTGTGATCCACACCATGTTTATTACAATATTCTGCAAACTTAGCATTCTCAAATTCTATACCATGATCAGACCTTATACTCACTAGTTGAACTCCCAGTTTTTTCTGATTGACTCTGACACAGTCCTCGAAAATATCATATGCTTCATCTTTAGATCTGAGGAACAAGGTCCATGTGTATCTGGAGTAGTCATCAACTATTACCATTACGAACCTCTTACCTCTTCTACTCCTTATCCTCATTGGTTCACACAAGTCCATGTGAACCAGCTCAAGTGGTTTAGAAGTACTAACCACTTTTTTTGACTTGAATGAAGATCTTACATGTTTCCCCCTCACACAAGCATCACAAATCTTGATGTCATTGAACCTCTTGCTTGGCATTCCACGAACCAGGTACTTCGACACCAACTTATTCAATTGAGTCAAGCTTGCATGTCCTAGTCTCTTGTGCCACAACTGACTATCATTCTCCAGCACATTCAGACAAGTCAAATTATTCTCATGAAGAGAACCTAATCTAGCCTTATACATATTGTTTGCTCGTTTCCCTTCCATTATCACTTCACCAGTCTGCAGGTTCTTCACAAAGCAACCTACAGAGGTTAAACTCACTGAGTTTCCTCTATCACATAGTTGAGAGATACTTAGAAGATTGTGCCTCAATCCATCCACATAGAGTACATTGTCAATAGCATGATTGAGGGATCTCCCAACTTTTCCAATACCAACAATTTCACCGCTCTTGCCTCCTCCAAAAGCCACACTACCCCCTTGAAATGCTGCGAGTGAGAGAAAGTTTCTTCTATCTCCTGTCATGTGCCTGCAACACCCACTATCAAGAATCCAGCTTGGGTTGTTCCATCTCACTCCAGCCTGCAAAAGAAAATCAAGGGTTAATAACAGGAACCCAGACAAGCTTGGGTCCTTTTTTGTTATCGAATGGATGAATTAAATCTTTTCTTGCCCAGTAAGGTAAAACTGATTTTTTATTCTTTACCACTGCTCCTTTTGCAACACTGCATTCATTCTTGATATGTCCAGTCTTACCACACGAGAAGCAAGGTTTGTTGCAAGGATGTCCTACATATTTACTATTAGGGTTCCAAGCAGGTAAAGATTTCCTGTGTCCTAATCCAGTTTTACCTCTATTATGATTTTCATGCAGCCAATTCAAAGCTTCAGAAGACTTGTTCCATTTAGTGAGTCTGGTTAGCTCAGAGTTAGCTTTTTCAACCTTTTCTTGAAGTACCCGGTTCTTCTCAGTTTCCTGAAGTAGAACCTGATTTTTCTTTTTAAGCTCAGCTTCAAGGTTGATTTGAGCCTCACTAACTCCTTGCTTACCAGACATTTCTTTCAATTTTTGATTCTCAAGTTCGAGTGCAGAACCTAGCTTCTTCTCACAAAGCACCTGTTCCTTTAATTGAAGAATTTCTAATTCAAGGGCTGAGACTTTCTGATTTAGTTCAAAAACTTGATTTTCACTAGCAGTTAATTCCTTTTTAAGATCAGATTTAGCTTTTTCCAAGTTTTTATTTCTCATTGAAAACTCAGACGCAACTGACATTAGTTGGTCCTTCTCAGAAAGTGCTTGTTCCTTCTCAGACGTCAAATTTTCAATTTCTTCAATTAAAGTCAGGGCAAGCAAATTTAATTCCCTAGAAGAACAAGTATGAAGTCTAGTTTTTAGTTCATCGAGACTTACCTCAGGTGTACCATCAATCGAAGGTTCATTATCAGCCATCAGTGCTAATGGAGAGTTGTCTTCTGGTTCTTCTACTTGTTCATCACTTTCGCTCTCAGAAGGTCCCCATGTTGCATAGAACGCGTCTTTCTTCTTTCTCCTTAATGCTCTGAAGTTGTGTGGACGTTTGCTCTTCTTAGGTTCATTCTCCTTTGAAGCTCCAGACCTTTTCCACTCAATATCCCACAGTGGGCAGCCCTTTATAGCATGATCCTTCTTATTACACTTAAAACACCCTGAGTAGTCAGGATTTTTAATTATGTTGTTCTTGGCAGGAGTAGCTTTGGTTCTTCTTCTTTCGAAGCCTAAGGTTTTCGTACTCCATTGACTAAAGCCATCTCATGCTCAGATACTTCATACTTAGAACCTCCAGTTGCCTCTAGAGCTAGGTTCTTCTCCTTCTTGGGTTCCACCTTCATCCTTGACTGTTTCATAAGCTCATGGGTTTTCAGACTACCAACGAGTTCATCTAGTTCAATCTTGTCCAGTTCCTTGGACTCTATGATAGCTGTAACCTTTGATTCCCATGAATCAGGTAGAATCCTGATCACTTTTTCGACCAAATCTTCATTAGTTAGAACCATACCTAGTGGCTTCATCTCGTTCGTTATGATTGTGAACCTGGTCATCATATCCTGGATAGATTCAGATTCACCCATAGCAAACAACTCGAACTTTCTTTTCAGCATCTGGATCCTTGACATCTTTACACGTGAAGTTCCTTCACGAGCAATTTGTAGAGCATCCCAAATTTCTTTGGCAGTCTTGTATGAAGAAACTCTGTTGTATTCATCAGGACCAAGTCCACATATGATGAGCCTCTTAGCATTTGCATTCTTCTCCACCATCTTGAAATCAGCATCTGTGTATTCAGATATCTCCTTGGGAACAATTTTCTCATTAGGTGGCTGTCCAACAGTTCTGCTAGGGACAAGAGGTCCATCCTTGGTGATGATCCATAGCTGAAAGTCTTCAGCTTGAATAAAGTCTTCCATTCTGCCTTTCCACCATCCATAGTATTGGCCATTGAATTGAGAAGGCCTGTTGACAGATTGTCCTTCGGTGATTATCGGTGGTGCACTCATTGTTCAGATCCTTCTCAAGATGTTAATCTTTTTCTGAGAGAACCTGCTCTGATACCACTTGTTGCACTTGGTGCACTTTCATAAGACACTAGAGGGGGGTAAATAGTGTCCTTACCCGATTTTCAGATTCTAAAACTTGCTTTTAACTTTCTGCGCCTAACTCACAAAGAACCAGGTTCCTTGCAAGTTTCACCTATCTCTGAAACTGAACAAATTGCGGAAACGTAAAGAACACAGAGATTTTTACGTGAAAAAATCCTTGCTCAAGGGATAAAAAACCACGACCCAAACTCTTGGGATTTAACTCTTCCACTAAAGGAAAACCCGAGCAAGTTTGAGACTACAACGTAATGTAATCAAGGAACTAGAACCCCCTAGTACCTAGACCTTCACAGCCACACGTTAGCTGGTAAGGTTACCTCTACTCAACCTCAAAAGTAATCTCTAATTAATGCTTCTAACCAAGCAAATAGATTACAACTCAATAGCCTATGACAAAGAAACTAAACCAACAGACTTAACTATGAAACTGCTCCTTCAGAAGGTTCTGCTGCTTAGCCTTTGTTCTTGCACACAAAGCTTCCCACGATCAGATTGTACTTGATATGCTCTGTTGAGATCTCTTTTGTGCATTTCAATTTGGCCAAATTAAATTGTATATATAGGAGCTAGACTTAGCCGGATCCAACTAAGTTTAGGAATCCTTTTCCTCTTTGAAATCAGTTTAAACAAGGTTACCTATATTTTCTTATTTAAAACCTAAGTTAATTTGCCTTATGTCCCAATCCATTTACGTTTAGGAACCGCGTCCTTCTCAGCACCGCTTCTAGCTTCTTCGACTTCCGGTAGGGTTGGAACTTTGACTCCAGCTGTTCTTTTCTTTCCTTTTTCAGCTCTGACTTGAATATCTCGTTTGAACAGCTGACCTTCTCACTTCGACTGTGAACCTTTTCGTGGTCCACTTAGCACCAGCTCCTTTGTCATCTTCAAAACTTATCCTTCAACAGTTTACTTGAAAAACTTTGAAGCTCAGTCGTGAAACACCGTCCGTACGCCCAAAAATTGTTAGGTTTCTTAACAGTGTGCGGACAAATGAAGCTGTATTCTTAGCTTTGCTGGAGGTTAAGTTATTCCGTTTAAATTCAAAGTTTAACGGAAAAGCGACCTTGAATCATATCTTGGCTTTGGACAGTGAACAAAGTTTAAGATTGTCCATACACCAGAAAAGAAAAATTCATTGTTCCATTGAAGAAGAATGGTGAGCGTCGTTGCTAAAAGCAAAGGTGAAAAGTTTCTTGCTGAAAAGAGAAAAGTGGATAAGGATAAAACCTAGTCCGTACTGTGGACGGACCACTTTCATTCAGTACTGGAGTGGAGTACTGAGGTTTCAAAAAGAGGAAACTGACGGTAGATTCTCTTAGGTTCTCTTTCTTTCTTTGTGTTCCACTACAAAAAAACTGTGGATTACCAACAAAAAAATTGGTTGGTAAATTGATGAAATTGGTTGGCAAATTGAGTTACCAACCGATTACCAACGGATAATGATTGGTTGCTAAAAGGCTCGTTGGTAATATTTACCAACTAATTATAATTTGTTGGTAAAATTACTTACTAAATATTGGTTGGTAAACACCAAAAAAATTTGCTGGTAATTTTTTAAACTCGACCCTAGGATTTTCGATGGTATTTTTACTAACCAAAATTTGGTTGGTCTTCCGTTAGTACAATTACTAACCATTACAAAATGAGTTAGTAACTTTGGTTCTGTAGTGTTAATATCCAGTTGGTAAATGGTTGGTAAATTTAGTAACAAAAATAAATGTTGTTGGTATTCAGTTAGCAACAATACTGACGGATTATGTATTATCGGTTAGTAATTTTAATTACGAAAAGTTTTGGTACCAACACATTACAAATTTGTTGGTAAGTATGGTTGTTTAGTCTTATAAAACTATGTTAGTAATTGGTTAGAAATTTTGGCACCTGAAAAGTTTGTGGTTAGAATTTCGTCAGCAAGTTTGACTAACTAATTTAAATCTGTTGGTTAGTAATTCGATAGCAAATATTCATTTTATATATTTATTTCTAGCTTTTAAAAATTTAAAAGAACATTGAATCAAAACCGAAAACAGTAGTAATTTTATAAATCATATTATCTATCATAAAGTTAACGAAAGCAATGCAAATAGGTCTGACATAAAAGAATCTAAAATAAGTTTAATATGACTCATATCCGAAATACTATGGCATACGAGTAGGTGGTTTAGGTAAGCCAGCTACAAGGCCCGACAAACGGGCTTGGAGTATTTGATCAACTTGCTCTTGTACCTTGATGCATCTCATGTCTCATTTCTTCACGCAGTTCTTGTCTCAATTCTTCTCTCAATTCTTGTCTTAGTTCTTCTCTCATCGCTTCTCTCATCTCATGCTTCATTTCTTCCTTCATTTCTTGTAAACGATGTCCGACGCTTTCTTTCACTCGGGCATCAAAGTCAAGATCTTGAATACTAGGTGCCGAAGCGGACGATGCACCAACATGTTCGTAGAAAAGTGCCTGAGAACCAAGACCATAAATGCGTCCTCTCTTAACGCCGCCCACTTCTTCTAAATATATTTGTGAATAATCAAGTTGTTGAGGCTCACTGGATTCTTGTTCTGAGACACAGACGCAATCTTTGACATTACAGCATCCTGAAAATAATAAAATATGGTATAAATGCTATACTAATATTTTTATGTATGAATTAATGGAGGTCGGCTACAAATCCAATTTTCGATAATCAAAACCATCAAGATAAAGTTCGAGAGGCTAGTAAAGTAAACGACTCATCTAAATACATTTCACTAAGCAGCAATCAAATAAACAACACAGAACTTGTCAAAAGTAACATTTTGGATGAACAATATGGTGATATCAGGAGGGTAAGGATATTTATCATCACTTTCACAAATAATAAATAATCAAATGAATGCCCAAATGAATCTCAAAATGTAACTTCCCTGCCAACAAGGTCATTAACAGAGTCGAATGACTTAATTCTTAGAGAGTTACAAGTAATCCTATCAACTTCCACCTTAGTTGGATAAAAAAAAAACACATAGAAGAATGAAAGATAATATACTCATGGTAATTAACTCTAGTACGGCAAATCAAACTTGGGCAATCCCTATGCATTTCTAGACAAATTCCACCATGAATTCTCTTTTTGTCCCTGTGTATTAATTAACTGCATATTGGCAAGACCTTCTATCTGATTATTCAGATTCTTGATGGCAATATCAACCAATAAACGATATATGTTAGGTTACAGAGCTCCATTATGTTCAAACTTTCGTTCATGTACACGTTCAACAAATCATGATCAAGAAGAATTAGCTTTTTAACCATTTCTACTTATACTAAGTAAGAACCATCGCTTAAATCATTTTAGATCCATTGTGGTTTAAGCCAAAAACTCAACAGAAATCTTGAAAGAATTAATAATGTTCACGTCACTTACATATGTGTTCCTAGACTTCTGGTCCACAAACTCCTTGTCCGCCGCCTTGATATGTGTTTTCTTTAGCAGCTCATGTGGATAAGCTGGTCGTCCTAGATCTTTAGCCTAAAATTAAAATTACATTTACCAATTTGAACACAAGGAGTAGCTTAAAAAAAATATAATTTTACAAAATAACTGATTATACCAGTCTTCTTGCATGTTCTCGGTGAGTGACGGAGCCTCCTGTATGGCGTGAAGGGCCAGATCCTTCACCACATTTCTCACTTAATCGATTTCTTGAGCATTGTGCAGATTTGGCCTTAAAAGCCTCAGTCTCGAAGTGAGGCTTCCAACTATCCCAAATAGATGTTGGGATATCTTTGCGCTTCTGCTCAGAAGTTCTTGCTTCTGATAATAAACCCTTGTAACGTTCTGCACATTTGCTTAAAAATTTATCCTTTACAGAAGCTTCAACTGCAGCATCCCAGTAGAACCGTTTCTATTTAAAAAGATCAAAACAAAAATAATATGTGATATTAATACAATAGAAACTCCAAATGTATAAGTTCTCAATGAATAATTAGCACAAATTTACCTTAAACTCCTCCCAATAGAATTCCTTTATCTCTGGGGTAACTGACATCCAATTGTGTCCTTCGGGATCAAGTTTCTCCTTGAAAATTTTTGTGATAGCTCGAGCTACTTTATTACTCGGCTCGAACCTTGAATAAATAAAAAATGACATTATTTTTTTACTCGATTCTATGTAAAACTTTCTCATTCCTTCAAATAAATTGAATTACGTGAGACAAAATTTAAACTAAAGCACATCGGCTAAGTTGTTTCACTTGAAATATAATGTAAAAAAAAGAAATACCACAAAAAGCTTATTTCTTTCCGATAAAAAAATACAGTTTCAAGCCCTTGACAATAAAAAGCACATACTGAAATGGGAATATTAACTCAATATATAAACCATTTTGGAGTGCAATACAATAGTTCAAACACATTGGTTTGAAGAAACAAAACGAGAAAATGTAGTGACATGTAACAGTGCTAAAGCAGACTACATATCTATGGCATATGGAAGACTATATCCAGGGCACTTTCTTCGACCTACACCAAATGGCAATAGCGCAAAGTGTTAGCCTGTGACATCTATATCTTTCTCTTCAAATCTCTCTGGAATGAATTCTCCTAGTGACTCCCAATGTTGCGAGTTCCTTCCAATACTCCAAATAAATGAATGAACTACATATTTTTTGCTTCTTTAAAACTACACTTTGCATCTGTGTGAAGGAAACGAGCTAGAGGATGTATTAGCAGACCATCCAAGCGAAGCTAGAGGAGGATACACCTTTTAGTTGTCCTAATTAACAGCAATATAAGGAAGGATCCAATAACTACATATGTGGTGGAGTAAGGTTCATTTCAGGAAATCTCAAAGTTGCTGCTTTAAGAGGTGTTGGCTTGATCTATCTTCCTTGTCTTTTGGGTATTTCCTAATAAATACAATCTAGCCTAAAGGCTGCATTAATTTTAGAAAAAAAGAAGTAAGATGTGTTCCTTAAGGCTTCTTACTGAATGAAACAAGAGCAAATATTATATAAGATTTTCATAATTATTTTTGATTTCTTTTTTCCAGATAACCAAAAGGATGCACAACAATGTTCTTTCTCATGTTGTCTTCCTTTGTTGCTAATCTTCTTTAAACATCAAAAAAAAATGGCATAATACTTGTACACTTACCCGCCAACATCAATTTCAATTGGGATACGAGTGCCATCAACTGTGTTTGATGAACTATTTGACCCAATTTCATCAGTAGGTGTATCAAGCCCAGAAGATGAAAATGGTACAGACCCATTGATTGTTGCATCCGATAGTGGTGTTTCTGGTGTTGACAATTCAAGTGATACTGGTGTTTGATTAGGTGTGAAGTTCGGAGATCTCAACGTATTTGCATTCCTTCTTCCAACATATCTGCTTGCTCCACCTCCCCTAGGCATATCTGCAATTCCTAAGACACGTGTAGTTGAACAAATAATACAATTAATGAATCATGTTCCGATCTAATTAGATACACAAATAAGTAAGTAATCCATCAGACATGGCAGGTGAAAAGATAAACTTTAGGGATATATTTACTCCATCACTTCCAAGTAAAATTACTTAAACTGCTCACCCGAAAAAGTAAAACCCATAAAATCTAGACTAAAAGAAATTTATCGCCAAAATATATAATATCAGATAGTAGAAAAAATATATAAAATCTAATAGTACTAAAACATAATTCTATGTTTCAATCTAGCTCTTATTTTCACAGAAACAGAAGCACCAAAACTCTATTCACTGCCACTTGCATAATACGACTCTTCATCATCATCATTATCATCATCCTCATCCCTATCCTCATCTTCATTTGATTTAGATTCAATAGAAGGTTCTGCCTCATCATCCAAATCATCATCCTCAAATCTCATGTTTGTGGATTCACCATTTCGATCATTCAGAAGGATAGTTTCATTGTCAGGTACCACATCAAATGTTAAGCCACCTTTGTCAAACTGGAATGGTTCAACAACATCTTCTAGAGGTGATTGTGAAGACAATTGAGGTATGTCCACAATACCACGTGCTTTTACTTTGCACACAGCCCACCAGTCACTCTTATCACGTTTAGAGCTAGGATAAGCTGCATTGAGCAGCTTGCTTTGCCAAAACAAATGGTTCATACTTTTTTAATCTTCTTTTATGATTGATATCCACAAGTTTATATTGTGGATTAACCTTCATTCCTACATTTAGTGCGGGATCAAACCATTCACACTTGAATAAAACAATTTTTTTATTTGGCTCACTTCCCGGGAACTCCAATTCAAGAATCTCAGTTATCACACCATAGTAGTCACTATCATCTGTACTATAGTTGGTTCCTTTTATGCATACGCCACTGTTGTCTGATGCTCGAGAAGAACTACGGGTTTTAGTGTGAAACTTAAAATCGTTGACAACAAAACCCGTGTATGGCTTTGCTGTTCGCAACGGACCTTCTGCAAGGGCCTTGATGAATTTATTGTCTACGTGCACCCGCGCCTATTAAATAAAAAATCAATTTGAGTTTCTCATATATTAAGTAACAAATAGTAGGATGGTGTACAATTACTCACGTATCTTTTGAACCATGACGCAAAATCTTCATCAAGTTTTTTATCCACTTCCATCTCTGTAATTTGGGGAAAATTTTGACGAAGAGAATCGACAAACATCCTTTAAATCATAAGGCATCAAATTATATATTTAGTTTTTTATAATATTAATGTATAAATAAGAACAAAAGCTTGAAATCTTACTCAATATATGGGTGCACTTCTTCGCAATTTAATAAAATATAAATATGAGCTGCATCAAGCTCTTCTTCTAATAAATATCTTGACGGTTGTTCCCCAAATGCTCGACCCGGATAGGTGAATAATGAAAGATTACCATCATGTTCATCATATTCACATATACCACCATCATCATTCCGCGGTACTTTTCTATGTCTTGTATAAACATGAGGCTCAAAATAGTGTGAACAAAAAGATGAAGCCTCCTCAACTAAATATGCATTGCATATGGATCCTTCAACTTGAGCCTTATTCCTAACATTATTTTTCAACTTCCGAAGATACCTAGAAGTAGAAAATAATATCAAGTTGTTAGTCACTCATGAAGATGAAAATGAAATGCTTTAATTAATATTTTCAATGAAATCTTACCTCTCAAATGGGTACATCCATCGGTATTGCACTGGACCTGCTATCATTGCTTCATAAGCAAGGTGCATAGGGAGATGTTCCATTGAATCAAAGAAGCTAGGAGAGAATATACGCTCCAATTTGCAAAGTATTTCTTGGTTAAGTCTAGCCATATCATCCTCTCGAATTACTGTGGAAGTGAGATCTCTAAAGAAAAGGCTCATCTCAGTAAGTGTTTCCCACACTTTTAGTGGTAATAACTCACGGAATGCAATAGGGACCAATCTTTGCATGAATACATGACAATCGTGACTTTTCATACCAAACAACTTATGTTTACTCATGTCCACACACCTTTCCATATTTGAGACATATCCATCGGGAAATTTCAGATTTTTTACCCATTAACAGAACACCCTTTTTGCCTCATCGTGTATTATGTAACAAGCTTTCGGGTATTCACCATCAACAGCATGCAATTCAGGGCGTCGGCAGAACTCTTTCATGTCTTCTCTAGATTTAGCATTATCTTTTGTTTTAAGATCTACTTCCAGCACTGTGTTGAACACATTTTCGAAAAAATTTTTCTCAATGTGCATCACATCTAGATTATGTCGAATGAGATTTGTACTCCAATATGGCAAATCCCAAAATATGCTTCTTTTCTTCCAACTAGAAAACTTGCTAATTTTACCATTAACATTATCAGCCCCAAGTTCTGTTACCTTTTTTAGCCCCAATTTATCTATCTCTTTCAAAATATCAACACCTGATCGTATTGGGGGAGGATACGATGTGACTACTTTGTTCTTTCTAAATGAGTTTTTATTTTTTCTGTATGGGTGATCTAGTGGAAGGAACTTACAATGATTGTCAAACCAGGACTGTTTGCGACCTTTTGTCAAAGTAAAAGCATCTGTATTCTCCATGCAATATGGACATGCTAGCCTACCCGCGGTACTCCACCCAGACAACATTGAATATGCAAGAAAGTCACTGATTGTCCACATCAAAGCAGCTCGCATTATAAAATTTTTCTTCTTAGAGATATCATATGTGTCCACACCTATTTCACATAGACTCTTTAGTTCAGCAATCAATGGTTGCAAGAAGACATCCAACTTTTGCTTCGGGTTCTTTGGACCAGGAACTATAACTGACAAAAACATATAAGACTCTTTCATACACATCCAAGGTGGCAAGTTGTATGGTGTCACAATTACTGGCCAAGAAGAATATTGATGTCCTGTTTGTCCAAATGGTTGAAAACCATCCGTGCATAGCCCCAATCTGACATTGCGACATTCAGCTGCAAAAGATGGATGCATCTTATCAAAGTGTTTCCATGCAGGTACATCTGAACAGTGCTGCATCACACCTTCCTCAACTTCATGCTCGGCGTGCCAACGCATGTGGCCGGCAGTCGCTTCGGAAGCATATAAGCACTGGAATCATAGAGTAAGGGGAAAGTAATGCATCTGCTTGAATGGTTTCCTTTTTGAAGTAGCTCTTTGACCAGTAGGCTTATACCTGGGATGACTACAAAACTTGCAATGGGTAAGTTTACTATCTTCTCCCCATTAAATCATGCATGCATTGATACAACCGTGAATTTTTTCTATTGGCATATTCATTCCCCGCACTAACTTCTTTGTTTGATAGAAATTTTTTGTCATCACATTATCAGGCAGAATAATCTCATTCATATATTGACAAATATCATCAAAATATCTTTCAGACAAGTGGTGTTCCGCCTTGATGTTCAACAACGCGCAACAGCTGATAATTGAGAGTGTGTGTTACAACCAGACCACAATTCTTGATTTGCAGAAGCAATCATATCATAAAAATTTTGTGCTTCAGGGTTCGGAGATTCTTCCATATCATTCAGATCGAGGGATGGACCAGCGGCCTCAAGGACCATTCTATGATATAAAGTAAATTGTCCTGGTTCATCAAATGCACCCACATTGACAGTTGAGTTATTCATAGTTTGATCCCAATTTTGTATCCCTTCATGATGATCTATATTTTCTAAAACTTCATTTTCTCCATGCAAGTACCATACATGATATCCAGGTACAAAACCATCACGTAATAAATGCTCATGAACCGTATGAACATCTTAAAATTTCACATTCCGACACTTCTTTCGGTTGCATGGGCACCTTAATCTCTCACCATCCCTCCCTTCTGGATGATTCTTTGCAAATTCAATAAATTGATCAACACCTTTAATGAATTCCGGATTGTACAAACCTCCAATTAACCTTTTGTACATCCATTGACGATCTAAACTCATTTTCTTACGGACCTATTTTGAAAGTCAAAGAAACGAGAAAAATAACATAAAGTTGGATAAAAAAATGCCTCCCATGGAGTATGTCTGATTTTTTATTTTATAATTAAGTAGTAAAGCAGCCCCTTTTACAGTGTGTTCTGTTTTTTATTTTCTAATTTGTAAAATTTTCATAAACTTTTCTCTTGTAGGGTAATACGCAAGTTGCCAAAAACTATTTCTTTGATAAAAAGGTTCTGATTCTAAATTATGTATGCCCCACTCAATATAGATTTTGATTTTTCTCTCCTACTAAAAGTACAAAAAAATAGAGTAAAAAAAATATGAGACAATCTCTTCGAAGTCAGCAATATAACAATAATGATCAATATAAACTAATGAGTCATAAACAACCCTATAACACAAAATATGTATACAATACTCACCAAATGCACAAAATATGAAGAAAAGGGAGGAAAGAGTAGAAAACCTGATATTCAATCAAAACTTCTGTCTCTTCTTCACAAGGAGGCAACGTGGGTTTCTTTTGTTTTTGAGGGTTTTTGTTTTTGGGATTGATTAGGAAAATAAGAGATTGGAGGGTTTAATTTTTAGAATGAAGGGGCGGGAATGGGAATGGGAACGGGAACGTGGGTTACTTTTTGATTTCCCTCTCTTCTTATTTTTTTCCCTCTATCTCTTATATTTCCTTTTCTATATATATATATATATATATATATATATATATATATATATATATATATATATTTGGGTCTCAATTTTCTAATTTAATTTTCTTAACATAGAATGAGTTAAAAGAAAACTATAAAAAATAAATTTACCACAAACTAATAGATAAAAAATATATCACTAGATTAATATCATATCACTTGATAAGCTAAAATTTCTAGTCAAATAAGGACGTAATAAAAAACTAAAATAGAAAGTATTTTAGAAAGTAATTAAAAATCCGAAATAATTACATTAATATATCCTTACGACCACTACGTTCATATTGTCATGTAACAATATTTCTCAGTCCTAATTTATTTTGAAGAGTTTAGACTCGGGGAGTCAAATGACTTAATTTTGTTTGTGAATGGCGACATATAAAATTTTTATGTTTTTCAAATAAAATTTTATATATTTAAAATTTATATAATAAATACTATAAGTCACAATAATTAGCTATTTAAAAAGCATATAAAAAATTATAGCAAAAACAGAGTCCGTATGACTCTTGAAATTCGAAAAGTATCTATTTCACATTTCATTCAAAAATATAAAATTAAAATTTTCCTCTCAATGTGAGTTTTATTGAAAGGTATATATATGTATATATAATACTCGCATGATCAATGGATGGACGGGGGCGTCATTGACGTACGTCAAGCAGGCTATAGTGGTAGAGAAGGAGAAGGACTACTTATGAGAAAGAGGAGTTCTCTCTTTTACTCCCGAGTATTGAACCAGGATACTTTGGTACTAGACTGAGCGGGCAAAACTGGCACAGGACTAAGCCTTTAAGTTGTGTGTCCACAACTCAAAATATGTGACTTTCCAGGACGTCACGCCCATGTGTCTCTTGGCTGTAATGGTTGGGTTTGGCTCTGCTCGCGCGGTCGTGCTCCCCATCATAGTGAACCTCTCCTTGTGATCGGGATGAGGCATATATCGTCATCTATAGTAGTTACCAGGCTGACTAGATCGTTTTGTAGCTGGTTGTAGCCTTTGGCTATACGACTCGAGCCTTGTAGCACAATTAAAGTAGAGGGGGAGAACGGGAAGAGAACTCCCGTCTATATCCAATCCAACGAGAAAAGAAGCGAGTCGTTTCCGAAAGGCCAATTCAATTCTCAATGGAAATGGAATTTCTGTTTCGGATCTGGCCGGCCTTGGTAGAACTTAATTGTCTTCTATATATCTAATAGCTCTATTCGGTGTATGTTATTTAATTTTCATAACACATATGTTAATGACAAAATTTAGTAATTTTATTAAAATTGAATATAAGCTTCTATACTAAAATATATTGAATTATAAGTATATATGTTAGTTGAATTATTGAGATGCAATAAAAATTTTATTAAAATTGAATATAAGCTTCTATACTAAAATCATATTTTTATTGATCTTATCTATACATACGGTTGATGAAAGATCAATCGTTCGGTTATAGTCAAGCACTTATTTTATTCCGTTAGAGAGTTGTTACACCTCTTCATTTAAATAGTTTGAAATTTAGCTAATTTTGAAGGTCGTCATCGAACAGATACGATTGTATAGCCGCCTCCTTGCGCCTAATTAATGGAAAGTAATTATGGCGAATCTTGAATATTTTACATTTCAATTAAAATAAAAAATCATATATACAATTGAATCATATAAACTGAAAAAGAAAACACAAATACCTTTGTACTTTAACTTATGAAAAATAAGTGTAGACAAAATATGTATGCAAGTTTATCAACAAGCAAAATATGTTAATAATTTTACTAATAGAAACTGAATAATTTATTAGTATTTTGCCGACCTATAATTTACTTTAATATATTATTGGTGAACTCTAAATCTACATGTTACAATATTAACCATTATAAAAAAAATGTGCTAGTTTTTTTAGTAAATTCACAATTTTGTAAATAAAATGCTAACAAAAAATATGTTGGTAAATTTACTTATAGATAGCAATTTTTTTTGGAGGATTACCTACAAATACATATTTCATTGGTAAATTACTAACAAATTTATCAACGAACTTAGCATCTGTTGGCAACATTTACCAACAAACAAGAATTTGTTGAAAAATTTACCAATGAATTAAATGATCGTTGGTAAAATTACCAACGAAAAATAATTTAGTTACTAAATTACTAACGAATTTCCGATCAGTTAGTAAATTACTAACGAACTTTCAATCGGTTAGTAAATTACCAACGATTCAATTTTGTTGGTAATAGTTCGTTGGCAACATGTTAGTAATATGTTGCTAAATAATCCAACAAAATTTTTCACACAATTTACCAACGGATTTAAAATCTGTTGGTAATTTACCAACAAATATTTTGCGTTGGTAAAAATTCCTTAGTAATTCGTTAGTAAATAGTTGTTAAATTATGCGCCATATTTTTCCTGCTATATTTTCCAACTAAGTTTATCAGTTGGTAAAATTTGGTTGGTAATTTATTAGTAATTTGTTACTATATCCCTGAAACTTTTTTAGTTGCTAATTCGTTGGTAATTTGTTACTAATTTACTAACGGATATGGTTGGTTAGTAAAATCCGTTAGTAATACACAGTTTTTTTGTAGTGTTCGTGACTTCTCGTTAGTAGATCTCTGTAGTAAATCTTCTACTCGAGGTACTACTAATTTGTTTGAGCTTATAGGAACTCTGGCATGAAGGGTTAAATTTCAAAGTTTTGTAGAAAATTCTTGACCTCCTGTGCGCAGTTAAATAGCGTCCGTTCCATCGAGTCGAACATCAATTCACTCTTCCCGAAGAAGAAAGTGAATCTTGTCGAACTCGGAGGAACTGGAGGAAATTGATCAATCTGATGAAACCATTGATTACAAGTTCTAAGCGACCGAACCTTCAAAACTGAGTGGACCCAAGTGCCACCAAAAAAAAGTGAGGGAGGGTGTGAGGTGATTTCTTACCTTAACATTTTCTTAGTCTTTGTGTTTGCAGGCAAATGGCTGGAAACGGAGAGAAGGGTATGGATGCACCCGTGGAATCTTTGGCTGACTTCATGGCCGCGATACAATACATTAGTGCCGAGCTGAGAGGAGTGAATGTTCGAGTTGCAAATCTCGAACACGACCTAGCCTCCGAGGCCTTACAAGGGTCCGGGGCTGGAAGAAACAATTCTACTCCTATGCGACCGACACAATTTGCTGAGTTGGCCCGACGCCAACAAGTGAGAGCTGAAGTTGCTCGAAATGAGCAAAACTTGGGCATTCCTCAAGCTGATTTACCACTACCTCAAAGAGCCCGAACAAATTTAGTAGCCATTGCAAAAGAGGGTGATGTTCAAGATGAAGAGTATGTTGAAGCTAATTTTGAGCCACCGTTATATCCACGAGGTCAGGCTCAACGAGGCCGTGGAAACCTTCAAGGTAGAGAACAAGGAGCTTGTGTTGAAAGACATCTTGAATGTGGGCCGATGATTACTATGATGATTATCCAGAACAAGCTCGAGTTGCTAGAGATACTAATTTGAACAGCGCGAAGATCCCTATTCCATCGTTCAGAGGAACTAGTAATGCGGTCTAATATCTTGATTGGAAGGTTCGATTGGAATAAATCTTTGAGACAAATCAAAATGACCGATGAGAGAAACGCTGCCTATGTTATTGCTTTGTTCGAGGCATATGCTTCTACTTGGTGGGAGTCTAAAAAATGAATGAGAAAAAGGCATGCTCTACCCAAGCACCTTACTTGGGTTCAACTGAAGAGAGTGATGGATGCTAAGTATGTTATGGCTAAATATTTCCAAGAGAAACTTTAGAAGCTCTATGATTTGAAACAAGGGTCTAAACCAGTCGAAGAGTACTTTGATGAATTTGAAAAGATTTGTGTGGCTCTTGATATGGAAGAAGACAAAAAGCAAGCCATCATTCGACTTAAAAATAGGTTGAATTGAGAGATATCATCTCAACTGAGACTGCATGTGTTCCATACGTTGGATGAAGCTTTCCATGTAGCGATCAATGCTGAAAAGTGGGTGAAGGACCATAGAGCAAATCGGTATCAAGGGTACAAGTCCTTTGAACTGGAGCAAAGAATTGAAGAGTCCGAATCCTACAAATGCCAATACTGGCTGTGATCAGAAGAAACCCTTTGAGAAAGGAGTGACCAATTATAACTCCAAGGAGTTGGGAGGTAACACTAAACTTAATACTCCTAGTGCTTCATCGATTCAATGTCACAAATACAGGGGTTATGGTCACATGGCTAAGAAGTGTCCGACTCAGAAATTTATGATGTTTCTCGAAGATGGAACCATCCATGAGCAAGCGACACCTAGGAGGAAAAAGGAGAAGGAACCAAAGCTGATCATGATGAAAACGGTCACAAAGCTATTGAAGTTGACGTCCGGAAATGTTTATTATGGTTCGTAGGAACTTGAGCACTTTTAACATGGAAGAAGAGGATGATAATCAAAGAGAAAATCTCTTCCATGCGTTGTGTAGAGTAAGGGGAAAGGTGTGTTTTGATGATTATTGATTCATGCCATTGTGCTAATGTTGTGAGCCAAGCATTGGTTTCACAATTGGGACTGTCTACCTTGAAACACACCCAGTCCTAACGCTTGCAATGGTTGAATGAATGTTTAGAACTGAGAGTTGCTAAGTAGGTGTTGATTAAATTCAAAGTGGGAACTTATCAAGATGAAATGAAGTTTTATTTTGTTCCAATGGAAGATTTTCATTTGCTAATAGGGCGACCGTGGAAGTATGATAGGTGTCGCATCCTATTTTTACCCGAACCGGTTAAAGTTCGAAATAGGGTTCGACTTATTGGATAACTCACGGGTGAAGAGTTGGAGTCGCCACCTAACATATTTTTAAACTAGGCGTATTAGGGCACCTATTTTGTTTCTAGCCAATTTTACAATTAACTCCGAAACATAGTCTACGAACCAGAAATCTCGGTAAGGGTTCAAGTTAACCCGAGAGGAAGGGGTTAGGCACCTCTCAGGCTCCACCAAATGTGTTTTACCGGCCGGACTAAACAATTGGGATTCTAAGTAATTAAAAGCGGATAAAATAACTAACTAAAAATAGACGAATAATTGAATGACTATTTATATGCATGCGATAATTAAGATAAAAAGATTCCAATTTACAAATTGGCTTCTTCCTTGGAGAATTACACCTCGCAAAATTAAATACATTAGTTAGTATATTAAAATAAAATAATAATAAAATGAAAGCTGAATTAAATAAAAATAAAGAGATTTTAAAAGGTGTTTTCGGGAGCGTCGTTTTCAATATTGTTCATCCAAATGTACCTCGTAAAAAAATGAAAAATGAATTAGTACGTCAATTGATATTAATAATAATAATAAGGATAAATAATAATAATAATAATAATAATAATAATAATAATAATAATAATAATAATAATAATAATAATAATAATAATAATAATAATAAAAGGATTTTCTTGTAGTTGTTCTCCTTCAAAAATAGAACGTCGTTTCTCATCCAGTTTTACCTCGGAAAAATATAAAGAAAATAAGTTAGTATTTATGATAATAATAATAGTATAAAATATCAAGATTAATAATAAAAATAAAGTAAAGGGGGAAAGGAATTTTATAAAAATGTAGGCTCAGAATGGTGTATTGCATCAAGCAGAGGTTAAGGATGTCGGTACGGCTGCAAACACGGAGCCCGGGCCGGTTTGCCATGCCAGGTACCTTCAATCCCACCACTCCACTATCGCTTACTTTGCAAAGTGATATGCATCGTCATCACCTATTTTAGGGACACAGGGTGTAGGATTGTTTTAGTGTAGTATCCATTCGAATCAATGCATAGGCCTCAAATAAATTATCTAATTATTTTCCTTAATCGTAATTGGTATAACATCCGTCAATTCATTGTATTTTCGTCAAATTATTGTGTAGGCCTCAAATTAAAATATTTTCATAGGCCTTAATTCCATCATAGCATCTGCTCAAATAAAAAGAACCCATTAGAATGATTTGTACAGAATACTATCTTTTTAAAGACCAGATATAGGAGTTTATGCTTAGGCCAATATCAGTCCACGAAATAGGCCCGGCTATGTCAAGAAGATTCTCAAGAAACGATACAGTCAACTTTCAACAACATGAAGGAGGTGAAAATCTTCAGCTTAAGCCAAAATCCCATAGCTAGATCGATCGAGACATGCGAAAAACAAAGCAAACAAATAGCCAGTACAACAATTCCACAATAATGCAAACAACTCGAGATTTTAAAGAGAAGAGAAAGACCCCGAAGGGTTCCAAAATTGTTAACAGATAGAACCAAATGACTGGACAAAAATTATAGACGAGAGCACAGTGATAGTAGCGAGAATTCGGAGAAGGAGGAGCGACAGCTGGCTTGGTTTCTCCGGTGAGGGGATACCAGCGGCGTCGCTGCTACTCCGGTGCCGGTGATGCTATTTTCATTCCCCGATCTGCTCTGCTCATGGTGTTTCTCCCTCTTTTCGATATGCTTCTGATCTCGTTTCTATGTGTGTGTTGTTTCTGTGGTGATACGATGATGGTTGTCCGGCTAAAATTCCACCGCCGCTGCTGATAGTGGTTGTTTGGCCTCTGATTACATCTTCTAAACCCCAAACCGGATTTTCCCTATTTTTGTTCGGTGTGAGTGTATATCTCTGATTTTAGGGAGTTTGTATATGGGTGTGTCGTTGGAGGAAAAGGCCTATAACGAGGTGGTGGTGTTGTTTGGAGATGGTGAAGGGGTTGTATGGGGATGAGGGTGTTCAATGGTGTAAGGAGAGGAAATTGAAGACGGTGTGTGTATCTGCTCTTTTCGTGTGTGTTCTGTGTATGTGTGTAATTAAAAGAGATGTTTTTTTTGTAGGGATGTGTATTGATCTGTTAAAAATGGGCTGATCGAAAAGGGGCTCGTGGTGAAGCTTCTGGTCGTTTAAGTGGTGTAATGGCGTGTGGAGTACTGGTTTTGTGAGGAGAAGATAGTGGGGTGAGGATGATGGGGGCCTGTGGAGAAGAAGACCCAAAAAGTCAGTGGGGTCTGCGTATGTAGTTGTCTGATCCCTTTTTTTTGTGCGTGTGTAGTGATGTTTGTATATAGGATTGGAGAAAGAAAATAGCTGTTGGGTGATTGGAGATAATTGGGGGAATTTTAGAGAAATTTTGGGGATTAGGGAATTAGAAAAAGATTAGGAGAGTGATTTAGGGGATAACAAAATCAAGGAAAAGATTTGGAAATATACTCCTTTCAAAATTCAAAAGGCAAGGATGTATTTGGTTAGAAATTTGGTCTAGGTTCAAAGGAAAAATGTAATTAATAAATAAGATAAATATAAATAAATGAAGAATTTTGATAGGAATTTTAAAATATGGAAGAATTAATAATAAAAAAATTTGGACATTTTCGTTTTAATTGGCCAATATTCAACTTAAAGGTGCAAAAAATAAAATATAGATATACATATTGTATAAAATGCACAAATAATTATTGAATAATACTCAAATAAAATTATTTAAATGTAGATAATCACAGATAATTACTAATTTGCATAAATGATCACGAATCGATACAAATTTGACATGTAGCCTAAATGATGCAATTAAGTGATATATTATGAATGTATTAAATTGTGCAAATAAGTACAGTTTGACAAATAGCCTAAATGATGCAAAATTATGTAATATAGCCACAATTAGGTATGTAATATATAAGTAGGGGATAACGCACGTAAATGCATGGTTTCTGATGCACATTTTGCACAAATAGCTAAATTACACCTTTAAGTTAAATTATAGCCAATTTTAGAAAAGGAGGGACAAAATTGGGTGTCAACAGCTGCCCCTCTTTGCCCGGGGATGATGAAAAGAATCTTCGGGCAAAGATAGTTGATGGAGTAGCCAATTTTGTCACGACTGGTAGGCAAAAAATGATTGAAGGGGGGAAAATGGGAGTGTTAGGGTGTTTTTGGCCGAACCTCGGTCTCTGAGTTGCCTACATTTCTCGGGTTTTACGAGAATCAGGTTGTGTGTTGTTCTAGAATGGCATGTCGCCTATGTGAGATGTTTATGATGCATGATTTTGGATGTAAAGACTAAACTTATTCAAGTATGTAAAGTTTAGATTCGTGTATGCTTTGCCTTTTGGCGAGATAAATAAAGAAATGAAGCTAAGGCACTAGCGAAGATGAGATAGCTTCAATAGATCGAGCGTGGGAAAAGAGACTTATAATCGTCCTAGTTATGAAAATGTGGCGCGCTACACACCCATAAAGAGGAGTTTATATGTACACAGTTTCCACTTCATCTCGATAAATGAGTAATCTTTCCCTCGATATTGCCTTGACTGAGCTGGGGAGAATTTGAGGAGCGAGTTTTATAAATGCACACAACTCAAATAGATGGGTACGATTAGGCACGAAAACACACGTGATTGACGCAGATAGGCTTGAATAGGAAAAGTAGGCATTAGTTGTAAGGAAATGCAAAATGACATCCTAATTAGCAATGAGGCATTAGGCAGATTACTTGTGAGGGAATGAAATGATCGGCTTTTGGGCATGTCAGAATTCGACATAATAATAGGTATTTTGCAGGTAGGACAAAGGCGTTGTCGAAGTCGAGATAACATCGATAGATCGAGTGTGGTAAAATAGGCTTGTAAACTTCGTAGTTATGAAGATGTGGTGCACGACACACCCATAAAGAGGGGTTTACATGGGCACATTTTCCACTATAACTCGATAGAGGAGTCATCTTGGCCTCAACATTGTCTTGAATGAACTGAGGAATATGGAGGAGTAAAGCACGATGAATATGCACGATTCAAACAGATAGACATGAATAGGAAGGAATACGGCGCTGGTACCCAATTGGCAAGGAAAGGTTGGGTAGATCACTAGTGCGAGTGCGGAACTGTAGCTTTGAACGCTTTGGAACTCGGCAAACTAGGCAACTTGCGGGTGTAGCAAAAGCATTGACTGTAGGTTTAGGCCTTTTGAATTGGGTCTTGGATGATGCTTTGTGTGTATTTGAGGTTTTACGGTTGCATAATTGGTAGTGATTTTGGGAGAAGGTGTGAGAGTGGGGCACTGGGGTTTGTCGAGAGATCGGAGAGTCCCTATAGCAAAATCAAGAAAAATGCAAATTGAGATAAAAAATAAAGATAAAGTAAACTTCCCTGTTGAGTTGATCTCTCCTTTGTCTGTAGTCGTTTGCTTTCAAGTGCTCAGTGCTAGGGAATGTGTAACTCTCCTCTGAGGGATATTCATTTGTTAAGTGCTTCTCGTCAGGAGATAATCGCTTTATCATGCCGGGCTGTTGTCGGATCATCTTGCCAATGCGAACGCCGGATTGTATGTCCATTGCTTTTCGTCATTTAGATGTATGCTTGTCACGTCGGGCTGTATACCTGTTACAATGTCAAACTTTGCATCGGGTTGTATACCCTCTGCTATATTAAGTGCTAAACTCGACATCAGGCTGTGTACCCTCAGTCGACGCATCGGGCTGTGTACCCTAAGCTAATTTAAAATGACAAATCGATATCGGGCTGTGTGCCCTCAGTCGACGCTTCGGGCTGTGTATCCTCAGCTAATTTAAAATGACAAATCGACATCGGGTTGTGCCCCCTTAGTCGATGCTTCGGGCTGTGTACCCTCAGTTAATTTACAATGACAAATCGACATCAGGCTGTACGCTCAGTCAACGCTTCGGGCTGTGTACCCTCAGCTAATTTAAAATGACAAATCGACATCGGGCTGTGTACCCTCAGTCGACGCTTCGGGCTATGTACCCTTAGCTAATTTAAATGACAAATCGACATCGGGATGTGTACCCTCAGTCGACGCTTCGGGCTGTTTACCCTCAGCTAATTTAAAATGACAAATCGACATCGGGCTGCGTACCCTCAGTCGACGCTTCGGGCTGTGTACCCTCAGCTAATTTAAAATGACAAATCGACATTGGACTGTGTACCCTCAGTCGACGCATCGGGCTGTGTACCCTCAGCTAATTTAAATGACAAGATCGACATCGGGCTGTGTACCCTCAGCCGACGCATCGGGCTGTGTACCCTCTGCTAATTTAAATGACAAGATCGACATCGGGCTCTGTACCCTCTGTTAATTTGAATGACAAGATCGACATCGGGCTGTGTACCCTTAGTCGACGCATCGGGCTGTGTACCCTCTGCTAATTTAATGACAAGATCGACATCGAGCTGTGTACCCTCAGTCGACGTATCGAGTTGTGTACCCTCCGCAAAATGAAAGTGCAAAATTCGACATCGGGTTGTGTAGCCTCAGTCGATGCATCAAGAGTAAAGTAAAGTGCAACAAGTACAATGCTATTGTTATGTCATGTGGTGCGCTCAGAAGGCTATCGTGTTGCTATTATAAGGATTTTTCTTGAAATTTTTTAGGGGAGCTCAAAAATTTCTGCCCTAGTGTCATGTTTGCATCTTTGGAATTTTTGAGGGGTCCTAAAAAATTGTGCCCCAATTTATTATCTATGGCAGATCACCGAGAGAGGGTGGTTGCATTGTACCGAACATCAAATGTATTGGCTAGAACCTGCATTCGTCCTTTAGTGTGACGATTGGGTGTATTGATGGCTATGAGTATGTGGATATTTGCATACTCAGACTGGGGTTGGATATTTGGATTTTGTTGGATTTGGATATTGCGTAAAATGGCATTCGTCTTGGATTGTGATGGGGGTTCTCATGTTCCACGCTTTTGTTTTCGAAAGTCATGGAGCTAACTTTGATGGATTGACCTTTGTAGAAAGTGTATTTGTGGTTTGGGAGTTGGAATTTCCCTTTATTGGTCCTTTGTTGTACCACTGTTTTGGGTCGATCAGACTTTGAATCTTGTGTTTCAGTGCTGGATGTCTTGCGGTGCCATGGTATGGAATGTTTGGGTGATCAGTTTAGATCTTGTCGGATCGAATTGAGAAATGGGTATCCAGGGAGTATTTTGTCTGCTGGTTGCAATGTCATTTGATTGGGCTAAAGGAACAAAGGCGTGAGGTTTTGTTTTTTTGTATATCCCTGATTGGGTTTGAGCCTGATAGGGTTGTAGTGTAAAGTCTTGACAGAGGGGAGGTTGTTTATTGTGTGAGTTTGGGTGCAGTGTGAGGTTGTGAGTTTTGTCAGCTTCGGTTGTATAGTGATAGGATTTCTTTGTTGTGACTCTCATGCAGGTTGTACGGTATTGGGATTGTCTGAATTCTCTTGTTGTCATATGCTGATGGTTCAAAGGACTTTGTTGCAGGAGAAAATATTTTCAGCTCGGCTTGCCATTTCGGGTTTTTCGAATGCAGATTCTTGATCGATTTCAGTGTTGAAGCACGAGGCAACCTTAACAAAGTGGTGCAAGGCACAAAACCGTGTGGGCATATTAGCAAAGACTTGAAGCAAAAATGACACGCAAGCTTAAGTGAAAACCTAGACCGTGGATGACAGATTAGCGCTTGAATTTGGAGGTTGCAATAGAACGCGCAAATATCACAAGAGATTGCCCAAGTGCTTTATGTAGCAGCCAAGGCAAGGATTTTGGTCATACGACCGATGTTTGCTTAAATGGGAGATGAGGAGTTGGTTGTCAATGAAAAGTGATAAAGACATTGTGTAAGGAATATTGTGTTGTGTAACAGAAATGGATGTTGGCTTTTGTCGAATAACAGGATTTTGAGTGCATTTTTCATCCTTCCTTGCAAATTTGTCTGTCATGATGGCTATGTGTCCTCGAAGAGATACTTAGCGTCTTTCATACTTGTCAACCAATTGCTGTAATATAGTCCTCGCAACAACTTTCCTTGTTGGATAATATCTTATTGCTGAGCCGTTGAACTCGATGTAGGTCGCTCATATCATGTGTACTCTTGCATTGTTTCGTCCTATTGTAGTTGTCATCATGAGAATTCATATCACTCCAACAAAGCCTTCGACCACAATTTCTCCAAGAAGTCTATTCGCCTGTGCCTTTATATCAACTCAACCCTTGCTATGGTAAGTGTCTTGAATAACCTCATTGTCTTGCTTTATCTTTGCTAGTGATAGAGATATGCTTCCAAATATTCCAGAGGTCTCCAGGTTGGTCATATAATGATGACTTTGTCATTGTGTTTTTGTCTCTCCTTTGCAAGTTGAATTGGCTTGCTTGTTTTGGTTTTTGTGCACAAGTATTTGCTATACCTCTGTCTTTCCAATATTATCTTTCACTGGCCCTTTGAATGCTTGGAGCGAGTTGGAAAGTGCTTTGGGTCACCGTCATGTATTGTAAGCGGTGTGACTAGGTAGACAGGTGCAACAAATATGATCCTTGGATGTTGGTGTCAAAAGTCTTAAGGTGAGTCATATGTGCCTTTGAGTTTGACTAGCATTTTCTTGCTTTGTCAATTTTCTCTCCATGTGCATAGTGCTTGCTGGAACAATTGAGGTACTGTGGGCAATAAGCTCGGCAGTTTCTAATCTCTCAAACAATTGAGTGTGGACTTCGGCTAGTGGAGTGTAGTTTCTTTTTCAGTCTTTGGTTTGCATCAGGATGAGGCCTAGGAGGGTATGGTGGAGCATTTTGATAGTCGGGTTGAGTGTTTTGGTGGTATGGCAGATGATTTGGTGCTGGGATGTGGAATATATGTCGAGTGGGCTGAGCGGGATATTTAGGTGGTATATGAGGGTAGGGATAAAATGGTGGCGCTGTTTGATAATAGTGGTTGAAGGTAGGGTCTTGAAGGGCTGCGACAAAAGAGACTTCATCTTTCTTGTTGAAAATGCTCACATTTCCAGACTGGCAAGCCTTATTGGTAGTTTGTAGAGAGAGGAGAGAGCTGGTGGGAATTGCTGTGAAAAACTCCCTTATTTAGGAAAATCTCTGACAAGTGCACTTGCTTAACCATATCTTTTCCCTTGGTATTCAACTCGAGCCAACCTTTTGGGTAATAGGCTTTTGAGTTTGGTAGGTGAATTAGAGACAGTTTGGTCATGAAAAAGATTTTAGATGTCAAGATTTGGGTGAGAGCAGGGAGAGGAGGTGCCTTGGTAGGAGATTGAATTTGGAGAGAGAATCCATAGGTAGAAAGAGACTCAGAACAACAGACGAATTCATGCAATGCCCATATATCAAATAAGAAATGTATCCTGTAATGTGAAGGACTGTTTTACGCACGATGATTTGAAAAGCGCTTTGTGCCACATGCATCGTTTCGTTTGCTAATAAAATGCGGAGTTTAAAAGATAACATTGCAATTATTGGACTTTTGTTACATTGGCTGATATTGAAGTAGTACAAAAGGTAAAAAACATTGCTAGGAGATTAGATCATGGCCAAGCGAACATCTTTCATGCTGATCCTTACCTAGAAGATTCTTCTTCTCCTTCTTCAGACGAGTCTTCCTCGGACAAGCTTGCCTCTGATGAATATCCTTGGAAGATGATATTTTCTGCATCAGTCAAGAGCTGTGATATGTCAAATGTAAAGTTCTTCAACATTTCCCAAGGATTTCTTCCTTTCTCCTCTATTCCCTTATTTGCCACATAGTTCATCCCCTCTCTAGCCCGTACGCCGATCGACTCTATGCGTTTTGTCTGGAGCTCTGCCTTACTGTGCCATTTGCCTTTTTCTTCGTTCTTTGCTTCGACGAAACTTTGGTTCTTTACTATGTTCCCTTGTGCCCTTGCCAGTTGTTTGTGTAACCTTTTGTACTCAGATTCTAACTCATCAGCATTTCTTTTCCTTTTTGTTGTTGCACTTGGTTGAATTGCCCTTGCTATGTCTTTCCTAAGTCAGTCTGGATAGTCTTCATTATAGCCAGCGTCAAACCAGTCTCGTCCAATGGTCTCGAATCCCAGTCGTTGCCTTTCCTTCCAAAGTTCCATTATCTTGTCTTTGAACGGAATCACTCCTTCGAGAATATTTGCTTTGAAACTTCTGATGTCTGCAATTTAGGGTACAATCTGTTTCCTTCCTACTTGTCTAAGTGCCCTTAAATGAGTGTATGGGTAAGCTCCTCTAAAGCCCACTAAGATGAGAAATGAGTCTTTTTCGGATCTTGTGATTGTGCTGGGAAAGTAATCAAACATCCATTGAATGTTTTCACGTATCAGTTGATAGAACATGTGGTGCCAACCATCGACGGTTGTTGGTCGGTCCCACTTCTCGAGAGCGTTGTCCATACGAGCGGTATGAGTCAAGATGTAGTTTTCTCTTGGTATGGCATGGAAAGCTTGGTCTGTGCTAGCCGTCCTTTGCAAATGCTCCATCAGCCAAATTTGTAAAAGCAAATTACAACCTTCAAAGAAACCAGCGCCCTTCTTGCATCTTTCTAGAGCGCGGTTCATCTCTGCGACGATCATAGATACCAATGTGTACTTCTTGTTAATGTCTTTGAGTAAGGTATCAATAATTGAAACCATGTCGACATCAACTCGTCCTTTGTGTTGTGGAAACACGACAGTCCCTATAAAGCTGGTGACAAAAGCAAGTATCCTCCGCTCTTGCCAATCTGCCTGGTCAATGCTGAAATAGCCTTCAGATTCTTGAAATGCTTCTCCATACCCAAATTTGATGTAGAGAGAAATTAGAGAAATTCCAGATTGCCTTATACTGTCTGTGCATAATTCGGGCTTAAGCCCTACCATTTCGAAGAAACTCTCTGGTGTAATGCTCTTAGGGGTCGTTTGGTTGGCTATGTATTAAAA
Source organism: Petunia x hybrida (assembly GCA_037355625.1). Classification (NCBI taxonomy): domain Eukaryota; kingdom Viridiplantae; phylum Streptophyta; class Magnoliopsida; order Solanales; family Solanaceae; genus Petunia; species Petunia x hybrida. The sequence continues at coordinate 1,606,882 of JBBBVM010000508.1, read as the reverse complement.
CAATACCAGCACAAAATCCAGCACTAAGTTAGTACCATGTTTGGTTAGTTTGGAGAGATTTTAATGTTTGGTATAAAATTAGTGCAACGTTTGGTTGCGTTTTTGTATATTCCGCATTATTAATGCCCGCATTATTAATGCGGGAATCTATGTATTATTTTATGCGGGGTAGAAGGTGGTATTACTAATGTGGGTATTAATAATGCAGGTATTAAAATTTAAAATGACAAAATTAACCCTCATAATAGTAAGAATATTTTTAAATTATATTTAAGGAATAACTAAATATTTTAAATTATAACATTGTATATTAATTTGTAATATATTAGTGATTCAAGAAATAATCCCTACGTTATAATATATGCATAGCTAATACCTACATTACTAATACCCACATTATTAATACCCGCATTACTAGTACCCGCATTATTAATACACACATTATTAATACACACATTGCTAATACCCGCATTACTAATACGTACATTGTTAATACCCGCATAAACTCTATCTCAACCAAACGACCCGTTAGGCATCAAGACTTCTTCACTTTCAAATGATAATTGAGTTAACCCGCTTCTACACTCCCAAAGTGAAAGACTGCTCAGTCTGCATCCCAATAATGTACTGCTGCTTCTATCATCCCTTCCACTGCAGTGTGCTCCATTAGTGAAATCATATTACCCAACACCATTTTGACTCGGTCTTTTTGATCTATGCTTAGGTTTCCCCACCGATCTCTAAGAAACTGAGGGATTTCAGCAACCATGTCAAATGTTCTAGTGTCCACGATCTTTTAAAAAAGGCGAAGGATTATAGAAAAAGGGAGAAGAAAAAATGACTGAGATTCGCTTTATTGTGAGCAAACTGATCAATGTGTGGCACAAGCTTTTGAAAACAATACAATAAAGGATATGAAGAGATGTGTCGTTGTGGTTTGAGAACCCTTTGGAAACTTTAGATGGAAGTTGCTAATGGACCTCTGACATGCCAAAGATGTCAAGTATTTATATAATGCTTAAAGGATAAACGTGCTTTATGTGTCATCCCATTTATCGAGCGGTCATTTCTGCTTCGAAATGGGCTTTTAATGCCTCGTCGGTTACTATTTAAGCCTTTGAATAGCATTGAATACAGAATGATTCCAGTCCCTTGGGATTAAACAGTCGTTTCTGATTCAATTTGGGCTTTTAATGCCTCTTAGATTACCTTCGTGCCTTTGAATGGCATTGAATACAGAATAAGTCTGACTGTTTATGAATAAACAATCATTTTTTATCCAATTTGGGCTTTTAATGCCTCTTAGGTTACCTTCATGCCTTTGAATGACATTGAATACAAAATAATTCTCATAAACAATCATTTCTGATCAAATTTGGGCTTTTAATACCTCTTAGGTTACCTTCGTGCCTTTGAATGGCATTGAATACAGAATATATCTGATTGTTTATTCATAAACAATCATTTTTGATTCAATTTGGGCTTTTGATGCCTATTAGGTAACCTTTGTGCCTTTGAATAGTACAAAATGCAGAACAATTCTGAATGTTTAATGAATAAATAATCATTTCTGACTCAATTTGGGCTTTCAACGCCCATTGGGTAACCTTTGTGCCTTTGAGTAGCACTGAATACAGAACAATGCTAATAAACGGTCCATATTTGTACGTTCGATCTTTTAAACAAATGCAGATGAATCATGTTCAACGCTCCTTGGGGTAAAAAAATCCGTTCAGATTGTTTGAACAAGTTGGCCTATTGGACTTGAGAACAAGTCGACTAATGATAAGTCATGATGTATGATTCCTAACGCCTCTACTAAGGAATGGAGTTAGCTAGACCGGGTTTTATTATCCTCCCAAGCGGACGGCTCGGGGGTGGGAACGTCTCGGACCAAATAGATTCCAAGTTGTTCCCCCTAAAGGAATTTTTATGTGAGGGAAGAGGTGGTTATAACCGCCGTGTTTTTAACACACGATTTAGAAAGTTGCCAGGAGTAGTGGAAGGTATGTATGCACAAGTTAAAAATATACGAGTTTTGAAAGAAATGCTCAAGTCAACCTCGGGAGTGGGAGTAAAACTAACACATAAAACAACAAGTCAGTATTGAGATAATAATTTTCATATGCAAAACATATCATTTTTTATAATGCAAGGAACCTCTTTTGTGCGGAGGTAGACCTAACAAGATCAATACAAATAATATGCATGATTGGCGTCATATGATGACGCTTTTGAACAAAAATGGCTAATGGACTTTAACATACCAAGGATGTTAAGCCTTCCTAATTTTGATTATGGTATTTAAATTTAAAGTTGAACGTGTATTTTGGGTCATCCCATTTGTTCTCATAACCCAAAAAAATGAATGGAAAATAATTTTATAAATGTAGAAATACCACATTTTCTCTTTTATGATTTTGTTTACATAAAAGTAGACAAAATTAACTTTGTTCATGACCCAAAAATAATTTTATAAAATAATTGGTTTTGTTGTATAAATATAGAACAACGATTTTAGGTAAATAGAAATAAATAATTTGTTTTGTTACACAAAAGTAGAAAAAATTAATTTAAAGTCTAAGTCTTTGTGACTTGTGACAACCTCCAATCAAAATAAATAATTAGATGATCCACACTTTTGAGAACAAATAGTCTACATTAGACACGTTCAATTTTAAATAAATGCACACTAGCACATTTGAACGTCCCTTAGGGTTGGAAACCCGTTTGGTTCGTTCAAATATGGTGAACTAATAGACTTAGACCTGAGCCAAAGTCAAAATGGTCCTAGATATGACATGATGAATGATCCCTAAAAAGAGTCTTCACTAAGAGTTGACTAATCTAGACAAGGACATGGTTCCCCTAGGCAGACAACCAAGGGGTGGGAACGTTTGGAATTGTTGGTTATACCACGGACCAACTAGATTCCAAACCTTTCCCCCTAAAGGGTTTTTTGAGAGTGAAACGGCCGTGAGATCCACGTAACCGTTTATGGTGTGTGCAAGTGTAAAGCCTTCCAGGAGTGGAGGAAGTGACATGAAAAATAACAAAGAAAATACAACCAAGCAATTAAATAATAGAGCGCCAAAATTCAAAAATTCAAAAGTAAACCTTAATCCTGTAAAAAAGGAAAGGAAGAAAAGTTAGTATTGAAATAAATGGAAAGAAAATGAAGCAAATAAAGAATCCCAATTTAAAGTCCGTTATGGTTTGAACATTGATATCCCCAGTGAAGTCGCCATTCTGTCGCATCCTATTTTTACCCGAACCGGTTAAAGTTCAAAATAGGGTTCGACTTATTGGGTAACTCACGGGTGAAGAGTTGGAGTCGCCACCTAACATATTTTTTAACTAGGCGTATTAGGGCACCTATTTTGTTTCTAGCCAATTTTACAATTAACTTCGAAACATAGTCTACGAACCAAAAATCTCGGTAAGGGTTCAAGTTAACCCGAGAGGAAGGGGTTAGGCACCTCTCAGGCTCCACCAAATGTGTTTTACCGGCCGAACTAAACAATTGGGATTCTAAGTAATTAAAAGCGGATAAAATAACTAACTAAAAATAGACGAATAATTGAATGACTATTTATATGCATGCGATAAGTAAGATAAAAAGATTCCAATTTACTGATTGGCTTCTTCCTTGGAGAATTACACCTTGCAAAATAAAATACATTAGTTAGTATATTAAAATAAAATTATAATAAAATGAAAGCTGAATTAAATAAAAGTAAAGTGATTTTAAAAGGTGTTTTCGGGAGCGTTGTTTTCAAGATTGTTCATCCAAATGTACCTCGTAAAAAAATATGAAAATGAATTAGTACGTCAATTAATAATAATAATAATAATAATAATAATAATAATAATAATAAGGATAATAAATAATAATAATACTAATAATATAAAAATAATGAAAATAATAATAATAATAATAATAATAATAATAATAATAATAATAATAATAATAATAATAATAATAATAATAATAAAAGGATTTTCTTCTAGTTGTTCTCTTTGAAAAATAGAACGTCGCTTCTCATCCAGTTTTACCTCCCAAAAATATAAAGAAAATAAGTTAGTATTTATGATAATAATATTAGTATAAAATATCAAGATTAATAATAAAAATAAAGTAAAGGGGGGAAAGGGATTTTATAAAAATGTAGGCTCAGAATGGTGTATTGCATCAAGCAGAGGTTAGGGATGTCGGTACGGCTGCAAACACGGAGCCCGGGCCGGTTTGCCATGTCAGGTACCTTCAATCCCACCACTCCACTATCGCTTACTTTGCAAAGTGATATGCATCGTCATCGCCTATTTTAGGGACACGGGGTGTGGGACTGTTTTAGTGTAGTATCCGTTCGAATCAGTGCATAGGCCTCAAATAAATTATCTAATTATTTTCCTTTGCCGTAATTGGTATAACAACCATCAATTCATTGTATTTCTGTCAAATCATTGTGTAGGCCTCAAATTAAATATTTTCATAGGCCTTAATTCCCACATAGCATCTGCTCAGATCAGAAGAACCCAGTAGAATGATTTGTATAGAATACTATCTTTTTAAAGACCAGATATAGGAGCTTATGCTTGGGCCAATATCAGTCCACGAAATGGGCCCGGCTGTGTCAAGAAGATTCTCAAGTAACGATACAGTCAACTTTCAACAACATGGAGGAGGTGAAAATCTTCAGCTTAAGCAGAAATCCCATAGCTAGATCGATAGAGACCTGCGAAAAACAAAGCAAACAAACAGCCAGTACAAAAATTCTACAATAATGCAAACAACTCGGGATTTTAAAGTGAAAAGAAAGACGTTCCAAAATTGTTAACAGATAGCACCAAATGACTGGAAAAAAATCATAGACGAGAGCATAGTGACAGTAGCACGAATTCGGAGAAGGAGGAGCGACAGCCGGCTTGGCTTCTCCGGTGAGGGGATACCAGCGGCGTTGCTGCTATTCCAGTGGCAGTGATTCCATTTTCATTCCCCGATCTGCTCTGCTCATGGTGTTTCTCCCTCTTTTTGATATGCTTCTGATCCCGTTTCTATGTGTGTGTTGTTTCTGTGGTGATGCGATGATGGTTGTCCGGCTAAAATTCCACCACCGCTGCTGATGATAGTGGTGGTTTGGCCTCTGATTACATCGTCTAAACCCCAATCCGGATTTCCCCTATTTTTGTTTGGTGTGAGTGTATGTCTCTGATTTTAGGGAGTTTGTATATGGGTGTGTCGTTGGAGGAAAAGGGCTATAACGGGGTGGTGGTGTTGTTTGGAGATGGTGATGGGGTTGTATGGGGATGAGGGTGTTCGATGGTGTAAGGAGAGGAGATTGAAGACGGTGTGTGTATCTTCTCTTTTCGTGTGTGTTCTGTGTATGTGTGTAATTAAAAGAGACGTTGTTTTTTTGTAGGAATGTGTATTGATCAGTTGAAAATGGGCTGATCGAAAAGAGGGTCGTAGTGCAGCTTCTGGTCGTTTAAGTGGTGTAATGGCGTGTGGAGTACTGGTTTTGTGAGGAGAAGATAGTGGGGTGAGGATGATGGGGGCCTGTGGAGAAGAAGACCCAAAAAGTCAGTGGGGTCTGCGTATGTAGTTGTTTGATCCCTTTGTTTGTGCGTGTGTAGTGATGTTTGTATATAGGATTGGAGAAAGAAAATAGCTGTTGGGTGATTGGAGATAATTGGAGGAATTTTAGAGAAATTTTGGGGATTTAGGAATTAAGAAAAGATTAGGAGAATGATTTAGGGGATAAGAAAATCAAGGAAAAGATTTGGAAAAATACTCCTTTCAAAATTCAAAAGCCAAGGATGTATTTGGTTAGAAATTTGGTCTAGGTTCAAAGGAAAAATATAATATAATAAATAAGATAAATATAAATAAATGAAGAATTTTGATAGGAATTTTAAGATATGGAAGAATTAATAATAAAAAGGATTTTGGACATTTTATTTTTAATTGGCCAATATTCAACTTAAAGGTGCAAAAAATAAAATATAGATATACATATTGTATAAAATGTACAAATAATTATTGAATAATACTCAAATAAAATTATTTAAATATAGATAATCACAGATAATTACTAATTTGCACAAATGATCACGAATCGATACAAATTTGACATATAGCCTAAATTATGTAATTATGTGATATATTACGAATGTATTAAATTGCGCAAATATTCACAGTTTGACAAATAGCCTAAATTATGTAAAATTACGTAATATAGCCACAATTAGGTATGTAATATATAAGTAGGGGATAACGCATGTAAATGCATGGTTTCTAATGCATATTTTGCACAAATAGCCAAATTGAACCTTTAAGTTAAATTATAGCCAATTTTAGAAAAGGAGGGACAAAATTGGGTGTCTACAATAGGTCCGTTGTCCATAATGATCGAGTCAACACTTACACTGCTAAGCTCGAAGGCGAGACTTTCACACCCAAGCCTCTGTCTTAAAAACAAGTCAGTGAGGACTATAAACGAATGAGAGAGCTAAAAGGAGCAACCAAAGCTAAGTCTCCGGTTCGGATACAAATTGTAGCCGATGAAAATGCTAAAATACCGCCCGTGTCAGGTAATATGACACGACCCGAAATCTGGTTAGGCCGTGCGGGCACCCGACATCCTCCCCTAGACCCGTCGGGCGAACCCTTACAAATAAAATCAGGAAAATAAATATAACAATTCACGAATAAGGGAAAGATTTAAAAAAAAAACACAGACATACTGATACCTCTAAGTTGTACAAAAGAAATTACAGCTGACTACCCAACATACTAGGTTTAGGGCTATCCAGACTAGACATCTAAGAGTACAAAAGAACACAGATACCTCTTGAAGGGAGCAGAATGCAACTGAAATAATAAACAATAAACTGGTGGCCATCCGGAATAAAGCTGGCTCACCCTGACAGCTGAAGTCGTCTTTGCTCCTTCACAACGTGGCCAGCTCAATCCTGGAGGGAACCTGCCGAAACGAAATAGATAGACAAAAAACAAACAACAAACAAGGGTGAGTCAAAAGGACTCAATAAGTGGGGAAGACTAGCCACCTCAAAGAATAGGATAGCTAGCCAGGGAGAAAAGAAACAGATAAATAAAATTCCTCTTATTTAAATTATGAAAAGGCAGAGCCAAATAATAACTAGAAACACGTATGGAATCACAAATTCATTAAATCCAGGAATGTAAGATAGCCAGAACATATAGGTATCCCGAACATATTAACAATCAGAAATACATCCTGTTGCGGCGTACTACCCGATCCATATATTCATCCTGTTGCGGCGTGCAACCCGATCCATATATTCATACTGTCGCGGCGTGCAACCCTATCCATATATTTATACCGTTGCGGCGTGCAACCCGATCCATATATTTATACCGTTGCGGCGTGCAACCCGATCCCTGCAACTCAGAATACGAGCCAGAAATACATAGGCAAACTGAAATATGTCCACAATATGGTATACATACCGCATACACAAAACACAGCATGATAGTCACACAATAGTCAGCACGCGGTGTAATGAAATGGGATGAATGCAGTATGATGCAATGGTGTCACATGTGCCAAATAGATGGAGCGGAATCCTCCTGCTCCGAGGGCGGAATCCTCCTACCCTCAATATGATGCAATGGAGCGGAATACTCCTGCTCCGAGGGCGGAATCCTCCTACCCTCAATATGATGCAATGGAGCGGAATCCTCCTGCTCCTAGGGCGGAATCCTCCTACCCTCAATATGATGCAATGTAATGCATATGAATGCAATATGGTGCAATAATAACCCTTCACCGGCGCGGGACTCTCGTCGACAGCCGGGAAGTGTATGTCAACTCACAGCCAAAGTACCGTGCTCAGATCCTCAATGCACTACCAATAACGGGACATAACATATAGTATACAATGTAAATCCAAAGATAAGGCGTAATGAGTACGCCTATCGGCAGCTACATACGTAAGGAACACGTTGTAAAAAAATCCACGAGGCCAGGTGCCTCCAAAGATGACACGACCCAGAATCCGGCTAGGCCGTGCGGGCACCCGACATCCTCCCCTAGACCCGTCGGGCGAACCCTTACCAATTAAATTAGGAAAATAAATATAATAATTCATAAATAAGGACAAGACTTTAAAAAAAAACACAGAGATACTGATACCTCTAAGCTGTACAAAAGAAATTACAGCTAACTACCCAATATACTAGGTTTAGGGCTATCCAGACTAGACATCTAAGAGTACAAAAGAAGACAAATACCTCCTGAAAGGAGCTAAATGCAGCTGAAATAATAACCAATAAACTGGTGGCCATCCGGAATAAAAGCTGGCTCACCCTGACAGCTGAAGTCGTCTTCGCTCCTTCACAACGTGGCGAACTCAATCCTGGAGCGAACCTGCCGAAACGAAATAGATAGACAAGAAACAAACAACAAACAAGGGTGAGTCAAAAGGACTCAATAAGTGGGGCAGACTAGCCGCCTCAAAGAATAGGATAGCTAGCCAGGGAGAAGAAACAGATAAACCAAATTCCTCTTATTTAAATTATGAAAAGGCATAGCCAGATAATAACTAGAAACACGTAGGGAATCACAAATTCATTAAAACCAGGAACGTAAGATAGCCAGAACATATAGGTATCCCGAACACATCAACAATCAGAAATACATCCTATTGCGGCGTGCAACCCGATCCATATATTCATCCTGTTGCGGCGTGCAACCCGATCCATATATTCATACTATCGCGGCGTGCAACCCGATCCATATGTTTATACCGTCGCGGTGTGCAACCCGATCCCCGCAACCCAGAATACGAGCCAGAAATATATAGGCAAACCGAGATATGTCCACGACATAGTATACATACCGCATACATAAAACACAACACAATACACACAATAGTTATATGCGGTGCAATGAGATGGAATGAATGTGGTATGATGCAATGCAGTCACATATGCCTGATACCTATCTCCGGTGCGGGACTCTGATCGTCTACCAGGAGATATATGCAATAATGACCTTTCACCGGCTCGGGACTCTCATCGATTACCGGGAAGTATATGCAATGATGACCCTTCACCGGCTCGGGACTCTCATCGATTACCGGGAAGTATATGCAATGATGGCCCTTCACCGGTGCGGGACTCTCATCGCCAACCGTGAAGTATATGCAATAATGACCTTTCACCGGTGCGGGACTCTCATCGCCAACCGGGAAGTGTATGTAATGCTCAAAACCAGAGTGCAATGCTCATATGTTCAATGCAATACCAACGACAGGGTATTTTGGTATAACATATAATATACAATGTAAATTCAAAGCTAGGACGTAATGAGTACGCCTATCGGCAGCTACACACGTAAGGAAACACGTGGTAGAAAATCCACGAGGCCAAGTGCCTCCAAAGAAATGGATATAAACACTTACCTTGTTACAGAGTTAGCACCGCCACTCAATAACCGCTTTGTCCTTTGGTTTCATTGCCAAACGATCCCACTCTATTCAATAAGCAGAAAAATATATCAAATTAGGCCAAAGGCTTCATTCCTCACATCTTAGGGCAATCCAGGTAGGAACCTGATACCCTATTGGCATACGCAATACGCAGGCCAGGCCTATGTACAGGGTTTATGGTCACATGACCAAACCCTAAATAAATTACGTTTATATGTTGCCCATAACTCACTGAGTACGAATATATAATCAATTTCATTATCGAGGTCCATTTGACCCTTTAAACTATTAATTGAACTTATTAAAACGATGTCTAATATTCCAAGTTTTACCGTTAAAATATATTTAAACACACGTAATAAACTCAAATAATATATTAGGATCATTACCTGAATATTCCAGGGTGAAAATTCTACTTTTCTCCGGCCCCTTTTCTCATTTTCTGGCATTTTTGAAACGAAGATACACAGACCTTTGAATGGGTTAACATGATTCAGTCGATAATCACCTCTTCGATATACCTTTCAATATAGAACAGGTCGATGGAACTAAGAATTAACTTACGCTTCAGCAACGCCTTAGAGATTTAATATTATGATTTGACATCAATTGGAGGAAGACTAGGTATCAGGCATATGTGACTGCATTGCATCATACCACATTCATTCCATCTCATTGCACCGCATATGACTATTGTGTGTATTGTGTTGTGTTTTATGTATGCGGTATGTATACTATGTCGTGGACATATCTCGGTTTGCCTATATATTTCTGGCTCGTATTCTGGGTTGCGGGGATCGGGTTGCACACCGCGACGGTATAAACATATGGATCGGGTTGCACGCCGCGATAGTATGAATATATGGATCGGGTTGCACGCCGCAACATGATGAATATATGGATCGGGTCGCACGCCGCAACAGGATGTATTTCTGATTGTTGATGTGTTCGGGATACCTATATGTTCTGGCTATCTTACGTTCCTGGTTTTAATGAATTTGTGATTCCCTACGTGTTTCTAGTTATTATCTGGCTATGCCTTTTCATAATTTAAATAAGAGGAATTTGGTTTATCTGTTTCTTCTCCCTGGCTAGCTATCCTATTCTTTGAGGCGGCTAGTCTGCCCCACTTATTGAGTCCTTTTGACTCACCCTTGTTTGTTGTTTGTTTCTTGTCTATCTATTTCGTTTCGGCAGGTTCGCTCCAGGATTGAGTTCGCCACGTTGTGAAGGAGCGAAGACGACTTCAGCTGTCAGGGTGAGCCAGCTTTTATTCCGGATGGCCACCAGTTTATTGGTTATTATTTCAGCTGCATTTAGCTCCCTTCAGGAGGTATTTGTCTTCTTTTGTACTCTTAGATTTCTAGTCTGGATAGCCCTAAACCTAGTATATTGGGTAGTTAGCTGTAATTTCTTTTGTACAGCTTAGAGGTATCAGTATCTCTGTGTTTTTTTTAAAGTCTTGTCCTTATTTATGAATTATTATATTTATTTTCCTAATTTAATTGGTAAGGGTTCGCCCGACGGGTCTAGGGGAGGATGTCGGGTGCCCGCACGGCCTAGCCGGATTCTGGGTCGTGTCAAAAGAAATGGATATAAACACTTACCTCTTCCAAAAGTTGGCATTGCTAATCAACAACCGCTTTATCCTTTGGTTTCATTGCCAAACGATCCTACTCTATTCAATAAGCAGAAAAATATATCAAATTAGGCTAAAGGCTTCATTCCTCACATCTTAGGGCAATCCAGGTAGGAACCTGATACCCTATTCGCATACGCAATACGCAGGCCAGACCTATATACAGGGTTTAGGGTCACATGACCAAACCCTAAATAAATTACATTTATATGTTGCCCATAACTTACTGAGTACGAATATATAATCAATTTTATTATCGGGGTCCATTTGACCCTTTAAATTATTAATTGAACTTATTAAAACGATGTATAATATTTCAAGTTTTACCGTTAAAACATATTCACACACACGTAATAAACTCAAATAATATATTAGGATCATTACCTGAATGTTTCAGACTGAAAATTCTACTTTTCTCCGGACTCTTTTCTTATTTTCTGGCATTTTTTTTTTCTTCTGCGCCATTTTGTTTTTCTCTGCTCTGAAATCGTTGTTACTGCTTCTGCAATAAGATTAGCATATATGCACTTACGCATATATGCTAAACCGCCTAACCTTTTTATTTTGTCCTTTTCTATTATTTTTTTTGTTTTCTTTTATCTTATTTTCTTTTGTTAACGAAAATTAAAACGGTACCCTACGATATTCAAAATAATTTCAACTTTTGCATACAAGTTATAAAAAATATATGTAACATACTCGCGAAGGCGGATCTCAAATTGGACTCCCAAAACTCAAGATGCGAATTTAAATAAAAAAAGTCAAATTATTTAACTTTCGGCATTTTAGCGGAAACTAACCGAACAACATCGAAATTCACTTTCGAAAGTTTACAAAAATCACAAATAATCATACGAACCTAACGGCGCTTTCAGATTTCGAATCGGAGCTCCTTCGGCAAAACCGAGCTCGAAAATCTCTTTTTAATATTTATTGCCAATAAAAACTGAAACCTTCTTCCGATGCCTACCAAACGAGGTCTGATTTAGCTCAAATTTTACAGACAGGTCCTAATGGACATTATGAATATTTTAAAATTATCGGCACGCCAATCGGAGTCCTAACTTCAGAAACGACTGACCGAGGTCGTTTCATTCTCCTCCATTTAAACTCTCGTTCGTCCTCGAACGAGCCTAAGTCTAAAGCAAGATTCACGCAGATAGCAAGAGAACTTACACAACTTTCATAAACTATTCCACGGATATTATCTCATGATTACACAATTAGAATTATGACACGCACATCAAACCCTTGGATAAAAATATATTTTGATAATATGATAACATCATAGCCCAACTTATTCGGACTAAGCCGACCCTTTCTCAATCATGAGAGAGGAGTTTTATATTTTTGAAACAAAGATACACGAAACTTTGAATGTGTTAATATAATTCTGCCGACAAATCACCTCGTCGATATACTTTACGATATAGAACAAGTCGATGGAACTAAGAATTAGCTTACGCTTCAGCAACGCCTTAGAGATTTAATATTATGATTCGGTATCAATTGGAGGAAAACTCCTCCACTTAGAGCATTAACTCATACCGCTAACTTGAATAGAAATAAACATTCTCGCACAGTCTACCGGACTAAGGAAGACATAGCTAAAAATAGAATGCTGCTCAGACCTGAGCTACCAAATTACCCTCTCGAGTTGCCAAACGACTGCAACTCCCGAGTTCACAACTCTATATTTTTGTCATAAGCACCACCGCCTGATGGATGGTACTTCTATATAAAAATTTCGACAGAGTTTCCCCTGAAACTGGATGATCCGCAAAAACAGAATCAGCACTACACTATACATGGGAATGGATACCCGGATAAATTGATATCCAAAACAATAATATGCTTACCCATCTACAATAACACGTACTCTGGCTCAACACTGGGAACGTCACAAGCGGCTACCAATCGCCCAAGCTCACTAGTGCCGGATGAAGAAGAAATGGAAATGGATCGAGGATAGAAATAATTAGAGCTTCAGGAAGTTCATATTCTTATTTACTTGGCTACCAAAGCTAGACTACTTCCGAGTCAGGCGAGCCAAAGAATCGCAATTGAAGAGATAGACATTAGATAAGCTTTATGGAAAAACATCCATACCAATTTAACCTCTCAATAAGAAGGAAACTCTGACAATTTACCAGAATACTCTTTTATAACTAAGACAAGCTCATAGAATAACATGACTCTACTAGAATCTCGAACCAAGAGGAGACACATAGATCGAGCATTACTTACCAGCCACTTTACACCGGAAGAAACAACGACACTTCCTGATGGTGACGAATAAGAATCCCATCATCCTACCAACACTGATTTCCGAGGAGAGAGGTAAAATGACTTGACATAATAACACAAGGTGGCATAACAGGATGCCAAGCAGGCAATAGCAATACTCACCATCAAATCTCTCATATTTAGATCAGATAAACTAGTAGGGTCTCATAAATGCCAGGAATAAATCGTATCAGAAACTCACCCCTCTACCGCAACCGATTCTTAATTACGACAATATCCAAGGAAACCGTCGAAACATGATAAGACACACCATTTCCAGATCGATCGGAAAGATAAATCTTACTTACAGATAAGGGAAGAAGAAACACACGGGTCTACTACATCGGATGCCTCAGCATCCCGCCAGACAAGCAATTCATAGAACTGCCTCTACAGCTGAGCTGAGCCACTACCCTGACAATCACTTTCTGGAGAACCACTGCCACCACACTCTCAACCTCTACTGGATGGTGGCATATCTCTGCTTGATTAAGATCTAAATGAAATTCCCTGCGACTGTGCAGGTACCTGATGACAAGAGAAATGACGGCTGCTAACTTATCGAAATAAGGAAAAATCCTCAAAGAATAGCCAGACCCACAACAATGATAACAGGAAAACTCCTCAAAGGATAATCAGACTCACGACAATGATAACACCTTTTCACTGACTATAGGAGCTGGACAGATTGTTGATAGCTGCAAAGAGAAATCTAAGTCTAATCTTGATGAACTACCCACGCACTCTGAGAATCGCGCTCTACAAGCTGAGATAACCTGGAAGGTGACCTCCCAAAATAATCAGAACTCTTACCTCCATATGAGGTACCATGGTTACCCACTATGGCCACGGGATCTCGTGCTCTCCCGCTCTAACTTATGGTATGCCTCGTACCTCTGAGCAATATTAATAAGAACATCAACTGAAATCTCGACCTCAATCTCTCGAGTCACCTGGGATCTCAAGGAAAAAGAAAGGTCATCAACAAATCTTTGAATCTCTCGAAAGGCTCATGGACAAGTTCTAATGCATATTCAGTCATTTTATAGAATTCAATCTTATATTCTGAAACCAACATGCTAACCGACAGGCTACCCTGTCAAATCCACTCAAACTGGTAACACTTTTCATCTCGTTCGCTACTCGAAAGGAACTTTTCCACGAATCTAGAAGAAAAATCGAACCAAGTTAGCTAATAAGAGAGCGGCCCACCAATTCAAGGCTGGACCTTAAAACTGGAAAGCAGAATAATCAACACCATACTGCTCGATATAATCAAGAGCCTGAAGGATACAAATACCCTGACATTATTTTTTTAAAAAAATTCACGGGGTTTATCTGATGTATTGCTTAAGAATATCGGAAGGTTCAACCGTATAAAATAATGCAACCTCTTTGGGCACTCGGACCGAACTGTTACATCGGCTGGCTAACCAGCCAGAATAATTAGTGGCGCAACACATGCTGCCTGTGGAACATATTTTACTGGGGTAATATTGAGAACCGGAATAGGAGCTCCCTGAGACCGAACATATGCATCTGCGGCAATCTGATAAGCTGCCTAGCGAATAATAGGTTCTTGCGGTATTTGTGTCGCAAAAATTCTCGTAAAAGTATTGTAGAGAGCCAAGGGAACCACAAGGCCCTACTCCATTGCCCATCGTGAGCTCGTACGGCTGGGACCTCCGTAACTAGATCGTCAGCACGATCAAAACTCTCGGGGCTTCGTCAGTGCTAGCCCAATGCTAGACTGCTTCGTCTTGAACTCATACTGTTTGCTGATTTGTCGCACGATGGTTCACAATTACCATGAAGGAATGAACGAATATACTTTTGCATCCTAGATCGACGCACGATCAGAAAAGAAGGAAGTGAAACATCCTAAATGCCATCATAGCCTCTCGTAGATAAGTACGGACGTCTACGTACCCATCAGCGAGACTCTACTAGACACTGTCTTAGTCTGGATAGACTATAAACCGGGCTCTGATACCAACTGACACGACCCGAAATCTGGTTAGGCCGTGCGGGCACCCGACATCCTCCCCTAGACCCGTCGGGCGAACCCTTACAAATAAAATCAGAAAAATAAATATAACAATTCACGAATAAGGGAAAGATTTAAAAAAAAAAACACAGACATACTGATACCTCTAAGCTGTACAAAAGAAATTACAGCTGACTACCCAACATACTAGGTTTAGGGCTATCCAGACTAGACATCTAAGAGTACAAAAGAAGACAGATACCTCCTGAAGGGAGCAGAATGCAACTGAAATAATAAACAATAAACTGGTGGCCATCCGGAATAAAACTGGCTCACCCTGACAGCTGAAGTCGTCTTCGCTCCTTCACAACGTGGCCAGCTCAATCCTGGAGCGAACCTGCCGAAACGAAATAGATAGACAAGAAACAAACAACAAACAAGGGTTAGTCAAAAGGACTCCATATGTGGGGCAGACGAGCCACCTCAAAGAATAGGATAGCTAGCCAGGGAGAAAAGAAACAGATAAATAAAATTCCTCTTATTTAAATTATGAAAAGGCAGAGCCAAATAATAACTAGAAACACGTATGGAATCACAAATTCATTAAATCCAGGAACGTAAGATAGCCAGAACATATAGGTATCCCGAACATATTAACAATCAGAAATACATCCTGTTGCGGCGTGCAACCCGATCCATATATTCATCCTGTTGCGGCGTGCAACCCGATCCATATATTCATACTGTCGCGGCGTGCAACCCTATCCATATATTTATACCGTTGCGGCGTGCAACCCGATCCATATATTTATACCGTTGCGGCGTGCAACTCGATCCCTGCAACTCAGAATACGAGCCAGAAATACATAGGCAAACTGAAATATGTCCACAATATGGTATACATACCGCATACACAAAACACAGCATGATAGTCACACAATAGTCAGCACGCGGTGCAATGAAATGGGATGAATGCAGTATGATGCAATGGTGTCACATGTGCCAAATAGATGGAGCGGAATTCTCCTGCTCCGAGGGCGGAATCCTCCTACCCTCAATATGATGCAATGGAGCGGAATCCTCCTGCTCCGAGGGCGGAATCCTCCTACCCTCAATATGATGCAATGTAATGCATATGAATGCAATATGGTGCAATAATAACCCTTCACCGGCGCGGGACTCTCGTCGACAGCCGGGAAGTGTATGTCAACTCACAGCCAAAGTACCGTGCTCAGATCCTCAATGCACTACCAATAACGGGACATAACCTATAGTATACAATGTAAATCCAAAGATAAGGCGTAATGAGTACGCCTATCGGCAGCTACATACGTAAGGAACACGTTGTAAAAAAATCCACGAGGCCAGGTGCCTCCAAAGAAATGGATATAAACACTTACCTCTTCCAAAAGTTGGTATTGCTAATCAACAACCGCTTTATCCTTTGGTTTCATTGCCAAACGATCCCACTCTATTCAATAAGCAGAAAAATATATCAAATTAGGCTAAAGGCTTCATTCCTCACATCTTAGGGCAATCCAGGTAGGAACCTGATACCCTATTCGCATACGCAATACGCAGGCCAGGCCTATATACAGGGTTTAGGGTCACATGACCAAACCCTAAATAAATTACATTTATATGTTGCCCATAACTTACTGAGCACGAATATATAATCAATTTCATTATCATGGTCCATTTGACCCTTTAAACTATTAATTGAACTTATTAAAACGATGTATAATATTCCAAGTTTTACCGTTAAAACATATTCACACACACGTAATAAACTCAGATAATATATTAGGATCATTACCTGAATGTTTCAGACTGAAAATTCTACTTTTCTCCGGACTCTTTTCTTATTTTCTGACATTTTTTTTCATTTCTGCGCCATTTTGTTTTTCTCTGCTCTGAAATCGTTGTTACTGCTTCTGCAATAAGATTAGCATATATGCACTTACGCATATATGCTAAACCGCCTAACCTTTTTATTTTGTCCTTTTCTATTATTTTTTTTTTGTTTTCTTTTATCTTATTTTCTTTTGTTAACGAAAATTAAAACGGTACCCTACGATATTCAAAATAATTTCAACTTTTGCATACAAGTTATAAAAAATATATGTAACATACTCGCGAAGGCGGATCTCAAATTGGACTCCCAAAACTCAAGATGCGAATTTAAATAGAAAAAGTCAAATTATTTAACTTTCGGCATTTTAGCGGAAACTAGCCGAACAACATCGAAATTCACTTTCGAAAGTTTACAAAAATCACAAATAATCATACGAACCTAACGGCGCTTTCAGATTTCGAATCGGAGCTCCTTCGGTAAAACCGAGCTCGAAAATCTCTTTTTAATATTTATTGCCAATAAAAACTGAAACCTTCTTCCGATGCCTACCAAACAAGGTCTGATTTAGCTCAAATTTTACAGACAGGTCCTAATGGACATTACGAATATTTTAAAATTATCGGCACGCCAATCGGAGTCTTAACTTCCGAAACGACTGACCGAGGTCATTTCATAATATTTGTCCAATCATGCGACTGGGTGAGTAGCTCTGTGGTAGTGATAAAAACAAGCTAAGGATTTGCCTCATGCACAAGGGTATCCTTTTGAACTATAAAGATGATTTCACTAACGATAACCTTTGCCTAGTGCTGTTCAAAGTGTTTTGCAGGACTTCGGAGACATGTTACCTGAAGAATTGCAAGGTGGATTACCTCCATTACGAGGAACCAAGCACCAAACTAACTTCATCCCGGGGTCTCAAATCCCAAACAAGCCAGCCTACTGGTGTAATCTTGAAGACAGCAAAGAGCTGCAACGATAGGTGGATGAATTGCTGAACAAAGGACTGGTTCGAGAGAGCTTGAGTCCGTGTTTCGTTCTTTTATACTTGTGCCAAAGGAAGATAGAATATGGCGAATGTGTATTAATTGCCGAGCACTCAACAGGATAATGGTAAAGTATTTCCATCATATTCCTCGATTAGATGACATACTTGATGAATTGAGTGGTTCATATAGTTTTTCAAAGATGGATCTCAGGTTCGGTTACCACCAAATTTGAATGAAACCGGGTGATGAGTAGAAAACTGCATTCAAGACCAAATTCAGTCGGTATAAATGGTTAGTGATACCGTTTGGCCTCTCTAACGCACCGAGCACATTCATGAGACTGATGAAGCATGTGCTTAAACCGTTTATAAATAAGTTTGTTGTTGTGTATTTCGATGACATACTTATTTATAGTAAATTTGTGGATGAACATGTAGAACACTTAAGGCTTGTGCTTGAAACTTTGAGAAATGAGAAGTTGTATGCTAACTTCCAAAAGTGTGCCTTTTGTGTTGAACATGTTATCTTCCTTGGTTTTGGTATAAGTGCTAATGGTGTTGAAGTCGATGATTCAAAAGTCGAGGCTATCAAAGGTTGGCTGACCCCCTACTTCGGTGTCTCAAGTTCAGAGTTCTATAGGTTAGCTAGTTTTTATAGGAGGTTTGTATGTGAATCTACAACCGTGGAGGCTTCTTTAACCGAGCTGGTAAAAAAGGACCAAACATTTGTGTGGGGAGAGTCCAAGAGAGGGCCTTCTAAGAGTTGAAACGGTTGCTAAGTTCTGCCTCATTGTTGCAACTCCCTCACTCTAGCAAAGCGTTTGAAGTCGAATATGATGTGTTCGAAGTCGGGATCGGAGGACTGCTTATGCAAGAAAGGAATCCGATCACTTACTTTAGTGAGAAGCTTAAGGGTGCAAGCTTGAATTACTCTACGTAAGACAAGGAGTTGTACTCCCTTGTTAGAGAACTTGCTCATTGGCATTATTATCTATGGCCGCGAGAGTTTGTGATTAAAAGTGATCATGAATCTTTTATATTGTGGCTAAGAATGTATAGTTTTTGCTATAAAATATATATAATTGTAGCAAAAAAAATTCTTCATTTGCCACAAATACTTTAATATTGTGGCTAAGAATTTATACTTTTTGCTATAAAACATATATGATTGTAGCAAAATATTTTCATCATTTGCTACGAAAAGAGAAAACATATAGCCATGTGATTGTTGCGTGGCAATAATAAATTTTTTAGCTATAACTAAAAAAGTTTCATAGCTATGAATTGAAGAATTTTTACAAGAATTGCTGGCCATATGAATTTATCTTATGTGGCTAATATCCATATTTTTAGCATGAATTTATATATCAAATTTTAAAAATATTCATCGAAAAATGCACAAAACTACGAAAAAGCATAATTTTATTCAACAATACCAATGAAACAAATTGTGCTAGCAAAACATTGTTCGATTCAGAACATATTAAATACTTTTAAAATAAAAATAAAATAGATTTCCGTGTTGTCCCAAACAGTTTTGATGCTTTCATGGTTCCTCCATAAGCTCCACTAATGATTCAACATCATTTGACCGCTCTTGTCCTATTGCTGCTAATACCCTTCGAATTTTTTCTCCCCATCGTCTATCATGCTCTGCTAGTTTATTTTCCATTTCATTCTTGATTCCTTCAACTTGTTCTCGAGCTTCTCTTTTAACTTCTTCCACACGCTCATTTGCTTCGTTTCTAGTTGCTTCCACTTGCTTTATGAATTGAACTTTTGTCGGTCTACCACCAAAGTACTCGCTGATGCTCTTTCTAGGTCCATATGCACGAAGATATCCATTTTTTTCTGCCCCAAGCACCTTTTCAAAGATATTATCATCATTTAATGAAATTTCTCCTTCTTTTTGCTGTTTTTTTAGCTGTTCAAGTTGAACCTACAATTAAATAATATAATCATTAAAAATATATGCATACACATATTCTAGAATGATATAAAGAGGAAAAAAAAATATTTACGAACAACAGCATCTTGTTGAAGATCATCAACTTGTTTGCCATTTTTCCTTTTGCGAGTTTCAATAAAAACATCAACACGAGAAGGAGCTTTTCCTTTATCTTTCTCCTACAAAATAATAATAATAATAATAATAATAATAATAATAATAATAATAATAATAATAATAATAATAATAATAATAATAATAATAATAATAATAATAATAATAATAATAATAATAATAATAATTCATTATATGAATAAGATATGTGGATATAATTCTTCTAACGCTATTCTAAAGAAATATGTTATGCATACCCATTTTTCTCTAAACCTTGCATAACTTTGGGTCCCAATATATGGAGGCAAGGAACGTTTGGATTTATTTGTCTTGTTTTGCATACTTCTCCTCTGAATGGAAATATTGAAAACAATTAACATTATTAGCTTTTACACGTTACTAATAAAAAATGGCATAAATATTTAAATACCTGAAATTCTGCATCACTCCAAAGATTGACCAAATATTTCCATTCATCAGCATAAATATGTTTGTGCTTATTTCGTAGGCGAAGTTGATAAGTTGATTTTGAATCAAAATATTTCCTTTTCAACTTGTACCTATAATCCCTGTAGAGGTTACTCATATGACCGACAATCGCTCCTCTTCTTTCTTCGGACACATCAAAAGTAAACTTTTTCTGTAATATAAAAATATATACCATTATATCCTATGATTATATTTTCTACTAGTTGTAAATTCATAAAAAAAAAAAATTAATAATTTCGAACTTCAATACTTTAATAGTTTCTCTTACCATGATGATATCCTACATATTATCGATCTTGTCTTGCTCAATCTCTCGCCACCCTTTTACTTTTAAAGGGCAACAAGCTCGACTTCTAACTATTTGGCCCAAAAACCAGATGAACTGTGTTGCGTTGTCTCCAATCGCTTGATGATCCTTATCAAATTCAACTAGTAATTTTTTTCCCGCCTCCAAGTTGATTATTTTTACACACCGTATACGCCCTCTTGTTTTTCTTTTAACAATATTGGAACCTACATTTGAATATCGAATAAATGTGTGTCAAATAAAATATTTCCAAGCATGAGTAAGATTAATTAAATATAATATAAGGACAGAGTACCTGTGATATTTGTTTCTAGTCCATCACTTGATTCATCTTCAACAATAGGTTCACTCACCTCCTCAGACATATTATTTTCAGAGCTATTTTCTTCATGAGAAGTACTCATAAAAATATCACAATCGCTCGGCAATGTATAAATCTCAATGGGCTTCTCCTTATACATCTTATAGGTATCAAGCATTTTAATAACATCCGAATCGTCACGACATTCCACTAGTCCATCATAGTCACTAATAGCTTTGTCACCTCTCAAATAAAAGAATTTATCTCCCTTCATTTTTAGATGATCCAATATATCAAAGTAACTTATGAAGTCTACATCAAAATTACTCTGCTTAATCAACTGACCACATACATACTTTCTAAAAGGTGAAAATGTGAAATGGCCACCATAGTGGTAGCTAATTGTCTTGTTGTCCACGCTTCCTAAGAAGTTATCGAAAATAAGTTAAAAAAGGAAATACAAATAACTATATAAAGAAACATTAAGAAATTATTGTCCTCCAAACCAATCCCCATAAATATTTTTATTAAAAATAGAAATTGGTTCATCCCCTAAAATACCATGGTGCAAGCCTGCAAGGTGCACCTGTATCCAGATTGGAAGAGGAAGGAGAAACTTAAAGAATAGCATACCTTAAAGAAAAATAGTACACCATAACAATGTGCTTAAAGGATTCTTGAATTATATTTAAGTTGGTACACGTACAATTAACGAGCACAAGAAAAGTAGTAGGAGCAGTATTTAGTAGATGAAAGAATAAGAATCATTTCTTCCTTTTTCCTTCTTGTAAGGTGTAGGAGCAGTATTTAGTATTTGAGAATGAAACATCCCACACCACCCCCACCATTTTTGAGGACCTGTAAAGTGTTAACTAGACACTATTAAACAAATACATAATTGTGTAAATGAAACAAAAAGATACTAATTAATCAATATTGCGCATAAGTTATATTGTATTACCTAAATAATCATCCTCCGCCTGTTTGTGTGAGAAAATTATCCGTAGCATTTGTTTTCTTGGAACTTCTAACCTCGTTATGATAACCATCTTCTTCCGTGTGTTGTGGGAGAAAAATATCTTTCGCATTTGTCTTCTTAGAGCTTCTAACTTCGCCATGGTTATCAGTTGAGCGAGTGATTTTTTTTCGAAGACCATTCCTGCCCATGTCTGAATTCGAACAAGCATATGTTAGACACTAATAACTTTTCATAAATATTGCAGGTACGAATACTAATAATTTTTCATAATTGCAGGTACGAATGCTATTTACCGAAAGTCGCCAACCATTAAAATTGTTCTTTATATAAAAAAGAATATCTAGTGTAACATCTATATAGGTCATAGAGTTATATATAGGAGCCCTATATGTATCAAGTTTCTGTGCCACTTTAATTTATTTATCTGTTTCCTTAGCATTAACCCAAATACTCCAAAACCATCCAGCTGTTTACAAATTCCTCTAGAAAACCACATCTTCTAGCCAATATAATCAAGCTTCAAACTTGATATGAATTCTTCACATTCTGCTGGCTCTTGCTCCATGGATTTAGGTCAATCTTCTGAACATTTTTGCTACGTTCGTTGCAACTTTTGCAGCACTGTTCTCGCGGTATTTAATTTTCTTATTTTCATGCAAAGTTCATTTAGCTTTGTAACTATGTTTCTGCCTCTCTGTCAATCATTTCTTTCTGCACTTGAACAAATAAACCAAAGCCATAATGATATACTTTAATGCATAGTTTTTATTCACCAATCATGTACTTTATGAAACCTTTCCGCAAACCTTCTTGTTCTTCCTACTCTAAACCGTACTTAATGTATTTTTCAAGAAAAATATGCAAACACTTTCTCAAAAAAGAAAGGCACGATATGCACACATCAACCTCAATAATAAGATATCTACAAAATGAACATAATAATAGCAAATTGAAGATTGGGGGACTAATCCCAAGAAGGCAACTAACCTTGGATTCCCTGCTCAATTTAGAAGAGAAAGAAAAAACGATGCCGTCAATTTTTGGTTTCTGTTGAGTGTTTAGTATTTAGCTTTTAGGGTTCTGTTTCTCTCTAATCTCTCTATTAAACAGGAAAATAAGGTTATTTTTTAGAGGGAAATGTTTGGAGGGAATTCTCTTTATATTTTCATTTTATCTTTTTCAAATTGCGAATTGGGGTTTCCCTCCTTATAGTAAGAAAATATAATATAAAAATTATTTAACATTGTTAAATTAATCACTAAATCACTTGATGTAATGTAATGTAATTTGACTAATATTTTTAGACATAATCACATAATTATTAAATACTTGTAATTAATTGAAATAAAGACGTATGTGCACTTCTATATTAGCACATACGAAGTGCATACACTTCTATGTTAACTATTTTAAATTATTAACCTTTAGCCAACTAATTACAATAGAAAATATAAAAATAATAAAGTAATTTAAATTGGAGATAATTAATTATGTAATATATTTTCAAATAAATTAACATATAGTTGTTTAAAATTAATATAATTGGTATTCGAAAATAAAATATAAAATTTATTTAATTAAATTAAAGTAGTTGCCAGACCGCGTTTCACGCGCGCGATTGAATTTTTTCGTTTACTCTATATTTTTGTTATGAGTCCACTATTATCAATAATAGTGATATTGAAAAATCTATCCAAATAATCACAATACTTGAGCGTATTGCAGTATGTTGAATATTAAGTTGATAATCCTATATTCTTCGACTGGTAAAAGTCATATACTACTTCGGACACAAATGACAACATATAATAAACATAATCCTGAGTACGCTCAAATTCAATTAAAACACCCCTCACTTTTGTGAGAGCTCTGCTCGACTCAAATTTTGTTAAAATTTGGATTGCTTCGAGTTCAGTCAAAATTTGGCTCAACTCGACTTGACTCGACTCGATTAAAGGTCGGCACGATCAACCTCAGACCTGATTGAGCGTTATTCTTTGGCTTGATTGAGTTTTATACTTTTTTATTCTATATAAATGTATTTTTAGCCGCATCGTAATTTAATCATATGGTATAGATCATGCGAAGTATACAAAACCTTTTATGTTGATTTCAGAATTCAATTTTGGTTAAACTAATAATTTATATCCTCAAATACTATTTTCTCAATCATCATGTTAATCTAACTGTAATTCTTAATCAATTAAATTTAATTTTTAAAAAGTAAATCTCGCGAAAGAAAACATCAGAGATTGGAATTGGGCTCGACACGAGCTCGATATGGCTCAACTCAGCTAAGCTCTAGCTCGGTTATAGTGTAACAAAGTTCGATTGAGCTCGTCTCGAGCCCGACTTGACTCGATACTATAGCAAGCTCAGTCGAGCTCAGCTCCGCTTGGGTATAGAGTAAGCTCAAATGGGATCGGCTTTGAGCTTGGCTTGATGTCTGACCTAAATTCGTATTCTTGATCGTTGTTGGAATACACATAGTTTTCATCCTCCCCTCTGCTTATGAACACCATTCATTTATTTTTCGTCTCTCACAGGCGTCATTCAATTAATTAATTCAATTCAAAACAAGTTGAGATCAACAAAAGATAATTACGTGGGACTAAAATATAACAATATACTTCTCCGATTCACTTTAAGTGTCACCTTCAACCTTTTTAAATGGTTCAAAATAAGTATAACTTTATAAAATCAAGAAATTAGTAATCATTTTTTTCCAATTTATCCATGTTCATCCCAATATTTTTTATTTTAGTTTTAAAAGATTAAAGATAGATAAATGACAATGTAGTCAAATGAACTATTAATTAATTATAATTACCTAAATTTTTTACATTTTTTAAGAGGTACCACAAGCTAGATATGACATTTAATTGTATGAGGAAGTGGTTCATTATAGCCCTTTATAATTGATGAATAGAAAAAAATGCCCTGTTGGCCGTACTACACAATTTGTCTATTACACTCTGTTTGGATCATTGTTACCTATTGTTTCATAATGTATTGTTTTGTATTGTATTGTATTGTATCGTACTGTATTATAAAAACAACGTTTGAATTGATTGTATTGTTTCCCGTTGTTTAGTAACATTCTTATTGTTTGTTTTGATTGTATTGTATTGTACTGTAACTAATAAGTTTACTAATATACCCTTAGTTGTTCTAAATACTAGATTAAGTAACAAATTTTCTTTAATATAATTTGAGACAGTTTATATTTACTAGTTTATCACCAACTATACCTTGTAAATATATTCATGCAAATTATAATAAAAATAATAAAAAAATAAGTTAATAATATTAAACATAACAATAAGTTCACACTATTAATAATTTAGATAAAAATAATATTCCATAACGACATGCAAGCAATCATATTATCCAAATATAGTTATAATATAAATAATACTAGACTAATTTAATTGTCCGCGGACATCATGGTCAATAAAAGAAGTTTGCGTTCTTCAACTGGACATCCAATCACCGTGCAGCACAAGTCTGCATGTTGACAAAGAAAGATATAAGCTTTTGGGACCATATAAAGTATAAAGTATAAGAGAGGCAGGGAACGTACAAAGTAATAAGAGAGGCAGGGAACCTACTGTATTTTGAAAAGAGGGGAGATGAGGTCAAAACAACTACTTGGGTGTATTTAAATAAGAAAATAGGGTAGAGGGTAAAATAGGATTATAAGGTTATAATTAAGGACATGATGGGAAAGTGTAAAAGCGTAACAATGTAAAACCACCAAATCGGTTGTAACAAAAAGTGGGTCTTTTCATTGTTAGGTAACAACGGAACTTAACAATACAATACAACGAAATTAAAGTAACAACCAAAACAAACGTTGTAATTATAATAACAATACAATACAATACAATGGGTAACAATGATCCAAACAAAGTGTTAAGGTAATGACTAAGAGATCCCCACTTTGACACTATAGACACTTAATTTGGTGAAGGAGCACAAGTCCTTTACATAGCCCTCAAAAGGTTCAGCACAAGTCCTTTACATAGCCCTTAAAAAGTCCCTAAAACCTCGTCTCTCAAAATTTTGTTTGACAAACACGTTCTTGATTCTCGCCCTCCTATGGCATCATCTGGCAACATCAAAAGTAAGTGTTAATTTTGTGTAATCAATTTATATTATGAGTGGGTGATAATTGAATTGGAAAATGGAGTGATTACCTAAAATTATTTATATTTAGCATTCTAAATTACTTTCTCGACTTGGTGTAGCCTTTTTATGATTTTATCAATGAATGGAATAAGTTTTTGGTTAATTGAAGTAGTTGGTCAGGGACATGGTAGAGAGGCTTTTGGGAGTGATGCTAGATAATGGTACTACCTGTTAGATAAGTTGAAGAGTCCATTTTGATGGTTTAAGGTACCCCGTCGACTATTTTAAAACAAATGTTGTCTTGGTTTGCCCATTGACAAGAAATCTGCACACCTCGAAATATCGAATCACTACTGTGAACAAGACAAATTTCATCTTAGTTTGCAATTTACAAGAAATCTGAACACCTCGTAATATCGAATCACTACTGTAAACAAGCATTTCCAACTCTTGAAAGTATACATGTGATCTTTTTTTATATATCTTAATCTGTTTCTTTTCTTTGTAGGAAATTTTGAGATGGACAAAACTTGGATGCGTTGTACTGATAGATTGAGCACAACATATTTAAAAGGAGTTGAGAAGTTCCTTGAATTTGCTTTTGAGCATTCAGAAGTAGAAGGTGAAATTCCTTGCCCTTGTACACAATGCAACAATGCTTTCAACAAGCCAAGGGATGAAGTCAAGGCAGATTTAATAATTTTTGGAATGTCAAGGGATACACTCGTTGGCTTTATCATGGAGAATTTGTACCTAAAGAGAAAAAAGCTAAGAATGCAGTAAGACAAGAGGAAGTGAGGCAGGAGGAAGTTCGAGAAGAGATAGGTACTGATGATGTATTTGAAATGATTTGTGATGTTACTGGCCCTGAAATTATGGATGGTTCTAATAATGATGCTTCGGCCCCTGCTTCCAAATTTTCCAAATTACTTGAGGATGCTGCAAAACAACTTTATCCTGGCTGAGAGAAATTCTCGAAGTTGTCACTAATTGTGGAATTGTTCCAAATTATGTGTCTTTTTGGGTTGAGTGATAAAGCAGTTGATAGCATTATGAAGTTAATTAAACGAGCACTTCCTTCTGGTGAAACATTACCAAAATCAGTATACGGTGCAAAAAAAATGATTCGAGACTTAGGTCTTCGTTATGAAAAAATACATGCTTGTGAGAATGACTGTATGTTGTTTTGGAAACAAAATGCAAAAGCTGAATCCTGCTTGGTTTGTCGCGAGTCTAGGTGGAAACCAGTTGATGGCCAAAAAACTAATGGGGCTACACCAGGAAAGAAAGGGAAGAAAATTCCTCGAAAAGTTTTACGTTACTTCCCCTTGAAACCAAGATTGCAAAGATTGTTTACCTCATCAGAAATAGCTTCAGACATGACATGGCATCATGATCAACGTTTGAATGATGGGATTCTTAGACATCCAGCTGACTCTAATGCATGGAAACATTTTGATAAATCTAACCCCGGCTTTGCCAGTGATCCTCGTAATGTTAGACTTGGATTAGCATCTGATGGGATGAATCCTTTTGGCAACCTAAGTGTTTTTCATAGCACTTGGCCAGTAATTACTACAGTGTATAACCTACCCCCTTGGATGTGCATGAAGAAGCCATATTGCTTCTTGTCTTTGTTGATACCTGGCCCTAAAGCTCCTGGAAATGACATCGATGTGTATTTACAACCATTAGTAGATGAGTTGCAAGAATTGTGGTACAATGGTGTCAATACATATGACGCCTCGAGAAAGGAGAACTTTTGTATGCGGGCAGCACTCTTATAGACGATAAATGATTTTCCATCATATGCCAACTTGTCTGGATGGAGCACAAAGGGAGCTTTAGCTTGTCCTACATGCAACAAAGATACTCCGTATACTCGACTAAAGTATGGTCGTAAGTTCTCTTACATGGGTGCACGGAGGTTTTTACCATATGATCATAAGTGGCGTGCAAATAAACGTACTTTTAATGGAGAAGTAGAGAAAAGAGCTGCTCCTAAAATGCTCTCTGGAGATGATGTGTTAAACCAATTGGCTAGCTTGAAAAATGTAACATTTGGCAAGACCCAGAAGAAACAGAGAAACGTAAAAGGTAAAGGTTTTCATAACTGGAGGAAGAAAAGAATTTTTTTCAAACTTCTATATTGGAAAAATAATCTAATTCGTCACAATTTAGATCCCATGCATATTGAAAAAAATGCTTGTGACAATATTATTGGGACGTTATTATATATTGAAGGGAAGACAAAAGATAATCTGAATGTTCGTCGTGATTTGAAGGAAATGGACATAAGAAGAGATTTGCATCCTACTCAAAGAGATGGAAAGTGGTACTACCCAGCAGCATGCTATACTTTATCACCAGAAGAAAAGTCTAAAGTATGCAAGATTTTGAAAGCTATAAAGGTTCCAGATGGTTATTGTTCCAATATATCAAGGTGTGTAAATGTGAAGGATCGTAAAATATATGGACTGAAGAGTCACGATTCTCATATTCTTTTGGAACAACTGCTTCCTTTTGCAATTCGGGGAGTTGTACCAAATAATGTCTATGATGCTATCACCGAGTTAAGCATTTTCTTTAGAGAGTTGTGTTAAAAAATATTAAGAGCTAATGTGTTGGATCACCTTGCATCTCAAATTCCAGTAGTATCATCCAAATTAGAGAAAATATTTTTACCAGTATTTTTTGATATTATGGTGCACCTAGTCATTCATCTTCCGACAGAGGCCAAGCTTGCTGGACCTGTGCAATACAGGTGGATGTACCCAATAGAGCGGTATGTTTTCAAATTTTAGTTTATAATTATAGGTACATACTTGTCTCAAAAGTTATCAAGAGCTGCATATGTTATATCCATCTCTTCTCAAAAGTTTTGAAGTTTAATATATTTCAGTTTTGAAGAAGAATTGAAAGAGAGTAGGAGGAGAAAGATAGTAGGAATGAATGTAGAGAAGCTGTTAGCTAGCTCCTTTTATAGGTGAGGAAGTTAGATAAGTACTTAATTCCCTCTGTTCACCATTTGGCGAGATGGGCTTGCTCTGATTGAGATGTTTTTGAGTCAACTTTCATGGTAAGTATGTTTATGCGTCGTTAATTAATGATTGTTCTACAATCACGTATTACTTATTTTAATTAAGGGTCAAGTGTCCAGTCAAATAGTACACTGACTATAGTCCGAGTAAGACAATAATTCAAGGAACAAAATAGAAATCTGCTCAAAATTAAAAACGAAAGGTCTGGGTATGCATATTCTTACTAACCGTGTGAGTAGATGATTTGGCCATATGCTTTCTTGCTTTGTCCTATAAAAATAATCCTAATACACAAATCTACTCCATGGACCAAAGTTAGAAAGGAAGGGTCACGTGGGCATAGATTAACTTACTAACCACATTACAAACGATTTGTCCATATTTGCTTCTGTCATACAAAAGATAAATACTGCTCCAAAATTAGAAAGAAAGGATCACATAGCTATGAATATTTTTGGTAACCAAGTTAGAGACGATTTGTCCATATTGCTTTGTCCTAAAATAAATTAATCTGCTCAAAGTTAAGACACAGCTTCAGGTCTCTATTTACACTCTTACTGCAGATGGCAAATATTGGTAGGTAAAACGTAAAAGCAGGGTCGATATATGTATTTCAAAGCTTTATGTTCTGTTATGAGGAAAAAGGAAAGGATACATATTTTTTTTTTTTAATTTTAGACTAGGTTCTTGTGCAACTCTTTCATTGCTGCTATTATTAGTTGATTTTATCACATGTATATCTACCAAGTACTAGCACTTCATCTAGTGTGTCACTTAATAAAGCGCTCTTGTATTGGCTGCTATAATTCAATCAACTCCACAATTGTTCTGTTACTAATGCCCTGCCCTGTTTAACTCATACTTGTCTCAAAAGTTATCAAGAGCTGCATATGTACTCTCTGCTCTGGGATAAGCTTGCTGATGCCTATGTCTAAAAGTTCAAACACGAGAATGTAAAAATGTCAACCAAAAAATCCATAACATGAATTTACCTGGATTATCAATACCAAAAGATGGTTTCTTACATCCCCTGCATTCAGCCTCTTGTTATCCCAGTGATGAACAGGCTCCTCAGATGTTAATCGCTTTGTCCCTAAAACTTAAAGTTGTATCTTTTTCATCGACTCTTACTTGTATAAACATATACTATCTGTTATTAACAGTACTAAACTTGTGAACCAAACTGTGGTGTGTTGTTGAAGGGAGTGTACTTCATTTTCACTCATTAAATTAAGTGTTTTCTAATTTATCTCCGCAGTGGCAGTATCAGGGTTAGATGATTTGATCCCAAATCCTCTCTAATTAGTATCCTACATCAACCAAAGAATACAACTGCCATGCCTAATTTAATTGCATGTTTTATCATGTAGATTCTTGCGCATATTAAAATATTATGTTCGTAACAAAGGTCGACCAGAAGGATCTATTGCAGAAGGCTATATTGTTGAAGAAAGTTTAATATTTTGTTCAAGGTATTTACATGGTAGTGTGAGAGATCGAGTGGACAAAAACTACGAAGGCAATCGTGTCGAGTCATACACTGGATTATCAGTATTTGAACAAAATGGTTGCCCTTTAACAAGAGATACATCAAGGAATCTTGAAGAGTTTGAGCGAAAACAAGCTCATAATTATGTTTTGAGAAACTGCGAAGAAGTTCTACCATTTCTACAGTATGTTTCTTCATAGTATTGTGTTTCTTATTTACTGTGTTCGCTTGTTTAATTTATAAAGTTTTCATATTTATTTGGCTGTCTTTATTCTGTGAATATGAACAGAATAATAACAACATGGAGTTCGAAGAATGGTTTTACCATCGAGTAAGCTTTCACTGTACTTTTAATTCAATTTTAATACTTATTTAGGGTATGTTGCTGTTGTTGTTGTTGTTTAATACTTATTTAGGATCATAATTTATTTATTTATTTTATAAAAAGGTTCGTCAAATGCGTAAACAAGGAAATTCACATACAAGTGACGAATTGTATTCCTTGGCTAGAGGTCCGTTGGTTGGAGTCTAGAGATTCAAAGGGTATGCAATAAATGGATTCAGGTTTCATACTAAACAACTCGAAGAAAAATGGGTGAAGCAAAATTGTGGTGTTCTGGTACGAGGAGTAACAAATGGTAAAAATTTATATTATTATGGAGTTCTAACTGAAATAGTAGAACTTCAATATTTGGAAAAGCGAATTGTTTTATTTAAATGTGATTGGTGGGACGTTCACATTGGAAAATGAGTGAAGATTGATAAACATGGTTTTGTTAGTGTCAATACCAATCGAAGGCTATCAACAAATGAACCATTTGTGCTTGCATCTCAAGCAGAACAAGTTTTTTATGTCAAGGACAATCTGCATTCCAATTGGTCAGTTGTCTTGAATGGTCATTCTTCTTATTTTACTGATAGTTCTGTCGGTGAAGAAACTTTTCAACAAGATGTGCAAGGTCCTGCTATGTGTACATTTGAAAAAGATGATGACATTATACAATGGGGAAGAACTGATCTTGATGTCATTAGTACTGATGTTACCTTAGCTGATAATATTGTTGAAGATATTGAATCACAACCTGAAACTGATGATGAAGACTTGTTATTGTGAACTAGAACTCTTTTATGCATATTTGTTTATGCTTAATTAACATTCAAACTTTTGATTATTTTATTTGCGGATGATGTTTAATTGCTTATTATTTTATTAAATTTTTATGCTACTTTGTTATACTTAATTATTTGGATGGAATAATAATTATATTAAATTGTATTGAGTTGATAATTGTCATTTGATTGAGTTTTGATATACTAGAAATAGTATCTTCTAGAGATTGTGTGTTTAGATTATCCAATTATAGGGAAAATCTACCAATTTTTTGGTTAGATCAATAGAGTAAATATTAAGATAATGAAAGTGTAGTATGTAGATTTCTTTCTTAAATTGTTAACGTTCTTTTTCTACTGTAAAACAAGTTCCTCTCCGTTTTTCTGCAGCAATATCCTTCACATTTTGTTTCTTCGATGGAGTATGCAAATATTGTTTCTAGGCTATGTCGTTTTATATAAAGCCTGTCTCTCTAACTTAACTTGTTCAATCAATGTATGTCTTATCTTCAAACGCTGGTATTGTTTTGATGATCTCCATAAAAAATTATTTATGCAATCAATTATATCTATATAGAAAATAAAAATCTTTAAAAAGTACATATGCATAACTATTTTTACTAACTATTAAAACTTTTAAATCTTTGAGTAGTTATTTTAAACATTAAGTAATAATTTTCTATTTTTTCTAAATTTATTATTTAGATTAAAAAATCTGATAATTTTTTCTAGTTAGTTTCGATATCTTGTCATAATTTTTATCGTCCGAGCAAAATATTCAGCTAACTGTGAAATTTTTTTACAACTAATTTATTGTGATTATTAGTAATATTTTAAAGTAACTTCAAGTGAATGACAAAAAGATATGACTTCTAAAACTTTATTTTATTTTATGAATATGTGGCTAATCATTTTGTCATATCAAATAAATGTAACTACACTCATCAATTGCTATAAGTTTATTATAGCTATAAAATTATGTATTTTGGCCACGCCGATTTCGCTGCATGGACTTTCAATGAATGGAAAATACTTCTAGTTTTACAAAACTAATGTAGCTATAAAATCGTAGCTATATCGTTTTATCATGATGATTAATTGTAACTATTGAGTCAATTATTTCCACAATTTTAAAGTTGAGGAAATGTTAATTTAGCTACAATATTATGTTTTAAATAATTTTTATAGCTAAAAGGTTACTTTTGCTACAATAACTTAAAAAACATGGCAAAAAATGGAAATTAGCTACACCATTTTATTTCAAATATTTATTGTGGCTAAATGGTATATATTGCTACAGTAACTTCAATAACGTGGCGAAATACTGATAAATTAGCTACAATATTTTCACCTTCCTTGTTCTTGTTGTTTCTTTTATTTCAGCAGATTCAGCTCTAAGACCCAGTCAGCTGCGTCGTGACTGAGGAGCAGTACGTTCCTAGCTATCCATTGTGAGCCAGCTTGTTCCTTGAGGCCGCCAGTTATAGATATTATAATTTATCTTATTTTTACTCTCTTTGGGAGATGTATATATCTTTTAGACTTCTTAGATGTCTGATCTTGAAACCTCTAAACTTCTGTGTTTTTGGTAGTTAGATGTATTATTCAGATAGCTTGTATATATGTCTATCTTTGAGAGTTATCTTGTGTTGTTAAGGTTAGGTTCATTTTATTTTCAAGGTAATTCTACACCATTTATATCGATTCAGTCAATAGGATTTGCCTGACAAGTCTAGAAGAGGTGGTTGGGTGCCCGCATGACTTAGCCGAGAATTCGAGTCATGTCAGTTGGTATCAGAGCTCAGTTTATAGTCTTTCCAGATCATGAAAGTGTCTAATAGAATCTCGCCGATCGGGCGGAGATGTCCGTACCTATCTACGAGAGGATATGGTTGCATTTAGGCAATTTCCTTTCTTTCTTTCCCCATTGTGCGTGAGTCTTCTTATTTGAAGTTAAATATTCTTAATTCTTTCATAGTAAATGGTGAGAACGCACGTGACTGTTCAATGAGAGGCGGAGGAGCCAGTGGCAGCCCCTATGCATGCTTCTCCATGAGGTGAAGGTGTTTGCCACGATAGAGGTCGTGGTAGAAGTCGTGGTCGAGGTAGAGGTAGAGGTAGAGGTGCCCAGGCTGCGAGGATTATGGATCATGCTGATCCAATAGCAGAGGTTCCGGTAGTGTCAGCTTCTGGTGGGCAGGGGGAGCAGAGCTTCTTCGTTCCTCCGGTATTTCATGATGCTTTTATGAGATTCTTGGCGACGCAGATGCCCCAGGGACCTCTTACTCCTCAGGCTGTTGTAGATGCTCCTATTCCTCAGATAGCTCCTCAGGCTGTAATAGATATTGGTGCTCAGGAACAGGGAGCCCCTATTCCAGCTCCAAATGTAGCTTCAAGTAGTTATGTTCCAGAGGCAGCAGGTGTTGTGCCTCCAATTGGTCAGCTAGTCCAGGTAGTTGATCAGGCCGACAATCCATCGAGGTTGTATTATTTTACCTGATTTTATCCTCTAAAATTCTTTGGTCATACATCAGATAAGCTTAAGCCCCATGAGTATCTTGATCGATGCCAGTGTATTCTAGAGGCCCTTGGTTATCTTGAGCAGTATGGAGTTGAGTATACTGCTTTCTAGTTTGAGGATCCAACTTTAGCTTGGTGGACCGCACTTCGATCAGCTTGGCAGGACTTGCCTAAGCTGACCTGCGTGAGTTATCCTACCGATTCATGGAGAAGTTTCCCCCTCACAGTCAACAAGATAAGAAGAGGAGGCAGTTCGAGAGGATTGTATAGGGTAACCTGTCAGTCTCGAAGTATGAGCTTCCTTGATATATATGCGTATGTTCCAGACCTTATGCAGGAGCTCTCTGAGAGAGTCAGGTGTTTTATTGATGGGCTTTCTCCATATTTGCCGGTTTCAGATGGCTCATGCGATTGAGGCCAGGATTCAATTGATGTCGCCGTTGATATTGCTAGGAGGTATGATGAGTATCGTAAATTGGAGATGGAGGAGTTAGAGCGGGAGAGTAAGAGATCTTGTGGCTTAGGGAATTCTAGTACCTCATCAGGAGGTAGGAGTTATCAACAGCAGAGTAGGCCTCATGTTTGGCCAGTTCAGTTTTCAGCGAGTGGTTTTCAAGACGCGCCAGGACCTCGATAGGGTCAGTCCCAGTTTTCTCCTCGCTATCATTAGCAGTTTGTGCAGTGTTTTCATTGTCGTGATCTAGGGCATCATAAGAGGGATTGCCCTTATCTTCCTCAGCAGGCTACTAGTCGTCCTTACTCTCACCCTCCGGGGCCTATGCAGTAGCAGCCTTAAGGTACCCTTTTAGGGTCTCAGTCAGCTCGAGGTGCACCACCACCTGATAAAGGTCATGGACATAGTTTCTGGTGGTCCCTCCAGTGGTGGATCTCAGGGTGGCAACTCAGCTCAGCCATAGAGAAAGCTCTATACATTACCCGCTAGGCAGGATGCTGAGGCATCTCCAGCTATTGTTACATATATTCTATCTGTTTGTGGTCGAGATACATATTCTTTGGTGGATCCAGGATCTACATATTCATATGTCTCTCCTTATTTTGCTGCACGTTTTCATATTGATTATATGCATCTCCGTGATCCATTATGTATTTCTACTCCTATTGGAGACATTATTGTTGTGGACTGAGTTTATCTAGCTTGTACCATATCTTTTGGGGGTCGTGAGACCCTAGTAGATATTATTATTGGCATGGAATTATTGGGTCGTGCTACGCCACTCTGGATTGTCATGTCAGATCTATTCGATTATCTCTTCCTGGCTCAGCGCCGGTGGTGTGGCAGGGTTCTCAATTGCTACCTACAGGGCGTGTTATCTCTTTCTTTTAGCCGAGGGAGATGATGAATAAGGGGTGTTCAACATATCTTGCCATTGTTCGAGATACTATAATGGAGATTCCACCTCTCGATTATGTTCCTATTATGAGGGAATTCACCGATGTGTTTCCAGATGATCTCCCAGGACTTCCTCCCGATTGGGAGATCGAGTTTGGAATTAATATAGTTCCAGGGACTCAACCTATTTCTATCCCTCCTTATCACATGGCTCCATCAGAGTTAAAGGAGCTGAAGGAGCAGTTGCGGGCTTTGCTAGAGAAATGGTTCATTAGGCCGAGTATTTCTTCATGGAATGCTCCTGTTCTATTCGTGAAGAAGAAAGATAGGACCATGCGGATGTGCATTGATTATCGTCAGCTGAATAAGGTCACCATCAAGAACAAGTACCCCTTGCTCCGTATTGAAGATTTGTTTGATCAGTTGCAGGGTGCCAAATTCTTTTCTAGGATCGATTTGTGATCTGGATATCATCAGCTGAAGATTCGAGATTCAGATATCCCAAAGACTTCTTTTAGGACTCGTTACGGCCATTACGATTTCCTAATTATATCTTTTGGGCTGACTAATGCCCTTGCAGCCTTTATGGATGTCATGAACCAGGTGTTTCCGTTGTTCCTCGATTCCTGTCATTGTCTTTATTGATGACATTCTTATCTATTCTCGTAGCTGCGAGGATCATGATTATCATTTGAGGGTGGTTTTCAAACCCTCCGTGATCGTAAGTTGTATGCCATGTTCTTAAAATGCCAATTCTGGCTTGATTCTGTGGCATTCTTGGGTCACGTGGTGTTCACAGAGGGTATCAAGAATGATCTGAAGAAGATTGAGGCGGTGCAAAATTGGCCTCCGACGCTTTTCACTATCACAGCTCCCTTAATTCGCCTGAGTTAGAAAGCGGATCATTTCTGATGGTCCGATGAGTGTAAGGCGAGCTTTCAAAAGCTCAAGGCCTTATTGACTTCAGCTCCAGTGTTCTCCGTTCGTTCTGGCACTGGTGAATTTTTAGTCTACTGTGATGCATCCTGTGTGAGTCTCAGATGTGTTCTTATGCAGCACGGGAAGTTAATTGCTTATGCTTCCGGTCAACTGAAGCCGATTGTGAAGACTTATCCGACTCATGATCTAGAGTTGGCAGCTGTGATCTTCGCTTTGAAGATTTGGAGGCATTATCTTTATGGAGAGCTTTGTGAAGTGTATACCGATCACAAGAGCTTGCAGTATTTCTTATCTTAGAAGGATCTTATTGGCCGGCAGTGGAGGTGGCTTGAACTGCTTAAAGAATATGATCTCACTATTTGCTATCCTCATGGGAAAGGCGAATGTGGTAGCAGATGCTTTGAGTAGGAAGTCCATGGCAGCTTGGCTTTTCTTTATGCTGACATGTGATCTTTAGCTCGAGAGTTGCAGTCCCTTGGCGACTTCGGTGTGAGATTTCTTCGCCCAGACTCCAGCCGAATCTTGGCATGTATTAAAGATGAGTCTTTCTTAGTCAGTTAAGGGAAGACAGTTCGAGAATCCTCATTTGCAGGAGTTGCGTGGTCATGTCCTTAGTGGAGGACTTCCTTCCTATGAGATTGACTCAGATGGTATTCTTCGGTTTAATACCTGACTATATGTTCCTGATGTCGAAGATCTGAGGCAGCTATTGCTCTGCGAGGCTCATAACTCAAGCAATTCTATTCATCCTGACATTACAAAGATGTATCAGGACCTCCAAGAGCTATATTAGAGGAAGTGGATGAAGAGGGACGTGTTCCATTATGTATCTCGTTGCTTGAACTGTCAGCAGGTGAAGTTCGAGCACCGGAGACCGGCAGGGTTAGCTGAGGCATTACCCTTTCCCGAGTGGAAATAGGAGCAGATCACGATGGATTTTGTAGTTAGTTTGCCAAAGATCCTGCGGCGCCATGATTCATTGTAGGTTATTATGGACAGACTGTTTAAATCAGCTCACTTCATCCTTGTGAAGACTACTGATTCAGCTCAGAGATTGGCTCGATTTTCATTAATTAGGTGGTTAGGTTGCATGGCACTCCTGTATCTATTATCTTGGATCGGGGTTCCCAGTTCTGGCAGTCTTTTCATAAGGAGTTGGGGACCCTGGTGCAGCTTAGATGACATTCCATCCTGAGACTGATTGTCAGTCCGAGCGGGTTATTCAAATTCTACAAGATATGTTAAGAGGTTGTGCATTGGACTTTGGAGGCTACTGCGATGATCATTTGGCCTTAGCTGAGTTTTCTTATAATAATAATAGCTATCAGTCCTCCATTTAGATGGCTCCATTTGAGGCTTTGTATGGTCGTAGATGTCGTTCTCCTATCGATTGGTTCGAGTCTCGATATATTGAGGTGATGAGTTCAGATATAGTTCGTCAGACTCTCGATGTTGTTCGTTTTATTCAGGATCATCTACAGACCGCACAGAGCAGGCAGATTTCATACTCGAATCGTAGGAGCCGAGAGTTAGAGTTCGAGGTCAGCGACATGTTATTTTTGAAAGTGTCGCCGATGCGAGGTGTAAAGATATTTGGAAGGAAATGGAAGCTCAGTCTCAGGTTCATTGGCCCTTTCTATATGGAAAAACGTATTGGTAAGGTGATTGATCGGCTCGAATATCTAGCTTCTATGTGGTGCAAGTAAACCCGAGGGTTAAGCTAACACGAAGGAAAATGCGGAAAATAACAAGAACAAGATAGAAGCAAGACAAATCTTATTTCGATTCAAAAGAAAATTAAGGAACTTGTCTCAAGCTCGATCGAATCGGAAACAAAAATCACCTATACTAAGCAGCAATCCTCAAGAAAGACAACACTTCTTGCAAATTGAATGACCAAGAAGAAAATGTTCAAACGACTCACACCGATTGACACAAGTTCTTTAAAATCTCACAACTGGGTTCGGGCTCCATCAGAGACACTCAAATAGCAACTGCTATATCAAATATTCATCAACAACTAACTACCAAAAATGAAATGTAAAGGAGTATTTATAGACTACGCTAAGGATAAAACAATAAATGGTCATAGGTGACCGATAACAGCAAGCCACGCAGGGTTGAACTTATGTGTGTTCGGCAGCCTTGACTTCGGTGCTCGGTTGCTTGCTCGAACACATTTGTCATCGGGTGCTCACTTGACTTCGAGCACAATTTGTTGTGTTCGGTACTGTACTGCTCAGCGCCAAGAGTTGGTGTTCGGTCGCTTTGTCCTCGGGCTCAAATTTGAAGATGTAGCCTTCGGCTCTAGCACTTTGCCACTCTTCTTGTGAACACATGCTTCCTCCCGACCAAGCCAGCTGAATGTGCATATCATGTAGCAGTTTGGCTTGGCTTCGTGTCATTGGCCTCGGTTGATCAGTCATTGACTTCGGTGGATTGTCGAGCACTTGATCAACATTTCGGGCTGCATCATCCTCCCCTTCTTGATAAGATTTCGTCCTCGAAATCGCTTCAGCATCTGACCTCGGGTCTTGGCCTACAACACAAGGAGTTAAGTCAGCAACATTGAAAGTGTTGGACACATTATACTCACCTGGGAGGTCGATCACATACGCATTGTTGTTAATCTTGCTCAGCACTTGAAATGGACCATCCCCTCGAAGTGCCAACTTTCTTTTCCTTTGGTTCGGGAATCACTCTCTTCGGAAGTGAACCCAAACCCAATCTCCCTTCTTCAACTCCAACCTCTTTCGCCCCTTGTTCTTTTTCAATGCAACTTTGGCATAAGCTTCCTCGAGATTCTTCTTTGTCTTGGCATGCAATTCGAGCAAAGCTTTGGCTCGGTGAGTACCTTCAAAATCAATAACAATATCTCGAGGCAATGGGGTTAGATCAAGTGGAATCAAAGGATTAAAATCGTACACACACTCGAACGAGGTCATATTTATCATTCGATGCACAATTCGATTATATGCAAACTCCATCATGGGCAAACGATCAGCCCAGTTTCCGACCTTGCCTTTGGTCATTGGTCGAAGCAAAGATCCCAAGGTTCGGTTAACTACCTCGGTCTGTCCATCAGTCTGAGGATGGTGAGACGTCGAGAATAGTACTTTGGTGCCGAGGGCACCCCACAAACATTTCCAAAAATGACTCAAGAATTTTGAGTCTCGATCACTCACAATAATACGAGGCACACCATGCAATTTCAACACATTAGAAATAAACACAGTAGCTACATGTTGTGCATCATCACACTTCTTGCAAGGAATAAAGTGAGCCATTTTGGAAAATCGGTCCACGACAACGAAGATGCTATCATGTCCTCCCCCCGACCTCAGTAACCCCAACACAAAGTCCATGAATATATCAACCCAAGGTCGATCAGGCACATGCAACGGGGTGTACAAACCATGAGGGTTGGACTTCGATTTAGCTTTCTTGCAAACAAGACAAGCGTTGCAAAGCTTTTCCAGATCTCGTCGCATTTTGGGCCAATAAAACTGCTCGGCTAAGATACCATAAGTTTTGTCGACACCGAAGTGTCCCATCAAGCCTCCAGAGTGAGCTTCTCGGACCAAGAGCTCTCTCCACGATGACACAGGCACACAAACTCTCCTATTCTTGAAGAGGTTGCCATCGTGCCACTGATATTTCTCAACCCTTCGGCCACTCAAGATTGCATCACGAACGCATTTTAGTTTGGGATTGTCTTCGTACAACAACTTGATGCTTTCGAATCCCATGAGCCTCGAGGCGAGAGTGGTCGCTAAGGCAAATTTCCTTGATAGCGCATCGGCCACAACATTGTCTTTTTCCCTTTTGTAATGAATTACATAGGGAAAACTCTCAATGAATTCAACCCATTTGGCGTGCCTTCAGTTCAATTTCTCCTGACCTCGGAGATGCTTCAAAGATTCATGGTCACTTTTAATCACAAACTCTCGAGGCCAAAAATAATGCTGCCAATGGACGAGTGCTCGAACGAGGGCATACAATTCCTTGTCATACGTAGAGTAGTTCAAGGTTGCACCCTTAAGATTTTTGCTAAAGTAAGCAATTGGCTTCGATTCTTGCATCAGCACTCCTCCAATCCCAACTCCGGACGCATCACACTCGACATCGAATGCTTTGCCGAAGTCAGGGAGTTGCAACAACGGGGCACAGCAAAGCCTCCATTTCAACTCTTGGAAATTTCTTTATCAGCTCGGTCAAAGGAGCTGCCACGGTGCTAAAGTCACAAACAAATCTTCGGTAAAAACTAGCTAAACCATGGAAGCTACGAACTTGCGATACCGAGGTTGGAGTTGGCCAATCTTTGATGGCTTCGACTTTCGACTCGTCGACTTCAACACCGTTAACACTCACTACAAATCCAAGAAAGACTACACGCTCAACACAAAAGGCACATTTCTTGAAGTTAGCATATAACTTCTCTTTTCGAAAGCTTATCAAGCACTAGCCTTAGGTGTTCGACATGTTCATCCACCGAGTTACTATAAATAAGTATGTCATCGAAGTAAACAACAACAAACTTATTTATGAACGGTTTGAGCACATGGTTCATCAGTCGCATGAATGTGCTCGGTGCATTGGATAGGCCAAAAGGCATCACCAACCATTCATAGAGACCGAATTCGGTCTTGAATGCAGTTTTCCACTCATCTCCGGGTTTCATTCGGATTTGGTGGTAACTGGACCTGAGGTCTATCTTCGAAAAGCATGAAGAACCACTTAACTCATCTAGCATGTCATCTAATAGAGGGATAGGATGACGATACTTTACCGTTATTTTGTTGACTGCTCGGCAATCAACGCACATTCGCCAAGTTCCATCTTTCTTCGGGACAAGGATAACAGGAACGACATAAGGACTCACGCTCTCTCGAACGAGGCCCTTGTTCAGCAACTCATTAACCAGCCTTTGGAGCTATTTGGTGTCTTCGAGATTACACCGGTATGCAGGTTTGTTGGGGATTTGAGACCCCGGTACGAAGTCAATTCGGTGCTCGATTCCTCTCAATGGAGGCAATCCACATGGCATTTCTTTGGGAAACATGTCTCCGAAGTCCTGCAAAACACTTTGTACAGCACTAGGCAAAGGGTTATCGTTAGAAAAATCATCATTAGATTTCAGAAAGATGCCCTTGTGCACGAGGCAAATCATCATCTGATCGTTTTCGTTGCCTCGTAGATACTCACCCGGTTGCATGATTGCACATATGCTTCTTACTTCGGGCGGTGAGTTTCGTTCTTCGGCCACAATTTTTGTTACCATCAGAAGCTTAGCTTTGGCCGCTTCTTTCAATTCTTTCATTCTTTTATAATCCTCACTGACTTGTTTTGGAGACAAATGTTTGAGTATGAAACTCTTCCTTTCGAGCTTAGCAGTATAAGTGTTGGATCTTCCATTATGAACAACCGACCGATCATACTTCCATGGTCGTCCCAATAGCATATGACAAGCTTGCATCTGTACTACATCGAACATTATTTCATCTTGATATTCTCCAACTTTGAACTTGATCCACACTTGTTTGACAACCCTCAATTGTCCACACTCATTCAACCAGTGTAATCTGTAAGGATGGGGATGTTTCAAGGTAGGTAGTCTCAACTGTGAAACCAAGGTTTGGCTTACAACATTCGCACAACTACTCGAATCAATGATCATCGAACAAACTTTCCCCCTTACTCGACATCGGGCATGGAAAAGGTTTTCTCTTTGGTTGTTCTCTTCTTCAAGAGTCATGCAGCTCAAATTCCTTCGAACTACAAGAAACATTTTCGGCTGATCAGCTTCGGCAGCTTCACGACCATCATTATCTTCAGCTCGGTCAATCTCCTCTAAATTTTCCTCCTCGGTGTCACTCGCTTGCTCACAAACATCTCTATTGTCGAGCACAAGCATAACTTAGCGAGTTGGACACTCTTTTGCCATGTGACCATGACCTTTGCATTTATGACACTGAATACTTGAAGCACTAGGAGATTTAAGTGGAACTTTACCTCCCACTTCTCTGGGTTGGTTAACGATCACACCCCTCTCGAAGGATTTCTCCGGCTCTCGAACAGTGTTAGCACTTGTTGGATTCGGACTCTTCCATTCTTTTCCTCGGTTTAAAGGAGTTGAAGTAGTGACTCCTCGGTACCGGTTTGCCTTATCGTCCTTAACCCATTTCTCAGCTTCGGTAGCAGCTTCGAACACATCTTCCAATGAGTGATACACATGCATCCTCAATTGAGATGACACATCCCGAGCCAAGCCATTTTTGAATCGAATGGTGGCTTGCTCTTCATCTTCTTCCAGATCAAGATTCAATCGAATTCTCACGAACTCATCATGATACACTTGAACCGACTTGGACCCTTGTTTCAATTCATAGAGCTTCTGAAGTTGAGTTTGCCGATACTTGGCATTCAAATACTTAGTGTCCATTGTTGAACCCCCAAAAAATTAACCCCGAAGGATTAAATTTAGGAATATCGACAGGATGGACTAACTCTTTTGGAGTTTTTTGGAGTTGCCACCCAATTTAAGGAAAACAGGGAACCTAATTAAGCAAATGCATGCAAAACTCCGTTTTTGGAAAAAGGCAGTCTTTCAGAGATTCTAAGTAAGAGGTTTTGTTAATTTCGAAAGAAGGTTTTCAAGGCACTTTCGAAATTCCGTTAACAACGGTTAATCCGGCAGGTTTCCAATTAATTTACAAGTGTATTTTGTAAAAAAGAATTATCTAATAATAATAATAATAATAATAATAATAATAATAATAA
Source organism: Petunia x hybrida (assembly GCA_037355625.1). Taxonomy (NCBI): domain Eukaryota; kingdom Viridiplantae; phylum Streptophyta; class Magnoliopsida; order Solanales; family Solanaceae; genus Petunia; species Petunia x hybrida. The sequence goes on along the minus strand of JBBBVM010000508.1, from coordinate 1,563,154 downwards.
TTAATTGAATAAAAAGCTTATTTGCAAAAAATATTTTTTACTTGCACACATTTGCTAAAATAGCCCCAATTTGCAATAAATAAAATAGCAACTTCAAAATTAAAGGCAATGACCATAAAATTAAATAATAACTCAATCAATCAAATAAATTAATGTCAAATAATTATTCTACAAATGCTTTACATAAATATCCTAAAGGGAGCAGAGAGGGATAAGAGTTAAAGAAAAATAGAACCCGGGAATTTGACAAACTCGCGGGAGCCTTGAATTTTCTAAAATTTCTAAAGTCTTGAAACTTGAGCCCGAATCTTAACCCCAATGCAACTCCAAGCCAATAAGTCAATCCCAATAGGTGAGTTTAGCCAACTCGATCCCAAGGAGTTCATGCCAAGAAAATAAAGAATAAAAAAAAATTAGCAAATACAGAAAGATTAGACATACTTCTATAAATTTAAGCAAAGAATGAAACTAAACAATTAGCCAATCCAACTTAATAAAAGAAATAGAAACTCATCCCACTAGATTACTTCAACCAGAAAAACAACGAACAAAACTATGAATTTGTCATATAGCCAAGGGACTGCCAAAGTTAACGTTATAGCCAAGAGATACATTTGATACGCCAAGTTAAAACATTTTCCATCTAAAGCACATTTAGACATAAATGAGTTTTATTAAACAGTTCTTTAAACTACACTTTACAACTTACTTAAATATAGATTCACAGGCCAAACAAACTGAACATTTAGAAACTTCTTTTCTAATTCAAAATGCAGCAATGGACATGTCAAGTTTCACTTCTTGAAAGAAAATAAACTAATGCCACCCATGATAAAGAGAAGGTTCAGTAAACATAAAAAGATAAACATAGTAGCTAAACTTAAAAGAAAGACACATGCTTTAAAAGAAAGATCATAATAGAAACTTCAACCTTGAAGAAAATGTAACAGGTACTAAACATGAACTGAACCTAAAATATATCCAAGTTTGAGTAGGAAACCAAGCAGACATGAAAGAAGTGCTGATATTTCTATCAAGAGGAAAACTTAGTCAAAAGAAAATAACTTTATGCCATAATGGTTCACTAAGAATTCCATTTTTTCTAAACTAAAGTGATGGAACAGTTTTCTTTTGAACAAAGATCTAAACTAGAAGACATCAACTGGAATAAACTTCTCAGAAAAAAACTGGAACGAGCAATGACAAAACTACTGCAAACAAATTTTACCAGGAGGAAGCTTAAGACTAGGCATTCACCATTCCGACCTAAAGCAACATCTGCATACCAGGAGCTTCAAACCAGAATTTATAGGACTAAAACAGGCAGAAACCATAACAAGACCTACACTTAGACACTCAGGCACCACCTCGGCTAACTCACAGCCTCCTGAACAAACTCTCACGACCCCTGCTACTCCTCTTAACATTCTCACACTCTACCAGCTAGACACCTCTAACAGCTCTGCAAACGCCTGCCTACACAGACCTCTAACAAAGAACAAACAACTACTCCTGAAGACTACTACAACTTCCTCACTCACACCCTTATACCACACCAAACCAAAGCTCTAGCAAACACCTGCTACACTCTCACTCAAACCATTTGAACTCTATCACACACACACCTGAAGAACAGCCCTGTCTCCTTTTTCAACTCACAATGGACCAGCAACAACCCCACACCACTGCATACTGCCTGAAACTACTCCGAACAGCTTCCATTCACAACCAAATGCCCAACTAGGAACCTGGAGACTACTACATACTCCCTCCGGCAAACTGAACCAAACAAAGCAACAGGAAACATACCCTCAACCCCTAAACCTGCAGCACCACACTACACCACCTGGACACTAACCTTACACCCTCACAAACACACTTCTATATACATGCTCATACACCTGCACCCTCCACACGCACATACACCTGCCATTCAACTGCCCTACAGCACCTAAACAAACTCTATGCACTAAAGCAAACAAAACCAACCACTGCAACTATCTGATCCCCTCTTGAAACAATACCAGCTCCTACTACACCCTCCAGACTCCTCTACAAACTGCAAACTACTTCTCAAACTCCTGGACACCCCACATTTCACTATGCAGCTGAAACAGGGCAACTCTTAACTGAGAAAGACTTCTCTTTCCTTAAAACTGCATCCTCATCAGGGACACGAGAAACAGAACATGACTAAACTGGACATCTCAGAAACAAGCCAAGCAGAAACGTAAAAGCTGATTGAAGGAAGAATTACATTGCTCTCTTAACAAGACTTAACAGGAAACAACTTACTCTAATTTTATACACATTTTAGGAATGTTAAATATATAAACTAACTGAGACCTTCATACTAATAAGGCCAATGTTAACATAACTTAATCATAGCAGGTTCAGGCAAAACAAATGAAATACAAGTGAAGCAGAATCCAGAGGAATGAAGCTATACCCTGAAACTGAACCAGAAAGTTAAAAAAAAAAAAAGAGAAAAAGCTAAGGACTTTACCTGCTACGGTGCAGTTAATGGAGGAAAGGATCTGAGAATAAGAACTCGAACAGGGTGTCGACTCGCGCGAGATTGACGACTCAAACAAGGTCGACGACTCAAATAACGGAGAAACGACACGGAACCAAAAATATACACGCAAGAACAGTAACAGCAAGAAGATATTAAACTCGAACAATAAAATTTGTGCCTCTTTTCTTGTTATGCCTTCTGCCTTTTCCCCTTTAACTTGAAGATTATGATGGTATTTATATGGGAAAAACTAGGGTTTTTGAAGGGTACAAAACTGACCGAAAAAGACTTAATCACCCCCAAACGGCTCTTAATGGATAAGGTGTACGGATTCGCTGATGGAGGGTTTCAATTCTAAGTTTTTTCTGTGGGGTCGAAGGATTGGGATTAATTTTTGGAATTAAAGAAAAATCAGAAGAGGGACAACAGATTGGGGATTTTGGGGGGGAAAACTGATTAGGAATTTCTAATTTAGGATTATATGTTTAAAAGGGTGGTTTGCACGGGTAGGCAGGAATGAGGCTATGGAATGCAGTTTGTTGAACCCTAAAAATTACCCCGAAAAGGGTAAATTCCGGAATATCGACAGGATGGACTAACTCTTTTGGAGTTTTTGGAGTCGCCACCCAATTTAAGGAAAACAGGGAACCAAATTAGCAAATGCGTGCAAAAACTCCGTTTTTATAAAAAAAGACGGTCTTTCTTTCAGAGATTCTAAAGGTAAGAGGTTTTATTAATTTCGGAAGAAGGTTTTTAAGGCACTTCCGAAATTTCGTTAAAAAACGGTTAATCCGACAGGTTTCCAAATCATTTGCAAGTGTGCTTTTCTTTCAAAAGAATTATTTAAAAATTAGTAATAATAATAATAAGAATAATTAATCGAATAAAAAAAGCTTATTTTGCAAAATATTCTTTTACTTGCACGCATTTGCTAAGACGGCCCCAATTTGCAATAAATTAAATAACGACTTCACAATAAAAGGCAATGAGCATAAAGTAAAGCAATCAATCAAATAATCATATATAAGCAAAGGTTCATTTTACAGATAATTTGTACAAATTCTATCAAGTCTAACTACATAAATAATGAGAATAAGTTCAAAAGGTAGAACCCGGGAGCGGCATATTCATTCAATCAAATGTACCTCGCAAAACAAATAAAATGAAATTGGATTAGTACAATAATAAAATGTAATAACTAATGAAAATAAAATAATAATAATAATAAAGTAATAATAATAATAATAATAATAATAATAATAATAATAATAATAATAATAATAATAATAATAATAATATATAATAGTAGAGGGGTGGTTTTTGCAAAATTTTAGGCTCAGGTTTGTATGGCGCTTTGAATAGAGGCTCGGGATTTGGTACGGTTGCAAACACGGAGCCCGGGCCGTGTTGCCGCGCCAAAGCACCAAACCCACTACTCTATTCAACTTGCTTAGCATTAAAATGCATTCATCATCGCCTTTTGCTTTAGGGACACGGGAACGGGACGGTTCAAGTGTAGTATCATGTTCAAAATCCGTCAATTCCTTGTGTCGGCCTCAATACGTGCATATGTATTTTCATCGGCCAGGTGTAGTATTTGTTCAAATCAGTTCAATATTCATCATGGATAAAATTTTATCCAAAATGGGTCCCTGCATTCAGAAAACCCAGTCTAATGCATACACAGTAGTCCAACCATGTGAACGAGTCAATTGCATCTCCATAACCCAAACAGAGTGGAGTTGTTCAGTGAAATAATCCAAGATTTGAACGGGTCAATCAGAAAAACGATAGGCCACAGTAGAGTGTCAAAATCCAGTATCGATGAAAATGATCATAGTTGTATAATAACAAAATTAGAAGTGGCCAAAAGTTTCAAATATTATAATGACTGTCAACACGAGATTCTCCACAGTAATAACAGCGGGTCAACCCAGGGCTAAACGAAATTGATCATAGATTTGTAAAGCCAAAATGGCCAAATGAGTGGATCGGAGCACAATCTCCAAAACTATCGGCAATAGCAGTGGAGAGGGGGAGACGAGGAGCGACTGCCGGCGAGCCATTGCAGCGGCGTCGCTGCGACTCATCTATACCACCTCTCCCTTTACTTCATCTCGTTTCTCAATAACATATCAGAAAGTAGAGGAACCCCGCGATGATGGCTTTCCGGCCAACAATAAGTAACGAAACCATTTCCACCATTATTTCCGGTGAGGCAGTGTCAAAAAATAAAAACATCAACCAATAACAATCCCTGCAGCAAGAAACAACGGCAACCACAAACAAGATCGCAACAAACAAATAACACAGCGATAGTAACGGAAAATCAAAGGAGCAACCACTACTTCCTACGAAACGTCGATGGTGTCGCTACAAACTCCGTTTTCACCTTCCCCTTAACTCCTCTCTGATTTCGCTATACCCCAACCCCCCCGATCTCCCTCTGTTCCAGATCCGGGATGCCATTCCCACAGATTTCTAGATGTATGACGAGGGTAACATTTTTTGGGGAAAGGGACGGGAGTGAGGAGGGGTGTGGGGTGCCGCGGCTGGTGAAGATGTGTGTAGGGAGAGCTTGGGTGCCGCGGCTGATGTCTAAATGTAAATGGGTGTAGGGTTTTTCTTTTATAATGGTGGGTGTAGGGTTTTTGATAAGGGGAGATGGTGAATTAATGGGCTGGGGCTTTTGTGTGTGGGGTGTGATATGGGCTTTGCATAAATAAACTGGAATTTAAATGAAGGAGTGATTTTGACCCCAATTTAGGATTTAAATGAGAAAATCGGGTGATTGCACGGGTAGGGTAGAAATTAGGCTATGCATTGCAAAATTTGACCCTTTCAATCAGAAATTAACCAATTATATTTTATTTTCAAAAAATTATCCTTAATTATAAATATTGCCATAATTTATTTATTTTGAAAAAAAATCGGGACAAAATTGGGTGTCAACAGCTGCCCCTCTTTACCCGGAAAGGATGAAAGAGTTTCCAGGGTAAAGAAGTTGACGTGAAACCCAATTTTGTCACGGTAAAGCCAAGACTTCGATTCCTAGGATCAAAATGCGAGGCTTATGGGCATGGCCGAACTTCGGTTTCCGAGTTGCCTACATATCTCGGGCTGAAAGAGAATCAGGCCATATGTAGTTCGACGCGATTTGAGAATCAAAGACGAGATAGTAACGACTACTCAAGCGCGGGAAAAGAGGCTTGTAATCACCTAAGTTATGAAAATGTAGTCGACGACACACCCATAAAGAGGGGTTTACATGGACATAGCTTCCACTACATCTTGATAATCGAGCCATCTTGTCTTCAATCTCAAACCTCAGACTCAGGGTTAACAAGAGACTTACCTCTAGGGTGGATGACTTATGCGGGTGTGATTCTTCAGGTCTTCGTTGACGAGTCTAGCTCATATCAACGTTTGCCCCGGTTCGTCGCTAAGAAAAGCTCCATGTTATGCTCCAAATGCTGCTGCGGTGCTGATAAAAATCCTGTAATAATCTCAACAAACGGTAAGCGTGCAATTGCTAATAAACTGTAATAATTAGAATAAGAAATAAATAAAGTGATAACAAAAATTGTAAATGCGGGTGGTGATATCATCCAAAGTTCTTCCTTCGATCAACTGACAAGATACTCCGCCCGGAGAACCTCTAAGCTGATCCTTATTCTGAAACAGTAAAGCAAAACAATAAGTAAAGCAAGATCGAATAGTAAAATGCAAGGCTTTCATAAGATAAGTTGACTAACGAGACATAATATCTCAAGTCGGCTTGGCTAATCTATATCCTACGCAGGTAACATAACGTTCATTTATAAGGCGAACGAGCCCAAACATTCAATTATAAGGCGAATGAGCCTAAACGTTCAATTATAAGGCGAACGAGCCTAAAACGTTCGATTATAAGGTGAACGAGCCTAAAACGTTCGGTTATAAGGTGAACGAGCCTAATTTTGACAGCAGCCTGCAAAATAAAGTTGCAAATTGGATTAATAAAGGCAAGATAATGCAAAACAAATAAGCAAAGCTGGGTCCTGTTGCTTGTATTAATAGTGCCGCAAAGCGTTGAATGTCTTCAGTTCTTATTGAATCTGATGTTCAATTTGGTAGGCATGACGTAATTTGTAAGTGCAAGCTGCAATATCTTTGATAAAATTGTCTTCTCATCCACTGGCGAAGCAATAAAGCAAGTGCGAAGGCATAATGCAAATCATTTTCAACAATCTTGACAAATCAACTGGCAAGCCGGTCGGGCATGAAGCAAGGAGGGTCTTGGGGTTGATTGTCGAACAAATCAGCTGGCGAACCGGTCCGGCACGAAGCAAGGAGGGTCTCGGGACTGACCTGTTAACCTGCTAAGCTAAAAGTAAAGCGGGTCATAATATAAAGCAAGTGCAAAGTCATAATTGAAAGCAAGTGCAAAGCAATTTGAACATCTTGACAAATCAACTGGCAAGCCGGTCGGGCACTCAGCAAGGAGGGTCTTGGAATTGATTGTCTACAAATCAGCTGGTGATCCGGTCCGGCACAAAGCAAGGAGGGTCTCAGGGCTGATCTGTTAAACTAAAAGTAAAGCAAGTCATAGTATAAAGCAAGTGCAAAGGCATAATTGAAATTAAGTGCAAAGCAATTTAGCGTGAAATGTAAAGCAACGCTAAAGCGATTTAGCGAATCAACAGGCGCGAAAGTCCAACAAGAAAGAAGAACCGCCTGATGGTCAACCTGAAAAATGTAAAGCAATGCATCAATTTTAAAGCAAGTGCGGCGACATTATTCAAAGCAAGTGCAAAGAAAGCAGTGCGGGAATGTAGAGCAATGCAAGAGCCATTTGGTGAATCAACAGGCGAGATAATCCAACAAAGGGAATCCTCGTAGCTGACGGTCAACCTGAAAGAGTAAAGCAAGGCGTTAATTTCAAAGCAAGTGTGAAGACATAATTCAAAGCAAGTGCAAAGCAAAGTAGTGCGGAAATGTAGTCAGTGCGATAGCCAGTGATAAATCAATTGGCGAGACAATCCGGCAAGGATGGCCTTGTGCGGATTATAGCCTGAAACAAAGCGATGCCTTATTGGGCTTAGTTTTGAAATAAAACAAGCCTCGGCTTTGTCGCCTATTAGGAATGAAAGTCATAGAGGTAGAAATGCCGCCTGTTCGGCAATAACTCATGACAAAGCATAATGCTTTAAGTCATGAAAAGGCAATGCAACGCAATTTGCAAGGCAACTTGGATGCGCGTTCAATCAACTGTTCATCCATAATGCGAATGATCCTTTCATTGCAAGCTTTCATGTTCCTGCTCTCAAAGAAAAATTGTTAGCTTTGGGGAGGAAAGGGGAAGCGTTTGATTTGTGCAGACTTCATCCTGATCTTGCTGCTTCCTCATCTTCATTGGACTTGGATTTGCAAATTGCTTTCAGAAACTTGGCTCATGAACTCAAATAGCATAGACTTTGAAAAATAGAGGCAAGATAAAATATTTTAATGCGGATGCAAATGAAGTCAAAGATGCATTTTGAAAATTTTGCCTTGACTTAAACTTGTAATATATTTTAAAACAAACTGAACGTCCTTTGTCTTAGACTTTGCACTGTCTGCTTAACCAATCTCAAAATTATTGCCAACTCATCTTTAATACCCAACGCCGCTTCTTGCAAAATTCTGCCCCAGTTATAATCTTCCGCATCCCTAACTCGCTTTACAAAAATTGCCCCAGTTGTCCTTCTTGGGGAAAATGAAAGTTTAAATGCTAAAGGGTCGAGCCCGATGGGGGAGCCTACGTATCCCTCCTTGAGAATCAGACCGTGCGTAGTTCTGCCTCACTGCTTCAACGCCATATACCAACAAATAAAATCTGCCCCAGTTGAAGTTCTAACAGCTAGTGCGATATCCAAAGAGCGCAGACAATAACTTTTCAATGCATCGCTTTCAATTTGTTCAGTTGTTTTGCCATACGTTACAAGCAAAGCTTTGGCAGGCTTATCAATTTTGTTTTGAAACAGAAACAAATGCAATAGTAAATAATATAATAAGAATGAGATGCATTTTATTTCAACTTTCATAAATTCAAAACGAATTGATTCAGATTAACATAAGCTTTAAGGTGCAATGCAATTCAGGGCCTCAATCTGAATTAAAATTGAAAATAATGCTACTAAGTTCAATTGCCAAGTTCTTTCAAACAATGTCATTAGCTTTGGTACTGCATCATTCACGAGCTAGAGCATGGACCATCAATCCGATCTCGAAACCTTTGCGTGGTGAATGGTCAGCCACTTCACAAATCCAACATTTGCTAAAGAAATAAACAAAACAAAAGAAATCTCTCCAATGGTAACTAAGATAGTTTGCATGTCATTCATAGGATAGCATACAAGCAAGCAACACCTAGTATTTAACGCATTTTGAACAAATAAAGCAAGGCAGGCAATTAACATTTTAACACAGCTCATGCTCTCCACAACATCTGCACAAAATTCTAAACCCAAATGCCTAAAACCCGAAACATTCCTCCATAGCTTTTGCAAACATCCACACTCCTCCAAGCACGATTCCCAATTATTTTACAACATCCAGGGAGAAATTTCAAACTGCCTCCACAATACCAGACTGCAAATCACGAAAGGCTCCAATTGGCCTTTCAAAATAAAACCTCACTGGTCCTCGGCTTTAGACAAGCCTCTCAGCTTCCTAGATTTTGCAAGGCTCACCGACCTTGTTCATAGAGCTCCTCACTGGTCCTCGGCTTTGATCAAGCCTCTCAGTTTCCTAGGTAGCCAAGACCGCAATGGTCTTCAAGGAGGGACCCCACTGGTCATTCAAAGACATAGGGGCTTCGCTCTCCTAGTATGCGACAAGCATACTTCAATTTTATAAAGTTGCAGCTGGATAATCAACATAGGCCTGCACACACGCAAAGCCATTCACGAGAGGGACCCCACTGATCCTTTTAAAGACACCAGGGGCTTCGCCTCTTAGATCTCACTACACCAGTCCATCTCCAAAATACCAACCATCCAAATCTGCCGAACTTTCCCCCAAACTAAGGTGTATATGCATGCATGACCTAATCTCCTTCTAAGAGTGGGTTAACGGTTGAGGCTAACAGGTGAGTGGCAAGCGGTCTCGCAGTCGAATTACTCCTACAATGGCCGCCGGTGTACCAACTCGTCACAGGTTTTTTTAGTGGAAGAAAGTGCGGGTGCGCATGGGCGCACCTCGCGGATATTTGAGTGAGAATGCAAGAGGTTCCCAGGAGTGGGGGAAATATGAACGGAATGCCAGTTTATATGTGCGCAAATAAGGGTGTAGTGACATGCTTTTCGTGGCACACAAGCAAACAGATATAATAAAGCAAAATAAATTAAGCATGCTAGTTGCAAATAATTGGAAACCTTTATGGTCAAAACCTTTATTGCTCCCCAGCGGAGTCGCCATGCTGTTGAACCCCAAAAATTACCCCGAAAAGGGTAAATTCCGGAATATCGACAGGATGGACTAACTCTTTTGGAGTTTTTGGAGTCGCCACCCAATTTAAGGAAAACAGGGAACCAAATTAGCAAATGCGTGCAAAAAACTCCGTTTTTATAGAAAAAGACGGTCTTTCTTTCAGAGATTCTAAAGGTAAGAGGTTTTATTAATTTCGGAAGAAGGTTTTTAAGGCACTTCCGAAATTCCGTTAAAAAACTGTTAATCCGACAGGTTTCCAAATCATTTGCAAGTGTGCTTTTCTTTCAAAAGAATTATTTAAAAATTAGTAATAATAATAATAAGAATAATTAATCGAATAAAAAAAGCTTATTTTGCAAAATATTCTTTTACTTGCACGCATTTGCTAAGACGGCCCCAATTTGCAATAAATTAAATAACGACTTCACAATAAAAGGCAATGAGCATAAAGTAAAGCAATCAATCAAATAATCATATATAAGCAAAGGTTCATTTTACAGATAATTTGTACAAATTCTATCAAGTCTAACTACATAAATAATGAGAATAAGTTCAAAAGGTAGAACCCGGGAGCGGCATATTCATTTAATCAAATGTACTCGCAAAACAAATAAAATGAAATTGGATTAGTACAATAATAAAATGTAATAACTAATGAAAATAAAATAATAATAATAAAGTAATAATAATAATAATAATAATAATAATAATAATAATAATAATAATAATAATAATAATAATAATAATAATAATAATAATATATAATAGTAGAGGGGTGGTTTTTGCAAAATTTTAGGCTCAGGTTTGTATGGCGCGTTGAATAGAGGCTCGGGATTTGGTACGGTTGCAAACACGGAGCCCGGGCCGTGTTTCCGTGCCAAAGCACCAAACCCACTACTCTATTCAACTTGCTTAGCATTAAAATGCATTCATCATCGCCTTTTGCTTTAGGGACACGGGAACGGGACGGTTCAAGCGTAGTATCATGTTCAAAATCCGTCAATTCATTATCCGTCAATTCCTTGTGTCGGCCTCAATACGTGCATATGTATTTTCATCGGCCAGGTGTAGTATTTGTTCAAATCAGTTCAATATTCATCATGGATAAAATTTTATCCAAAATGGGTCCCTGCATTCAGAAAACCCAGTCTAATGCATACACAGTAGTCCAACCATGTGAACGAGTCAATTGCATCTCCATAACCCAAACAGAGTGGAGTTGTTCAGTGAAATAATCCAAGATTTGAACGGGTCAATCAGAAAAACGATAGGCCACAGTAGAGTGTCAAAATCCAGTATCGATGAAAATGATCATAGTTGTATAATAACAAAATTAGAAGTGGCCAAAAGTTGCAAACATTATAATGACTGTCAACACGAGATTCTCCACAGTAATAACAGCGGGTCAACCCAGGGCTAAACGAAATTGATCATAGTTTTGTAAAGCCAAAATGGCCAAATGAGTGGATCGGAGCACAATCTCCAAAAATATCGGCAATAGCAGTGGAGAGGGGGAGACGAGGAGCGACTGCCGGCGAGCCATTGCAGCGGCGTTGCTAAGACTCATCTATACCACCTCTCCCTTTACTTCATCTCGTTTCTCAATAACATATCAGAAAGCAGAGGAACCCCGCGATGATGGCTTTCCGGCCAACAACAAGTAACGAAACCATTTCCACCATTATTTCCGGTGAGGCAGTGTCAAAAAATAAAAACATCAACCAATAACAACGGCGACCACAAACAAGATCGCAACAAACAAATAACACAGCGATAGTAACGAAAAATCAAAGGAGCAACCACTACTTCCTACGAAACGTCGATGGTGTCGCTACAAACTCCGTTTTCACCTTCCCCTTAACTCCTCACTGATTTCGCTATACCCCAACCCCCCCGATCTCCCTCTGTTCCAGATCTGGGATGCTATTCCCACAGATTTCTAGATGTATGACGAGGGTAACGTTTTTTGGGGAAAGGGACGGGAGTGAGGAGGGGTGTGGGGTGCCGCGGCTGGTGAAGATGTGTGTAGGGAGAGCTTGGGTGCCGCGGCTGATGTCTAAATGTAAATGGGTGTAGGGTTTTTCTTTTATAATGGTGGGTGTAGGGTTTTTGATAAGGGGCGATGGTGAATTAATGGGCTGGGGCTTTTGTGTGTGGGGTGTGATATGGGCTTTGCATAAATAAGCTTGAATTTAAATGAAGGAGTGATTTTGACCCCAATTTAGGATTTAAATGAGAAAATCGGGTGATTGCACGGGTAGGGTAGAAATTAGGCTATGCATTGCAAAATTTGACCCTTTTAATCAGAAATTAACCAATTATATTTAATTTTCAAAAAATTATCCTCAATTATAAATATTGCCATAATTTATTAATTTTGAAAAAAAATCGGGACAAAATTGGGTGTCAACAATGTTTTGGCCTTCTTTTCTTCAAAATTAACTAATTCGCCTTTGATTTTAAAATAAAGCTTATTTTAAATAATTAAAAATTTCGGGACAAAATTGGGTGTCAACAGCTGCCCCTCTTTACCTGAAAATGATGAAAGAGTTTTCAGGGTAAAGAAGTTGACGGAAAAGCCAATTTTGTCACGATAAAGCCAAAGGCTTTTGATTCCAAGAACCAAAAGGCGAGGCTTATGGCCGAACTCCGGTTTTCGAGCTGCCTACATATCTCGGGCTGAAAGAGAATCAGGCCATATGTAGTTCGACGACACTTAGATACAAAGACTCGCACGATTGACAAAAGAAAGGACGCACGAATAGGAAAGAATCTGACTGACCCCTAATCTGGAATGAAAGATTAGGTAAGACTTGCTTGTTCGAGTGCGATTCTTCAGATCCTCGTTGACGAGTCTAGCTCATATCAACGATTGCCCCAGTTCACTGCTAAGAAAGAGTTCCACGTTATGCTCCAAATGATGCTGCGGTGCTGCTAAAATCCTGTAATAAACTTGACGAACGGTAAGCGAGTAACTGCAAACAAGACTTGATAAATGTCGTAGTAAATAAATAATGATAAAAAAAAACTTGTAGATGCTGGTTGCAATATCAATAATAAGCTTGTCTCCAATCAACTGATGAAGAAATCCGGCTTTGTGAGGCAAGATGACTTCGGGCCGTTGGTAGACTGAAAATAAAGCAATAAAAAGCTTCAATTAATAGGAACATAAAGTGAATTTTAAATATAATCATAAGGGTAAAAATGCCGCCTTTTCGGTAATAATCCATGATAAAGCATAATGCTTTAAATCATGAGGAGGCAATTTGAATGCAATCTTGGATTGTACTCCAACCAAAAGTAAGAATACGTCCGAAGTATTCACATTATCCTGCATGTCTTAACAAACTTTTTAGCAATGTAAGACTATTAAAATATGCATAGCAAAATGTATAAACGCCTCAGGAGGCTACAAAATATGCTCAAGAAAGTGTGCTAATATTAAACGTCTATCGAGACCATAAAAGATTACTCCTTAGAGGAATTTAAATAACTAACACCCTCGAGGTGACAGAAATACACCTTTGAGGCAATAAAATTACGCCTTAGGGGCATTCAAATAACTAACACCTTCGAGGTGACATAAATACGCCTCCGGGGCAACAATATTTCGCCTTCGACTAACACCTTCGAGGTGATACAAATACGCCTCCGGGGCAACAAAACTACGCCTTAGAGGCATTCAAATAATTAACACCTTCGAGGTGACATAAATACGCCTCCGGGGCAACAAAACTACGCCTTAGAGGCATTCAAATAATTAACACCTTCGAGGTGACATAAATACGCCTCCGGGGCAACAAAATTACGCCTTAGAGGCATTCAAATAATTAACACCTTCGAGGTGACATAAATATGCCTCTAGGGCAACAAAATTACGCCTTCGAGGCATTCAAATAATTAACATCTTCGAGGTGACACAAATACGCCTCCGGGGCAACAAAACTACGCCTTAGAGGCATTCAAATAATTAACACCTTCGAGGTGACATAAATACGCCTCAGGGGCAACAAAATTTCGCCTTAGAGGCATTCAAATAATTACCACCTTCGAGGTGACACAAATACGCCTCAGGGGCAAAATAAAATTACGCCTTAGAGGCATTCAAATAATTAACACCTTCGAGGTGACACAAATACGCCTCAGGGGCAACAAAATTACGCCTTTGAGGTATTCAAATAATTAACACCTTCGAGGTGACATAAATACGCCTCCGGGGCAACAAAATTACGCCTTAGAGGCATTAAAATAATTAACACCTTCGAGGTGACATAAATACGCTTATCGAAAGCATGAACATAAAGACGCTTCTCGAAAGCCTGAAATATAAAGACGCTTCTCGAAAGCGTGAATACGTTGTACTCTCTGAACTCTTCTACGGAGGAATGGTTTTGACTACAAAATAAAGTGAGCCCCCAGGATTGGCAATATCTGTAAATCATACAAAATGGAACGTTAGTAAGCGTTCTCATAAAGCGAAAGTGAAATGAAACAGATATTCTTAATAATTTGCAAGAGTTATGGGAAATAGAAATGCCGCCTTTCGGCAAATTGACGAAGAGTCGGGTCATGAAGCACGAGCTTTATCCAAATATCATTGCAATCCTAGCGATGAGAATCTTGGAGATTGACTTGCTAAGATTTATATCTTCCGTTGCGGGTCTTATTGTCCCTGCTCTCAAAGAAAAATTGTTAGTTTTGGGGAGGGAGGGGGGAGCGTTTGATTCATGCTGACTCGAGCCTTCATCCTTCAACCGCTTCCTTTTTCTCCCTTTGTCTAGATTTGCGATCCGTCTTTTGAGACTTGGCCAACTTATCTTTGTCAAGCCATACGGATTTTGCAAAATCTGCCCCAGTTATAATCTTTCAAATCTTCAATTTGCTTTGCAAAATTTGCCCCAGTTACTTACTTTAGGGGAAACTGAAAATTTTAATATTATAGAGTCGAGCCCGTTAAGGGCGCCTACGTATCCCTCCACGGGAATCAGACTGTGCATAGTTCTGCTTACATAAAGTTTTGGGGAATATGGCAATCTAAGTGCGAAGCCGAATCCGAATTGGAATGCCTACACATCTGCCCAGATGTGTAGTTCGGAATTACATCATCAAAGATAAACAAGTCCTAAGCATTACAAAATCTGATCGAATCCGATGTGGATTGCTTACTTATCCTATTGCCATTCCAGGAATCAGACCAAAAGTAGTTCAAAATTAGATAAAAGAGGAAATAGGGGATTCCTATGCTAGTGTAACCGAGCTCTATGTGAGTTGCTTACGTATCCCAGCCCTGGGAATCAGGTTACGCGTAGTTCGCATTACAATTAAAATTACATAAAATGAGAAAAACACTTGCTTGCGCTGCTTGTAAGCTATCTTGATTGTACTTGGATTGATAAATTTTGGCCAGACTTTAAGAGTGAGCCTTCTTGCAAATGAGACAATTTTCAACAACAGTCATGCTACTAAGTCTCCGGGCATTGGTTCTCTCATCTGGATTGATCCATCTTCAATTAAATCTTGGATCTTGTGTTTAAGAGCAACACATTCGTTAGTGTCGTGCTTGAAAAATTCTGCATGGTAAGCACAATATTTGGTTCCATCAACCCATTGTGGGGGAGGGTCAAATGTACCATTTCCTGATAATGGTTCTAGCATTCCCACATCTTTTAATCTTTCATACAATTGAGCCTGTGGTTCACCTAAAGATGTGAATTTTCGACGCTGCTTCTTCTCATATTTGGGATGCGATCCTGATGGTTTAGACTGGCGGGCCACAGGTGGCAGATGTTGCTGCGGATGATTGTATGCTTGTGGTTGTGAATAAGGCTGATAAGCAGTTGCTGCAAATTGATGGTAATTGGGTTGAGTATTATAGACTGGATATGGCGCGGGTAGAATTTGATGCTGACTTGGATAAGTTGGGTATAGTGTGCTTTGATAAATAGGTTGATTTGGTGAGTTTCTGAAGGTTGGCTTCTTGTTTGACCTTTGGTCGATGTCAGCCATATCAATTCCAAATTCATCTTCCTTCTCAAAATTACTTGTGCCAGCTTGAGTATTTTGTGCAGTTGCCTTCATCGCGGCAAAGCTTACAATTCGCCCAGTTTTAACACCTTCTTCAACCATTTCTCCCATCACAAGAAGTTCAGAATAGGGTTTACCCATCATAGGGAGCAAGTGCATATAATAAGAATCATCTTGGGCTCGGATGAAGTATTTTACCATGTCTTCCTCAATCATTGGTTGTTGCACCCTTGCAGCCTGTTCTCGCTATCTTAGCGCATATTCCCTGAAGGTTTCTGTTGGTTTCATCTTCAGATTGGACAAGGTTATAAGGTCAGGAGCCATCTTGACATTGTACTCAAACTGCTTTGTAAAATCATTGGCTATGTCATCAAACTCACGCCACTTGCTTATATTCTGTCTTGCAAACCATTCAGCAGCAATACCTTCCAGACTATGACTGAAGAAGGCCATCAAAAGTTCCTCTTTACCTCCCGCAACCCTCATTCGGTTGAGATACTTGGTCAAATGAGCAAATGGGTCACTATGACCATCATACATATCAAATTTTGGCAATTTAAACCCGGGAGGAAGAGTAACGTCAGGGTATAGATAAAGATTACGGTAGGAGATGCTTTGACGTCCTCCAGACATTTGCACATCCTTGATGGATTGCTGCATGATTTTCATTGTTTGGATTATCTCCTCTTGCTCAACTGTCTTTCCCTGCTTTTCCACAGTTATGGGCACTTCACTTTGTGGCACGTAGTTAGTGAAATCCACGTTCTTACCATTGGGGTAATGCTCATAGTACTGGGCCTTGGGATATCTTTCTCTTGGGTCATTGGCATTTTTAGTAGCAACAGCAACAGAAATAGGTGCTTTAGATTGTGGAGGATGAGGAGTGTCTTTGGCAGGCAAATATTGATTGTGAGGCAAGTTATTCTGGTTAACGAATGCATTCGGGATGTTGTTAACTGGTGCAAGCATATGAATGACACTGGAATTTAAAGGCGTGTCAGGATTGACAGTTTCAACATTGGGATTCAGAGTTGATAGCACGGCTGGTGCGTTTTGGTGGCTCGACCCTTTCATTCTTTCTAGTTCAGCTTGCATACACTCAATCTGCTTAGCCATTCTAGCAATTTGTTCATCCGGAACAACAACTGCTTGCTCATTAGAAGGTGCAGGGATACCAGTCTGATTATCCGTCATCGTTTGCTTCACTTTAGATTAGACACTTAACCAACTCGGGAGTCAACACGAATCAAACTCTCTCTTTTGGGGGATAATCAAAACAAAAGAAAAATTCAAAAGATAACAATGTTAGTTTCCAGGTTATTGGCATAATTGCACACAATCATGTAGCGCACGTCACGTAGCACTTTGCATTTTAAACAAGTTGGCATGTGGCAATCACAATTAGTTGAGCGTAAATAAAAATGCGAGCGCATCCTACCCTGTAAAGTGCCTCATTGTGCCAGAGGTAGGCCTAATCGTCAAGTTGCACGCACATGTGGTTATTATAACGACACAAACCGTTTGTCAATACACCATCTGAGATATAAATAAACCGACATAATTGTCAATTTCTCAAATTTGACATGGCAAATGGTTTGGGATTCGTTATAATATCCACACGATCACATAATATGCAGTGTCGTTGGGATTCAATAACCCGTCAACAAAAGGGCGGTTTCTTAATTCCTGGAAACGGTACCAAGGACCGGGTCCAAACTAAGGTGTATATGCATGCATGACCTAATCTCCTTCTAAGAGTGGGCTAAAGGTTGAGGCTGACTCGACCTATGCGGGATAAACCTGGCCCCATAAATCAGTAAAACCGGCCATGACAAAACCAGGCAAACCATACCCCAACTAACTTTGGTGACACGAAAGAAATTCAAAGAGTTAGGAAGGACAATGCCCTTCCTGTATTATTGCCGGTCACGCGGGCCCCCGTGATGAAATCGAGGAGATGAAAGAGA
Source organism: Petunia x hybrida (assembly GCA_037355625.1). Lineage (NCBI taxonomy): Eukaryota > Viridiplantae > Streptophyta > Magnoliopsida > Solanales > Solanaceae > Petunia > Petunia x hybrida. The sequence goes on along the minus strand of JBBBVM010000508.1, from coordinate 1,545,193 downwards.
ATTGAAAGGCTCCATGAGGGAGGAAATATGAACGGAATGCAGACTATGCACAAATAAAATACAACACATGCTTTCCATAACAAACCAAACAAACAGATATAATAAAGCAAATAAATTAGGCATGCTAGTTGCAAATAATCGGAAACCTTTATGGTCAAAACCTTTATTGCTCCCCAGCGGAGTCGCCATGCTGTTGAACCCCCAAAAAATTTAACCCAGAAGGGCTAAATTTAGGAATATCGACAGGACGGTTAATCCGGCAGGTTTCCAGTTAATTTGCAAGTGTATTTTGTAAAAAAGAATTATCTAATAATAATAATAATAATAATAATAATAATAATAATAATAATAATAATAATAATAATAATAATAATAATTAATTGAATAAAAAGCTTATTTGCAAAAAATATTTTTTACTTGCACGCATTTGCTAAAATGGCCCCAATTTGCAATAAATAAAATAGCAACTTCAAAATTAAAGGAAATGACCATAAAATTAAATAATAACTCAATCAATCAAATAAATTAATGTCAAATAATTATTCTACAAATGCTTTACATAAATATCCTAAAGGGAGCAGAGAGGGATAAAGAAAAATAGAACCCGGGAATTTGACAAACTCGCGGGAGCCTTGAATTTCTAAAATTTCTAAAGTCTTGAAACTTGAGCCCGAATCTTGACCTCAATGCAACTCCAAGCCAATAAGCCAATCCCAATTGGTGAGTTTAGCCAACTCGATCCCAAGGAGTTCATGCCAAGAAAACAAAGAATAAAAAAAATTAGCAAATACAGAAAGATTAGACATACTTCTATAAATTTAAGCAAAGAATGAAACTAAACAATTAGCCAATCCAACTTAATAAAAGAAATAGAAACTCATCCCACTTGATTACTTCAACCAAGAAAACAACGAACAAAACTATGAATTTGTCATATAGCCAAGGGACTGCCAAAGTTAACGTTATAGCCAATAGATACATTTGATACGCCAAGTTAAAATATTTTCCATCTAAAGCACATTTAGACATAAATGAGTTTTATTAAACAGTTCTTTAAACTACACTTTACAACTTACTTAAATATAGATTCACAGGCCAAACAAACTGAACATTCAGAAACTTCTTTTCTAATTCAAAATGCAGCAATGGACATGTCAAGTTTCACTTCTTGAAAGAAAATAAACTAATGCCACCCATGATAAAGAGAAGGTTCAGTAAACATAAAAAGATAAACATAGTAGCTAAACTTAAAAGAAAGACACATGCTTTAAAAGAAAGATCATAATAGAAACTTTAACCTTGAAGAAAATGTAAAAGGTACTAAACATGAACTGAACCTAAAATATATCTAAGTTTGAGTAGGAAACCAAGCAGACATGAAAGAAGTGCTGATATTTCTATCAAGAGGAAAACTTAGTCGAAAGGAAATAACTTTATGCCATAATGGTTCACTAAGAATTCCATTTTTTCAAAACTAAAGTGATGGAACAGTTTTCTTTTGAACAAAGATCTAAACTAGAAGAAATCAACTGGAATAAACTTCTCAGAAAAAAACTGGAACGAGCAATGACAAAACTACTGCAAACTCATTTTACCAGGAGGAAGCTTAAGACTAGGCATTCACCATTCCGACCTAAAGCAACATCTGCATACCAGGAGCTTCAAACCAGAATTTATAGGACTAAAACAGGCAGAAACCATAACATGACCTACACTTAGACACTCAGGCACCACCTCGGCTAACTCACAGCCTCCTGAACAAACTCTCACGACCCCTGCTACTCCTCTTAACATTCTCACACTCTACCAGCTAGACACCTCTAACAGCTCTGCAAACGCCTGCCTACACAGACCTCTAACAAAGAACAAACAACTACTCCTGAAGACTACTACAACTTCCTCACTCACACCCTTATACCACACCAAACCAAAGCTCTAGCAAACACCTGCTACACTCTCACTCAAACTATTTGAACTCTATCACACACACACCTGAAGAACAGCCCTGTCTCCTTTTTCAACTCACAATGGACCAGCAACAACCCCACACCACTGCATACTGCCTGAAACTACTCCGAACAGCTTCCATTCACAACGAAATGCCCAACTAGGAACCTGGAGACTACTACATACTCCCTCCAGCAAACTGAACCAAACAAAGCAACAGGAAACATACCCTCAACCCCTAAACCTGCAGCACCACACTACACCACCTGGACACTAACCTTATACCCTCACAAACACATTTTTGCATACATGCTCATACACCTGCACCCTCCACACGCACATACACCTGCCATTCAACTGCCCTACAGCACCTAAACAAACTCTATGCACTAAAGCAAACAAAACCAACCACTGCAACCACCCGATCCTCTCTTGAAACAATACCAGCTCCTACTACACCCTCCAGACTCCTCTACAAACTGCAAACTACTTCTCAAACTCCTGGACACCCCACATTTCACTATGCAGCTGAAACAGGGCAACTCTTAACTGAGAAAGACTTCTCTTTCCTTAAAACTGCATCCTCATCAGGGACACGAGAAATAGAACAGGACTAGACTGGACATCTCAGAAACAAGCCAAGCAGATACTTAAAAGCTGATTGAAGGAAGAATTACATTGCTCTCTTGACAAGACTTAATAGGAAACGACTTACTCTAATTTTATACACATTTTAGGAATGTTAAATATATAAACTAACTGAGACCTTCATACTAATAAGGCCAATGTTAACATAACTTAATCATAGCAGGTTCAGGCAAAACAAATGAAATGCAAGTGAAGCAGAATCCAGAGGAATGAAGCTATACCCTGAAACTGAACCAGAAAGTAAAAAAAAAAAAAATAAGAGAAAAAGCTAAGGACTTTACCTGCTACGGTGCAGTGAACGGAGGAAAGGATCTGAGAATAAGAACTCGAACAGGGTGTCGACTCGCGCGAGATTGACGACTCAAACAAGGCCGACGACTCAAATAACGGAGAAACGACACGGAACCAAAAATATACACGCAAGAACAGTAACACCAAGAAGATATTAAACTCGAAGAATAAAATTTGTGCCTCTTTTCCTGTTACGCCTTCTGCCTTTTCCCCTTTAACTTGAAGCTTATGATGGTATTTATATTGGAAAAACTAGGGTTGTTGAAGGGCACAAAACTGACCGAAAAAGACTTAATCACCCCCAAACGGCTCTTAATGGATAAGGTGTACGGATTCGCTGATGGAGGGTTTCAATTCTAAGTTTTTTCTGTGGGGTCGAAGGATTGGGATTAATTTTTGGAATTAAAGAAAAATCAGAAGAGGGACAACAGATTGGGGATTTTGGGGGGAAAACTGATTAGGAATTTCTAATTTAGGATTATATGTTTAAAAGGGTGGTTTGCACGGGTAGGCAGGAATGAGGCTATGGAATGCAGTTCTGGCCTTCTTTTCTTCAAAATTAACTAATTCGCCTTTGATTTTTAAAATAAAGCTTATTTTAAATAATTAAAAATTTTGGGACAAAATTGGGTGTCAACATCCATTGCTCTTTTCAACTGTGCCCAAGTAGTGACTTCGGGATAGAAATTTCTTCGTCTCAGCCTCTTGTCAGCCTCCCACCACGTCGATGCATACGCCTCGAACGAAGCAATAGCATGTGCAGCTTTTCTCTCTTCGGTCATCTCATTGGTTTCGAAGATTCGTTCCATTTTAAGCTTTCATTCAAGATATTCGTCCGGATCACTAGTTCCTCTAAAGGGTGGAGTAGTGATCTTGACACTATTCGAGTTTGAATCTCGAGCACCTTGAATCGGATTGGGATTCTCATCATAGTAATCATCAGCCTCACGCTCAATATTTCGTTCAACATTTGTGCCTCGGCCTCGACCTCGAAAATTTTCACGACCTCGTTGAGCTTGCCTTCGTTGAATGAACGGCTGCTCATATTCAGGTTCTCCTTCGGGAAATTCTCCTTCATCAACCCCTTCATCAACGTCCACAACTTGTCTTCGGGCCATTGGAAGTGGTACTCTTTCACCTCGGGGAATGCCCAAGTTTTGATAATAAGCTTGGGGATTGCCCAAGTTTGGTTGTTGCACTCGGGGATTGCCCAAGTGTTGTGCAGCTTGGGGATTGCCCATAGCTTCATCTCGAACAGCCTCGCTCTTCAACTGATGTTGTCGAACGAGCTCAGCAAACAACTCAGGTTTCATCAAGTGGAGTTGCTAGTTCCAGCGCCGGACCCAGGTAAGGCCACAGACACACTTCCTTGCTCGAGTTGAGCTACTCGAGCACTCACTCCTCTTACTTCGGCACTGCCTTGGATCGCAGCCATAAGATCGGCTAACGACACTTCCGGCTTCTCAATGCCTTTGCCTTCGCCTCCATTCCCAGCCATGGTACCTGCGCGAGTCAAAAACCAAATAAAATGTTAAGGTTAGAAATCACCTCACACACTCCCTCACCTTTGATGGGTGGCACTCGGGTCCACTCAATTTATGGGTTCGGTTTTTTGTCACTCAAGAACTTGTAGCCAATGGCTTCCTCAGTTGATCAACTTTTCTCAGTTCCTTCGAAATTTGATGAGTTACACTGTCTCCTTCGGGATGAGTGAATTGATATGATTCGATGGAACGAACACTATTTACTCTGCGCTTCGAGAAGTCAAAGAAATTTTCTATAAGCTCAAATGAGTTAGTACGACCTCGAGTAGGAAGAATTACTCCGGAGATCCACCAACTACTTTTATCGAACACAAGAAAAGTAAAAACCTAGGAGAATCTACCCTTTGATTCCTCTTTGGAATCCTTTTCGAACACACCAACTCTTGTTCGTACAAGAGTGGTCCCTCCTTGGTACGGATAGGGTTTTTACCTTATCCAATTCCCTTTTCTAGCCGAAAAATTTTTTACCTGGGGTTTTGATCTTTACACTTTACCCCTTTCTTCTTCAATGGAACAGTGACGCTTTTACTCCGGCGTATGGACAAACTCACTTAGTTCACTTACCAAGAATTTTTAACAGACTTTGGGTTGCCTTTCACTCCGGTATCAACATCATCGGAGGAGATCAGTTCAAAAATTCTTTTGAGCTAAGAACAACTCAACGTCGTCCGTACACTGTTACAATGTATCAAGTTTCCGGCGTACGGACAAGGCTCAAATCATAGAACTTTGAAATTTTTAGCACAAAACACAACCCAAAACACTAAAGAACCACCAGTTTCCAACGGTAACAACCAAAACTCACTGGGGTTCAATATCAGTCACCACTAAGTCCAAAAAAGTCCAAAAATACGTCAAGAAACCCTAGTCGCTGATGGTGTACGACTGGTATTCAAAACACTCCTCAGACAGTGGTGAAATCAAACCAATGGTTGTTTGATTCAAACAACCAACAATCAACAAAATTTTTGAATTTTTTGTTTTCTACTTTTTTTTTTTTTTGTAAAAACAACACCACAGCAACAACAATCAACAACAAGGAAGAAAGCTGAAACTGGAGACATAAAGCACGAGATAAACGAACAGAATTTGAGGTTGTAGAAACAAGCTCAAACCTTGCTCTGATACCAAGATGGTGCAAGCAAACCCGAGGGTTAAGCTAACACGAAGGAAAACGCAGAAAATAACAAGAACAAGATAGAAGCAAGACAAATCTTGCTTCGATTCAAAAGAACATTGAGGAACTTGTTTCAAGCTCGATCAAATCGGAAACAAAAATCACCTATACTAAGCAACAATCCTCAAGAAAGACAACGCTTCTTGCAAATTGAATGACCAAGAAGAAAATGTTCAAACGACGCACACCGATTGACACAAGTTCTTTAAAATCCCACAACGGGGTTCGGGCTCCATCGGAGACACTCAAATAGCAACTGCTATATCAAATATTCATCAACAACTAACTACCAAAAATGAAATGTAAAGGAGTATTTATAGAGTACGCTAAGGACAAAACAGTAAATGGTCACAGGTGACCAATAACAGCAAGCCACGCAGGGCTGAACTTGTGTGTGTTCGGAAGCCTTGACTTCGGTGCTCGGTTGCTTGCTCGAACACATTTGTCATCGGGCGCTCACTTGACTTCGAACACAATTTGTTGTGTTCGGCTCTATGCTGCTCCGCGCAAAGAATTGGTGTTCGGTCACTTTGTCCTCGGGCTCAAATTTGAAGATGTAGCCTTCGGCTCTAGCACTTTGCCACTCTTCCTCCGAACACATGCTTCCTCCCGACCAAGCCAACTGAATGTGCATGTCTCTTAGCAGTTTGGCTTGGCTTCTTGTCATTGGCCTCGGTTGATCAGTCATTGACTTCGATGGATTGTCGAGCACTTGATCAGCACTTCGGGCTGCATCACTATGCCAGTTCATACAGTTTATTATGTATCGATGCTCCAAAAGTGTATTCGGGATCCTTCCGAAGTGATTGAGTTAGACCCCTCTCAGCTAGATGTGAATCTAGCGTACGAGGAGTTTCTTGTTGCTATAGTTGCCAGAGATGTTCGAAAGCTTCATTCGAAGCAGATTCCGATTGTTCGAATGCGATGGCATAGTCGTCCTCCCGAGGAGGACACCTGGGAGGTTGAATCTAGTATGCATGAAAAGTATCCTTATCTCTTCGATGATTCAGGTTCGATCTTGATCTTTTTCGTTCATTTAGGATTCTGCTTTCGTAATTGTGCAATGGTATTTGCTGATAGGCTAGAAAAGTTCGTTCAAATGTTATTATTAGTTGAGCTCAATCGCTTCTAGACTCTGGCTCATTCGAGGACGAACGAGAGTCTAAGTGGCGTAGAGTGAAACTGTGTGGGCAAAATAACACCACCTACTATTACAGAGATACGAGTCCAGCTAGCGAGACTAAACTTATCTTACAAGTCACCGGGTGCAGAGGATATCGCATCCTATTTTTACCGAACCGGTTAAAGTTCGAAATAGGACTCAACTTATTGGGTAACTCACGGGTAAAGAGTTGGAGTCGCCACCTAACATATTTTAACTAGGCGTATTAGGGCACCTATTTTGTTTCTAGCAAATTTTACAATTAATTCCGAAACTTAGTCTACGAACCAGATATTTTTAGGTAAGAGGTTCAAGTTAACTCAAGAGGAAGGGGTTAGGCACCTCTCAAGCTCCACCAAATGTGGTTACCGGTCGGGCTTATAATTGGGATTCAAATAAGTAAATAAACAAATAGACTAACTAACTAAAAAGATGATTTAAATAATATGCGTATAATATGTTAAATTAAACAAAAGATATGAATTTGCTAATTGGCTTCTTCCTTGGAGAATTGCACCTTGCAAAATAAAATCAAGTAGTTAGTAATTCGAAACAAATTAGTAATGACAAATTTAAAAGAATGCAAATAACAAATTGAATTTAAAGGCATTTCAAAGCGTCGTCGAGAGAGTATATATCCATATGTGCCTCGCAAAAATATAAAAAATAATGAGTTAGTGAATAATAATAATAATGCTAATAATAATGAAAATAATGAAAATGATAATAATAATAATAATAATAATAATAATAATAATAATAATAATAATAAGAGTAATAATAATAATAATAATAATAATAATAATAATAATAATAATAATAATAAGAGTAACAATAATAATAATAGTTTTAAAATAAAGGGGAAAGGGATTTTTAAAAGTGTAGGCTCAGAATATGTATTGCATCAAGCAGAGGTTAGGGATGTCGGTACGGCTGCAAACACGCCGGCCGGCCGTGTTGCCATGCCAAGTACCTTTAATCCCACCACTCCACTATCGCTTACTTTGCAAAGTGATATGCATCGTCATTGCCTATTTATTTTTAGGGACACGGGGTAATGCATAACAGGACTGATTTTAGGCCTCCAAACGTCCTTGGCCTAAGTGTAGTATCATGTTCAAATCAGTCCGTCAATTCAATGTATAGTATCCGTCAGTTCGTTATATGTCCGTCAATTCCTTGTGTAGCCCCAAAACATGTATTTTTCATAGGCTATTGACCAGTGTAGTATTGTTCAGAACTAGTCAAACATTCGCGGAGCCTTAAAAGATTCTCGACCAACCACTTGACCCATAATCTCAAGATCTGCAAAACTATACAAACAAAAGATCAAGTGTAACTAAGGTCAACTTATTCATCAATTAATATATATAGCAAAATCAGAAACAGAGGAACGGATACACCATTCCCAAACGCAAACCAGAACCAACAGTAACGGTTCACAATAAACAGGGAGGACGATAACCAACGAAATCGAGCGAAACGATGCCAACAAAGAGAGGAGGGGGAGCGACTGCTTGGTGGCGTTGCTACCACCCCAACCATGTTTCTGCGTTTTTAATTCGATAGCAAACGAAAGAGAAACCAGAGTTTGCCGACGAAGAGTGTTTCCGGCGATGGGAACATTCTATCTCTCTCCCCTGTTATTCCCTCCCCCCCTTTCTCCTTTTTTGACTGGTTTTGATGGCGGGTATATATGTTTCAGATCTGGTACTGGTTTGATTCGAAGGAGACGATAGGAAAGGGGGTTTCGACGATGCTTCTGTATTTTGAATATGGTGGGGGCTTTTATGATGATGATGTAGGAGGGGGACGGTGGTTCTGATTTATATGCCTGCTGTCGACGTGTGGTGTGTGTGTATCGATATTTGCCGATGGGGTTGTTTGTACTGTGTGTTTTGTGTATTATGGATGGTGGTGGTTTGTTTTCCACTGTGGAGATAGAGGTGAGTTTTGTACAGTGGTGATGGTGTATGGAGGTGGGTAATGGAGTTACTATGTGTGTGTGAAAAATGAACTGTATATCATGTGTAATGGTGCTCGTGGGGAAGAAGACTCAAAGAGTCAGTGGGGTCGGCTGGACTAAAGAGAACTGCGTATGCATTTTTTGTTGGAATTTTAACAGAGAAAGATGGAGTGTACTGATGTATGGTGGTATTGTATTGTAGTGTGGAGAAGACAATGGAGGGGTAAATTAAAGTGTGTGTGTCGTCTGTACTGTCAATGGTGTGTATGTACTGGTCTCTCTTTGTATATGTGTGTGTTTTAGCTGTATGATGATGATGGTGTATATAGGATTAGGGAAGAGAAATAGTTGTTGGGGATTTTCCAAAAAATAGGAGAGGAGATTATGGATGATTTGGATTTGATTTTTAATTTTGAATTCTTTCCAAAATGGGGGAGGCAGGAGAGTGATTTGGGGGATGAACTTGGTATTAAAAATGGGGTAGGGACATTGGAGGAGTTTTAAGAATAAAATTAGGATATATTTTGGAAATTGATTAAAACTATAATAGGAGGGAAATGAAAGGTAAGATGTAAATAATGAACATCTAGACGAACACTCATCTAGGTTCAAAATAAATTCTTAAAATAATGGAAAAGAAATATTTTGAAATGTAAAAAATAATTATATGAATATGAGAATATCTAAATTAAAACTAAATAATTGGAAGAAATAGCAATCGATTTCTACCAGAATAGGCGTACCTTGACAGACTATTGTCTAGGTTCGTAGGAAAGTTTTCAAGATAAATGCTGTTAGAAGGAAGATTTGCACATATTTAAATTCATAAGGAACTCAAATACGACAAATCACGAAGTGGAAATGAATTGGCTAATATTTTTCTTAAAGGTGCTAATAAATAAAAATGTAAATATATATGTATATATATTGTATAAAATTGGTGGACACATAGTAAAAATGCAGACATAAAAGCAAATTGGAATACCAATTAAATTAGCTAAGTTTAAATATTCACAAATAATTACTAAATGCTATAAATGTTCCAAAATTGCACAAACAACCACATTTTGATAAATAGCCTAAATAATGCAAAATTATGTAATATAGCCACATTTAAGTATGTAATACATATGTAGGGGATAACACACGTAAATGCATGCTTTCGAATGCAAATTTTGCACAAATAACCAAATTACACCTTTAAGTTGATTTATAGCCGATTTTAGAAAAAGGGGGTACAAAATTGGGTGTCAACAATTGCCCCTCTTTGTCCGGGGATGATGAAAGAGTCTCGGGCAAAGATAGTTGACGAAGTAGCCAATTTTGTCACGACAAGTGCTGGAAAAAGGAGGAAAACGAGAGTTTTGGGGTATTTTTGGCCGAACCCCGGTCTCTGAGTTGCCTACATATCTCGGGTTTCACGAGAATCAGGCCGTGTGCAGTTCTATAATGGCATTTTGCCTGTGTGAGATATTTATGACGCACGATTTTATATGTAAAGACTAAACTTATCCAGGTATGTAAAGTTTAGGTTCGTGTATGCTTTGCTTTTGGCGGGATAAATTAAGAATAAATTAAAGGTACTATCGGAGATGAGATAACATCGATAGATCGAGCGTGGGAAAAGAGGCTTATAATCATCCTAGTTATGAAAATGTGGCGCGCTACACACCCATAAAGAGGAGTTTATATGTACATAGTTTCCACTTCATCTCGATAACTGAGTAATCTCGTCTTCAATATTGCCTTGACTGAACTGAGAAACTTTGAGGAGCGATTTTTATAAACGCGCATGATTCAAACAGATGGGCGCGATTAAATACGAAGGCATGCACGATTGACGCAGATAGCTAGGCTTGAATAGACAAAGTAGGCATTAATTGGAAGGAAATGTGAAATGCCACCCTAACTTGCAATGAAGGATTAGACAGATTATTTGTGGGAGTATGAGATGATTGGCTTCGGGTGTGTTGGATTTTGACAGCAGAGGTATTTTGCAGGTAGGACAAAGGCGTTGTCGAAGTTGAGATAACATCGATAGATCGAGTGTGGTGAAATAAGCTTGTAAGCGTCTTAGTTATGAAAATGTGGTGCACGACACATCCATAAAGAGGGGTTTACATGGGCACATTTTCTACTATAACTCGATAAAGGAGTTATCTTGGCCTCAACATTGTCTTGAATGAACTCTGGAACATGGAGGAGTAAAGCACGATAAGTATGCACGATTCAAACAGATAGGCACGAATAGGGAGGAATATGGAGCTGGTACCCAATCAGCGAGGAATGATTAGGTAGATCACTGGTGCGAGTGTAGGATTGTAGCTTTCAGCGTGTTGGAACTCGGCAAAATAGGTAGCTTGTGGGTGTGGCAAAGACATTGTCTGTAGGATTAGGCCTTTTGAATTGGGTTTTGGGATGAAGCTTTGTACGTGCTTGAGGTTTCGTGGTTGCACAATTGGTAGTGATTTTGGGAGCAGGTGTGAGAGTGGAACGCAGGGGTTTGTCGAGAGATCGGAGAGTCCCTATAGAAAAATCAAGACAAATGCAAATTGAGATAAAAACAAAGATAAAGTAAACTTCCCTGTTGAGCCGAGCTCTCCTTTGTCTGGTCCACTTTTAGGCGCTCAGTGCTAGGTAGTGTGTGCCTCTCCTCTGGGGGATATCCATTTGCTAAGTGCTTCTTGTTAGGAGGTAATTGCTTTGCCGTGCCGGGCTGTTGTTGGGTCATCTTGTCAGTGCAACGCCGAATTGTCTACCTTTTATAATGTCAAACTTTGCATCGGGCTGTATACCCTCCGCTGTGTTAAGTGCTAGATTCGACATCGGGTTGTGTACCCTCAGTTGATGCATTGGGATGTGTACCCTCCGCAAAATTAAAATGCCAGAATCGACATCGGGCTATGTACCCTCAGTCTATGCCTCGGGCTGTGTATCCTCAGCTAATTTAAATGACAAATCGACATCGGGCTGTGTACCCTCAGTCGACGCTTTGGGCTATGTACACTCAACTAATTTAAATGACAAATCGACATCGGGCTGTGTACCCTTGGCTAATTTAAATGAAAAATCGACATCGGGCTGTGTACCCTCAGTCGACGCTTCGGGCTGTATACCCTCAGCTAATTTAAATGACAAATCGACATCGGGTTGTGTACCCTCAGTCGACGCTTCGGGCTTTGTACCCTCAGCTAATTTAAATGACAAATTGATATCGGGCTGTGTACCCTCAGTCTACGCTTCGGGCTATGTACCCTCAGCTAATTTAAATGACAAATCGACATCGGGCTGTGTACCCTCAGTTGACGCTTTGGGCTATGTACACTCAGCTAATTTAAATGACAAATCGACATCGGGCTGTGTACCCTCAGTCGACAATTTAAATGACAAATCGACATCGGGCTGTGTACCCTTGGCTAATTTAAATGAAAAATCGACATCGGGCTGTGTACCCTCAGTCGACGCTTCGGGCTGTGTACCCTCAGCTAATTTAAATGACAAATCGACATCGGGTTGTGTACCCTCAGTCGACGCTTCGGGCTTTGTACCCTCAGCTAATTTAAATGACAAATTGATATCGGGCTGTGTACCCTCAGTCTACGCTTCGGGCTATGTACCCTCAGCTAATTTAAATGACAAATCGACATCGGGCTGTGTACCCTCAGTCGATGCATTGGGCTATGTACCCTCCGCAAATTTAAATGACAAATCGATATCGGGCTGTGTACCCTCAATCGACGCTTCGGGCTGTGTACCCTCAGCAAATTTAAATGACAAATCGATATCAGGCTGTGTACCCTCAATCGATGCTTCGGGTTGTGTACCCTCGGATAATTTAAATGACAAATCGACATCGGGCTGTGTACCCTCATTCGACGCTTCGGGTTGTGTACCCTCAGCTAATTTAAATGACAAATCGACATCGGGCTATGTACCCTCAGTCGACGCTTCGAGTTGTGTACCCTCAGCTAATGAAAGTGAAAAATTCGACATCGGGCTGTGTACCCTAAGTCGATGCATCAAGAGTAAAGTGCAACAAGTAGAATGCTATTGTTATGTCATGTGATGTGCTAAGGGGGCTATCATGTTGCTTTTATAAGGACTTTCTTGAAATTTTTTAGGAGACCTCAAAAATTTCTGCCCTAGTGTCAAGTTTGCATCTTTAGGAATTTTTGAGGGGATCCTAAAAAATTCTGCCCCAGTTTATTGTTTATGACAGGTCACCGAGAAAAGGTGGTTGTATTGCACTGAACAGCAATGTATTGGCTAAAATCTGCATTCGTCCTCTAGTGTGACGATTGGGTGTATTGATGACTATGAGTATGTGGATATCTGTATACTCAGACTGGGGTTTGATATTTGGATTTTGCCGGATTTGGAGAATTTGTCCAAAATAGTATTTGTCTTATGGTTGTGATGAGATATCTTCATGTTTCATGCTTTTCTTTTCAAAAGTCATGAGGCTAACTTTGATGGATTGGCCTTTGTAGAAGTGTACTTGTGATTTGGGAGTTGGAGTTTCCCTTTGTTGTTTTTTTGTTGTACCACAGTTTTGCTTTGGGTCAATCAGACTCTGAACTTTGTGTTTCAGTGCTGGATGTCTCGCTGTGTCATGGTATGGAATGTTTGAGTGTAGATCTTGTTGGATCGAATTTAGGAATGGGCATCCAGGGAGTTGTTTGCCTGCTGGTTGCAATGTCATTTGATTGGGCTAAAGGAACAAAGGCGTGAGGTTTTTTCTTTTTGTATGTCCATGATTAGGTTGAGCCTGATAGGGTTGTGGTTGGAAGTCCTGACGAAGGGGAGGTTGTTTATTGTGTAAGTTGTGGTGCAATGTGAGGTTGTGAGTTTTGTCAACTTCGGTTGTATAGTGATCTGATTTCTTTGTTGTGACTCTCGTGTGAGTATAATGCAGGTTGTACGGTATTGGGATTGTCTTTATGCTCTGGGTGTCATATGCTGATGGTTCAAAGGACTTTGTTGCAGGAGAAAATGTTTTCAGCTCGGCTTGCCATTTCGACTTTTTGAATGCAGATTCTTGACCGATTTCAGTGTTCAAACACAAAGCAACCTTAACAAAGTGGTGAAATGCACAAAATAGTATGGGCATATTAGCAAAGACTTGAAGCAAAAATGACACATGAGCTTAAGAGAATACCTAGACTGCAGATGATGGATTAAGCTTGAATTTGGAAGTTGTGATAAACCGAAGAGATGTCACAAGAGACTGCCTAAGTGCTTTATGTAGCAGTCAAGGCAAGGATTATGGTCAAACGACCGATGCTTGTTTAAGCAGAAGATGAGGAGTTGAACATCAATGAAAGGTGGTAAAGATGTTGTGTAGGGAATAGGTTGTGTAGTGTGACAGAAAGGGAAGTTGGCTTTTGTCGAATACCAGGACCTTGAGTGCATTTGTCATCCTTCCTTGCAAATTTTGTCTGTTACGATGGCTATGTGTCCTTGAAGAGATACTTAGTGTCTTTCATGCTTGTCAACTAATTACCGCAATATAGCAACAACTTTCCTTATTGGATAATATCTTATTGCTTAGTTTCCGAACTCAATGTAAGTTGCTCATATCATGTGTACTCTTACATTGTTGCATCCTATTGTAGTTCATATCTCCCCAATAAAGCCTTCGACCAAAATTGCTCCAAGAAGTCTATTCGCCTGTGCTTTTGTATCAGCTCAACCCTTGCTATGGTAAGAGTCTCAAATAACTCCACCGTCTTACTTTATCTTTGTTAGTGGATAGAGATATGCTTCCAAATGCTCCAGGGGTCTCCAGGATTGTCATATAATGATGGTTTTGTCATTGTGTTTTTGCCTCTCCTTTTCGAATTGAATTGGTTTGCTTGTTTTGGTTGTTGTGCACAAATATTCTCTACACCTCTGTCTGTCCAACATTATCTATCACTGGCCCTTTGAATGCTTGGAGTGAGTTGAAAAGTGCTTTGGATCACAGTCATGTATTGTAAGTGGTGTGACTGTGTAGACAGGTGTAACAAAAATGATCCTTGCATGTTGGTGTCAAAAGGTCTTAAGGTGCCATGGGTGCCTTTGAGTTTGACCAACATTTTCCTTACTTTGTCAATTTTTCTCTCATATTGCTCGATGGAACAATTGTGGTGCTTGGGACAATAAGCCTGACAGTTTTTAATCTCTCGAACAATTGAGTGTGGGATTCGACTAGTGGAGTATAGTTTCTTTTCGGTCTTTTGTTGGCATCAGGGAGAGGCCTAGGAGGGTATGGTAGTGCATTTCGGTAGTTGGGTCTAGTGTTTTGCTGGTGTGGTGGACGATTTAGTGCTGGGAGTTAGAATATAGGTCGAGTGGGCTAAGTGTTATATATAGGATATTCAGGTGATATATGAGGGTAGGGATAAAATGGTGGCGCTGTTTGACAATAGTGGTTGAAAGTAGGGTCTTGAATGGTTGCAGAAAAAGAGATTTCACCATTCTTCTTTTTGAAAAAGGCTCACATTTTCAGACTGGATGGCTTTATTAGTAGCTTGTAGTGTAGCGGAGGTACTGTAGAGAGAGGAGAGGGTTGGTGGGAATTACTGTGAAACACTTCCTTATTTCGGAAAATCCCTGACAAGTGCACTTGCTTAAACATATCTTTTGCCTTGGTGTTCAGCTCGAGCCAACCTTTTGGGTAACAGACTTTTGAGTTTGGTAGGTTAATTAGAGACAGTTTGGACATGCAGAAGATTTTAGATGTCAGGATTTGGGCGTAGAGCAGGGAGAGGAGGTTCCTCGGTAGGAGATCTGAAATTGGAGAAGAGATTCCTTAGGTAGAAGGAGACTCAGAACAACAGACGAATTCATGCAATGCATACATATCAAACAAGAAATGCATCCTATAATATAAAGGACCGTTTTACGCACGATGATTTTGGAAAGCGCTTTGTGCCACATGCATCATTTCGCTTGCTAAAAAATACGGAGCCTAAAAGATAATATTATATTTATTGGACTTTTTTTACATTGGCTGATATTGAAATAATGCAAAGGTGGAAAACATTGCTAGAGGGTTAGATCATGGCCAGGTGAACATCTTTTATGCTGATCCTTCCCTAGAAGATTCTTCTTCTTCTTCTTCGGACGAGTCTTCCTGGGACAAGCTTGCCTCTGATGAGTATCCTTAGAAGATGATATTGCCTGCATCGGTCAAGAGCCAGGATATGTCAAATGTGAAGTTCTTCAACATTTCCCAAGTCTTTCTTCCTTTCTCTTCTATTCCTTTGTTTTCCACAGAGTTCATTCCCTCGATAGCCCATACGCCGATAGACTCTATGCGCTTTGTCAGGAGTTCTGCCTTACTGCGCCATTTGCTTTTTTCTTCATTCTTTGCTTCGAGCAAACTTTGCTTCTTTGCTATTTTTCCTCGTGCCCTTGCCAGTTGTTTGCGTAACCTTTTGTACTCAGATTTCAACTCATCAGCATTTTTTTTCCTTTTTGTTGTTGCACTTGGTTGAATTGCCCTTGCTACGTCTTTCCTAAGCCAATCTGGGTAATCTTCATCATAGCCAGCATCAAACCTGTCTCGTCCAATAGTCTCGATTCCTATTTGTTGTCTTTCTTTCCAAAGTTCCATTATCTTGTCTTTAAACGGGATCACTCCTCTGAGAATATTTGCTTTGAAACTTCTGATGTCTGTAATTTGGGGTACAGTCTGCTTTCTCCCTGCTTGTCTAAGCGTCCTTAAAGGAGTGTATGGATAAAATCCTCTAAAGCCCATTAAGATAAGAAATGAGTCTTTTTCGGACCGTGTGATTACTGTTGTGCTGGGAAAGTAATCGAACATCCATTGAATGTTTTCAGGTGTCAGTTGACAGAACATGTGGTGCCAACCATTGGCGGTTGTTGGTTGGTCCCATTTCCTAAAAGCATTGTCCATGCGGGCGCTATGAGTCAAGATGTAGTTTTCTTCTGGTATGGAATGGAAAGCTTGGTGTGTGTTAGCTATCCTTTGCAAATGCTCCATCAGCCAAATTTGTTAAAGCAAATTGCAACCTTAAAAAAAACCAGCACCCTTTTTGCATCTTTCTAAAGCTCTGTACATTTCTGCAACAATCATCGGTACCAAAGTTTATTTCTTGTTAATGTCTTTGAGTAAGGCATCAGCAATTGTGACCATGCAAATATCAACTCGTCCTTTGTGTTGTAGAAAGACGACAGTCCCTAGAAAGCTAGTGACAAAAGCAAGTACCCTCCGCTCTTGCCAATCTGCCTGGTTAATGCTGAAATATTCTTCGGATTCTTGAAATGCCTCTCCATATCCAAATTTGATGTAGAGAGAAGTTAGAGAAATTCCCGATTGCCGTATACTGTCTGTGCACAACTCAAGCTTAAACCCTACCATTTCGAAGAACTCCTCGGGTGTAATGCTCTTAGGCATCAAGACTTCTTCACTTTCAAATGGTAATTGAGTTAACCCGCCTATTTCTTCCAGTAATGGTGTCAATTCTACACTCCCAAAGTGAAAGACTGCTTGGCCTGCATCCCAATAATGTATTACTGCTTCTATCATCCCTTCCACTGCAGTATGCTCCATTAGTGAAATCATATTACCCAACACCATTTTGACTCAGTCTTTTTGATCTACGCTTAGGTTTCCCCACCAATCTCTGAGCAACTGAGGGATTTCAACAACCGTGTCAAATGTTCTAGTGGCCATGCCTAAGATTTGCTTTATTGTGAGCAAAATGATCAATGTGTGGCACAAGCTTTTGAAAATAATGTAACAGAGGATATGAAGAGTTTTGTCGTTGTGGGTTGAGAACCCTTTAGACGAAAATTTCTAATGGACTTTTGACATGCCAAAGATGTCAAGTCTTTATATAATGCTTAAAGGATAAACGTGCGTTATGTGTCATCCCATCTATCGAGCGGTCATTTCTGCTTCGAAATTGGCTTTTAATGCCTCTTCGGTTACCATTTAAGCCTTTAAATAACATTGAATACAGAATAATTCCAATCCTTTGGGAATAAATAGTCGTTTCTGATTCAATTTGGGCTTTTAATACCTCTTAGATAACCTTCGTGCCTTGGAATGGCATTAAATACAAAATAATTCCGACTGTTTATGAATAAACGATCATTTCTGATTCAATTTGGGCTTTTAGCGCCTCTTAGGTTACCTACGTGCCTTTGAATGGCATTGAATACAGAATAATTTCGACTGTCCATGAACAAATAATCATTTTTGATTCACTTTGGGCTTTTAACGCCTCTTAGGTTACCTACGTGCATTTGAATGGCATTGAATACAGAATAATTTCGACTGTCTATGAACAAACAATCACTTCTGATTCAATTTGGGCTTTTAACGCCTCTTAGGTTACCTACGTGCCTTTGAATGGCATTGAATACAGAATAATTTTGATTGTCTATGAACAAACAATCATTTCTGATTCACTTTGGGCTTTTAACGCCTCTTAGGTTAACCTTTGTTCCTTTTGATAGCAGTGAATGCAGAACAATGCCAGTAAACGGTCCACATTTTGCATGTTCAACCCTTTAAGTAAATGCAAATAAATCATGTTCAACGCTCTTTGGGGGTTAAAAAACTGTTCTGATTGTTTGAACAAGTTGGCCTATTGGACTTGAGAACAAGTCGACTAATGACATGTCATGATACATGATTCCTAGCGCCGCTACTAAGGAATGGAGTTAGCTAGACCGGGTTTTATTATCCTCCCAAGCGGACGGTTCGGGAGCGGGAACGTCTCGGACCAAATAGATTCCAAGTCGTTCCCCCTAAAGGAATCTTTTATGTGAGAAAAGAGGTGGTTGTAGCCACCGTGTTTTCAACGCACGATTTAGAAAGTTGCCAGGAGTGGCGGAACGTATGCACGCACGAGTAAAAAATGTACGAGTTTTGAAAGAAATGCGCAAGTTTGAAAGAAATGCACATGTTCCCTAAAAATGCTTAAGTGCTGTAAATATGCACATATAGAAATGTTTTACAAAATAAGTTTTAAAAAGGATAACAAAACAAACACACATTAGTTTTGAAAAATAGAATTAATAGAAGCTAGACAATATTGAATTAAGTAAAATTGCTTAAAAGAAAGGAATTTAACAATTTTATGGAAAGGATGCACAATTTGAAGTTTTTAAAAAATGATTTTAAAAGGGAGGAGTTAAAGGAAAATGAAACAAACAAGTTAGTTTCAAAAAATAGGATAACAGAAACAAGACAATAAAAAAAATCGAAAAAGAATTATGACGTGAAATTGTTTAAAAGAAAAAGATTTTGGAAGATTGGAAAATATTTGAAGTGTGGACGTGTTGTAAGAACCTTCCAAGAGTGAGTTTACTAGACCAGGTTCTCCCAGATGGACTGTTTGGAAGTGAAAAAGTTTTGGAACCGTCGGCTGTACCACGGAGTCGACCTATCCCAAAACTTTTCCAAATGTGTGTTTTATAGGAGTAAGAACGGTCGTCAGACCGACGCAACCGTATTTCAAATATAGTGCACGAGTAAACTTTGCCAAAGTGGCGGATATGATGAAAAATGATAGACAAAAGAAAATGCCAGTAAATGAAAAGAAAATTCCAATGAAATAGAAAGTTAAGCTTAAAACCTGCAAAAGGAAAAAAGAAGAAATTTTAGTTTCGAGAAATAAAAATAAAATAAATGCGAAGAATCCCAATTAGAAGTCATTTATGGTTAGAACCATTTTAATCCCCAGCAGAGTCGCCATTCTGTCGCATCCTATTTTTACCGAATCGGTTAAAGTTCGAAATCGGACTCGACTTATTGGGTAACTCACGGGTAAAGAGTTGGAGTCGCCACCTAACATATTTTAACTAGGCGTATTAGGGCACCTATTTAATTTCTAGATAATTTTACAATTAACTCCGAAACTTAGTCTACGAACTAGATATTTCTAGGTAAGAGGTTCAAGTTTACTCGAGAGGAAGGGGTTAGGCACCTCTCAAGCTCCACCAAATGTGGTTACCGGCCGGACTTATAATTGGGATTCAAATAAGTAAATAAGCAAATAGACTAACTAACTAAAAAAATAATTTAAATAAAATTCGTATAATATGTGAAATTAAACAAAAGATATGAATTTGCTAATTGGCTTCTTCCTTGGAGAATTACAACTTGCAAAATAAAATCAAGTAGTTAGTAATTCGAAACAAATTAGTAATGATAAATTTAAAAGAATGCAAATAACAAATTGAATTTAAAGGCATTTCAAAGCGTCGTCTTGAGAGTATATATCCATATGTGCCTCGCAAAAATATAAAGAAAATCAGTTAGTGAATAATAATAATAATAAAAATAATGAAAATGATAATAATAATAATAATAATAATAATAATAATAATAATAATAATAATAATAAGAGTAATAATAATAATTATAATAATAATAACAACAACAACAACAACAACAATAATAATAATAATAATAATAATAATAATAATAATAATAATAATAATAATAATAATAATAATAATAGTTTTAAAATAAAGGGGAAAGGGATTTTTAAAAGTATAGGCTTAGAATATGTATTGCATCAAGCAGAGGTTAGGGATGTCGGTATGGCTGTAAACACGTCGGCGGCCGTGTTGCCATGCCAAGTACCTTTAGTCCCACCACTCCACTATCGCTTACTTTGCAAAGTGATATGCATCGTCATCGCCTATTTTTTTTAGGGACACGGGGTAATGCATAACAGGACTGATTTTAGGCCTCCAAACGTCCTTGGCCTAAGTGTAGATGTTTAAATCAGTCCGTCAATTCAATGTATAGTATCCGTTAATTCGTTATATGTCCGTCAATTCCTTGTGTAGCCTCAAAACATTTATTTTTCATAGGCTATTGACCAGTCTAGTATTGTTCATAACTAGTCAAACATTCGCGGAGCCTTAAAAGATTCTCGACCAACCACTTGACCCATAATTTCAAGATCTGCAAAACTATACAAACAAAAGATCAAGTGTAACTAAGGTCAACTTATTCATCAATTAATATATATATCAAAATCAGAAACAGAGGAACGGCTACACCGTTCCCAAACGCAAGCCAGAACCAACAGTAACTGTTCACAATAAACAGGAAGGACGATAACCAACGAAATCGAGCGGAACGACGCCAACAAAGAGAGGAGAGGGAGCGACTGCTTGGTGGCGTCGCTACCACCCCAACCCCATTTCTGCATTTTCAATTCGACAGCAAACGAAAGAGACAGAGAAACCAGAGTTCGCCGGCGACGAGTGTTTTCAGAAACGGGAACATTCTATCTCTCTCCCCTGTTATTCTCTCCCCCTCTTTCTCCCTTTTTGACTAGTTTTGATGGCGGGTATATGTGTTTCAGATCTTGTACTGGTTTGATTCGCAGGAGACGACAGGAAAGGGGGTTTCGACGGTGCTTCTGTATTTTGAATATGGTGGGGGCTTTGATTATAATGATGTAGGAGGGGGACAGTGGTTCTGATTTATATGCCTGTTGTCGACGTGTGGTGTGTGTATCGATATTTGCCGATGGGGTTGTTTGTACCGTGTGCTTTGTGTATTATGGATGGTGGTGGTTTGTTTTTCACTGGTGGAGATAGGGGTGAGTTTTGTACAGTGGTGATGGTGTATGGAGGTGGGTAATGGAGTTACTATGTATGTGTGAAAAATGAACTGTATATCGTGTGTAATTGTGTTCGTGGGGAAGAAGACTCAAAGAGTCAGTGGGGTCGGCTGGACTAAAGAGAACTGTGTATGCATTTTTTGTTGGAATTTTAACTGAGAAAGATGGAGTGTACTGATGTATGGTGGTATTGTATTGCATTGTGGAGAAGACAATGGAGGGGTAAAATAAAGTGTGTGTCGTCTGTACTGTCAATGGTGTGTATGTACTGGTCTCTCTTTGTATCTGTGTATATGCGTGTGTTGTAGTTGTATGATGATGATGGTGTATATAGGATTAGGGAAGAAAAATAGTTGTTGGGGATTTTCCAAAAAATAGGCGAGGAGATTATGGATGATTTGGATTTGATTTTTAATTTTGAATTCTTTCCAAAATAGGGGAGGTAGGAGAGTGATTTGGGGGATGAACTAGGGTATTAAAAGTGGGGTAGGGACATTTGAGGAGTTTTAAGAATAAGATTAGGATATATTTTGGAAATTGATTAAAAATATAATAGGAAGGAAAGGAAAGGTAAGATGTAAATAATGAACGTATCTAGACGAACACTCGTCTAGGTTCAAAAGGAATTTTTAAAATAATGGAAAAGAAATATTTTGAAATGTAAATAATAATTATATGAATATAAGAATATCTAAATTAAAACAAAATAATTGGAAGAAAATAGCAATCAATTTCTACGAGAATAGGCGTACCTAGACAGATTATTGTCTAGGTTCGTAGGAAAGTTTTCAAGATAAACGCTTTTAGAAGGAAGATTTGCACATATTTAAATTCAGAAGGAACTCAAATACGACAAATCATAAAGTAGAAATGAATTGGCTAATATTTTCCTTAAAGGTGCTAATAAATAAAAATGTAAATATATATGTATATATATTGTATAAAATGGGCGGACACATAGTAAAAATGCACACATAAAAGAAAATTGGAATACCAATTAAATTAACTAAGTGTAAATATTCACAAATAATTACTAAATGCTATAAATGTACCAAAATTTCACAAACAACCACATCTTGACAAATAGCCTAAATGATGCGAAATTATATAATATAGCCACATTTAAGTATGTAATACATAAGTAGGGGATAACACACGTAAATGCATGCTTTCTAATGCATATTTTACATAAATAGCCAAATTGCACCTTTAAGTTGATTTATAGCCGATTTTAGAAAAAAGAGGGACAAAATTGGGTTTCAACAGAGGATATATGCCCGCTCCTGAAGCCAATAACCGTTTAGACGACACGGCAATTGGATGAAGGGTATACATCTCGCCTCCTAGGGTTTATAGTCTCCCGCTTAGGGTTTAGTATATATCACCGCCTTGAGTTGTAGGTTCATAGCCTTATTAGTCCGCCTTGAGTAATAGGTTTCATAGTTTATTATTTTGTATTTTTTTTTTACCTTATTTAGGATTGGGTATCACTACTATAAATACCCCTCCTTATATTGTATTGAACACGAAGGTGATTCACCACAGAATCTGGCTATTCTCAAGGAATAAGAATTACCTTACATTTTCTTTCTTATTTCGTCTTGCTTTACTTATTGCTATTTTCAACATATTTACTTACTTTTCCGTCATAATTATTGTATTGCTTGTGACCTCAACCACAATTAATTGTTTAACCTAAACGTACAATTTTAGGCACAAACAGTTTAGCGCCCACCGTAAGGCCCAGGATTTTGTAGGTATTCTACGATGGAGAAGAAGCAATCATGTCTGACGATGGTAGCAGCGTTCCAAGGAACACTACAGACGCAGTAAATAAGTCCGCGAGTGATCCTAGCGTAAAGCCTAATGATCTTGTTGAGTAGGCAAAAGACCCCTCTCAGGAGCCGATCCCTATTGCTAGTGATGGAGAATCAACCTCCGGAAGGTAATTCTGAATTCAGAGGGTTCCTTGTTAATCTCCTCAAAACCACGTCTGCGCGGAATTCAAGCAACATAATCGAGGGGAAATCCCAGAGGATATGAGTGATGTTTGCTCGATCGTCACAGAGGCCACATCCTCGCGAGGACCAGCGCCCACGAACAATTCACCAGGATCAGCTCCCAATCACAGGCTTAACATGGATACTGTCTCTGAGGGCTCATCAATGATCAAAAACAAAGACCTCAAGGGAGCTCTTGTCATTCAGGACCTTATAAAAGAGATGAAGGCCATCCACGATCGAATTGGTAATGTAACGGGTGTTCCACCCCAAATTACCAAGGTAGATGAGAAAAAGTTCTACAAGCACACTTACAAAGCAATTGCTGTATTGGTCCGCATACCAAAGCACTTCCGCTTGCCGGATAACTTGAAGTATGACAAAATGACTGATCCGGATGAGCATATTACTGCGTATTACATGGCTGTAAAGAGTAATGAGATTATCGAGGAAGAAATCTAGTCTGCTCTAGTGAAGAGATTTGGCTCGACCTTAACTAAAGGGGCCCTCGCTTGGTACACTCAGCTACCAATAGGATCTATCAAATTATTTACTCAGATGCAAGACTTATTCATGAAAACGCATTCTGGTGCCCGCAAGCGGGAGAAGTGCATGGAAGATATCTTCGAGATACGTCAGAGGGACAACGAGCTGCTAAAGGACTACCTTGACAGATTTCAGAAGGAACACATAGAGCTTCCTCCAGTCCTTTACAACATCGTTGTGGTAGCTTTTGGCAAGATTTTGAATTCAAAGGGATCATTGTCCACCAATGAGTTTCAGTGGAGTTTAACTTAGTAACCAGTGACCACATGGAGCGCGTTGTATAAAAGGTATGCTAAAAAGCTTCGCTTCGAGCTAGACAATTCTAATAACCCCGAAGTCGGGCGAAGGAAGAGATCAGGAAGCCCTTCCGTAGAAGGAGATAGGGACGGAAGAAGGGTGAAGCTAAAGGCTCAGAACCAGTCAGGAGCTAGAAGGCAGAACAACTCCTAAGCATCAGGGTCCCAAGAGAAGCGGACGGAACCCCATAAATTCAGAGATTTTGGTTTGCGAGTCAACGTGGTGGATTTAGTCGCCAATCACTTTGGTAGATTAGGTCCAAGGGTCCGATGGCCACCTACTCTAAAGGGAACCACATGGAGGAACACAACGCCCTATTGTGACTTTCATCGCAGCGGTAATCACGCTACAGTCAACTTTAAAGCCCTGATGATTAAAATCGAGCATCTGCTAAAACAAGGACACCTCAAAGATCTGATTGAAGAAGAACCACGGCGTTCCAAAGCACAAGATTCTGTAAACTCGAAGACTATCAATGCAATCTTTGCAACTATGGAGCCCAACACAGCCTGGGGACTACGGTGCCATGGGAATTGAACAGTCCGATCCTATTTGGTTTGGAGGAAGATGCAGAACATCAGGGCGACCTCATTGTGCCCGTGGAAGTATCCAACTTACTCGTCCAGCGAGCCATGATCGATCCAAGGAGTAGCGTGAATATTATTCGAGGGGAGGTACTGCGGAATAATGGCTTATGCTGTCAAGTAGCCTCAAGTACCTAAAAGATAGTTAGTTTCAATGGATCCCGAGAAGAGCCTGCGGAGAATTACCTCTACCGGTTCATATACCGGGCGTGAAAAGCATAACCTCTTTCTAGGGATTGAATTGCAGTCTATCATATGACGTCATCTTGGGACAACTGTGGATACACAGTGTCAAGGGAGTACCCTCAACACTTCATCAAGTCTTCAGATACCCGACACTCTCATAGGGTTAACAACTTATAGGGTGCGCGATCTTCACTTGGAGAATGTTATCCTAATGGTGTCCGGAATCTTGATGTAAGACCAGTAGCCAAAGTAAATATGACCGAAGAGATATCCATCAAGTTCGAGGCCATGGAGCGAGAAGTCAGAGAAGAGATCAGTGAACTATGGAATCGGTTGGCAGTGATGGATAAGCTAGTCCCCAAAGCCACAGAATTGGTATGTCAACTCTCTGAGGTGCTACCGAGAAAAGGGGGACCTCTATGGCTGATACAGAGTTACCTAACCATCACCCAGACAAATATGCAGCTCCTACAGCTTCCAGTGATAACCGAGCCAACGCTAGGTGAGTATCTATTATTGTATGTCTCAATCTCAAAGATAGCATGGAATACAGTCCTTGTATGTTCCCCGTGAAGTATGCCAGCAAAAGACCCTCGTGCCGAGATAGGTTTTTGCCTTTACTCTATCAATTTATTGTGGTCGTGATCATGGCGACCCGGGAGTTCTGCTCGTACTTTTTTGACCATACAGTCAGCATGGTCTCCTCCACACAGTTACAGACCATACTGTCTAAACCGGACTCACAGAGGAGACGGAAGAATAGGCTGAGATACTAGGAGAGTATGACATTATCTACCAACCCTGAACGGTTATGGAGTCGCAGGAGCTGGAAGGTTTTTCTTCAGACTTCGTGGAGAAACTGAAGCCAAAGGTAGAGTAGTAAATCACAAACGAAGAAACGATCGAGTTCAGGCTTTGGGAGGTTAGCATTGACGTATATTTCAAAGGGGAAGAAGCTAACCTCAATCTGTGGGTCAGGATACCTACTAGGATGGTATTTCAAAAGACCGCCAGAGCTCAAGGCAACGAAGCAGAGTATGAAGCCATAATTAAAGCTCTTGACTTAGCCTACATACTGGGGGCCAGGAATGGCACCCTCTTCAGCAGCTCCCAACTAATCGCCAATCAAGTCAAAAAAGTTTTTACCAAAGGCATCGACATGACGGATTGGCAGCAAAGAATGAAGGCACTTTTGAAAAACTTTCAGGCATGGAAGTTTGTCTATCGAGAAGGAAACTTGAGAGATGTAGAGGCATCCGAGGATTCATGCGACCAGTAGATAGTGGTTGAGTTAACCCCCGTGGACCTGATAAACCTTGCAGTTCCAAACACAGGATCCATCATGGGGCAGTGCCATACGCTGCTCAACTATCTAAGCAAAGAAATCCTTCCTGAAGACAAGTAGAAAATAGACAACTGCTAAAGCAAGCCGTTCATTATTGTATGATTGGTACAGAGTTATACCATCGGGTTGTCAGCAGCCCAGAGGTAACATCTCTAGGCTCAGCACCCTCGAACAGGGAAGCCAAAACACATGCCTCCGAACCTTCCGAGGTTCGAGCATAAAATATCTTAAAAGCATCTATTTTGATGCTTTAAGTTCTTTTTTACTTTGATCACAGTATTTTCATACTCATCAATCATGTTACGGGTTTTCACCCACAGCATTTCAGGCCTAGCGCCCCTTTATCAATAAAAATACTATTTTTACTTAGTCAGTTTTATTTATTTATTTAGATCCATATACGATCCAACTATTCATTGCCCCGGCCAAACCTACGTTGAAGTAATACACTCACTTTTTATATAAAAAGTAGGGTACACTACTCGCTTAGAGCTAGACCACGTCTAGCTTAGCCACTAGGCATTATTCGTGAGTTGAACTCGTTAATTGAACAATTGCACCTACACGCCGACTGAGATGCCTATTCGCATAGTGCAAAAAAGTCTTAAATACTCGAGTAGCTAAGTAGAGATAATTGAAGTCGGATGGAAAAGTGCCTGTTATCACATGGGATAAAGTCGTCCCATTATGGGCACGAACAACCATCACCTACAGATGTAACATAGCCACCAAACATTGGTGCACAACGGACATAATTGTCCAAAGCAGGCTCACTGATAAACTTTCTTAAATGAACATTCAGGACGACTGGAAGCTATCTAATCCTTAGGTGCACAAACATACTGCTTGACTATACATTGAAAAACATGTAATAGCACAAGTACGTATAAGAGTATTGATGAATGACCATTTCATTAATAACAAATAGCCCGTAGGCTCATAATATACATTTAATTCTTTCTGAATACAACATTTGTTCATAACAAATTGTATTAAAAAAAAAAAGGAAAGTGAAGAATAAAACAAAGAGCTCCTCAGGATTAACATGGTTGAAAATCCTTAATCCAGATTGTAGCTACAAGCCGTAAACAGTCCGGCATTCTTCTTTTCTTTTTGCAGTTCGAGACATGTCGGCCCGAACATTCAAAGCAAGAGTCCTCAGAAGCGTTTAAGTACAGGCATGACCTTCTCCCATCTCGTCCGCTGAACTTAAAGAGAAACTTGACAATCCGCGTCGACCTTAGACAAGAGCGGAAAGGCTTAAGCTAGGAATCCGCCATGAGGGAACCTTTTCCTCAAGTTTTCCACAGCCATCGGACAAAGAAGCATCACGATAGTGGTTCAGCTGAAGAAGATAACCAAGGTTAAAGCCACGAATCACGATGGAATTCGAAGTTTGGTGACACCTTAGCCACCCACCGGTGTGAAGCTAAATCCTCTTGCATGCCATAAAACGGAGCCAAGCAGTGGATCACCAGCCCGGTACCATTGAAGGAGCGGCCCGGATAGACGAAGTATCCCGATGGAGAAGCCCTAAGGTAGATGGCGGGGTTAAGCCTCCTGACCCAGCATGACAAGAGAAATATCACAGCAGCCGTTGTGTTAGAAAATGAATGCATTGAAATCAGTGCACATGACACAATAAAGATCTCCCAAAGGGCGTCATTAGAATCTCGATCAAATTTCATGACTCGGGAGACTTTATTCATTCCTTCATGGATAAAGAAATAAAAGAAGATGGTTGTAGATGAGTTTCCTCCTATGATTCTCTCGAACATCATCTGTTCAGAACAAAGAAGAGTCCCTGGGAATATCAAACCAGGATCGAAGGCAAACAGTTTTTAGGAAGGGAGAGTTTTTCATAGAGAGTATCGTAAGTACAAGTTTTCTATAAAAAATGAGTGTTTCTGAAGAATTTTGTGATCATTCAACTGCCACAAGGCCACTATATATAGGCAGAGAGGGATAAGGATAGATCACGAAATGGTCAAGCATCATTATTGCTGGAGATATGAAACGATTCGGAGAAGTTAATGGCAGATCCTGAAAAGGTGCATTGAACCAGTATCAACCAATCAGAGGGAAGCACACGAAGTTCTCAAAGAAATCAATGTCATTCTTGGTCAAAAAGACTGCGAGTCCTAAGGAGTTAGTGAGATATTTTTTCACATCCACGCTGCTTTCACTTTCTGACTGCTTGTGTCCGCACTCAGCAAGTGGGGGGACTGACTGTGTGGGCAAAAATACGCCACCTACTATTACGGGGATATGAGTCTAGCAGGCGAGACTAGACTTATGTTACAAGTCACTGGGCAGAGAGGATACACACCCGCTCCTGAAGCCAACAACCGTTTAGGCGGCACGACCATAGTACATAGGGTATACATCCCACCGCCTAAGGTTTACAGTCTCCCAGTTAGGGTTTAGTATATATCACCGCCTTGAGTTATAGGCCCATAGTCTTATTAGTCTTTGTATTTTACCTTATTTAGGACTGGGTATCACTACTATAAATACCCCTACTTATATTGTATTGAACACGAAGGCGATTTACCATAAAATCCGGCTATTCTCAAGGAATAAGAAATACTTTACCTTTTCTTGCTTATTTCATCTTGCTTTAATTATTAATGTTTTAATCATATTTACTTACTTTTCCGTCATAGTTAGTTTATTGCTTGTGACCCCAACGAAAATTAATTGTTTAACCTAGACGTACAATTTTAGGCATAAATAGAAACGACTTTAGGTACTCACTTCGGGAGTTAGGACTCCGATTAGCGTGCCGATAGTCTTAAAAGCTCCATAAGGTCCATTAGGACCTGTCAGTAAATTTTGAGCTAAGTCGGACCTCGTTTGGTAGGTATCAAAAAAAGGTTTCAATTTTCTTGTCGGTAAATTTTAAAAGAGGTTTTCGAGCTCGATTTGGGCGAATGAGATCCGATTCAACATTCGAAAACGTCGTTAGTTTCATATGGTCATTTGTGACCTGTGAGAACTTTCAAAAGTTAATTCTGAGGTCGTTTGGATAATTTCCGCTGACGTGCCGAAAGTTAATAATTTGATCTCGTTTCATTTAATTCGTGTCTCGAGTTTCGGGAATCGGATTAGACAGCCATCTTTGTGAGTAAATTTTATTATAACTATTTAAAAGGATAAGTTAGTGGTTGAATTTGATATTTTATCACAATAAAAAGGATGGAAATTAACGGATCTAGTCAAATTATGTTAGTCATTTGTTGAAACCAAAACAATTCTTTCCTTCATGGGCTTAAGTGAGTTTGGCCCATAAGCGTCTTAACTAAGTAAGCTGAAACGTTAAACTACAGAACTACCTAGAAGCTAAGGCATCATATCATTTGTTTATACTTATCTATCTAAAGCTACTAAAGCTTACAAGCAGTAAGAACGTAAAATAGGAAAAGAAAAGGGAAAAAGGAGAAGCTAACTAGAATTGGTCATATTAAATTAAGCTAATTATTTTTTATAGTATTTTTTTATGATTATTACATATGTTTAGTATGATTTAAACTAATACTCGGAAGATTGAAAGGTTAATTAGAGTTTTAAACTAAAATATAGAAATTAGTACTTTATGAAATTGAATGGGTATATGACATCAAAATATGAAACTAATGATACCATTGGACTCGTGGGACTATGAAGAGTCTAAAAATGTATAATTTATGGGCTTCTGGCTAAGCCCGGCCCTAGGGTATTATTGTAATTTTTCTGTTTTTCCTATATAAAGGTTAGATACTCGTTCTTTGGGCACTTATAAGTGAAAATATGTTTCTTTGGCTCAGAAAAGGATTATTCTAAGAGGCATCGAAAAGGAAAGGATGTTATCCAGTAGCTATTTTGACCCAGAGCTTGAGGTAATGTTGACACCCAATTTTGTCCCTCCTATTTTTACCCATGGTTTTCAAAGCGAATTACACTCAAAATCGTGCGTTTACTCTCGCCCCATCCGCTTGTCAAAATTATCATTCTACACGAGCCTAGCGACCAAGCCATTTTTGAAAATTCCGTCATGGAATCATAGTTATTTTGCGAAATACGCATAACCAATCAAAACACCGAAACTACCTCTATTTCGATAAAACTACCCAAAATTGTTTTCATCCAAAATTACGTTTTTTACTCCCTTCCTTGGCCATTCTGGTATTTTAAATTAATTTCGTAATTTTTTTACAAATTTATACCTATTTTATACATGTTTTATGATGCTTTATACACAAATATACACTAGATATACATCACATATACACTCCTCATTTACACCTCACCGCGTCCCACTTATCCACTCAGGCACCACATCAAATCCACGTCACGCCAACGTGGCTCAATCTCGATCGTCCACATCAAATCCACGTCACGCCACTCATTCGACGAGGTAGAGCATAACCCTACCTCCGACCACCGACGATGTCGCTGGAGAAGTCACTCTGATGTCCTCTCTGACGAAGTCTTGAATGTTATCGGCTTTAGAAGAAAAGAAAAGCCCTTATGCATGGTCGATCAAAGACGGGTCAAGATTAACCCGACTCCAACTTAAAACGGGTAACCCTAACTCTCGATTTCCCTAATTCTCTATGCCATGTCTATGCCTAAGATTTGCCTAGCTTTGCACGTGCTTAACGAGTTTTCACATTAGTTGTCATTTAGGCTCAAATTAAAGGGTAACGTGATTGCTAATCTATGCTAATGCCATGATGTGATTGAACTATGTTAATAGGCCTTTAAAACTGTCTGTTTGCCCTTGACTAATTCACGATTTTCATTAGTCACCTAGCCTAAATGAGTTGAAAAAAACTGAACTGGTCAAGTAATTGTTAGGTCTGATTTGAATTTATGATTGGAAATCAGTTTTGATAACTGATATGGCTTATTTTCAGAATCTGTTAAGTTATTTTCGAGCCTAAACTTGTTTGAGAATTAATTTGTGAACCTAGACTATGTTATGATCAAGGGGGAGGAACTATTTCTGTCAAATAATTGAATTTGCCTAAAGTTTAGGGGTTTTATTGAACTAAACTTGGTAAGACCACTTAATGGAATCCTTTTAGGTTTGGAAGACAATATTCCCTTACCTTTTGTACTTTTACCCGTTTAATTGGAACTTTCATTCCTACACCTATTTAAACTGGCCTTTTGTTCACTACACACACACAGAATTAAGAAAAAAGAAACACTACATATTAACACATTGGCCATAAGCACTCTCTTCTCTTATTCTCAAAGTCTAAAACAAGTTCTGCTCTTTGGGAATTCTATTTTTGAAGGAATTCAATATTGCTCAGATATTGTTGCTTGCTTATTGCTATTCCTAACAAGGTATAAAACCGTTTTGTTGAACTCATCCTAGTCTCTGTTTGAATCTGCCTATGCCTATATTTTTTGTTTGATCATGCTTTTGTATGTATGCTTGTTTGGGCTTTCATTTGGCCCATGCTAACCCCTGTTTTGCAGCATATGTGGATAGTCCTATGGCTATACCAAAAACTTAGTTTGCAGGACCTTTTTTTGTGCTTTTGAGAGTCTGGTAAAGAGGCTCTTCTTGCCTGGAAAACTAAGCCTAAATAGGCCCTACCTAGTCGTACGCAGGGCACTGCCCAGACGTCACCCTTCTCTGTTCTTTCCCTCTTTAAAAACTGCCCCTATGTGTATATTTGCTAGGACTCCTGCCTGTGCTTATTCTAACACAGGGTATGCAGTCATGGCTACATAGGAACTACTTCTAACTTTCCTTTCCTACTTGCTGCATTAATCATCCTAAAGTCATAACTTAATTGCCTAGAACTTGCATGACAATTACTAGACCTCAGGTTAATCTATGTTTACTTGTTTGTGATTAGAGTCTGGATATTGCTAGCATATACAGGTTTTAACGTTTTAAACCGTAACATTCAAAGTTTTGTGTAAATCTGGAATTTTTATTAAAAAGGGGCTAATTGTGCTATGAAACCTAAAAATGGACTGTTTCTCTGAATTTTAAACTGCCCCCCCCCCTCTCTTTGCATAAATGGTATAGGCCTAAAACAATTTTTAAAACATGCTTTTATATGTACTAAACTGATTTTCGATCTACTTTTACCACTTATACACTAATCGAATAGTGTATAAGGGGGTATAAGTATTGGGGTCAACGATACAACTATACAAGTATTTTCTAAAGCCTAATACTATTAATTAATCATGTATTTGTATGCCTATGCCTATATTTATGTGTGACAGCTCTTTGTTTGCATTTATGTGCCTCTATGAAACTCATTTTTGAAAACAGCCCACTCACCTATATCTATTTCCAAAACTGACCCCTACATCATAAAGCCTTTAAGGTTAGGGCTCGACAATTAATGATGAGTCGCACCGACCCTAAATAGCTAACATTTTGTTTTAAAAACAACCTTAATCCTTTTTTTAACCCAAAACTGTTTTCTGCCAAAACTGGCTATTCTTGCAAAGCTGGATATTTTTGCAACACTGGCTATTACTGCAAATTATAAATAGATACTTGGAAACTCATATATACAAACTAATTTAAACTATCTCTTGCAAAATTGGCCTGTTTAATTCCATGTTTATTAGTTTGAGGCCCAAATGTAGCATAGGGCTTAGGCCGTCTTTGGAAATCTGAAGCCCAATTATGTATGTTATTGAGACTTAGATAGTTCGAACTTAGTCTTATAAATTGATTGTGAAACCAACCCTTTTAAGTTAGTAATGCAAATGATAACACGTATTTGCATAGACATCCCAAAATATATAGACTCGGGCGGGAACCACTTTTCGTGGGACTTGGGGAAGTGCCTAACACCTTCTTCCCCCGAGTCATTTGGACTTCTTACCCGTTGAATCTCTGAAACTACACTAGTTTAATAATAAATTTTACCTTAGACGCTTAAGTGACCTAATACGCCTTAGAAAATTATATTAGGTGGTGACTCCAATTCTTGAACTCAAACGAGTTACCCAGTCAAATTCGAAACCCGACTCGCTCCGAGTTGAGTCTAAAATCGGGTATAACAGAATGGCGATTCTGCTGAGGATATTCAAAGTCCTAACCATAACGAGTCTTTAATTTTTTGGATTTATTGGATTATTATCTTGTTATTCGTATTATTATGATTTTACTAACTTGGTTTCTTTTTTGCTTTTTCTTCTTTCCTTTTATTTATTTATTTGTATGAATTTGAAATTTGATGTAATCTTGGCATGTTTCACTCATACTCCCCCACTCCTAGGAAATGACACTTTGCACACACACGGGCGATTACATGGATCCCACGGTCGCTTCACCACAAAGAACCTTTTAGGAGGAACATTTTGGAATATAGTTGGTATGTGGTACAACCAACAATTTCAAATGGTCCCACCTCTTGGTCGTCCACCTTGGGGAACCGTGTTTAGAATTATACCGCTATTTGAATGTAATGAGCATGCATCATGCTGTAGGAAGAGCTCCCCGTGAGCCGGCTAGTCTTCAACTTGTCTAAACTACTCGACGGGTTTTAACCCCGAAGGAACGTTTGGACATGCTTTTGTGCATTTGCGAGAAAAGAAAAGAAAAGAAAAGAAAAAAAGAGTGAAAAGAAAAGTGAGATGAAGATAAAAACGCATTTTAATTTGTCCAATTATTCTCAAAAGGGGAGGGGGATTTTAATCCTTTACCTTTTCTTTTTTCTTTATAGGTCACAATGAGTCAAAAGTTTCACCGTTTTGGAATGCTTATGAGCGCACCTCCTTTGTTAACTAGTTGGTGGAATAATTTGTCATTGGGCGAGCAAACCGAAGTACGTCAACATTTGGGTCATTTGGTTTTCCTATTAGAAATGGAACCATGTAGAGAAATGATTGAAGCATCGGTATCGTTTTGGGATGAAGAACTAAATGTGTTTAGATTTGGGGATGTAGAGTTAACGCCTTTGTTGTTGGAAGAAATAGGAGGTTTCGTATCACACTTGGGGTTAGACAAACATCGTTGGTAAGGGGGTCGCATTCTAGCACCTAGTGTCCCCACAGCTGAGGAGTTTTGTAACAAATTAGGGAAGGTGACAAGTGTGAATGTAGAGTTTTTACAGCAAAAAAAAAAAAAAAAAACCCCCTTTTGCTACTTTTACAACCGGTTTGGGTATTTAGGTGCATTCGACGACCGTAAGAAAGAGTTCAAGTCCTACAATGATTGGAGGGGAGCTAGGCCACTTGCATTTACTATTTGTTTCTTAGGAGTAATGGTATTCCCTGAAAGCTCGAGTCACGACATATGTTCGAGGCTTTTCATGGTTTCCGATGCAGTATTCAATGGAATTGATGGTTAACGTTATACTATAGTTCCTATGATAGTGGCGGACATTTATAGGGCTTTAGGTTGTTGCAAGAGAGGAGCAAAATATTTCCAAGGTTGCAATCTTCTACTACAAGCATGGTTCAAGCAGCATTTGAGAAAAATGAGAGGTGTACAAGAATTGTCTAAGCCAACTGGTTCCAACTACTTGGTTGGAGAGCGATACGGTGTTCCAAAATTCAAGCAGCCAAGTGAAATGGGTAAAGTTGTTTGAAAACATAACGGAGGATTCAATTCAGTGGATGTTCACTTGGTTTCCTTCATCAGACTTCATCATTAGCTCTGAGAAGGCACCCTTTGTGATACTTATGGGATTGAGAGGTCTCCAACCCTATCAACCATTGAGGGTGATGAGGCAAGCAGGGAGGAAGCAAATCCTACAATTGATACCAGACACGAAAACCTATCAGTTTGATTACACTGAAGATGTTGTTCCAAGAGTTAAGAGCATTAGAAAATCCTAGGTAGGAAGACAAGTTATGAGAGAAGAATCACTAGCATCAGACAGATATAATGCTGGATGCGAACCAAACTACAAAAGCTGGTTACGCTCTAGCATAAAAGGAAATGTGGCAGTAGGACCGAGTCGAGGGAATGACATAAGAGATCGCGAGGCGGAAGCCCAAATCCGATACCTAGAATTCATGTTAAAAGCTATTAAGATGGACAAAGAAAATAAAGAAGAGATCGAAGTGTGGAGGAAACGTACCTTAGAGTTGGAGGGAAAGATAGAGGCGTTGGAGACGAAGCTTGAACAATGGAATTCAGAGTGTGCAGAGGTGGACATTTTACACCTAGTGGCAGCTAAGGGATACCTAACCAAAGCTATGGAAGAAGTCAAGAAGATTACATGAGAAGCAAAGAGAGTCAGGCTGGAGTAGGAGCGCTGCCTAGTCAAAGTGTCATTTTCATTTCTTTTGTATTTTATTTCTAAAAGTCATCATGTACCAAATTTCAAAATCAATTTTGGAATTTATGAGAATAATTGGCAACAAAACGCGTATTTATTCTCTTTGCATCATAACAAACTTAGGAAGGCTGCACTTCCTTGGCACGTAATAGTCCATTAGTAAGCTTACGTCCAAGTGTCGAAAAGGTTCTTAACCCGAAAAATGGCAAAATTGCATCTTTGTATGGATTCGAAGAAACGTTTGTACAAGATATTGATCATTTGCCTAAACATGATCAAGACTATAAGAATGTTTTGGTCTTTACCTTTTCTTGTTTTGTTTTCAGACTATAGCTGTGAGAGGTACACTTCAATTCGAAATTATTTCCCGACCTTCTCACTTGATCAGACTCTGGTGGGAAGATCTAGCTGCTATTAGCAAGGTTCATGTTCAAAAGGTGTTGGAAGAACTGGTGGCTCTCAAGGCCTACACTGCCATGCTTGGTTTAGTCGATGCTGCTACAGATTTCTAGGACTATAAGAGGACGGTGTTTCTTTTCAATAGCTTGGAATTGGCACCGATGTTTGAGGAATTTGGAGGACTAGCAAGGTTAAATCCTGGACCCGAGACTATGATTTATCCCCGAGATGTGGACCCTAAGGAGTTCGTTAAACTGTTGGGCGCACCTTATGATCCATATGTCGATGGAGTACATGATGGAAAGGTCACCTTGAAGTACTTGCATTCTAGATTTGGAGATCCAATGCTTAGGCATGAGTGGATTGGGGCATGGGAAATTCAAGATTGGGAGTGGACTGAATCAAATGCTTTCATCATTGCTTTTCTGGGAAGCATGGTTTTCCCCGAGAAGGAAGGAAAGATCGATAAAAGATTGCGAATAGTGGTAGAAGGATTACGCAAGGGCGCTCACAAGCGTCAAGTAAGCTTGGTTCCAATGATTTTGGGGGAAGTTTATAGGGCTCTAACCAAATATAGAAGAGGAGGAGACTTTTTCGAAGGGTGCAATCTTTTGCTGCAAATGTGGTTGATAGAGCATTTGCACAGTGCTCCCATCAACCCAGTAGCACCAAAACCGTCCTGGAAAGTAGGGATTCGCTCACATAGCACCCGCATGGCTGGAACAGCAGCATGGGAGGATCCCGCAAACATGCAAGGATGGTACACCAAGTTTGAAAAGTTGCAAGAGGTACAGTGGGTAATTGAAAACTGCGCTGGTTTCATTGTCTCCATACAAGGTCAAGACATCACTTTCTTGACATTGATTGGATTCCGAGGAACTCACTACTATGTTCCTCTAAGGACCCTCCGACAAGTAGGGATGACACAACAAACTCCGCAGTTGACTGAAGAGAGAAGCTTCAACATTCACATAAAAGATATTAAGCATCTGATGGTTTGCACTATATTAACAATGTGGGAAAAGAGGCTTACTATGCAGTTTTGTCGTGGCCGAGATAGTAGGGTGGACCCCGCGGCTACTCTAGCTTATCCTCAGTGGCTCAGTGAAGATAGGGAAAGGTTTCGATCAATGACTACGCTAAAAAGGAAAACCAATGCTCCGAGTATCACTGAAAAATACAAGAAGCTGCGACACGAGTTCGACCAAAGTAAGAAAGAATTAAGGGTAACACAAGAGTGGGAGATGATGAGGCAATACAAGGACAAGATCAAAGGGGATGAACTCAAGTATTGGACAGGAAAAGTCATGGAGACAAGGCAAGATGCTGGGAATCTACAAGATTTGCTCAAGGGATGGGGAGAGTATTTCAAGTCAGTGCCATCAGAAGAAAAGGAAGCAATGGGGATAGAAATCTTTAAATTCTTCACAAAAGCTCTGGGAGACATGCAAGCTGGGAAGGATCTGATGGAGATGTTCGCCGCTCCTCCACCCATAAGCCTGGTTCACAAGCCTAAGGAAGAAGCCAAAGAGAAGAAAGAGAAAGAAGATGCTGGAACTGATGCTTGATTTAAAACCTCTTTGCTTGGCGCATAGTCTGGTCGTCTTGAGTCGAGTCATTTTTCTTGTGTCTTTTTCATTTTAATCGAGTCGTTGTCTTAAATTAGTGGTTGTAATAAAGCCAAGAAAATCAAATAAAATTTCGTTATTTTGGGTTTAAGGCTTGTGTTGATTATGTTTATGCAAACAAAATAACGTGTTTGGTGCAAACATTACTTTGAATCTTCGATAGGCCTACCTCTGGTGCAAAAGAGGTCCCTTGCATAATAGGACGCGATTTTATTAAAACTAACGTATACTCACATTCTTTTCTTTATTTTTGATGTGTCAGTTCCCAAGTCCCTGAAAGTTTGGTTTGTGCATTCTGGCCGTGCCGTAATACCGGTTGAGATCCAGAGGATCAATCCCAACACCTCCCCCTCTGCCTACTAGGACAAGGACGAGACATAATATCATGGCTGAGTTTGACAAAGTTGGAAATGGAACTCCTGATAAGAAAGGCTTGGTCGCCTATGAAGACTATGCTAAGTTGGAACATAGGCTGTTTGAATTGGAAAATAGGGTTCCTCTTCCCGTGCTGATGAGATCATTGAACCAAACAAAACCGCCCACCCTAACGGAAAAGATCCATTATTCCCTGAAAAAGATATCCCTTACCCTACCTACATTGCACCACCAAAACCACCGCAAAATAACTTACCTCACTTCACCGTTGAAACAAAAACCATTGCATCACCCACCAAAGATCATGACATGTATGCATGGACAAAGGAAGATTCAGACAACACCAAAAAGCAAGTCTTGTGGCTGGTAGAGAAGTTCAAGTAATTCCAAGGCACCAAAGCAACCCGAGGGTTAGCTTATGAGGACCTCTGCATGTACCTTGACTTGAAGCTGCACGGAGGCTATAAGACACCCAAGTTCAATATGTTCGACGGCAGTGGTGACCCGATGGCTCATTTGAGATCTTATTGTGACAAGTTGGTTGGGGTTGGACATGATAAAAAGATCCGCATGCAATTGTTCAACCGCAGTCTGACCGGAGATGCGCTGGTATGGTACTCAAAACAACAAACAAAGAAGTGGACGAGCTGGGAAGCAATGGCTGGAGATTTTGTTGACAGTTTTGGGCACAACACTGATGCCATGCCAGATCGGTTCTATTTGGAAAAGTTGAAGAAGAAGCCCACCGATACCTTTAGGGAGTTTGCAACTAGGTGGAGAGCCATAGCCGCTAAAGTCCAACCTCCTATGGAAGACGCAGAGATAGTGGCAACCTTTATCCGCATACAAGAAGATGTCTACTTTGACAAGATGTTGAATCTGCAAGACAAGAAGTTTGAAGACTTGATCAAGATTGGAGATATGGTTGAAGATGGATTGAAGACTGGTAGGATCGTTAGCTTTGCTGCACTACAAACCACTAATAAAGCCCTACAAACTGGTACACCACTACCTCAAGAAAGAAGAAGGACGATGTCTTCTTCGTGCCTGCATCACTAGATCATTCTCCTACCCACAACCACTACTACCAAACACCTCCTCCATCATACCCATACATTCCACCCACATCTACCTACCCAGTCTACAACACTCAACCCATGTTCCGAAACCCACCGCCACAAAGACCGCCATACCCAGAAAGCCCTAACTACTGAAACACCAATGCCTATCCACCAAGGCCTAACGCCAACAACAATCCAAGACCCAAAAGAAACTATACCCCATTGGCCGAATCCCGTGCTCAGTTGTTCGTGAGACTCAAAGCAGCTGGTCCCATACAACCCGTACCATTCAAAATGCCTGATAGGATGACACCCTACTTTGACCAAACCAAAACCCGTGCCTATCATTCTAGGGGACCTGGTCATGATACCGAGAAGTGCTATGCCCTGAGGGATAAATTACAAGACTTGATCGATCAAAAGGTGATCCACTTGGAAACTCCAAATGTGCACAACAATCCCCTGCCTAACCACGGAGACAAAAGGGTGAACCTGATCGAGTTAGATGAAAAATGCAATTTGGAAGAAACCATTGTCAAAGCAAAAGGAGATACACCAACACTTGCTTCTATTGCTCAAGCCGCTACAACACCAGAGCCCATTGAGGTAGAAATGGCTCCAAAATTCTACGTTGACGTAGTTCCCCCGTACAGTGAAAAGGAGGTACCATGGGACTACGAAATGGAGAAGAAGGGCAAATCAATAGTTGAAACTGTTGCGGCACAAGGAATAACTAGGAGTGGGAGGATTTATACTCCTGAGAATCTTATTCAAGGTAGACAAGGCATCAGCGAAGAGGAGTCCGAGGAATTGTGGAAGAAGGTGCAAGCAAAAGAATACTCCATGGTTGAACATTTGGGCAAAACTCCCGGGCAAATCTCTGTCTTAGCTTTACTCCTCAGGTCAGAGAGCCACCGAAATGCTTTGATGAAAGTGTTTGATGAAGCACATGTTCCGGTGGGTACCTCAGTTGAAAATCTGGCCAGCATGGTCGGACAAGTCATGGAGTCCAACCGAATCGCTTTTCATGAAGACGAGCTGCCACCTGAAGGGTGGAGCCACAACAAAGCTTTGCACGTCACCATCAAATGCAAAGACTGGTTCGTAGGGAGAGTTTTGATTGATAGAGGTTCTGGTTTTAACATATGCCCATTCATAACTCTAAAGAGAATGGGAATTGACCAAAGCAAGATAAGAGAGAGCGACATAAAGGTAAAAGTGTTTAATGGATCGCAAAGAAGCACCATTTGGGAAATCGACTTAACCATCATGGTCGGTCCCGTGGAGTCAATACTGAGTTTCATGTCATGGACATCTCCGCTTCTTACAACCTGTTGCTAGGGAGACCTTGGATTCACATGGCTGGAGCGGTGCCTTCCACACTATATCAGACAGTGAAGTTCGAGTGGGACCAAAAAGAGGTGGTGGTCTTCGGTGAAGGGAACAATTCTATTTATAATGAACAAACCATACCGGCAATTGAAGGAAATGTTCCTGATGGGCAGACTTTTTATACTGTAGAGCTCGTGGGAGCAGTGCAAGGTACTCGAGGAGGACGTCGCAGAAACTACAACAAGAGTTGGAACTTCACAGACGCGGTCCAAGGAGGTTATATTGCACATTTCGCTCCCAAATTGGTCAACACACAGCTTGGGGTTGAAGAAAGGAAGAGAAGCTTCTATAGTGCTTATTGGGATGGCCGAGGCAAAGGCTATGAAGAAAGAAATTTTGTCTGAGAGCTAGTCATATCCGATTGGGGTGTGCTCTCACATGAATTTCGTGAGACCTTACCGGCTAAGATAGAGAAGCGATCGATATACCCACCTAATGCTCGTCCCAATTGGAAGCGTATCTCTGAAGAAACAAAGGGGAAATAAGTGTGGATACCCAAAGACACGAACCTATGGAGGTGGTGATCGAAGAGCTATATGTACTCCCACAACCTGAAAAATGGCCTGGAGACTGGGTTGTAGGCATCATGATAAAGCAAGGCTTTGAACCTGGTAAAGGTTTGGGCAAGAACATGGATGTCATGATCGAGCCAATTCAAATTGTGATGAGGCCCGACAATGAGAAAGCTGGCATATGGTACATTGTGACTTATGAGAAGTGCATGGAAGAAGCATCACTGGACTTCAAATTCTACAAGAAAAGAACCAAGACTCTCCTACATATTTTCATCTCGTCCGGATACTTGGATGGCCGAAAGGGGGAGGTATCTGCAGCGCAAGGAGTTGAGCCAAAGATAGCTGATGCTGAAGAGGATCTGCTGGCAGGAGTGCAAAATCTGTTCATATCTGATGAAGACTGCTGTGTGGTCCTGGAAGAGCATATTGAACCTCCTGGGCTGACAAAAGTTGAATCTGGAGCTGCACTGAACAACTGGACCAGCAACCGGGCCCGAGCTTACCGTTGACCTTGCATTCAAACTAATAATCCCATTGAATCCACAAGCGCAACGTGTAATAAAATAGTGGAGCTTGAGGAAACTGAGTTTGATTATGATGATTTTGATGAGACCACACAAGAGGAAATTGAAAGATTTGAAAATAAGCCAAAGCCAAACCTAGAAGAAACTGAGGTGATAAATCTAGGAAATGAAGAAATTGTGAAAGAGACAAGGATCAGTGTGCACCTCACCGCGAAGATAAAAAGTGGTATACCGAGTTTCTTAAAGAATATGAGGACGTATTTTCTTGGTCGTATGATCACATGACTGGCATAAGCACGGATGTGGTAGCTCATAAATTACCTATCAATTCGGGCTTTCTGTCGGTCAAGCAAAAAGCCCGAACTTTCAAGTTGTCAGTTTTGTTGAAGATTGGGGAAGAGGTAACCAAACAGCTCAATGGGGGAATCTTGAAAACACTCAAATACCCAACTTGGTTGGCTAACATTGTCCTAGTGCCTAAGAAAGATGGGAAACTCTGAGTTTGTGTGGACTACATGGATCTGAATAGAGCAAGCCCGAAAGATGATTTTCCTTTAACAAATATACACATCCTGATTGATAATTTGTGCGAAACATGAACTACAGTCTTTTGTGGATTTGTTCGCCGGCTACCATCAAGTGCTCATGGATGAGTAGGATGCCGAGAAGACAACTTTCACTACATCTTGGGGAACTTATTGCTACAAGGTTATGCTACTTGGTTTGAAGAATGCTGGGGCAACTTACATGAGGGCAATGACAACTATGTTCCATGACCTGATGCATAAAGAAATTGAAGAGCTCAGAGCACCTGGATAATTTGCGCAAGTTTTTCAATCGCCTGCGCAAATATAATTTGATGCTAAATCCAGCAAAGTGTGCCTTTGGTGTTCCAGCAGGGAAGCTTCTGGGTTTCATAGTCAGTAGAATAGGCATCGAGTTGGATCCATCCAAGATCAAAGCCATCAAAGAATTGTCGCCGCCAAAGAGCAAGAAAGAGGTCATGAGCTTCCTGGGAAGGCTCAACTACATCAGTCGGTTCATAGCACAATCTATTGTCATCTGCGAGCCAATCATCAAGCTACTGAAGAAAGACGCTGTAATCAAGTAGATGGAGGACTGTCAAAAAGTATTTGATCGGATAAAGGAGTACTTGTCTTGCCCGCCTGTGCTGGTTCCACCTGAGCCTGGGCGACCTTTGATCTTGTACCTGTCTGTGGTAGATTCAGCATTTGGTTTTGTATTGGGGCAACATGACTCAACTGGAAGAAAAGAGCAAGCAATATACTATCTGAGCAAGAAATTCACTCCTTACGAAGCCAAGTACACATTACTAGAATGCACGTGGTGTGTGTTGACTTGGATAGCACAAAAGCAGAGGCACTACTTGGCGTCCTACTCAATGATGCTGATATCGAAGATGGACCCTCTCAAGTATATCTTCCAAAAACCAATGCCTACAGGAAAACTGGCTAACTGGAAAATGTTGCTCAGTGAATTCGACATTACTTTTGTCACCCAAAAGGCGGTAAAAGCTCAGGCCCTGGCTGATCATATGGCTGAAAAACTAGTGGGAGATGATTATGAGCAACTACACACCTATTTCCCCGACGAAGAAATCATGTTCGTAGGAGAAGATATCACAGAGGAGTACGATGGTTGGAGACTATTCTTTGATGGGGCAGTGAATTTCAAAGGAGTCAGCATCGGAGCAGTATTAGTTTCAGAGACTGGTCAACACTATCCCGTCACAACCAAACCGAGGTTTTCTT
This sequence comes from Petunia x hybrida, assembly GCA_037355625.1. Lineage (NCBI taxonomy): Eukaryota > Viridiplantae > Streptophyta > Magnoliopsida > Solanales > Solanaceae > Petunia > Petunia x hybrida. The sequence continues at coordinate 1,501,975 of JBBBVM010000508.1, read as the reverse complement.
GCTCCAACAACATGGCAGAGTATGAAGCTTGCATATTGGGCCTTAGAATGGCAGTAGATATGAACATACAAGAGCTATTAGCAATTGGAGATATTGACTTGTTGATCCATGAAGTCCGAGGAGAATGGACTGCAAAGAAAGCCAAGATATTGCCATACCTCGAGTGCATAAAAGAGCTGAAGCAAAGATTCACCAAGATAGAGTTCTGGCATGTACCCAGGCTGCAAAATAAGTTCGCGGATGCTTTGGCTACCATATCCTCCATGATCAAACATCCCGATAAGAACTACATTTACTCAATACCCGTAGCGGTGAGAAAGCAGCCAACATATTGTTATCATATAGAAGAAAAATCAGACGGACAACCTTGGTTCTACGACATCAAAGGGTTCCTCACAGACGGCATTTACCTAAAGGATGCAACAAGTCTCCAAAAGAAGACATTGAGGAGGTTAGCAAATGGTTTCTTTTTGAACGGAGAAGTCCTATACAAAAGGACACCTGATCTGGGATTGCTGAGATGTGTGGACACCAAAGAAGCCGCTAAGTTGTTAGAAGAAATACATTCTGGGTTGTGCGGCCCGCACATGAACGGTTTCGTGCTTGCAAAGAAGATTTTGATGGCCGGCTATTTCTCGATGACAATGGAGCATGATTGCATAAGGCACGCAAAGAAATGTCATCAACGTCAAGTCCACGGAGATATGATTCGAGTGCCTCCTAATGAACTGAATCTCATGGGATCGCCCTGGCCTTTCGCTGCCTAGGGGATGGATGTCATAGGACCCATCGAGCCAGCCGCTTCCAATGGAAATCGTTTCATATTGGTAGCAATTGATTATTTTACCAAATGGGTAGAAGCTGCATCATACAAGTCAGTGACAAAGAAAGTGGTGTCACACTTTGTCCGTGATAAGATGATCTGTCGATTCGACATTCCCGAATCCATCATCACTGACAATGGATCCAATCTCAATAGTGACTTAATGAAAGCAACCTGTGAGGTTTTCAAGATCAAACACCACAATTCCACCGCATATAGATATCAAATGAATGGTGCGGTCGAGGCAGCTAACAAGAACATCAAGAAGATATTGCGGAAGATGACAAAAAACTCAAAGCAATGGCACGAGAGCTTACCCTATGCTCTGTTAGGGTATCGCACCACAGTGAAAACATCAACAGGGGCTACCCCTTATTTACTGGTATATGGCACCGAGGCAGTAATACCAGCGGAAGTGGAAATACCATCTCTGAGAATCATCCAAGAGACACAGTTGAAAGACGCCGAATGGATCAAAGGAAGAATGGAGCAATTAGCCCTCATCGACGGAAAGAGACTGAATGCAGTATGTCACGGGTAGTTATATCAGAGGAGAATGGCTAAAGCATTTAACAAGAAAGTTCGAGAGAGATCCTTCGAACCTGGACAATTAGTACTGAAGAAAATATTCCCCAATCAAGAGGAAGCAAAGGGAAAATTTGCACTAAATTGGCAAGGGCCGTACATAGTTCACCGAGTTCTGAATGGAGGAGCACTGATACTGGCAGAAAAGGATGGAGAAGTTTTGCCGAAACCAATCAACTCAGACGCCGTCAAAAGATACTATGTATAAGAGTTTGCATTAGCCAGTGATCTTATTGTTCTGAAAATACATTCATGTAATCTGGAACTACGTTACGACCTGATTCCCCAAGTGGGATATGTAGGCAACCTACCCAAGGTTCGGTCGCATAAATACAAAAAAATTCATTTTCCCATAAAGCGAACATTGGGGCAGCCCTTTCTAAAGCTAAAACTATTATTTAGTCATATACTTGCATGCTTATACATATATATATGTTCTTTACGTGCGGCAACCTTTGTTTGCATTTCTGTGCTTACGTGACACCCATTTTTAAAAACAGCCCTTTCTACCTATATATTTCCAAAAACTGACCCCTAAACAAAAAGGCCATTAAGGTTAGCGCTCGACAATTAATGACGAGTCACACCGACCCTAAATGGCCAACATTTCGTTTTAAAAACAACATGCATTTCATTTTGGTACAAATCTGAAACTTGTTTGCAAAACCAACTATTTGTGCAAAATTGTTTAAGTGTGAAAGATGCATAGGTAGGCTGAAATTGAATACTCTTGCATGTTTAAAACATATCTACGATTAGGCGTTTGTATTAGAGACCACAAAATGCGACTAGGCTTAAATATATGCCGTATATAAAATCTATTTGCATATGTGTGATTTAAATTGCATAGACATATTGTTTCCTAAAACTAAATGCTAAAAAAGACCTTCCAAGTTAGTATTATATGATAGCATTCACACTTTTATCCCAAAACATAGACTCGGACGGGAACCACCTTTTGTGGGACTTGGGGGAGTGCCTAATACCTTCTCCCCTGAGCCATTTGGACTTCTTACCCTTTCGAATCTCTGGAATAGACTAGTATGACTATTAAACTTGACCTTAGATACTTAGGTGGCCTAATACACCTTAGAAGACTATATTAGGTGGTGACTCCAACACTTAAACTCAAACGAGTTACCCAGTCAAATCCGAAACCCGACTCGCTTCGAGTTGAGTCCAAAATTGGGTATGACACACGTATTTGCAGTAGACATCCCAAAATATATAGACTCGGGTGGGAATCACTTTTCGTGGGACTTGGGGAAGTGCCTAACACCTTCTTCCCCGAGTTATTTGGACTTCTTACCCATTGAATCTCTAAAACTGGACTAGTTTAATAATGAATTTGACCTTAGACGCTTAGGTGACCTAATACACCTTAGAAAACTATATTAGGTGGCGACTCCAATTCTTAAACTCAAACGAGTTACCTAGTCAAATCCGAAACCCGACTCGCTTCGAGTCGAGTCTAAAATCGGGTATGACAGGTAAGTGATAGTATCTATTTCTTTGACGGTTTTTGGCCTTGTGGATGTTCTACCATGTGTTCCTTACGTGTGTAGCTACCGATAGGCGTACTTATTACGTCTTAGCTTTGAAGTACTTTGTATATTATGTTATGCCTTATTTTTGGTATTGCATTAAACATAGAAGAACTGTACTCTAGTTGAGAGCATGATATGTTCTTCTTGGCGGTCGATGACTGTCCCGCCCCGGTGAAGGGTTATTGTTGCATATATCTCCTGGTAGACGATATGGGTCCCACACCAAAGATAGGTTTCTGGCACATTTGACTTCATTACATCATCATACATTCATTTCCTACCTTTATAAATATTTTCTGAAGTGTATGGATTTATTGTATTGGCTATATGTGTATAACTTGTCTGGTTGACTGCTCTGACTTCTGTTTCCAGAGCTAGTGTAGCTATTTTTCGAGTTCGCTAGTTGCTCCTTATGACTCACTCCTTCTTTGTTCTTGTTGTGTCTTTTGTTTCGGCAGATTCTACTCCAAGACCCAACCAGCTGCGCGTGATTGAGGAGCAGTACGTTTCTAGTTGTCCATGGTGAGCAAGCTTGTTCCTTGAGACTGCTAGTTGTATGTAGTATATTTTAACTTATTTTTGCTCCCTTTGGGAGATCTGTGTATTTTTTGGACTTCTAAGATGTCTGATCTGGAAACCTCTAAACCTGTGTGTTTTGGGTAGTTATCTGTATTATTTATAAAGCTTATATATAATTCTATCCTTGAGTGTTACCTTGTGTTGTTAAGGTTAGGTTCATTTTGTTTTTAACGTAATTCTATGCTAGTTATATCGATTCAGTCAATAGGGTTCGCCCGACAGGTTAAAGGAGGTGTTCGGTTGCCCACACGGTCTAGCCGAGAATTTTGGTCGTATCATTGGTGAGTCGATAGTCTCAAAATCTCTATCAGGTCCATTAGTATCTGTCTGTAAAGTTTTAGCTGAATCGAACTTCGCTTGGTAGCCCTTGGAAGATGATTTTGATTTCTAGCGTTGGTAAAGCCGAATCGAGCTTTTCGAGCTCAATTTTATTAAATGAGCTCTGTTTTAAAATCTGAAAGCGTTGTTAGACTTTCATGGTCAATTTTGACCTATATACACTTTCAAAAGTGAAATCCGAGGTAATTTTAATATTTTTTAAATATGTTCCAAAAGTTTGAATTATGACTCCTTTCATTTGAAACCCTCCGTCTTGTGTTCCAAGAATCCGTATCGTGCTTTTACTTTGCGATTAGGTCATATATGTATTTTATAACTAGCGTGAAAAGTTTGGAGTGATTCTGAGATTCATAGTGTCCAGTTCGGATCCAAAATGCAGCTCCACCTGATGCTGTCATGCCATAAATCATTTTTTCGCGCGACAACACCCAGAGTAGCTTATAGCTCTAAGTTAAAATCATCATTCAACGTGAAAGGCATAAGGGGTCTCGATCTCAAAGCACAGAATTTCAAAAGCGATTGTGTAGGCGCTAAAGCGCGGAAATGAAGTATAAAAATGGTTTGTTGGTCGGCTAATATCATTTGTTGTCCAGTTCTCTCGATAGAAGGTCTATGAGGCAATTTTCTACTTCTAATTCGTCGTAATTATCCATATAATGTTCCTACACCTTTCTAATGTGTTTATTAAAGGTTGTAGGATTAGAATTCATGAATTGGGCTTGGAGGAAAAGGGGTTTGAAGCCTATGTTTGTAAAATTTTGGAATTAGGGTGAATTGACCTTAAAATTGTAATCCAATAGTATATTTGATATCGTAGGAATACAGGGAGTCTTAAAACATATCATTTATCAGCATTTGGCTAAGCCTGGCCCAGGGGTAATTTATTAATTTCCTTCTATTCTCCATCTAATAGTTATCTCATATATGTGCACTTATATGTGTGATTGTGCTTCTTTAGCTTAGAAAGAGATAATTCAGAGAGGGGTTGGAAGGGAAAGGATGTTGTTCAACGATTGATTAGGCCGCAGACCTGAGGTAAGTAAGGATATCCATTTCTCTGATTGCCTTTGGTCTTATAGAAATGCTATTCACATATTCTTTATGTGAATAGCTAGGGACATAGCATAATTACTATGTCGTAGCCTTGAAATGCATTCATTCCTTGTATTCTCTTTATGTGGGTTGTGATTTCATATTGGGTGTAGGAGTATTCCACCTGGGAGTAGGAGTATTTGCTCCATTCAGTTTATAAGATTATATTTCTTTTGAATGTAGGAGTATTCCGCTTCGAGAAGGGATTATGGGAACATGTTATCATGTTGCATCATATTTCATCACATCTTATTTCATTGCATGTGTTTGCTGCTATTTATGATTACGTGCATTGATTGATCTGTCCATTTCATATCAGTTCTGTTGGCTATAGCTTATGATTCTTGGGTAGCCTATCTATTTTTTGACGTAGCTAGCTATTTTTTACTTACTGAGTCTTATGACCGATTTCCTATTTGTTTCCTGTGTTGTCTTTTTATTTCGGTAGATTCCACTCCAAGACCCAGCACGCACCGTGATAGGAATCAAAAACGTGGAAAGATAAAAGATAGGAACGAGACGTAACTCGATCACTAATCCCAAGTAGCAATGGAGAACTAGTTCCGTTACACCCCGGGAGAAGGCCAAGAACACCTACGCTAGGCAACTACCCTCGAGACGACAACAGACTCGCAAGTAGAATGGTCGGGGGTGGTTTGGGGTTCAACTAGAATCCACTAGTAAACTCAAACCGAACTCAAAGGTTTTCATTCAAAGAGAATCCACTCTTGAACATTGTCATTGACAATCAATCAATCATTCATCATAATAGCTAACTTAACTAAGGAATAATGCTAAGCTATGGGGTATTTATAGGCCTCATTTAATACATAGTGAAAGCCCAAAAGTACCCTTAAGTAAGTTCTAAAGACATAAGCCACGTAGGGGCAAAGTAGGAATTACATAGCAATTAAAGTCAAATTCCCGTCAAACTTGCACAGAGGGAGGCGCCCACCTCCAGGCCTTAGGCGCCCGCCTCAGCATCCCTAGGCGGTCCGCCTCCTTGGGCCGCCTCCAATAATCCAGAGAGCAAGCATCATGTAGGCGGTCCGCCTCAATCCGTAGGCGGTCCGCCTCTTTCTGGGACTTCTTGAAACACCTCGAAATGTGTCCCGGATGCTCTTCTTTCCTTGGCGTCCCAATGCATGACCTTGAAGTGCTCTTCCTTGGCCTTGGATGATGCTTTTGGATGGTTGCATGATTTGGGTCTTATCATCCTCCCCTTCTTGAGAAGATTTCGTCCTCGAAATCGAGGCTTGGTCTCTCATAGCATCAACAACTTCTCGGGGTGGCCAAAGCGCTCCTTCTTGATCCCTCTTGATCGTCACTTTGATATAGGCTTCTTCCAAGGTCTCCCCGCCTTAGCATGGAGCTTAGAACCTACAAGCAACGACAAGCAAAAACACACAAACTTCCTACTTTGAAAGTAGGTTAGTGCAAGAGGTGTGGAAAACACACTCTTGTGATATAACCAAGCGTCAATAACAATCATAAATATCAAGTCTCCAAAGAGAACCGTAAGCACTTGGTTAAAAATCATCAGGCACTCAACAAGATAATGAGCAAATAGGTCATGTGGGCATGAAAAATGCAAGATCAAGCTATCAAAACCCTCTTGGACCTTAAGCTCAAAATCAACATACCAATCTATCCTCGAGGTGTGATCAACATGTGGAGTGGAGTGAAACAAATAGGCCAACCTACAAGTAGGATCAAGCACTCCACTCCCCTTCTTTAGAGCATACCTACTCACACCAAGGGATTCCTCTTCCCCTCTATTTTTATCTCCTAAGCAATCCTTCTCAAAGGACAAGCTTTCAAGAAAGGTATTGATGATGGACTCTTCTTCATCATAACCCAAGCAAGCAATGACCGGGTCACTCAAAGTACCATCGACCTCTCCCAAACTCTCAAACAATGGATTGCCTAGGGAATCAAACCCTTCACACCACGGAGGTTCCATTTGACTACGCACCCTAGTTCGATACAAGTCTTTACCACTAATGAGGATGCCTTCAAACAATGGATTAGTATAAGCATGCATCTCAACATCATGATTAAGCATAGACAAGTTATCAAGACTAGGTTCACTTGAGGAGTCATCATAGACAACATTGTCCAATTCATGCAATTTGGACTCCTCAAGGACAAGATCATCCTCACCACAACACATTGGCCCACCAAATAGAAGCATGTCAATTAGGGAATGGTCAACTACCTCATCTTTCCCTATGTCAAAGGTTGGTGGTGTGTCATAGCAAAGGTCACAATCATAGTCAACTATCAACTCTACACTAGGGAGGGGTTCAATGAACAATGAGCTCACATCATGATGTGGCATAGTGCTCCTCCCAACTAGTGTTTCACAATCAAGCTCAAGTTGACAAGTAGACTCTTCACTAGTGGCATACTCACTAGATGTATCAAACCCACCAACTAGTGTTGACTCATCACAAGACAAATAGCTAGTAGGCTCATGAAAAGGTGAAGCAACACTTATATTTGTAGTACTTCCTTGATCACTCACAAGGTTTGAAGTGTCATATGCAACTTCCCCTTCATGAAGCTCACATTGAGGCTCCAATTGCTTGTCTTCAAATGTACCTACACAAGGACTTTCACAAGAAAAGGTAGAAGATAAAGAAGGGTTAGAACAATGGGTGCTCTCACTCTCAATTTTTCCTTCCTCACCTCTCACCTCTCGCAATTTTACCTCATGGTCAAGTGTAGTTTGTGGTGACAATCCCCTCACATCACTCCTCAAATCCTCTCCTTTTTCCTCTCTTGGATTGTCACCGGTCACTCCCTCACTTCTCTCTATCTTTTTTCTCTCATTTGAAGTGGAGTGACTCTCACTTTGATCATTCTTTGGCAAGACAACAAGATTGTTTGCCTCGGGTTCAAGTACAATGGGTGATTTGGCTTTAGCCGCTTCCCTCAACTCCTTCATCCGCTTGTAGTCTCCCCTTACTTGCCTTGGAGTCAAAGGTCTAAGCACATATTTTCTCCCATCTTGCTTGACCGTATAGGAGTTGGTCCGGCCATCATGCGCTACAAACCTATCATGTTGCCATGGTCTCCCAAACAATAAATGGCATGCTTGCATCGGAACCACGTCAAACATGATCTTATCCTTATAACTTCCCATGCTAAACTCAATCAACGCTTGTTTCACCACTTTAAGTTCACCACACTCGCTTAGCCATTGTAATCGGTATGGTTTTGGATGCTTTAGAGTAGGTAACTCCAATTGGTCAATCAAGGTTTGGCTCACGATGTTGGTGCAACTCCCGGAATCAACAACCATTGAACATACTTGGCCCATCACTCGGCACCTAGCATGAAAGAGGTTTTCCCTTTGATCATTTTCCACCTCCTCTTCCATAAAAGTGGTACTCAAGCTTCTCCTCACAACAAGGGAAACATGAGGTTTTTCCTTCTCAACTACATCCTCCTCCACATCATCCGTAGATAGGACATTTCGAATGGGTTTTGGATGTGGGGTAGTTCTTTGGGGATTGCCCAAAGGGTGGGGATTGCCCACTTGTTGGGGATTGCCCAACACATGCCCTTGTAGAGCTTCAACTTTGCTTTGTTCATACCTCTTGCTTAGCTCGACAAAGTGTCCGGGAGTCATAGGAGTGCTATGACTCGTGCCCTCACCGGATTCAATTTGGACACTCGGGGTCCTCCTCTCTCCGGTTTCAACTTGATTCCTCTCGATGGTCTCAAGTCTCAAAGTGATTTCCTCGAACTTAGCCATAATGGTGGCCATGAAGTTCTTCATAGGATCATCCCCATCATTCGCCATGGTACCTACAAGAAGCAACAAACGTTAGTAAAACACCTCACCACTCCCTCACAAATGTTCACTCGGCTCACTCGTGTTTTGGGGAGGTGGATATTTCACACAAGTTCGAGTTTAAAAGCTTCAAGTAGTTGATCAACGAACCACGTCTCAATCACTCAACTTATCAAGTCCAATGCTCTCCGGGGAGAGTGGAGTTAATGGGACTCGATTGGAACGGTAAGCACTTTAATTGAGGACTTGAATCAAAAGATGCTACGGATCTTCTTTGAATTCTAGTCTCCTTTCTAAGGCACGATGATCCTAATAGCTCGAAGTAATAAGTACTACACAAGTAGGATTATACTCTAATAGTACTAATTAGAAGCAATGCAAACAACAAAACAAGAAATCCTAGAAGTTTCTACCCGTTTCCCAACCTTCAGGAAGTAGGCGCCCGCCTTAGGAAGGTAGGCGGCCGCCCTGGGCGCTCCGCCTCAAGGGGAGGTGCTCCGCCTCAAAAAAATTCCAGAGAGTGATCAGGATTTAGGCGGTCCGCCTCAGGTGTAGGCGCTCCGCCTCTGCAACTTTCCAGCACAGTTTTCCTTCGCGATTTCTTGGCTTTGCAACCCAAAATCCAACTATTCAAGCGTTGTTTTGATGATTCAAAGGTACCCCAATGTTGTATCAATCACAAAGAACAACTCCCAATGATTTTTAACAAACCCCAATCACAAACAAGGAATTCACCATGATCATCATCTTCAAAAACTAGGGTTTATCAAAAGGGGTTTTCAAATGGATTGTGAATCATCAAAGTTGGTGTTATACTTGTTCAAATCCCACAAATTTGGTACCAATTCGTTTGTCTTTCACAGAAGATCAATCCCCAATAACAATTTCCCAAACTAACTTCAATCCAACCCAAGAATCAAGCAAAAAGCATCAAGAACAAGTTCATCAAGGGTTCAAGGGGAATTGGGGTTTCAAATTTTCAAACTCCACCAAATCAATCAATTTTGGTACTCAAACAACGGGAAAACAATAACGATCAAGAATCTATAACACCCATACGAAGAATCATCCAAACCAACAAGATACACCAATTTTTGTATTTTTCAATTTTTCAATTTTTTTGTGTTTTTCTACTTTCTAACAACAAGAACAAGAAACTAAAGATAGAATCGACCTAGGCACGAAGAATCAAGGGTCGGGGGTTTGTAGAAACAAAACCCGAGCCTTGCTCTGATACCAAGATGATAGGAATCAAAAACGTGGAAAGATAAAAGATAGGAACGAGACGTAACTCGATCACTAATCCCAAGTAGCAATGGAGAACTAGTTCCGTTACACCCCGGGAGAAGGCCAAGAACACCTACGCTAGGCAACTACCCTCGAGACGACAACGGACTCGCAAGTAGAATGGTCGGGGGTGGTTTGGGGTTCAACTAGAATCCACTAGTAAACTCAAACCGAACTCAAAGGTTTTCATTCAAAGAAAATCCACTCTTGAACATTGTCATTGACAATCAATCAATCATTCATCATAATAGCTAACTTAACTAAGGAATAATGCTAAGCTATGGGGTATTTATAGGCCTCATTTAATACATAGTGAAAGCCCAAAAGTACCCTTAAGTAAGTTCTAAAGACATAAGCCACGTAGGGGCAAAGTAGGAATTACATAGCAATTAAAGTCAAATTCCCGTCAAACTTGCACAGAGGGAGGCGCCCACCTCCAGGCCTTAGGCGCCCGCCTCAGCATCCCTAGGCGGTCCGCCTCCTTGGGCCGCCTCCAATAATCCAGAGAGCAAGCATCATGTAGGCGGTCCGCCTCAATCCGTAGGCGGTCCGCCTCTTTCTGGGACTTCTTGAAACACCTCGAAATGTGTCCCGGATGCTCTTCTTTCCTTGGCGTCCCAATGCATGACCTTGAAGTGCTCTTCCTTGGCCTTGGATGATGCTTTTGGATGGTTGCATGATTTGGGTCTTATCACACCGCGATTGAGGAGCGAGGACATTCTAATTATCGGTGGTCAGCCAACTCTTTTTTGTTTAGGCCGCTAGTTATAGATGTCATGTTTAGATCTTGTTTTTCTCCCTTTTGGAGACATGTATATATCTTTGACTTTGTAGGCGTCTAATCTTGAAACTTTTGAACAATTGTACTTTGGTAGTGTTGCTCCCAAACGCACACGCAAGTATACGTGGTCAACAAGTAATAAAGTGATAAGTTGAGTATCGTTCCCACGAGGACTATTGTTCAGACTGAATCCTAGCAAAACTTGTTCGACCAACTCCAGGGTGCCAAGTGCTTCTCGAAGATAGATTTGCGATCAGGCTACCATCAGGTTAGAGTCAGAGAATCTAATATACCAATGACTGCATTCAAGACTAGGTATGGCCATCATGAGTTTTTAGTGATGTCGTTTGGACTCACTAATGCCCCTGCAGTATCTATGGATCTGATGAACACCATATTAGGGCCTTACTTGGATTTATTTATGATTGTATATATTGATGATATTCTCGTCTATTCAAAGGTTGTATCAGAGCTTGCAGAGCATCCACGTACAATATCGGGTATTCTTCGAGACCAGCAATCATATGCTATGTTTTCCAACTGTGAATTCTGGTTAGATTCAGTGGCATTTCTTGGCCATATAGTTTATGCAGAAGGAATTAAAGTAGATAGCCAGAAGATCGAGGCTGTGAAGAATTGGCCCAGACCTACGACGCCAACTGAGAGAACAACCAAATTTCAGTGGTCTAACGCTTGCAAGCACAACTTCCAAGAACTAAAGAACAGGTTGATAACAGCTCTAGCACTTACACTTCCAGAAAGATCTGAGGGCTATGTCATTTACTGTGACACTTCTCGAATTGGTCTTGGTTGTGTATTGATGCAGCACAGAAGAGTAATTGCTTATGCTTCCAGGTAGCTGAAAAAGCACGAGCAGAACTACCCTACCCATGATCTGGAGCTTGCAGCAGTCATTCATGCATTAAAGATTTGGAGACATTATTTGTACGAGGTTCATGTTGATATTTATACAGACCACAAGAGCCTCCAGTACATATTTAAGTAAAAGGAGTTAAACCTACGACAGAGGCGGTGGCTAGAGTTGCTGAAGGACTATGACGTCGATATTCTTTATCATCCGGGTAAAGCAAATATTGTTGCTGATGCCCTTAGTCGTAAGTCTATGGGCAGTCTATCTTATTTACAGCCACAAAAAAAGAGAGTTAGCTCATGCACTCTACCAGTTGGCCAGCATGGGAGTCAGATTAATAGATTCAGAGGATGCAGGAGTTACAGTTCAAAATGCAGCCACTACTTGCCTAGTGATAGAAGTAAAACAACGTCAGCATGAGGATCCAGTTCTAGTTGAATACAGACAAATAGCCAAAAGAAAATCGGAGTCACCATACAGGGTTACTAGTGACGGGGTTTTCATGTATAAAGATAGACTTTGTGTTCCTAATGTTGCAGCTTTACGTGGACTGATTATGACTGTGGCACACTATTCCAGATACACTGTTCATCCAGGTCGAACTAAGATGTATCATGATCTTAAGCAGTTTTACTGGTTGAATGAAGCGTGACATAGCAGAATTTGTGGCTCAGTGTCCTAACTGCCAGCAAGTTACAGGAGCATTAAAAACCTAGTCGCTTGTTGCAGGAAATAGAGATTTTATCATGGAAAGGAACCAGTGAATATGGATTTCATTACAGGCTTGGCGCGTACGCAGAGTAGGTATGACTCTATTTGGGTTATAGTTGACAGGCTTACTAAATCAGCTCATTTCTTGCTTTGTTAGAACTATATATACTGTAGAGAATTATGCCAGACTTTATATCAGGGAGATAGTGCGCCTATATAGTATTCTAGTATTTATCATTTCAGACAGGGGCGCCCAGTTTACAGCTAATCTCTGGCGATCGTTCCAGACAGGGTTAGGGACACAGGTGAATCTGAGTATAGCATTTCATCCCCAGACAGATGGACAGGCTGAGTGGACCATTCAGACGTTAGAAGATATGTTTAGAGCTTGTGTATTAGATTTTTGAGACAGCTGGAGTGAACATCTACCGTTGATAGACTTTGCATACAACAAAAGCTATCATTTTAGCATACAGATGGCGCCATATGAAGCTTTGTATAGACGCAAATGCAGGTCTCCTATAGGATGGGTTGAGGTTGGCGAGTCTCAATTGATGGGTTCAGATTTAATTTAATAGGGAGTTGATAAAGTCAAGTTGATCAGGGAAAGATTATTAGCAGCGCAGAGCAGACAGAAGTCCTATGCAGATAACCGACGTCGAGATTTAGAATTTCAGATTGGCGATTGGGGATTCCTGAAAGTATCACCTACGAAAGGCGCTATGAGATCCGGAAAGAAGGGAAAGCTTAGCCCTAGATTTATTGGTCCATATCAGGTTATCAGGTGAGTTTGACATTGTAGCCTACGAGTTAGACCTTCCAGCAGACTTTCAGGAGGTACATCTAGTATTCCATGTTTCTATGCTCAGAAAATGTGTCGGAGATCCTTCTAGAGTTGTACCAGTAGAGGATGTACAGATCACAGAGCAGTTGACTTATAAGAAGGTGCCAGTTGCAATTTTAGACAGGCATATTCGTCGACTAAGGACGAAAGACATTCCTTCAGTTAAGGTGCTATGGCGAAACCATAATGTAGAAGAAATGACTGGGGAAGCTAAAGAACAAATGAGAGCCAAGTCTCCACATCTCTTCACTACTTTAGGTATATAACAGATCCTTGCTTAATGCTTCTACATACATCATTTAACATTCGAGGACGAATGTTCCTAACGGGGGTAGATTGTTACACCCCGTATGTCTAAAGTGATGTATATAATTCTAATGACATGTTAAGAATAATTTAAGTGAATTTAAAGTCATAATATGACCATATATGATGTTTATATGTTGAATATAAAGTTTGAGAAAAATCAGATTTAAGTTGTGGAAAAACCGACTAAAGAATTGCCTTGTAACGAAGCTTTTTGAGCAATTAATTCTGTGTATTATATGAGGTCTTTTGGGGACATATCATATACCAAATTAAACGTCTTGGAGTGTAGTTTCCAACACTTTTGACGGTTTGTTCATAAAATGTCTGGATAAAAAGATATGAGCATCAGAAGTCATGCCAGAAAAAGGGATATAAGCGCAAAAGAGGACTAAAACTGAAATATTTTTAGTATAAAAGGAAAATTCCTCTCATATCTCGTCACTTCCAAAAATATCAAGAGAGTAACAGTGTGTTCTTGAGTATGAAGCCATTAATATGGTTTTGAAGGATGGACGTCAATCTTAACTCGAAATTGAAGACAGACTGCGTCAAAATGCTCTACGCGATTAAGGTAACGTTATGCTACCTTCAATTTCGTCTATAGCTTGAGTTTTAGAATTACTTCATGGCTAAGTAAAGTACCTAAATGCTGTATTATAGCTTGTTTAAGCTTTAGAAGGCGTGGAATTCAAGGGAAACAAGGTTTAGAAGCAAGAAACATCAAAGGTATGTAAGGCTAAACCTTTCTTTTGGCAAGGCATGTATCTTGTAGCTTTTGAAGTTTTTCTTAGTTCCAAAATTGATGATTCTTGTGGGTAACTTGTATGGCATAAAGGTTACCGTATATGTGCTTAATTTGGTGCTAAGAACCACGGTAAAAGATGTCAAAAACAGTAGCACAAAATGTTTCAAAATCTGGAAAATTATTTTTTTCTTTGGACAGCTGTTAGTAGTTTGAGCATAACTCCTTGTACAAAATTGATATTGAGATGATTCAAGATTTCCTGGAACCCTAAGACATATATCTAAAACTTTCATGGAGAACATGAAGTCTATAACTTTGATCTACACTCTAAAAATTAAGTCGAAATGTAGGACAGTAGTGTTGTCCAGACATTCTATCTGCGGATTTGTTATGTCTTCCAGTCGTCTCATCTTGTTATCTGTTTAACATGTTTATGTTATCAGTTTATCCGGGTATCCATTCCCGTGTGTAGTATAGTGCTGATTCTTTTTTTGTGGATCATCAAGTTTCAGACATTCTATCCAGAGTTTTATTATCATTCCTTTGAGTCCATATCTATTGTTTCCACATGTGTTATGTAATAAGGGGAAACCACGAAAACGTTAAATAATGATAAGAGCGAGTCGCCTCAAGAACACTTACGAGGTAGCACCAAGGAACGATATCTTGATACACCCTCGATCGAGTCAAGTTGAACCTACGCTAAGCAACTATCCTCAAGAGACACCCGGCTCAAGCAAAAAGAATGATCAAAGAGGAATGAAGAGCAACTTGGATTCATCCAATTGATTCAAGCCAAAAATGGTTACAAGTGTTTGGGAGCAATGCTCATCAATGTTCAATATTCAAGCTAAGTTAATGGCAATAAATGATGAAGGGTGTTATTTATAGCACCCTTCTACAACCTCTTGAAATGTCAATTAAGCCCTTAGCTAGATAGAAACACAATAGAACTAACTAGGGCTAAAATAGGAAGTTCACACAAAAAGATAGGCAAATCATCATTTTGGGCGCCCCGCCTAGGCTAACTGGGCGCTTTGCCTGGTGGAGCCATGACCCAGGTGCTCCGCCCATGGGTCAGGCGCTCCGCCTGGTGAGCACCACTGCCAAGGTGGCTAGGCGCTCCGCCCCAAGGCTGGGCCCTCCGCCTGGTGGCTGCCTTGCTCGGGCGCTCCGCCTATGGTGCTAAGCGCTCCGCCTGGTGCCCTGTAGCCTTCCATTCCTCCTTCCAACGACTTCAAGTGTATGATCTTCCAATGGTCTCCGTAGCTCGTATCATCAACGCCCTTTCGAATCAAGTATAAGTGAGCATCATGAAGTGCTTTGGCTTGGCTTCTCGTAAAGGGCCTCGTGGTGGTTTCCCCCTTATCATCCTCTCCTTCTTGGGAAGATTTCGTCCTCAAAATTAAGGCGTCATCATCCACGGCATCATCCCTTACATCAAAAGGAACCAAGTTTCAAACATTGAATGTATTAGAAACATTATACTCACTTGGCAAGTCGATCACATAAGCGTTGTTGTTTATCTTTGAAAGCACTTGGAAGGGTCCATCTCCCCGGGGTGCTAACTTCCCTTTTCTAAGGTTTGGAAACCTTTCTTTGCGGAAGTGCACCCACACATAGTCACCCTTCTTGAGTTCCACTAAAGCCTTAGCTCGGGTTTTACCTTCAAAATTAATAACCATTTCCCTTGGCAAAGGGGTTAGATCAAGGGAAATTAAGGGGTTAAAACCATAAACACACTCAAATGGAGTCATGCCAATCATGCTATGCAATGTGTGGTTATATGCAAACTCCATAAGAGGAAACTTTTAAATCCATGTCCCGGCCTTACCTCGGGTCATGGCTCTAAGAAGAGCACCAAAAGTTCGGTTCACCACCTCGGTTTGCCCATCCGTTTGGGGGTGGTGGGACGTGGAGAACAATAGCTTGGTGCCAAGGGCACCCCACAAACTTCTTCAAAAATGGCTAAGGAACTTGGTGTCCCTTTCACTCACAATTGTTTGAGGCACACCATGCAACTTTAGCACATTATCAATGAACAAAGAAGCAACATGTTGTGCATCATCACACTTTTTGTATGGAATGAAGTGAGCCATCATGGAGAACATATCCACGACAACGTAAATTCTATCATGTCCCCCCCTAGACCGTGGCAAGCCCATAACAAAGTCCATAGAAATATCCATCCACGGGCTAGTAGGTACGGGGAGCGGAGTGTACAAACCACGGGGGTTTGCTTTGGATTTAGCATGCTTTCACTCAAGGCAATTTTTGCAAAGCTTTTCAACTTGAACCCCCATCTTTGGCCAATGGAATTGTTCTTTGAGAATGGCCAAGGTTTTGTTTCTCCCAAAGTGACCCATGAGTCCTCCACAATGTGCTTCGCGCACAAGCAATTCCCTCCAAGAGGACTCGGGTATGCAAACTCTATTATTTTTAAAGATATAACCATTAACCCATTGGTATTTCTCAACTCTTTCTCCTCTCTCAAGAGATTCATGGATGCTCTTTAGCTTAGGGTCATGAGCATACATCAATTTGATGCTCTCAAAACCCATGAGCTTGGAGGTAAGAGTGGTGGCTAGAGCAAACTTCCTAGAAAGTGCATCTGCCACAACATTGTCTTTCCCTTTCTTGTATTGAATGACATAGGGAAAGGACTCAATGAACTCTACCCACTTGGCATGCCTTTTGTTCAACTTTTGTGGCCCCTAAGATGTTTGAGTGACTCATGGTCACTCTTAATCACAAACTCCCTAGGCCAAAGATAATGTTGCCAATGGGCAAGAGCTCTCACTAGGGCATACAACTCCTTGTCATACGTAGAGTAGTTCAAGGTTGCACCATTCAATTTCTCACTAAAGTAGGCTATGGGTTTCCCGTCATGCATTAAAACACCACCGATTCTCACCCCCGAGGCATCACATTCAACCTCAAATGCCTTTCCGAAGTCAGGAAATTGCAATAGAGGAGCGGTACTCAACCTACCTTTTAATTCTTAGAAGGCCTTCTCTTGAGGCTCTTCTCACACAAAAGGTTGGTCTTTCTTCACCAATTCGGTGAGTGGAGCGGAAATAGCACTAAAGTCCCTCACAAATCTCCTATAGAAGCTAGCAAGACCATGAAAGCTTCTAACTTGAGACACGGTAGTTGGAGTAGGCCAATCACGAATGGCCTCTACCTTGGACTCATCCACTTCCACTCCTTGGACGCTCACAACAAACCCAAGAAAGACTACCTTTTCAACACCAAAGGCACATTTCTCAAAATTATCTTAGAGATTTTCGGCTCTCAACACTTCAAGCACTTGCCTTAAGTGATCAACATGGTCGTTTAATGACTTGCTATGTATCAAAATATCATCAAAGTAAATGACCAAGAATTTGTTGATGAATGGCATCAACACATGATTCATTAGCCTCATAAAAGTACTAGGTGCATTGGAGAGGCCAAAGGGCATCACCAACCATTCATATAGACCAAACTTGGTCTTGAATGCGGTTTTCCATTCATCCCCGGGTTTCATCCGGATTTGATGGTAGCCGGACCTAAGGTCTATCTTTGAAAAGATGCTAGAGCCACTTAGTTCATCAAGCATATCATCTAAACAAGGTATGGGATGTCGATACTTTACCGTAATCTTGTTGACCGCTCGACAATCCACACACATCCTCCATGTACCATCCTTCTTTGGAACAAGGATCACGGGCACGACACACGGACTCAAGCTCTCCCTCACCAAGCCCTTGGTAAGCAATTCATCTACTTGCTTTTGTAACTCCCTTGTGTCCTCGGGATTGCTTCTATATGTCGGCTTGTTTGGGATTTGGGAACCCGGAACAAAGTCAATTTAATGTTCAATACCCCTCAAAAGAGGTAAACCATCCGGCATCTCATCCGAGAACATGTCTCCAAAATCCTTCGAAACATTTTCAAAAGCACTAGGCAAAGGGTTAGAAGAATAATCAAATTCGGAAGTAAGAACCATACCTTTGTGCACTAGGCAAATGAGTAGTTGGTTGCCATCATTCCCTTTCAAAAGCTCACCCGGTTGCATCATGGCACAAATGCTACCGGTAGAAGATGGTGGAGTCACCACCAAACTCTCGGCCAAAGGTTTAGTCTCAACAACCGACTTGGCCTTTGCCGCTTCTCTCAACTCCCTCATGTGTTTGTTATCATCACTTACTTGCTTGGGAGTCAAGGGTTTGAGCACGAACTTCTTCCCTTCATGCTTGACTATATAAGTGTTGACACGGCCATCATGAACCACATGTCTATCAAATTGCCATGGCCTAACAAACAATAGATGGCAAGCTTGCATAGGCACCACGTCAAACATGTGTTACATCCACATAGTTTCCCATTTTGAACTTGATCATTACTTGCTTCACCACCTTTAGTTCCCCACATTCACTAAGCCATTGCAACCGATAAGGATTGGGGTGTTTCAATGTGGGCTATTTCAATTGGAACACTAGTGTTTGACTAACAACATTGGCACAACTTCCCGAGTCAATTATCATGGAACAAACTACCCCCTTTGACTCGGCATCTAGCATGGAAGAGGTTTTCCCTTTGCAAGGTCTCACTATCCTCCACGAACATTGCACCTAAACTTCTCCTCACAACAAGAAAAGCGTGAGGGTCATCTTCCTCAACCGTATCCTCCTCCACATCATCCACCTCATCTCCCTCTACTCCCTCATCATCCGGTTCACTCTCTTGCTCATAAGCATTCTCACCAATCACAATCATGGTCTTTTTTGTAGGACACTCTCTAGCAAAATGACCATACCCATTGCATTTGTGGCATTGAATAGAAGAAGAAGTATGAGTATTTAATTGGGTTTTAGAATTACCTCCCAAATTTGGCGTGTACTTCTCATACGGCTTCTTCACATCCTTGCTAGCACTTGCACCACTTGCACTTGGAACTCTTGCGTGTGGCGTAGGAGTCTTCCACTCCTTTGGCTTACCCATGGGAGTAGGAGTGTTACTCTTGTAGCGAGTGGATTTCTCTTCCTTGAGTCATTTCTCGGCTTCAACCGCGTCATCATAGAGATCCTAGTGGTTTTCATACTTGTGGAACATCAATTGAGATGCTATCTCCCGGTTCAAACCACTTCTAAATCGGATCACGGCCGGCTCATTTTCCTCCCCATCTAGGTCTAGGGTCACCCGGATTTTCTCAAACTCATTGAAGTAATCCCCAACCATCTTGTACCCTTGCTTCAACTCATAAATATGCTTGAATTGGTCTTGACGATATTGTTGAGTCAAATACTTCTCATCCATCACACGGATCAACTCACCCCAAGTCACATTGATTGCCATAGCATTTCTCCTCCTATTTTTCTTGGCCAACTCCCACCAAGTAGAAGGAAAGGACTCAAATGAAGATATAGCATACTTGGCCTTCTTCTCTTCGGGTATATCATTGATGTCAAATATTTGTTCCATGGCCAACTTCCAATCAATGTACTCCACCGAGTCACTACTGCCTTTAAAGGAGGGAATAGTGAGCTTCACGATATTGAGGTTGTTGTTATCTCGACCCCCTCGTTAAGGCTCCGGTTCGCCTCCAAAATTGTCTCCATAACCACCAAAATCCCTCCTGGCATTCCCTCCAACATTCCCTATGGGTGGCCCTCGACCTCGGCCTCTACCCCTATCAACATTACATCCCCAGTTCATGGCTCTCCCATTTGGATTAGGAGCGCCATAGTCATTATAACCATACTCTTCCTCCTCCCCTTCTTGGGCTCCATCAACTTGCCCAAGAGGTTGAACATTTCGAATAGGTCCGGGAAGTGGAATGTTTCTTTGGAGATTTCCCATTATGTGAGGAATGCTCACTCGTTGGGTATGGCCCAACACTTGCTCATTTCGATCACGAACTTCCCTTACCCGTTGTTGTTGCCTAAGCAACTCAACAACTTGCTCCGGGGTAAAGGTAGGACTACTTGAGCCTTCACCGGCTTCAACTTGGACACTCGGGGTCCGTTTCTCAACTTGGCTCTCGGGGTCCCTTTATCATCTTGGACGCTCGGGGTCCCTTGCTCACCTTGGGTACTTGAGGTTCCCCTTTCAAGAGACTCAATCCTTTGGCTCATGACATCCATTTTAGCAAGGATGCTAGCCAAAGTATTCTTTACAAAATCTTCACCTTCGTTGGCCATTGGACCTACAACAATCAAAACAAGCAAAAGAGATTAGAGTAAAAGTCCTCACTCGCTCCCTCACTTTGATTGTCTCTCGGGTTCACTCAAATGGGGTAGGTTCACTCAAGATTGAGATCAATGACCTCCTCGTAGTTGCGCAACCTCCTCGACAATCAATACAAGTCACAAGAACCAAATGCTCTTCAGGAAGAGTGGAGTTAATTTGACTTGATGAACGTTAAGCTATTTAATGCGCACTTGAAGCAAAAAATTCACTACGAGTCTTCTTTGAGGTTTACTCTCCTCTAGGCACGAAGGTCCTAAGCGCTCAATGAATTAGTACTAATTAGGTAGGAGTGTTACCCTCAAAGTACTTAACCGGAAGCAACGTAAACAAACAAACACAAAAACCTAGAGAAATAAACTACCCAGAAACCTCCAGTGAACTGCACGGTCCGCCAAGTCAGTGGGGTGGTCCGCCTGGTTTTTTTCAAGTTTGGGCAGTGGGGTGGGGGAGCCGGTCCGCCCAAGGGTGGGGCGCTCCGCCTGGACCTGTGTCCAAACCTCCTCCAAAACGTGATTTTGGTGTTTTCAAGCAATTTTTCCAACAATTCCAAGGTGTTTTTGATAATGGATGATACCCAAAGTTGTTTTATGCTATAACAAATAAACCCCAATGGTTTAATCCAACAAACAACCAACAATCAACTTGTTTCAAGAATTTGGAGCAAGTTCTTTAATTTTTTTTTTCGAAAATTTCAAGATTCAAAATTTCGATTTTCATTCCGCTACTCCAAATGATGTTATGGGGGTATCAAAACGACGGGGTAACTATATAGAACAATCCCTGATACTAAACAACCAAGAAATCATAACATCAAACATGTTCTAGCAATTTTTGTGAAATTTCAACTTTTGAGATTTGATTTTCTAAATTTTGATTCACAACTCCAAAATGTGTTTTGTTGGTACCCAATCGAAGAGAATGTGTAAAAAACAATCCCCGATAACTAACACCAACAAATTTGCAACAATCAACGAATTCTAGCAAATTTTGGAATTTTCTAGTGTTGGATTTTTTTTTTGTTTTCTTAAAATTTTTAAAGAACAACAATAACAATAATACTAAGGCACGATAAAAACACTACGAACAAGGAATGAGGGTTTGTGGAAACAACACCCGATCCTTGCTCTAATACCAACTGATAAGGGGAAACCACGGAAATGTTAAATAATGATAAGAGCGAGACGCAATAAGAAAACTTACGAGGTAGCACTAAGGAACGATGTCTTGATACACCCTCGATCGAGTCAAGTTGAACCTATGCTAAGCAACTATCCTTAAGAGACACCCGGCTAAAGCAAATAGAATGATCAAAGAGGAATGAAGAGCAACTTGGATTCATCCAATTGATTCAAGCCAAAAATGGTTACAAGTGTTTGGGAGCAATGCTCATCAATGTTCAATATTCAAGCTAAGTTAATGGCAATAAATGATGAAGGGTGTTATTTATAGCACCCTTCTACAACCTATTGAAATGTCAATTAAGCCCTTAGCTAGATAGAAACACAATAGAACTAACTAGGGCTAAAATAGGAAGTTCACACAAAAAGATAGGCAAATCAGCATTTTGGGCGCCCTTCCAACGAGCTCAAGGGTATGATCTTCCAATGGTCTCCGAAGCTCGTATCATCAACGCCCTTTCAAATCAAGTATAAGTGAGCATCATGAAGTGCTTTGGCTTGGCTTCTCGTAAAGGGCCTCGTGGTGGTTTCCCCCTTATCATTATGCCTCATACAAGCTTATGCTTATATTGTGATCATGTTATGTGTGATTTGGAGTCCCTCATAGAGGCTAGACATTGGACACACAGTCCGATCGCATGTGATACTACTCGTCTAGGGGACACAACCCCTCTGGTTCAGGCGGGAGTTGAAACACCTAGTGTGACAGCCCATAACACCCACCAGGTTTGTTATATACGCGTATATAGCCACAGTATGCACTGCATGATTATACATGAGGCTAGTTCAGATTTTCAGTTACCTGATTTGGGGGGATACAGCCCATAACACCAGACAGGTACCAGTTCAGATGTTCAGTTATCTGATTTGGGGGGATACAACCCATAACACCAGACAGGTACCACTTCAGAAAACAGTTCAGTGTTAGCTCAGTACCAGTTATCAGTTCTCAGTTATCAGCCACCAGTTCTTAATGTTAGTATCAGTTAACAGCTAGTATCAGTTGACAGCTATCAGTTCCAGTTTCTAGTTACGAGTTATCAGTCATATTATAGTCATTTATCAGTATAGTTCAGCTTAGTTTTCAGTTTCTGATTCAGTTAGACTTCAGTTTATATTCATATCATATTTAGTCCATGTTTCAGATTTCCAGCTTCATTGCTATGCTTCAGCACATATTTTCATATTTATATTCCAGCCTTACAGTTTCATTCAGCCATGCTATATATTATATGCTCATGCCTTACATACTTGGTACATATCGCACTCACTCCCTTTCTGGGGCGCTACGTTTCATGTCTCACAGGTACAGCGAGATCAGACCTTAAGCCACGTTAGTAGGCTATCTACCAGCTATTGGAGTCACTCTCTCTCCTCCCCGGAGTTTACTATTTATAGACGTCGAGTAGGTATGGCGGGGCCTTGTCCCGTCCTTTGTATATTCACTTCAGCACTCGTAGAGGCCTATAGATATTTCCCTATGTGGTGCAGTCAGTATGTTATGTATATTAGTGTGTGATAGCCTTGTCATTTTTCCAGACTTTATGTTTTCAGTAAATATGTATGTATTCATAACCAGGTTGCCAGCTCATCTCTATAATTCATAGATTATTAGTAGGTTTAGCGATGATCGACACTTAGTGTCGGTTATCCGTCGCGGCCCTAGGTTGGGTCGCGACATTAATTCTATTGATGAGGACTTTGGCAATGATCTTATATAGTGTTGTACAACAAGCAATAGGTCTGAAGTCCTTCACTTGAGATGGTGAGGGAGCTTTAGGCACTAGTGTGATTGATGTGACATTCATAGCATGATAGAGCCTTCCTGTTATGAAAAACTCTAGTACAACTTGTATTGTATCTACTTTGACCAGCTCCTAATTTTTTAGGTAGAATTCTATATAATATCCATCCACCCCTGGGGCCTTGTCATAAAGAATGTCTCTTATGGCCGCAATGATTTCCTCTTCTGCCACTTCCTGTATAAGCTGACATTGCTGCATATATGTTAGGTAATTTCCTTGCTTTATAATCTCAGTATTAGGGCAAGGTAGTTCCTCAAAAGATGTCCCCATAAGACTTGTGAAGAATGATATGAATTCCTCTTCTATGAGCTTTGGATCAGTTAGCAGCACTCTTTGATCATTATAGATAGAAGTGATATCATTCCTAGCATGTCTGATATTTAGTTAGGCATGAAATTACATTGAGTTGGCATCTCCACTAGCAATTCAGGTAGCCCTGGATTTTTGTCTGAGTACTTGCTCCTCCACTGTTTTCCATTTTTTCATTTCAGTTAATAGTTCCTTTCTTGCTCAATCAGTGACTCATCATGCATTTGAGTGGCAAGACTAGCCTGTACCACCTCCAGCTATTTTCTTGCTTGAGAAAGCTTTTTTTCTATATGAAGCCATATAAGAATTCAAGTCTTTCAACCCCTCCTTAAGGTCATGCAGTTTCCTCCAGATTGACCTCATAGCTCCTCTCTCTGAGTTGTGCTGCCAGATAGATTGGTTAATATTGTTGAACCCTGGCTCACTCATGATGTGTAGGAATAGCCTAAAAGGTCTCGGTCTGAGCTTCATTTTTTGTCCATATTATAGCATCATAGGTGAGTGATCTAACACCATAGGGTCTAGATATTCTGCTGCTACATGCCCATATGTTTGCATCCAGTTCATGTTCCCCAAAGCCCACTAAATCTTGTTGTACACTCTAGTAGCTGCATGATTCTTATTACACCAGGTAAAATGCCTCCCAGTTGATTTCAGTGGCAGTAGAGTAAGACGGGCAATGCAGTTTTGGAACCCCTGCACTTCATTTTGTGTCACCGGTTCTCCTTTCCTATCATCAGTGGTGAGAACATTATTAAAGTCCCCACTTAGGAGCCAAGCCCCTTAGACAACATTTCCCCCTTGAGCAAGATCATCCCACAATTGATCTCTTACATGTTGTTCATTTTTGGCATAGACCACAGTCAGGACAATAGTGACATGGACCTTTGTATCCTCAACCATACAGTGTACTAATTAATTAGTCACAGTGAAGATTTGCACTATTAAGTGGTTTCTCCTGAGCAACCACATTCTACAATTAGTTGCATGAGAATAGTTGTAATAGCATCCCCATCCCCTTGCCACTTTATTCACTATCTTTTTTTGTTTTCTTTCTTTGACTTTTGTCTCTAGGCATCCCAAGAGATCAAGTTTATTTTTTGCAAAAAGAGTCTCAACTCTTTTTGCTTGAAGGGCTTATTCAGCCCTCTAATATTCTAGGTACATAACTTCATGGTGGTTGAAGCTGGCTCTGCCAGCAACCTTGTTAGTTTGCACTTGTATATCCTGCAGAACTTCATATTTGTTACCAGTAGTCAAGACAGTTCTATTGCTTGTTATGCTTGCCTCCAGTGGTTGAGCTTGATCCTTTTGGCCTGCATTAGCAGCCTCGGTGGTGCCTGTCTCCTTCCCCTCTGGTTCCTGGGTTGCACTTTGCTTTTTCAGAGGATTCTGGTCCTTCTGAAGCTGCTGATGCTCCACAGTTTACCACTCCAGTTTAACCTGTACTTTCTTCTTCTTTTTGCTCTTCTTCTTTTTGCTCTTCTTCTTTTTTCTCTTGGGGATTTCAAACTCCTTCTCATCAGTTTGTTCTTTTGCCCACCAAACATCACTAGTGTGGCCAAATTTTATACAGTCTGTACAAAATTTTGGCCACCAATCATAGTCAACTGGTTGATGCTTTATCCCAGTTGGGGTTTCTAGCTCAATATATTCCACCAATGGCTGGGTTGTGTCCACTTCAACTAGTATCCTGGCTATGAAATGTTTTCCATACTTACAGTGAACTTATCTGTGTACAGTGGTTTCCCAATGGCACTAGCAACTTTACTTAGGGCCTCAGCTGACCAAAAGCCTACAGGCAATCTTGGAAGAACTACCTATAGTGGTATAGTGGTGAGGCACTCTAGGTTAAAGACAAAGTCCAGTATCCAGTACTGGAGGATTAATGGCATATTATGATAGGTAAAGGGTCCTGATTGAAGAACCAGTTCACAGTCCTCCATGGTTTGAAACTTGAATATGTAGTACCCTTCATCATGTACTAATATTTAGGGCTTTGGTACAAAATTCCAAACATGTTCAACATATTTCTCCAGTGAATTTAGGAACGGTATATGCCAAATTACATATCCAATTAGAGAAGTCTTCCCATAGTCCTCTTGAGTTCTAATGTCAGATTCCTCAATTTTAACAATTGTTTTCCCATTACGAGTAACAGGAGGTACATATTTAAGAGACTTACCTATTTGAGAGCTTCTATTTCCTTCCACAGGTCCAGTCGGCGTTGGATGCTCTGATGACTCTACTTCAGAGAATAGAAATCGCCTACCTTCGAGTTCCTCTTTGATTTTAGCTGCAATTCTCTCATTATGTTCATTGTGATGCTTAGCAGTAGATCCAGTTCTTAGGTCAATTTCCTCCTCTGCAATAGACAACATCGGCGGTAAAAAACTCCCAAAATTTATCGGTTTTCTGGGTCCTTGTTCCACCTGAGCTGGTGTTTCATAGCTATCATCGCGAATCAGTTGATCTACAGGGCTAATTTTGCGTTGAGCCATAGTTTTTGGCGTATGTTAGCAAACCTAGCTATACATGCGCCGAAAGCATTTCTCTCAGCTTAACGTGCGCCTCTAATTTACTCTCTTTAAATGTAATACTTCCATTAATTTGAGAAGCATCAATTCTTAGAATTCATATGAGCACCAGCAAGGCCAATGAAGATCAAATTTACCGGGATCTGAGTTATGTGTCACGTATTTATCTTTGTCCCGGCCACCCTCCTAGGCAATCACGAATAATGAATCATTTGATCTTTGTGTGTAATTCTATATTTTCATGTTCTCTTTTAATAGTGATTCTAAGCTAATTATAATAATTTTTTAAAATTAAATAGCAGGTCTTTAATA
Organism: Petunia x hybrida; assembly: GCA_037355625.1. NCBI lineage: Eukaryota > Viridiplantae > Streptophyta > Magnoliopsida > Solanales > Solanaceae > Petunia > Petunia x hybrida. The sequence goes on along the minus strand of JBBBVM010000508.1, from coordinate 1,475,285 downwards.
AATATTATGGTTAAGACGTAGTTTCTATATATGATCTTTGTTCCATGGATTTTCTCAATCATAGGAACTTAAAATTTCTAGAAAATGTTTTTAATTTTTCGTCGAATCACTTGCAAGTAATTATTACTAAAGCTTTAAGTATTAAACTATCATGACCTATAACCTCTTTGTTGGCTTTCTACTTAGCTGCTTAAATAAAGACTATTCACGTACCCAACGTTTTAAAATTATTGTATCTAAACTACATATACTACAGCTTAATTGGACGAAGAGAATATTGTATTTCAAATTTAACAAGTAGCAGCAATTCTTTGTTGTTCTACTTTTGGTAATTTATAAAGAGAAACTGTCTATGCAGGTTGTACCAATAATAACTGCATAACATTATGACTTTTAACTTGCTAATCATGAGTTGTTATCAATAAAAAGAGACGGTTCAGAGTTAGAGCGACAAATAATCCAGTTGAGTTTTTCAGTTTATTCTACTTCTTGATTTCCTAGATTACTAACTAATAGGTTAAATATATTCGTGAAAACCTGTCAATTCTTCACGACTCTATGCAAGCTATTTTAACGTCTATATTTTTATGGAACTAAATCACATGCATGCATTAAAGAACTTTGTATTTAGCTAAGGCGAATAGGCATATGTCTAACATATCCGCAAATTGATTTCCTGTGCCCAGGTTCACAATCAAACCATATTCCTTCTCATGTGCGTTCATAAATTCTCTCTGTCGAGTTCAACTTCTAAAAACTATAGATAGTGATCAATTATCGGGCCCAAATAACCAAATAATTAGGTTCAAGAAAGAATAAACAATCTGTAATGATAAACCAATAGGCAGAAATCAACTTTCAAACATCAACCTTCATGTATATGCCCTAACTATAGAACGAATATTTAGCTACACATATTCATGATAAAAAATAATAATTCATGGAAGAAAGATACAATATTCAATAGATGAAGTAAAAGAATTAAACCCTTGGTTCAAGTGTTAGGAACCCAATATTTGCTCCAAAATTTGACTCCCCCTCTAAAAAATAAAAATATAATGTATTTATAGTGTTTACAAAATACTAGGCCAAGTTAAACCAACTCCTAGACTAAGTTGGAAAATTGGGGTCATCAGGCTTCATGTTGTTCTGAAGGCTTTTAAAAGCGTCGCTTGAGAGACAACCTTCCATAGTCTGAAGATGTGACAGATATACAACTTGCACCATCAACATATCCGACATTTTGCTAATTCCATCAGTTCTTTGCTCGATTTTATCCATTCTTGCTCTGTTTACACTCGTTCAAGCCCTACAAGCATAACTACAAAAAATAAGTGCAAAACTATATGTATATCATAAAAGGAATGAGTAAAGTACTGCAAATGCGGAAATATAGACATATATCGCCAAATCACCACCCCACATTTAGACCCTTGCTCGCCCTCGTGCAATCACCAGAACAACTCCCCAACTAAATACCAAGACTTGATAGAACATGTCTACCTATGGTTAGGTTGATACCGACTATCAGACGAGAGCATAAGTACATACCATGTGACCCACAACATGCCAAAAATTCACCACATTTCAAAACATTAGAACAACCAACTCAAGACATCTCAAATTCAAAAACTAACTCTATAGTACCAAATTTTCCCAAAATCACACTCATTAGCTAAACCAAGAAGTCTAATAACTTCACCTATCTCTTACAAACCATGTGCCCTCACAAAAAAAAAAATGAATTAAGAGAGCGTCCCAAAAATCATACAAAGAATATATTTTAAGAACTAATTCTGGACATACTATAGAAAGCATTCACTAGCTCTCACAAAGAAGTTATGTGCCACACACGACGTATCATAGGCTTTGCCCATAGTGTAGGACTCCACTAATATAGGCTCACCCCGATTCGGGATTAACTAGGACTATAAGGGTTGTAATGTAGGCTAAAGGAAGGGTAGGATATATATATGGATATAATAGTGACTACCTCCCTAAGTACTTTAATACATCACTCCTTTTATAGCTCAACTCTTCTTAAAACCAACTAAGCAACAACCCAAACATCACCCAAGAATTTCTCTCTCAACTTTAAGGATTTTTTTTTTTAATTTTTGCACAACACTAGCAAGGATTAGGATTTTTTTCTTTTGTTTTCCTTTTTTCTTTTTTCTTTCACTTTTTTCATCTTTTTATTTTCTTTCATTTCATTTTTTTTCTTCCAACCCTTGCCAATGAATTATTTTACTTAATATCTTACCTTCACTGGTTCCAGTCAGAAGCTATGCAATTTCTCCGACCACAACTTCATAAACTAAAATATTTTACCATTAAAGTGCTCTAAGGAGAAAGGGTTCAAAAATATAATATTTACGAACAAAAGGGGGGGAGGTAGGGCTTGTAATGTGGGTGCCAGGAAAAAGGTCTATAGGCTCAAGAGAGCTCACTAGGAATAGATATATAAGGGTAGGCTAATCAAGGCTAAAAAGGCTATCAAAGAAATGCCTGTATCATCTCCCGAATAGAGCAAACCTAGGATTTCACTTTGAACACATACGTGGCAAGTTCTAGACATCAATATGCAAGCACGGAACGCAACTAAATGCCTTACATCACACATGACACATAGTTCTCTCAAAATGGTTCTATTCCAACTCTCGGTTAAACAAACAAGGTGCAACATTTAAAAATTAAGCAATAAAGCACAATGGTATACAAAAGAGACAAGTAGTTGAACTTAAGCGTCTCAAGAAGGCCATTCCAATTTTTTTTCAAGGCATGCATCAAAATTTTAAGACCAAAAGGAATCACAATTAGCACATGCTCAAATCTAAATTCACTGATATCAAACAAACCAAAGGCAGCTAGCATTCTCTCATTTTTCCTAAAATATTCTACTACTAATACTACACTACTCCTAAAAAATATTACCCGGTTCAAAGGTCTACCCATCGAAAAGAATCGAGGCTATAAGAAAAACCTCGAGGCGGATGACATGTACCATTAGCTAAAACGAAAACGAAAATCTTTTTGGAATTTTTCTTTAGTTTTCCTATTTTTTTAATATTAAAGCAAAAAATAAATGAAAATAAAGTCAAGTGACTAAAATAAACTCCTAATGGTATAATCATCCACTACCTCAACAATTCGGGAGTACCCTCACCCCACAGTTAAATAGAGTAATGTCCTCAATGCGATAAAAATAAAGTTCAAGAGTTAAAGGAATTTCCCTGAAGGCCTAACGGCCTAAGCTGCAGCATCCTCATCCAAATCCCCCACTCCAGCATGCTCGGGAGAATCATCATCATGGTCATCATCAGCAACCACAGGTGCATCAGGAGGAAAAATTTCCTTACTCCTCAAGGAGCCTCCAGGCTTGTGTGGTGGAGTGCGTGCCTCCTCTTCTTCCTCTTCGCTACCCTCTTCTTCGTCACTACTCTCTTCTTTATCACTACTTTTGTCCTTATCCACTATCTCAGAATCTGTGTTCTCATCCTCCTTAGGGGGCACCACGACTTTTTGAGTCATGCCCAACAGTCTCTTGGACGAATCCAATAAAGGATTAGAACGATCAAGTGCCTGCATATCCATCCCTGCTTCCCTCACCAAAAATTCTATCATCAAGTATTTACGGGATGATAGATTGGCGTATATTTCACGCCACTCATCTGTGGTCAGCTTGGCAGGGGCACTAGCATCCGCACTTGCTTGCACTGCTGCGGTATCATACATCTTTTTCATATCAATGACAATACAGTCACCAATCTCATCAATAGGAAGCCCCTCCTTTTCTAAGCATTTGGTAAGATTTTTACGGAAAAACAATCGGTTACACTTCTTTTTGAGGCGTGCTTCCCTCATCACTTTAAGCATCTAGTATCCAATGTGTACCGGCCTCCCCACCATGAAGAATTAAATCATGTAGGCTCTTGTCTTGGTAACACCAGGAAGTGCCTAGATGGTTAAATACGAGCATTGATCAATCTCATCCACACACAGGCTTTCTTTTGAAAGTTCAAAAACAGCATACTCTTGTGCCTTCCCATTTCCTCTGAGCATTCCCACCGATGTGTAAAATCCTCCCCACATAGAGTGTCTCGCATAGCCTTGTAGTCAGGTTTCCGAATGAAGTCTCTTAGCTCATTAGTGTCATGATCATCTACCCCTAAAAAGTTGCACTGGGCAGTGGTATTCAACCTCACTTTACGGCCTTAAACCTGTACCAGATCATCATCTCGCCATGGTTCTTTCAGGTCCCAGTTAGCATAGAATTCTGTTACAAAATCAGGATTTGTATGCCCCGAACTCTCAAAGACCGAGTCCCAAATCATTCAATGAATAGCATCTCTTATCGCTCGACTCTTCTTGACCAGCTTCTTTTCATCTATAGCTTGTTCCGGAATGTAGCCCGATAACTTGACATTTTTGTACCAGGCTTGGTTTTCCCCTTTCTTCAAAAATGGCAGACCAAACTTTGTCTTCCCCCGGCTTTGGAATGGGGACAGCCCATCTTGGCACTTTTTGTGGTGCCTTGCTCATTGATGACTCTTTGTAGCCCGACTAGTTGATGCTCCACCCATTTTTGGCCTTTTGGGAGCAGGAGCAGCTGAAGAGGAGGATTTCTGTTTACTCTTTACCATGATACCTGCACCAAAAAGTCGGATCTAAGAATCCCTAATCAAAAGACACACCTCGGGGTCTATTAATAACCCTACACTTACTTCTAACTATACTAGCAGGAAGAAAACAACACATAAAAAAAACTAAATAACCTAAACTAAGCAAGTAACACAATAGGGGCAGTGGGGAAAGGAAACAATGACGCCTCAATGCACATGAGACACACATTGCCCTATGGCATACTTCAACTCATGGTCAAGTCAATTTTAGCATCAAAAGCTATAGATTCAATCATTTAGATCATCATGTTATACAATTTGTGCCTTCAAGTAACTCTGCTACTCAAGAATTCACCAAGTTTAAGCTTTTGCTCACTTAGGCAATCTGTCAGACATGTTGTATACACAGTTTTCAAACTGTGGTTTCTTAGACAATTAGAGGGAAAGAACCCTCCCAATTTTTTATGGGATATTACTTTATAGATACCAGCACAGCCCGACGTAGGCTCAAGGTTTCAACATAACCCGACAAGTGTTCATATAATTCATGAACACCATTAAAAACCGTGACTACGGGGAAGGGGAGACAGGACTACCATGGAGGAACCAGCAGCAATTGCGAATGAACAAGAGGGTGAGAAACTTTCCTTAGCAGTTGTTAAGACTGAAAGATATAGAACGATTTGATTGCAGGTAGAAGAAGCGTTGCTATTTGCTTAGTATGTCTGTCTCTCTTGTTTAAACTAAAATAAAGAGTGAATGGGAAACAAATTATTATGTTTTAATTCTTAGCGGGTCATCGAGTTTAATTCAGGGTCGACCCACTAACATACTTAACTTACCGGGGCACGATACTGTAGACGACATCTGTGGAAAGTGTTTAAAATTTTTGGACATTCTGTTTTGCAAAGGCTGATCTAACGGCGATGCCCGTTATACAACATCCACTTAAATTTGTGCTCAAAAATTGCTAAGTGTTCAGACATGCAGAGGCGATTTCAACTGCGACGCCTTTGATGCAGCGACCCTCGTACCTAGAACAAAAAGATATTCCATGCTTCATCCGTTTTTCCCAAGGCAATGCCTCACATTCTAGTACAATTTTTTTCTCAGTACCTAGACTTCTCCGTGTAGTTCATGATAACTTATCCTTTTTCCTCCACTTGACTTCCAAACTTCCCAAGCCCTACACAGACGAAATGAAACACTACGTAATACTATAAAAATGAAAATGTCTAACACAATAAAAATTGTGTTGCCTCCCGACCGGCACTAGAATTAATGTTGCGGCACAACTATTTTGTAATTTTTTTCTTTTTATTTTTTTATTTTATATACAAGGCTCGGGTTGACTTCCGATAAGCGCCTTATTTAATACCATGGCACAACGAATACAACTCACAGCTCTTGCAGTGATGGAGGTCTGACGATCCACCCAACCTCCCCAAGAGTGCTTAATCTCTGCCCGTTCACCAAGAATGTCTTCTCGGAATCCAAGGCTCTCAACTCAACCACCCCATGTGTAGTAACACGAACCACCTCAAATGGACCCAACCATCTAGACTTCAACTTTCTAAGAAATAGCATTAATCTAAAATTGAACAATAACACCAACTGGCCTGGCTCAAATTCTCGATGCTCAATATGCTTATCATGCCATCTTTTCGTTCGTTCCTTATATAATTTTGCATTCTCATACGTATGGAATCAGAAATCCTCTAGCTTGTGCAGTTGAAGCATCCTTTTCTCACCCACTAAGTCCATATCCAAATTATTCTTTTTAATTGCCTAATATGCTTTATGTTCTAACTCGAGGGGCAAGTGACACGCCTTACCATAAATAAGCCTATATAGAGAGGTTCCAATGGGAATTTTGAATGTCGTTCTATAGGCCCAAAGAGCATCGTCAAGCTTCATAGAGTAATCTTTCCTTCAAGCGCTAACAGTATTCTCAAGAATCTTATTTATCTCATTATTCGACACCTTCACTTGGCCACTCGTTTGGGGGTGATAAGCTGTAGCAATCTTGTGAAGCACACCATACTTAGCCAACAATTTATTGAACAAGAGATTGAAAAAGTGAGTACCTTCATCGCTGATAATAGCTCGTGGTGTCCCAAATGAGTAAAAATATTTTTCTTCAAGAACTTGGCCACCACACTCGCATCATTGGTATGAAGTACAACAACCTCCACCTATTTCCACGCGTAGTCGACTGCTACAAGAATATATTTGTTGCCATTGGAAGGTGGAAACGGACCCATAAAATTGACTCTCCAACAATCAAACAGCTCGATCTCTAGGATGTTACTCAAAGGAATCTCATGATGCCTTGAGATATTACAGGTTCTATGGTAGCGTTCACAGTCTCTAACAAAAGCATGAGCGACTTAGAATAGGGTCAGCCAAAAGAACCCCGACTGAAGCACCTCCGCAGCTGTTCTATCACCACTATGATGGCCACCATAAGGAGAGGAATGTCAGCTTTGCAACACAGACTCAACTTTCTCTTTTGCAATACATCTCCTCGCCAATTGATCGAGGCCAATTTTATATAAGTACGGCTCATCCCAGACAAAATCTACTCTCAATGAGGAGTTTTCTTCTCTTTCAGCTGTAGTATCAGGTAAATAAACATTACTCACAATCAAATTCACAATATTGACATACCATAGTAGTTAGGCTATTTTTAGAGCAAAAAGTTCCTCATCTAGAAAACTTCATTTATCTCTAGCCCTTCATTTACATATATTCTATCCTCCAACCTCGACAAGTGATCGGCCACTAGATTATCGGTTCCCTTTCGGTCTCGAATCTCCATATCAAATTCCTGGAGTAGAAGAACCCAACGAATCAGTCTAAGCTTGGAGTCCTTTTTTCTCAAACAAATACTGGATTGTGGCATTGTATAGGAAAAAATACGCCACTTATGATTACGAGAATATGAGTCCAGCTGGCGAGACTAGACTTAGTTTACAAGTCACCGAGCACAGAGGATACACGCCTGCTCTTCAAGCCACGGCCGCACACCCGGTACGGGCATAGGACGCAGGGTATACATCCCACTGCTTTAGAGTTTACAGTCTCTAAGTTAGGGTTTCGTATATACCGCCACCTTGAGTATATAGGCCCACGACCTTCATTAGTCTTTGTATTTTACCATAATTAGGACTAGGTAAATTGTAATTATGAATACCCCTCCTTACACTGTATTTTATACCAAGCGATTCACACAGAATCCGGCTATTCTCTACCAAGTAAGATCTGAATTTACCAAAAACATAAACAATAGCCAGCAATTCCTTTTCGGTGGTAGTGTAGTTGGATTGAGCAACATCAAGTGTCTTGCTTGCGTAGTATATAGAATGAAAAACTCTACCCTTTCTCTGCCCAAGAACAGCCCAACAGCAATATCACTCGCGTCATACATCAACTCGAATGCTAGAGACCAATCAGGAAAAATAATAATTGGTGCAGTCACTAACCTCTTTTTCAGCTCTTCATACGCCTTCAGACAATCATCATCGAAATCAAACTTTTCATCCTTCTCTGGAAATTTGCACATGGGATTTGCTACTTTTAAAATATCCTTAATGAATCGCCTATAGAACCCCGCATGTCCTAAGAAACTACGCACGCATTTGATAGAGATAGGTGTAGGTAATTTCTCAACTGTTTCAACCTTCGCTTTATCAACCTCGATCCCTTGCTTTGACACTTTATGCCCGAGTACAATGCTTTCTTGAATCATAAAGTGGCACTTTTCCCAATTAAGTATCAAGTTAGTTGCTTCACAACGGCTAAGCACGACATCTAAGTTCTTCAAGCAGTCGTCAGAAGAATCACCAAAAATTAAAAAATCATCCATGAATACCTCAACAAAGTTTTCAACTATGTCGGTAAAAATAGCCATCATGCATCTCTGAAAGGCCCTAAGCATGTTGCATAGTCTAAATGACATCCTTCTAAAGGCATAGGTGCCATAAAGACATGTAAACGTCGTCTTTTCCTGATCTTCTAGTGCAATCACTATCTGGTTGTAGCCTGAGTATCTATCCAGGAAACAGTAATATTCATGTCTGACTAGCCTGTCCAACATATGATTGATGAAGGGAAGTGGAAGGTGATCTTTTCTGGTGGCTTAGTTTAATTTTCTATAATCAATGCAAATTCGCCACCCCGTGAGTGTTCTTGTAGGAATCAACTTATTTCGCTCATTCGTCATGACCGTCATGTCTCCCTTCCTTGGAACACATTGGATTAGACTCACCCAATTGCTCTCAGAGATTGGAAAAATAATTCCAGCATCAAGCCACTTGATAATTTCTTTCTTCACAACCTCCTTCATGACTGAATTTAGCCTTCTTTGTTCTCGACACTTGGCTTGTAGCCTTTGTGCATATGAAAAGAACGACTAATCCCTATAATATCTGCAATAGTCCATCCAATTTCCCTCTTGCGCTCTCGCAACATTCTTAGAACCTTCTCAACCTGCACATCAGACCACATAGAAGAAAGGATTACGGCCAAGGTGTTACCCTCACCCAAGTAAGTATAACGCAAATGAGCAGGTAAAGGTTTAAGTTCAAGAACATGAGCCTCCTCAATGAACGGTTTAGGAGGAGATAATGCCAGCGGTCTACCCAGCTCCTCAAACTTCATCCACCCTGGGACATATTGACACTCCATGTTGAGAATCTCCAAGTATTCCTCAGTTTCCTCATCATTGAGCACATCATCGTCATACATAAATGTTCTTCCAAGATAATCATCAATAAAAGCCAAAAGTGATTTTTCAGAGGCAGTTAACTCCCTATCCACCACTTTAATCGTAGATAAATCTTCATAATGTGATGGAAGTTGAGTAGCTTAAAACACATTAAACACAGCTTCTTCACCATTCACCCTCATGACCATGTTCCCTACTCTAACTCGAACCACAACATTAGTTGTTGTAAAAAATCCTCTACCCAAGATGAGAGGAACCTCTTGGTCAATCTCATAATCGAAAATAATAAAATCTATGAGAAGGATAAATTGGCCTACTTGCACAAGAACATCTTTAATAACTACCTCGGGACATGTCAAATATCTGTCAGCTAACTGTAGGGTCATTGTGGTTGGTCTTGGTTCATCCAGGCCCAGCTTTCGAAACACTGATGGTGGCATTAAATTCACGCTTGCGCCTAAGTCACATAAAGCTCATCCAACCTCATGCTTCCCAATTTTTATAGGAATAGTGAAGCTTCCAGGATCTATCTATTTTTGGGAAAGTTTACTTCTCACTCTAGAACTGCACTCTTCGGTAAGTGCAACTATCTCGAACTAAGTTAATCTCCTTTTATTCGTCATAATATCCTTGATATACTTAGCATGTTTTGGAACATCTCGCAAAAGTTTCACCAAAGGACTATTAACTTGTATCTGACTCAAGATCTCCAAAAATTTCTTGCAAGCTGCATTAATTTTCTACTTTTGAAGCCTTTAATGGAAAGGCGGTGGTGGTCTAATAATATCACATTCGGCTGCTTCTTTACCACTTTTTCAACTTCTTTTTCAGTATTCGGCTCCAGTTCACCAACAGGCTTCCTTGGCTGGCACTTCTTCAAAAGCTCGCCCATTCCTCAGAGTAATTGCTTGCACAAATTCTTTTAGATTTTTCTCTGTGTCGCTTGGCAAGGCACCATGTGGTCTAGTGTTTTGTGCTCCAGCTAACTGACCCATTTTGCGTTCTAGGTCTTTTTAAGCATTAGCAAGATCTTTTATTGCATGTGCATGAGCTGCAATGTCAGCTATAATTTTCTGCTGGCCCGCTAATATCAGCTTTATCAAATCTTCGACTGAATTGGTCCCCTACTGTGGTTGAGCCTGAGTTTGTGAATTTTGATAGTTATTTTGAGATCACATATTGCCTTGACTAGCTTGGTTACCACCCCAAGAGAAATTTGGATAACTGCGCCAATTGGGATTGTAGTTGTTACCAAACTGATTCTGATTTTGTCCCTGAGACCTATTTTAGTTCCCCACGTAATAACCTGACTCTGGATTTGTGGGGAAAACCTAACTAGCATGATCCTCTCCATATATCTCACAAAAAACTTGGAACTGCTGCACTTGTTGAACTGATTGCACTTGTTGCTAAGTTGGTGGAAATGTAGCTTATTTATTTGGTTAGCTATTGCATCCACCTTCGTATTTAATGCCGAGAAGGCATCCAATTTAAGTACTCCAACAACTTTTTAACTTGGATCTTTACCATCACCTTGCCAGTCAGGATTGCTCTGAGAAAATTTATCCAACAATTCATATATTTCATTAAAATTCAAGACCAAGACTTGGCCTCCAGCAGCAGCATCCACCATGATCTTGGTATGAGAATTCAAACCTTCCACAAAAGTATGGGCTAGCACCTCATTGGACTGGCTGTGATGCAAGCAATCTCTCAACAATGACTTGAACCACTCCCAGGTTGAATACAATGACTCTCTGTCTCTTTGTCTAAAAGACATGATCTCACTTCTTATTCAGGCTGTTTTGGCAGATGGATAGAATTTAGCCAAAACTTTCTTAGGTAAATCATCCCAAGTTGTGATAGACCCAGGCTTTTCAGCCTTTAACCACTTTTTTTATGCCCCGATCAATGAAATGGAGAAGAGTATCAATCAAACATAGTCAGTTTAGACGCTTGCTGGTGTGTAGGTGTCACTAATCTCCATAAAATTTTGGATATGTTGTTGTAGATCCTCATGTAATAACCAGCATATTGCCCCATCGCATGCAGCAGTTGTATCATGCTAGACTTAATCTCAAAATGCCCAGTAATTTCAGGCTTAACAATGCTCAAGGTTACTCCCTCCAAACCGGAAAGAGCAACATCTCGCGCAGCTAAAGCGCGTTCTTTTACCATTCTTATAGGTAAGGAAGCGAGTACTATTGCAAGAGCTTTACGGTCTCTAGCTTCTCTCCTCAACCTCCGTAAGGTCTTTTCAGGTCCAGGATCAAAAGGTCCAAAATTTTTGTCCTTTCTCTCTTATCGTATCCAAGGACTACTACTTGAAACAGCACAAGAAACTCAAAACAAAAATTACCTGAATAGAAAATAAGTGAATGTTTAAAAAGAAAACAGTCAATAATTAGTCCCTGGCAACGACACCAAAAACCTGTTGCTCCCAAACGCACACGCAATTATACGTGGTCGACAAGCAATATAGTAGTGAGTTGAGTATCGTTCCCACGAGGACTATTGTTAACAACTGGATCCTAGAAATCAATTTTCTATAACTATCCAAGGATCTTTTTCAATAGTTGTGATTTTTACTAACTAATGAAAATAATACTTAAAAAACAAGTAATTGAAATCAAGTATTCGAGAGCAAATTATGAGTTTTTATCAATAAAAGAGAGAAGGTCAAACGTCAAAGCGACAAACAATCTAGTTGAGATTTGCAATTGATTCTACTTCTTGATTTCCTAGATTGCTAACAAACACGTCAAATATATTCGTGAAAACCAGTCGATTCTTCATGACTCTATACAAGCTACTGTAATGCCTATATTTCTATGGAATTAAATCACATGCATGCATTAAAAAACTCTGTATTTAGCTAAGTAAGGTGAATAGGTATATGTCTATCATATCCGTAAATCGATTCCCTGATACCCAGGTTCACAATCTAGCCCTATTCCTGCTTATGTGCGTTTATAAATTCCCTCTGTCGAGTTAAACTTATAAATCGTAGATAGTGTTCAATTATTGGACCCTAATAACCAAATAATTAGGCTCAAGAAAGAATAAACAATCTGTAATGGTAAACCAGTAGGTAGAAATCAACTTTCAAACATCAACTTTCACATATTTGCCTTAACTCTAGAACGATTTAGCTACGCATATTCATGATAACAAAATAATAATTCATGGAAGAACAATGAAATATTGTAATAGATGGATTAAAAGAATTAAACCCTTGCTGTAAGTGTTAGGAACCAAATATTTTCTCCAAAATTTAACCACCCCTCCCCCTCTTTTAAAAAAATGAAAATATAATGTATTTATAGTGTTTACAGAATACTAGGCTAAGTTAAACCAACTCCTAGATTAAGTTGGAAAAGTTGGGGTCGTCGGGCTTCATGCTGTTTTGAAGGCATCGCATGCCAAACAGCCCTTGATGGTGAAGGTTGTAATGAAGGTGTCACTTGAGAGACAGCCTTCCATAGCCTGGAGCTGTGACAGATATATAGCTTGCACCATAGCCTTATCTTCTAACAATATATCCCACATTTTGCTAATTCCATCAACTCTTTGCTCGATTTTATCCATTTTCGCTCTGTTTACACTCGTTCAAGACCTACAAGCATAACTACGAAAAATGAGTGAAAAACCATATGTATAACATAAAAGGAACAAGTAAAGTACTGCAAATGCAAGGAAATATAGACATATATCGCCAATATCGCTAACTAACATATGAACAAACCTAAAAGTAAACTGAAGAACACGTTCCATTTGTCAAGCCACAAGCAGCGTGATATATGATGTTAGGCCAAAAATACATATATTTTATAGTATCACTTACCTTACGTTTTAATATTTTTGTGTATGGTTTTAGTATAGATATTAGTATTTTGCGTTCATATTGGGTGTTTTAATGTGTGGAAATCGAGTTGTATGAAAAAGTATTAAAGGTTGATAATTCGGAGTAAAATGAAGTCAATTTGTAAAAAAATCAACCGAGGAGGGGCAGCATAGTTTTTAGGTGCCAAAGTCATGGATTAGCCGTAAAAGGAAGTATAAAGAAAAGAAGTCACAGCCCAGCCATCGTAAGGCTATGGTTTAGCCATGAAGCCCAAAGCAGAATTTTCAAATCTCACAGACCAGACACAGTATGGCCACGATCCAGCCATGCAAGAAAAATTCTCGCGAAAAAGTGGCGAGGGGGCAAACTTGTCCACGAGTTTCACACGAGATATACAAAAGTTTCCTAAGTTATTTTCAGCCCCCATCTTGGCTTGGAAGAGCAATAAACACCATTGTTGGTGCTTTTTTGTTCTTGGAAGAGGCCAGAGTCCATCCTAACTGAAGATTTACAGAGTTTCTCTAAAACGTCTCTTATTTTCTATTATTATGGAGATTGCTTTAACATTAGCTCTTGTGTTCATAAAAAATATGTGTAACTAAATTCCTATTCTAGGATATTGATGGAATTAAATATTGTATGAACATATTGATTTTGTTTTCTATAATCGAACCGTGTGTTTCCTATTAGTTCAAACTATGTTTTTCATGTGGTTAGTTGTATGGACATGAATTAATCGTGTCTTATTACCTTTTGTTGCTTGGAAAAGAATATAGGTTAGGTGGTTGTTGAGCAACAATACTTCTGAGCAAGAAGTCGGAAGATAATTGAAAAGATTGAAAAGCGAGGTTAGGAATAATGAAGCTTTATTTTGATCTTAGTGAGTGGGCTGAACAATCACCTAGGTTAGTTCGGAAGAACAACTTAGGAAATCTTGATCGGAAGATGTTTTCGGTAATTAAAAAGATCATGATCAATAGGGAGTAAGCGGCAAGATTATAGGATATTCGGAGAAGCCTATATCCTAGGATCTCTTGAATTCTTATCTAGTAATTTACTTGCACTCTTTTATTTAATTGGATAATTTAGTTCTTAATACAATCTTAAATCAATATTGTTACTATTGGAACCTGTTGAAATTATTGATTTAGTGATACTAAAGCAGCTAAAGTTAGATGTTTTTTTCTTGTGGGTTTGACTTCGGACTTACAAATCGGAATATATTTGCAGCTACAGCTTATTTTTTTGAGGACGAATTTTGAGCTTGATCAATATTCATATTGCAGTGCGAGAATAAGTGTTAGAGATTATAGTGAAGTATATTCAACACTTCACAAGCTTAAAAATTTTAATTGATCACTGTAACACCGTCAGAAGCAATTCTTAGTCTCTAATCAACGCAAAGTATAGCAGCTACCAAAGCTTTGTCACAGCACTATATATATCAATTACAAAGTCTTTATACAAGATTCGTGTCATGGTTGCGCATATCAGTAATATTAAATTAGCAATCAATCTGACAGTAATCTTGTTAAAGTAATATGACCTAATGTGCTCAAACAAACACTATAGAATTTGTAATGATTTAAGTTTTCTTATATTAATCGCACATCACGAATTCTAATACGAATTGTTTGTTTTTGTGTATGGAAGAGAACTTTATTAGTGTGACCATGTGCTTATGCTAGGGAGCAATATAATAAGCACAAAGAGTGTTACGAAATGGAGTATTTTACTGGTGTAGTGCTTTAATTTGGGTTCTTGAGAATGATTCTCCTTTTTTCATCATGGAGTACAGTCATACCACCATTCTTTGGCACGCATTTGAGCAGGTAATACTCATTCACTATCCAATAAAGTATAACGACTTCTGCATCTAGCCATTTAATTATTTTCTTTTGATTATTATAGTTAATAACAAACAATATAGAATTTATAGTGATAAAGTTTTCTTATATTAATCGCACATATCACTAATTCTAATACTAGTTGTTTGTATTTGTGGATAGAAGAGAACTTTATTAGTGTGACCATGTGCTTATGCTCGGGAGCAATACAATAAGCACAAAGGGTATTACGAAATGGAGTATTTTACTGGCATAGTGCTTTAATTTGGGTTCTAGTTGAGATTGATTATTCTTTTTAATGTGGACCACAGTCATACCATCTTTCTTTGGCACGGATTGAGTGTGTGATGCTCATTCCCTTGAGTGTGTGATGCTCATTCCCCATCCAATAAAAGTATAACAACACCCGCATCTAGCTATTTAATTATCTCCTTTCGAGTATTATAGTTAATATCGTGATTAACGTGTACTCCTAATTATTGATCCTATTATGTGTAAGGTGGAGTTGTAAACTACGTGACAAACTAACCTTCACAACTTATTTATATATACTTGATTATCTATTTACTTTGCCTTCGTAGAGGTGACCCTACCCACTTTTTTAGGGGTGTGGGGCCGTGGGTTCATGGCCTTCATAAACTATTCTAGCCACTAGGCTTGGGCATCGAGCGAGTGAGCCGAGTCCGAGCCGAGCCTAACCGAGCTTACTATGCTATCGAGTTGAGCTTAACCGAGCTTTAGATCATACAGAGCCGAGCCGAGCCCGAGCCGAGCTCAACCGAGCTTTGCTAGAGTTTGACCGAGCTCGAGCCGAGCTTGAGCCGACTTTATTATTTTGTGTTCCCATACTTAAAAATATAGAAAATAATATTTTTTAATTTTTTTTAATCATAATCATAAATAAGGATAGAAGTACTAGTTTATCAATTTTTAATTATTGCATTAAAACCTTTAAATATAATGTAAAGTTCTAATTATTTTAATAATTAAGCTAATCGAGTTGAACTGAGCTTTGACCGAACTTATCCGAGCCGAGTCAAACTTTAAATGAGCCCGAGCCGAGCCGCGCTAAAAGATATTCGAGTCGAGTCGAGCTTCGAGCCGGCTCAGCTCTATGCCCCGGCATACTAGCCATTTCCTTTGCATCATTTTACGGTCAAGAGATTCATTTCCGACATTGTTATTTTCTATAACTAGATTGTCACATGTCAATGGATTGTTACTTGAGTATTATTTTCCATAATATTTTGGGTAAGGAATCTAGCCTCATATTAGCACTGCTACTCTTGATTTTCTCATTCTCTTAGTGGTGATCCATGTGGGGTCGAAAGAGATTGATTTACATTTATTTCGAAAAGAAAAGTTACTCTATATTATATATTTTACATCTAATTTTATGGAACACACTAAAAACAAACATAAACCCATCTAATAAAAATACGAAACCTGGTTAAAGCTTTAGAGCCTGTTTGGCCAAGCTTCTGGGGAGCCAAAAGTGCTTATTTTTCACCAAAAGTGCTTATTTTGAAAAATTGAGGTGTTTGGCCAAGCTTCTAGGAGAAAAATAAGTGCTTTTGAGTGGCAGCAGAAGCTGTTTTTCTGCTGCGGGAAGAAGCTGGAAAAAGTAGCTTTTCCCCAAAAGTGCTTTTGAGGAGAAGCAGAAGCTGTTTTTAATTTCTATCATTCCAAAAATATCCTTATCAGAAATACTTATATACCTAACTATCCCTACTTATTTTAACGTAATAATTATAAAATATAAATAGTATGTTATTTTTTTCCTTATTTTTTCTACGTACACCTACATCACTATTGTTAGAAATTTTTAATCAAATAGCATCTTTTTTTAAGGTATAGATCTAGAATATTCAATTCTGTATGATGTATTTTGAAATTATTTTAAATAAATAATAAAATTAAATATAGTGTTTGAGAATAAATATTTAAAATTCTTCATCTAGTTAAATATTTGTAAAGTGAATCTTTAAATGTCCTTACTAGTAATTTAACACTCAAAAGTACTTTTTCATAAGTTTGGCCAAACACAAATTACTACTCAACTATTGACAAAAGTGTTCTCAAATGAGTTGGCCAAACACAAACTGCTTTTCTCCAAAAGTACTTTTAGAAAAAGCACTTTTGAAGAAAAGCACTTCTGAAAATAAGCAGTTTCCAGAAGCTTGGCCAAACAGGCTCTTAACATTTAACATTAACGTTTTGGATATCAGTTTACTCTTGTATCTCCATTATGAAGTTTTTGTGCAAAAAAAGAAAGATTTGGTGCCACTGTTATAGTTTTGATAGTCATAAGAAAAGTCTAACAAATAAAACCTCAAAGGTTGATGGCGACCGCAACGGGGAAGCTCCTAGCGATAGTTAGATCATTGCTAATAGAAAAATCATGTAAGTTCGTACATGGGCTATTTTCGTAAGAATTTCCTTTTAGATGTCAAATCTCTTACAGGGTGCCGAAAAGTATCCTATTTCTATAAATCACCCCTCAATTATCATCATGCATCATCAGCTAAGAGAAGAACTTTCTGGTGTACTACCAAACTATCAAACGCAATGCTTTGTTTTTTTTCTTTTGTCGTAAGAACAGAACTTACAAAGCAACAAAACTCAGAGTCGAGTATTGAGAATCTTTACGAACTCAAGAAACCTATAAAAGATTCATAGAAATTAGAGCATACCAAATTAATTAGTTCCAGCTCAGCATAATTAAGTAGATCCAAAATATCTGATAAAACAGACAAAATTTTCAATTTATATACTTCTAAACTATGTGACATTTGTTGGGGCTATTGGGCTTTCCCTTCTTATGTGGATAAAAAGCACCTTTTGAACCAAGTCCACTTTTACCCAAATAGCCCACTATGTCAAGACATATAAATAAGACCTCTTTTAGGTCTGAAATTAGACAAGACAGAAAAAGAAAGAGAGCAGCCGTTTTTTAGGGTTTTGAGAGAGAATTACATCGTTCTTTTTGCTCCAGAAATTTTTTTTTCAGGCAGTCTGCTTCAAATTGCATTTTTTGACTCGTTAACCGTTGGATCGTGCTGAAATTTGAACTGGGGATTCTCAACATCCTGTTCTTTGATCTAGACGGTGGAGATTGGATTTTGCTGTTTGTAGCTTCGTTTCTGGGTCACGAACAGTAGCTGAATTTGGGTGATTTCTCTCCTTTTGTTCCCTAGTTTTGGTGCTATCTTTTATCTATTGTTGCTCGTTGTTTGGCACTTTATTTGTGGCCAATTTGGAGAACATTTGTAACTCTTGTTGTTGATTAGTGGAGCTTTGGTGGACTTTGGTCCCGTGGTTTTTTACCTCTTCACATTGAAGGGGTTTTCCACGTAAATTCGGTGTCTCTTCTAGCTTGATTACTTTGTTTGCTTGCCTTGCTATTTGTTGTTGTTGGTGGCTGCCCCGTTATCATTTGTGCATCACTTAGTTTGCTCCTCGTGTTCAAATAGTGTGGGAAGTATTTTGACTTGGGTATTCCTTCCGCATTTACCTTGTCGTGCAATATTGTGTATTGTTTGGTTTCTTCCCAACATATTGGTATCAGAGCTTCTGGTTACATTTTATTGTGGTTTATCTATTTGAATGATGGAGGCAAATATGAGCAAGATGGTTTGTTTAAATGGCAGTAATACCATATTTGGAAAGGCAAGATGAAAGATCTTCTATTTGTCAAGAAAATGCATTTGCATGTGTTCGCTTCTAATAAACCCGAGACTATGTCTTATGAGGATTGAGAGTTTGAGTACTTACAGGTTTGCGGTTATATTAGACAATGGGTTGAAGACAATGTTCGTAATCATATTGTGAATGAGACACATGCTAGAAGTTTGTGGGAGAAGCTCGAGACACTTTATGCTTCGAAGACTGGCAATAATAAGTTGTTCCTGCTGAATCAATTGATGAATATTAGATATAAAGAGGGAAAACCTATTTGTGATCATATTAATGATTTTCAGGGTGTCCTTGACCAGTTGTCCGGTATGAGTGTGAGATTTGATGAAGAAACTCAGGGACTTTGGCTTTTGAATACTCTTCCTGACTCGTGGGAAACTCTTGGGGTTTCATAACACTTTGGTTTGGTATTGCTACCACACATGACTTCGAGAGTCATGATGATATTACTGAGGAACGTCTTTATCAGAATATTTTTGCTTCTCGCTTCGGTCAATTAGCAATAATTTTTCTGTGGACTTCCGGAAATCTATTTCATGTAGCTTGGCAAGGAAATTTTGAGTCGTGGGTACAGGACCCGTCATACGTAAGATCGATTGCTCATGCAATTTGGGATCCTCATTTTGGTCAACCAGCCGTGGAAGCTTTTACTCGAGGGGGGACTCTTGGCCCAGTGAATATCGCTTATTCTGGTGTTTATCAGTGGTGGTATACAATCGGTTTACGCACTAATGAAGATCTTTATACTGGCGCTCTTTTTCTATTATTTCTTTCCGCCATATCCTTAATAGCAGGTTGGTTACACCTACAACCGAAATGGAAACCGAGCGTTTCATGGTTCAAAAATGTCGAATCTCGTCTGAATCATCATTTGTCAGGACTCTTTGGCGTAAGTTCCTTGGCTTGGACAGGGCATTTAGTCCATGTTGCTATTCCCTCATCCAAAGGGAGTACGTTCGGTGGAATAATTTTTTCCCATTGGTGTTGTAACTATGGAATATGCTTAGAGTGGTGTTCTAAATGAAGAAATGAGAAGAAAATCTCAAGGCTCATCTTCTTCAGCTTCGCACTCCGATGTTTTGGTTACTGAAGATAGGGGGAGAATTAAGTCCAGAGGTCAGAACAACAGAGATAAAAGTAGAAGCAAGTCGAGGTCCAGGTATAAAAATCTTACATGTGGTCATTGTGGCATTCGAGGGCATATTAAGAAGTTCTGTTTTAAATATAAGAAAGAATTGAGACAACAAAAGAAAGAGGGTGACGATGATAATCGTGTTGCTACTGTTGTTAAAGCTAATCTTCTTTTTACCGGTGATAATGAAGATGTTATTAATTTTGTTTGCCATGAGACTAGCTGGGTGGTGGATAAAGGTGCCTCTTATCACGTCACGCCGAAGAAAGAGTTCTTTTCTTCTTATACTCATGGTAATTTTGGGGTATTGAAAATGGGTCATGATGGTGAAACTGAGGTTATTGGCATTGGTACTGTTTGCTTAGAAACTAACAATGGTTCGAGGTTAGTTCTTAAAAATGTCAATCATGTTCCAGATATCCGCCTGAATTTGATTTCTGCAGGAAAGCTTGATGATGATGGCTATTGTAGCACATTTTGTAATGGCCAGTGGAAGCTGACTAAAGGTTCTTTGATCGTGGCTCGAGGTAACAAGTCTAGTAACTTGTATTCTATGCAGGGTTCCATTTCTAGCGACTCAGTAAATGTGGTGGAGAGTGATTCTTCATCAGAGTTATGGCATAGAAGGCTGAGTCATATGATTGAGAAGGGGATTGATTGTTTGGCTAAGAAGAATTTGCTTTCTGGTGTGAAACAAGCAAAATTGAAGAAACGTGTTCATTGCTTAGCCGGTAAACAGAAAAGGGTTTCTTTTCAAAGTCATCCGCCTTCGAGAAAACCTGATTTGCTAGAGTCGGTACATTCTAATTTATGTGGTCCTTTTAAAGAAAGATCTAAAGGTTGTGCACTTTATTTTGTGACTTTTATTGATGATCATTTTCGCAAGCTCTGGGTGTTTTCTTTGAAGAGCAACGATCAGGTACTTGCTGTGTTCAAGGATTTTCAGACCTTGGTTGAGAGACAGACAGGGAAGAAATTGAAATGCATCCGCACAGACAATGGTGGTGAATATATTGGTCCTTTTGATAACTATTGCAAAGCGCAAGGTATTCAGCATCAGAAGACTCCTCAGTTAAATGGCTTAGCAGAGAGGATGAACAGAACACTTGTAGAGAGGGTTAGATGTTTGCTTTCAGAGGCTAAACTGCCAGATTCTTTTTGGGCAGAAGCACTTAATACTGCGGCTTATGTTATCAATTTGTCTCCTACTATTGCTTTGGATGGTGATGTCCCTGACAGAGTTTGGTTTGGTAAGAATGTTTCTTATGATCATTTGAGAGTCTTTGGCTGTAAAGCTTTTGTGCATGTCCCTAAAGATGAAAGGTCAAAGCTGGATGTTAAAACTAGGCAGTGTATCTTCATTGGTTATGGTCGGGATGAATTCGGCTATCGTTTCTATGATCCAGTTGAGAAGAAACATGTTAGAAGCCGTGATGTGGTGTTCTTTGGAGACCAAACAATTGAAGATTTTGACAAGGCTGAGAAAGTTGATTCTCAGAGCAGTGAGAGCTTAGTTGATCTTGATCCAGTTCCTGTGACTGTTACACCTGAAGAAAATGTTGAAATTCAGGTTGATGACCATGTTGATGATCATGTTAAGAATGACCAGCAGGTTGAAGATATTGTTGATGCTCCAGTTGATGATAATGTGGTTGGCCAGCAACCAATCACTATTGATGCTCCAGAGAGTTCACTCAGAAGATCTTCTAGAGTGAGTGTACCTTCATCTCGGTATCCTCCCGGTGAGTGGGTACTATTGACTGACAAGGGAGAACCTGAATGCTTTGAAGAGGCCATGGAAAGTAAAGAAAAAGAAAAGTGGTTAGATGCTATGCAAGATGAGATGAATTCCTTGCATGATAATCATACCTTTGATTTGGTTAAGCTTCCTAAAGACAGAAAAGCTTTGAAAAACATGTGGGTTTTCAAGGTGAAACATGAAGATGGTAACCCAATTCCACGGTACAAGGCTAGACTGGTCGTCAAGGGCTTTAAACAGAAAAAGGGAGTTGATTTTAGTGAGATATTTGCTCCTGTTGTGAAGATGTCTTCCATTCATGTTGTCCTAGGGTTAGCTGCAAGTCTAGATTTAGAGGTTGAGCAAATGGATGTGAAAACTGCTTTTCTCCATGGTGATTTAGATGAAGAAATTTATATGGAGCAGCCTGAAGGTTTTGAAGTCAAGGGTAAAGAGAATTATGTTTGTTGATTGAAGAAGAGCTTGTATGGCTTGAAACAAGCTCCCAGGCAGTGGTACAGGAAGTTTGGGTCTTTTATGCAGCAACAGGCTTTCAAGAAGACTTCTTCAGTCCATTGTGTTTTTGTACAGAAATTCTCTGATAATGACTTTATTATTTTATTGCTTTATGTTGATGACATGCTTGTTGTTGGTCATAATGCTTACAGGATTCAGAAGTTGAAGCAAGAGTTGAACAAGTCTTTTGCCATGAAAGACTTAGGACCAGCGAAGCAGATTCTTGGCATTCAGATTGTCCGAGACAGAGAGGCCAAGAAATTGTGGTTATCACAGGAGAAGTACATTCAGAAGGTACTTCGCAGATTCAGCATGGATAAAGCAAAGGCTGTCAGTACACCTTTTGCTATGCACTTCAAGTTGAGCAGAAAGCAGTGTCTTTCTAGTGTTGCTGAGAAGGAAGATATGAAGAAAGTTCCTTATGCTTCAGCCGTTGGCAGTTTGATGTATGCAATGATTTGCACAAGACCTGATATTGCTCATGCTGTTGGTATTGTTAACCGTTATCTTTCTAATCCAGGAAGAGAGCGTTGGAATGCAGTGAAGTGGATAATGAGATATCTTTGTTGCACTACTAGTCAGAGTTTGTGTTTTGGTACAGGGAAACCTGTTCTTTGTGGTTACACTGATTCAGACATGGCTGGTGATGTCGATACTCGCAAGTCTACTTCTGGCTACTTGATTACTTATGCAGAGGGAGCTGTGTCTTGGCAATCTAGGTTGCAGAAATGTGTTGCTCTATCTACTACAGAAGCTGAGTTTATTGCTGCTGTTGAAGGCTGTAAAGAGTTGCTTTGGATGAAGCGATTTTTGAAGGAAATTGGCTTTGCTCAGAAGAAATATGTGCATTATTGTGATAGTCAGAGTACTATTCATCTTGGCAAGAATTCTATATTTCATGGTAGGTCAAAGCATATTGATGTGAGGTACCATTGGATTCGGGATGTGTTGGATGCTAAACTCTTTTCACTTGAGAAGATCCACACTAATGACAATGGTTCAGACATGCTTACTAAACCTTTGCCAAGAGGGAAATTTGAAGAATGCTGTTTGATCGTCGGGATGGCGGTCTCCTCCACATAGTCGGGAGGGGGAGAATTGTTGGGGTTATTGGGCTTTCCCTTCCTATGTGGATAAAAAACACCTTTTGGACCAAGCCCACTTTCACCCAAATAGCCCACTATGTCAAGACACATAAATAAGACCTCTTTTAGGTCTGAAATTAGACATGAGAGAAAAAGAAAGAGAGCAGCCGTTTTTGAGGGTTTTGAGAGAGAATTACATCGTTCTTTTGCTCCAGAAAATTCTGCTTCAGGCAGTCCACTTCAAATTGCGTTTCCCGACTCGTTTACCGTTGGATCGTGCTGAAATTTGAACTGGGGATTCTCAACATCCTGTTCTTTGATCTAGATGGTGGAGATTGGATTTTTCTGTTTGTAGCTTCTGTTTCTGGGTCACGAACAGTAGCTGAATTTGGGTGATTTCTCTCCTTTTGTTCCCTAGTTTTGGTGTTATCTTTTATCTATTGTTGCTCGTTGTTTGGCACTTTATTTGTGGCCAATTTGGAGAACATTTGTAACTCTTGTTGTTGATTAGTGGAGCTTTGGTGGACTTTGGTCCCGTGGTTTTTTACCTCTTCACATTGAAGGGGTTTTCCACGTAAATTCGGTGTCTCTTCTAGCTTGATTACTTTGTTTGCTTGCCTTGCTATTTGTTGTTGTTGGTGGCTGCCCCGTTATCATTTGTGCATCACTTAGTTTGCTCCTCGTGTTCAAATAGTGTGGGAAGTATTTTGACTTGGGTATTCCTTCCTCATTTACCTTGTCGTGCAATATTGTGTATTGCTTGGTTTCTTCCCAACAATATTTTGGACCAGAACATTATGTGAAATACGTAATTAGAAAGGAAAATATTATTTGTGGTGGCTTAACATTCCCATCAAGTGAATCTTTTTTTTTTTCCGCAATCCATTCTAAACCAACTGCTTGCTCAAGGTAATAATCACTCTTTTTTTTTCCATTGAAATGATCATTTTGGCTTTTGGAGAATTAAATTACATGTACTTTGATCAATACTTTTAGATGTATTTTTTCCATATTGATATGAGAAGAGTTGCAACTTAAATAGAGTAGTACTTTTCGTCTATCTATTTATATATCTAAATTTTAATTTTAAAATAAGAATTTAGTCTAAACCAATTTAACTTCAAAGATTAGTCAAACTGACTCTCGAAAAACATATTGGATCATGGAGTAATATCATAACTAACTGCTTAAAAAATAGCATAACTATAGAAATTCCTTATTTCATGTCAATTATATGAAGTACTTATTCTATCTACATTGGAACAACTCAACTAAACATTGATACTGGGTTTATGGAACATGTTGTAAGATTTCAACAAGAAACCAAAACTCTTCAACTTAGCAAATTAAAATGTGTAAAATCTGAAACATATATATCTCCAACGAAGAAACCTGCAAAACAAAAAAAATTACCAAGTAACATCCTTCTAACAAATGACAAACAAAAGTCAAATAAAGTAAGAAAAATCAGGTTGCCTCCAAACGAGTTCTTGCTTTAACGTCGTAGGACGATAATCTCTTTTTGTAGTTTCTTATTTTCTAAATGTTTACATATTTTTTTATCTTCTTTTTTTTCCTAGAAAACTACATACAACTTCTTGGAGTGCCTCCTAAGGAACGTCTTATCTAATTAACGTCTTGGCATGATGCAATCCAGTATCAACACTATTGTCTTTACGTTGAGCTAAGGAACTGGATCACCAAATTTGACTCAAATTCACAACAATGTTCTTAAGGGCTGGTAAAAGCCTAAATAGGCCACACACCAACAAGCGGATTTTTCATGTCTTGGCCTTCGAATGAGGAAAGTTTTCTTGTTATTTCGGTCTAGAAAATTTCATAATAAGGACCAAGTTCGTCTTCCATCCCATTAGCACAGATGCAAAAGTGTTTAAAGTGATGTCGATTTTGCTTGCACTCCAAATTTTGTTAACTTTCGATATATTCATCATGACATAAACTAGAGTCAACGTACTTTGTGTCCTTGATGTCCATTGTTGACTCTAGAACCACCTCCTCAACATCTACATCATCAAATACTCTTAGTCACGTGAGTGGTGTTTATCTTCTAACCCCTCCATTAGCACATCTTCGAGATCATTACAAGCTCTCATTAGTTGATGCAGTTGAGCCTCCAAGTGTCAAATGGTTTCACCATGCCTTTGAATTAGTTGTTGTAACTCACTATGCTTCTCTAACAGGTACTTCAGCTTGTAGCTCATTTATATCATCTAAACATTGTCGAAATATTCAACCAACAATTGATTACATCAAATACCTAGAAAGAAAATTTAGCTACTCATGCTTAAATTAAAGAAATGATAACATAAGATAAAACAGGACCCTAAGAGAAATGTAGAGAAAAATCTCTTGCAATGTAGATTGGCATCAAGGATCTTCCGAGCTTGAACATATCATGTTTCTAGCCTTTTCCAGGTTAACAGATTTCTTTGGATAGAGACTTGTATAGTAACTAAATATAACTGCAGGAGAAAGAATACCAAAAGGAGTCATAGTCGTGAGACTGGGCTGAAAATGGTTTACCGCGTCTGGGGATAACAGGCCCAGCATGACGCACTAAGGCAAAATAATATAGACTTTAATTCTTGCAATAAATGGAAAGTGACACATTTACTTTGCCACATCGCGTCACGCAACGTAGTGGGAGGTGTGATAGGCTTATACGTGTCGTTGCCTTTTTTCCTTTCTCTTTTTGAAGTCGATTTTCAAACTCCAAACTTGATTTGTTCAAGTTCTGGTGCATTTACTATGACTTCAAAGTCCTGTTTCAATTACATAAAGCTCTAAATCATTTGTTTCCAACCAAACTTCATTCCTACACATTAAAACATGAAACTAAGCACATCAACCATTTTTATCAATTAAACAAGTAGAGCACACAAAAAAAATAAAGGGTAAAATCTAACGAAATGCATGTTTTTTTTTCCAAAATCGGGAATATTTATGAATGAAAATATGCAAAGAGGCAGCATTGGTTATTTGCTCTATTTAACTGCGAGCACATATAACATTGTATTCAATATCTACATTTAATATTCCAAGCAAATTATAAGTTGTCTCACTTAACTATAGCTAAAAGGATCGTGAGATATCTCAAAGGAAATAATGATCTGTATAGTACGCTCTTTTAACCTTGATAGTTTTGCAGATGTAGTCTATGTGAGATATCAGGTGGATAAGCACCTCAAAAATGAAAAATATTTTGGGAAACAGCCTCATCTCTTGGGATACTAAGAAACAAATTTGAGTAGCTCTCTCATAAGTTTAAGCTAAATATGTAGTTGCATCCTTCTATTATGCTTTAGTACTATGCATCAAACAACAACTAGATGACTTTGTTGGGGATGCTAGAATGGTGCCCATATACTGTGGCAACACAAGTATCATCATCATAGCTAAAAATCCGTGTTAACATAAGAGGAGGGCCAAATATATTGACATCAGACATCCATTACAAGTCCTCACAATCATGGGGAAAAAAGAACGCATTAAGGTAATTATTGCCTCTTTCATACTTAAGTCATTCAATTAAAAATTTTAAAACCATTGCATGCAGTGTGGCTTTATTGCATTTCGTCTATCCTAATCATATCAAGTCGAAATCTCTTCAGGTATTACAGTTATAGCTTTTTCTGCCTACTCATTTCATTAACCCAACAAGAGACCTTTCAAAACTCTATTAATGAAGAAATGCTAATTTCTCTCATTATTTCTTCCTTCAAGCCACCATGCCTTCATCACCCAATCCATCGCTCAAGTTCCTTCCTATAAACTTTCCCAATCAAGCCTTACTATTCACCAAGTTCTTCTATAAATCAAGCAAACACTCATCATTGAAAACCCGAAATTCTCTAGTCCTTTAACCACTAGAATAGCAACCCCAAAAATCCTTCTAACCTGCATACTTTCTCTTCAAGCCTGATCCTTAGCCTAAACCAAAACGGGTCAAGATAATCACAAGAAAAAGGGCTATGGTTCATGGACCATAAACTTTGATGGGTGCTAGGGTTTCAAGAGAAAAGAACCTAGAGCGTGATACTATATGTGCTTCATTTAGAACCCCATAGCAACAACAAAATGCTCCACCACAACCTGACCTTAGCATATTTTCTCCAATTGTGTCCATAGACAATCTTTACCCTCTTTAGTTTATAGATGACCTAAGTAATATTAGTACAAAATAAAAGAACGTATAGGCATAATAGTGACACTAATAGTGGCAAGTCTAGGTAACGGATTAGACCAAAAATATGGAGAGGAGACAGCACTGTGGAAATTCAGAGAAATCAGAGTCTACGAGTGAGGCTACTAAAAGCTTTGGTTTTGGGGCCTGTGAATATTAATGATTGTGAGGGATAAGATTTTAAATACAGATGAAAAAATGGCAAAGAAGAAGAGAATGAAAAAGAAAGTAAAAGAATAAAGATCCTTAGAAATTGGGAATAGAGGAAGAGAAATAAAATTAAAGGGAATTTGTGATAGATATGTCCCAAGGAGACAAAGAAAATGAGGAGAGAAGGCTGTGAGTAAAGGGGAATGGGCTTGAGAGGCAGCCTAGTGCATCTATCAGCACCATTTCAGTTGAGTTGAATATTATAAGGGATCGATAATGAATAAGCTGCCAAATCCTTACCTATTGAAACTAATAAGGATGATGATGTTTTATTGGTAAAATAACAAAGAAGTATCAAACTTCAGGTCTTTCTAAGCATGTTGAAAGATGAAAGACAAAGGTAAGGGATTACAAATTAAGTATAAGTTGTTTGAACTAGACCCTAGTAAAGAGGATGACTTAGCTGGACACTTGTTGAATCTGATGCACAGTGTTGGGAGATTGTTCACAAGGTCAAGAACTAGAAGCTAACATAGGAGGCTTAAGGGAGGTTCCATAGCTTTATGAATGAGAAGAAGGCTAAGCTTTCATAAGGAGTCTTCCTTTGACTGTGAAGGAGAAGCTCCACTACCATTTGTTGATAGAAAATTTAAGAAGGGCTGGAGGATATAGACGAGGCTTGTACAAAAACTAGATATTCAGGGATGGAGCCACTTGGTTGTCTTAAGAGGAAAGACTTTCAACAAGGAGATTTAGTACAGTTCTACTAAAACTACAGAGTAAGGGATCATATGGTTGACACCTGGGTCGTGAGTAGAAGGATAACACTTTATGTTGAATAGTTAATTATGTCAATATGGCATGTCTTGAACTTGAGAAACATCTAGAGCCTCAAGAAATTGTTCAAAAGTTCTGCAAAGATGCTTGAGAGGAGAAAATCAGGAAAGTAAATGCTAGTGGGATGAGTCCATTCCATTAGATTTTGTTTATACTTGTCAATAAGAACTTGTATCCAAGAGCTCAAGGGAGTACTGAGGATACAATGGACATAACTCTAATGCATTGCTACATACTGATAAGTAGATCAGCTCTCTTTGCATATTAATTTATCATCTTCAGCATGTGGCCACTTATAAATGGGTATGTCAAAGAAGCCTCTTGGGCACTATGACAAAATGGAAAAGAAGGCATTAAGAGAATGTGGCATTGGTAAAGTCTAGCATGAGGTTAAAAGACAATCTATTACTGAAACGATCTTTGCTAATCGTGTTGGAAGTTTTGACTCTAATTGGTAAAGTAATAATTTATAAGTTCAGTAAGGTCCATCAGAACCTGTATGTAATTTTGAGCTGATTCAGACTTCATTTTGGTAGGTCTTAGAAGAAGTTTTCATTTTTCTATTGTCGGTAAAGCCAAATTATGGTTTTCGAGCTCGATCTGAGTAAATGAGCTCTGATGCACAATTTGAAGGTGACGTTAGGTTTGTATGTTCATATTTGACCTGTTCAACCTTTCAAAAATTAAATATGAGGACGTTCGGATAATTTTTAAAGTGTTCAGAGAATTAGAACTTATCCTCTTTACGTTCGACCCTCGTCTTATGTTTCAGGGATTCGATTCGAGATATGTCTTCACGATTAGTTTATATATGTATTTTATAACTTGCATACAAAGTTGGGTGATTCCAAGCTTTGTAAGGCCCTGTTCGGACCCAAAATGCAGCTCCAGCTAATGTTGGTGGGCTCCTTGAGAATTGCTGAAAATTGCTCTCTGCGAAAGCGCTAGGAGCCATGCGATAGCAAAGAACAAATCTTCCCACCTGCACAAAAGTGCACCTGAGGACATGATAACAAAGGTCTAGGCACGACAGGGCATGTTTGAGCACTGAATCGAGGTATAAAAGACCCTTTGGTCGGCTAATCTCATATTTTGATCAAATTCTTTAAATCTAAGTCGGTTGTGAGCATTTCAAGAGTACTAATCCATCTTAATCACCCAGGTTAGGTTCCTACACCTTTCTAATGTGTTAATTGAAGGTTGTAGTATGGGGATTGCATGAAATATGTTTGAACTAAAGAGGATTGGAACTCTTTGTTGACACCCAATTTTGTCCCTCCTATTTCTATAATTGGCTGTAATTTAATTTAAATGTGTAATTTAACTGTTTGAGCAAATGTGCATTAGAAGGCATGCATTTATGTGTGTTATCTCCTACTTATACACTATGTAATTAATTGTGGCTATACTACATAATTTTACATTATTAATTATGTAGGCTATTTGTCAAAATATGGTTGTTTGTACAATTGTTTTGTATTTATAGCATTCTAGTAAATATTTGTGGCTATTTATACTTAATTAAGTTAATTTGCATACTGATTTTCTTTTACGTGTGCATTTTTTGTTGATCATTCGTTTCATTTTATACAATATATGTATTTATGTCTTTATTTATTTGGCACCTTTAAAGTTAAAATACCAGTCCAGTTAAAGATGTCCAGTCTAGTTTTATTCATTATCTGCATTTCCAAAGAACATCTTTTCTTCTTTGCTTTATTGAAATCTCTTTCTAGTTGAACATAGGTAAAGGTTCGACATGATACATTTCTGATATTTGAAAATCCTTACGATTCTAAAATATTTTCTTTCTTTTGTCTCTTTATTTTAGTTGAACTTGGCCACAATTCTAACCAAATACAATCCCTATATCTCAATTTCAATTGCCATATATGTTTTCAAATTTTATTCCATTTTGTTAAAAAAATTTCCAAAATCAATTTCTCCTTTTATACACTTTTATCACATTCTCCTAATCTCTCCTTAATTTTTTCAATCCAAAATAATTTATGTCCTTCCTTCTATCACTCTAATCACTCCCTCTAATCTCTAAAAAATCCCCTTATAATCAATCCTCCCCAACGTATCTTCCTTTCCAAATCCCTTAATCAAATCAGACTCCCATAATTAAGACTCCTTAATCTCCTCCAAATCTTCCTAATTTTCCCTAATCTCTCACATAATTTCCCTGATCCTTTTCAATCCCCCAGAATCACTCAAAATCCCCAACGGCACTCTCCTTTTAAAATAGCTATATAGAGACACATTACAAAGGACAATGGAGACGACTCTCTCTGATCTTCCTCCTCACTCCACACATATACCCCAGCATATATATACACCAACACAATACACACAGTACAATACACACCCTTATCTCCTTCTCAACACGCACCACTAGTGACTCACTTTCCACACATCATAGATACATACACCTTCAGTCCTTCACCATCAGTAGAATACCCACCCCATAATACCAAAAATCATAAACAAATCGCGAGTAGAGAGGGAGATCGGGGACAGGGTACAGATCGAAACCAAGGAGGAAAAACATCCACCACCATCGGGGTGGGGTAAGAGAAAATACCAGTAGCGGCGACGTTGAATATCTGGCATTGAAACCCGTCGCCGAGGGGATCATTTTGTCTTCTATTTTCCTTGATCTGTTGTCGAAATCAAAAGCAAAAGGAGAAAAGATGTCAGAAATAGAGAGTCCCAGCGACGCCGCGAGGCTCACCAGAAAACCTCACCGATGGTTGCTCCTCGTTCCCCTTTAACTACTGCTCTATTTGTTGATCTCACTGAAATTTGATTGACCATGTGTGTCGGTTGTCTCTTTTATTTGGCTTTAAACAGTAATATGAATCTTGACGGTTTGAATCAGTGTCATCCTTGTTACCATCGTCTGGATCAATGATGTTTATTTTTGTTACATGTTCTTTGGTTTTGGATGTTTGACAATTGACTGCACATGACTTGATTTCTTTGGTTATTATAGTTGACTGGTCAATTGATGGTTACTTCTAATATATTTAGTTGACTGTTTCAGAAAATTAGGAACCGGTCTTGGTGCTGAGGTTTATTGTGGCTAATGTCTATTTTTGGATATTTACATATACACTATATTGATTTTGAATAGATTTCATATTCTGAGCTCAACTATTGTGGACCGTTTATTGGATTTATTCTGTATTCAATGTCATTCAAAGGCACCAAAGATAACAAAAAGTGCATCAAAGCCCAAATTGAAGCAAAAACAATCGTTTATTTCCAAGCAATTGGAATTATTCTGTATTCAATGCCATTCAAAGGCACAAAAGAGTAACCG
Source organism: Petunia x hybrida (assembly GCA_037355625.1). Lineage (NCBI taxonomy): Eukaryota > Viridiplantae > Streptophyta > Magnoliopsida > Solanales > Solanaceae > Petunia > Petunia x hybrida. The sequence goes on along the minus strand of JBBBVM010000508.1, from coordinate 1,443,557 downwards.
AAGAGGCATCAAAAGCCCAAAATTGAATCAGAAACGATTGTTTATTTCTAAACAGTCGGAATTATTCTGTATTCAATTTCATTCAAAGGAACAAAGGTACCTGAGAGGCATCAAAAGCCCAAATTGTATCAGAAACGAATGTTTATTCCTAAAATGATTTGAATAATTCTGTATTCAGTGCTATTCAAAGGCACAAATAGTAACTGGAGAGGCATTAAAAGCCCAATTTGAAGCAGAAATGACCGCTTGATAGATGGGATGATACATAACGAACATTTATCCTTTAAGCATTATATAAAGACTTGACAACCTTGGTATGTCAAAAGTCCATTAGAAATTTTCGTCTAAAGTTCCTAAAAGGTTCTCAACCCACAACGACACATATCTTCATATTCTCTTTTGCATTGTTTTCAAAAACCCGTGCCACACGTTAATCGTTTGCTTACAAGCGGAATTTAGGCATCATCCTTCATCTTTTTTCTCCTTCCTTCATCATTTCCAAAGATCATGGCCACTAGAACATTCGACATGGTTGCCGGAGTCCCTCAGTTACTCAAAGACTGGTAGGGAAACCTAAGCATAGATCAACAAGACCGAGTCAAAATGGTGTTGGGAAATTTGATTTCACTAATGGAGCACACAATAATTAAAGGGATAGTAGAAGCAACATTACACTATTGGGATGCAGACCGAGCGGTTTTTCATTTTGGAAGTGTAGAGTTGACACCATTGCTGGAAGAAATAGTCAGATTGACTCAACTTCCATTTGAAAGTGATGAGATATTGATACCTAAGAACATTACACTTGAGAAGTTCTTCGAAATGGTAGGGTTTAAACCTGAATTATGCACAGATAGCGTAAGGAAGTCAGAAATCTCTTTGACTTCCCCCTATGTTAAGTTCGGGTACGGAGAAGCATTTCAAGAATTCCAAGATAATTTCAACATTAACCAGGTCGATTGGCAAGAGCGGGGGGTACTCGCTTTTGTCACCAGCTTTTTTGGGACTGTTGTGTTTCCAGAATACAAAGGATGGGTTGATGTTTACGTGATATCGATCGTCGATGCCTTACTCAAGGTCTTTGACAGGAAATACACTTTGGTACCTATGATTATTGCAGAACTTTATCGAGCTTTAGAAAGATGTAAGAATGACGCTGGCTTCTTCGAAGGTTGCAATCTGCTTTTACAAATTTGGCTGATGGAGCATTTGCAAAAGACAAATAGCACAGAGCAAGCTTTCCATTCCATACCAAGAGAAAACAACATATTGACTCATACCGCTCGCATGGACAACACTCTTAAAAAGTAGGACCGGCCAACAGCTGCCAAAGTCTGGCACCGTGTGCTTTCTCAATTGACATCCGAAAATACACAATGGATGTTTGACTACTTTCCTAGTATCAAAGTGATCACACGGTCGGAAAGAGCATCATTTTTTATCTTGGTTGGGTTTTGAGGAATTTACTCATATACTCCTTTAAGGGCACTTAGACAAGCAGGGAGAAAGTAGATTGTGCCCGAAATTGCAGACATCAGAAGTTTCAAAAATGATATTTTTGGAGGGGTGATACAATTCGAAGACAAGATATTAGAACTCCGGAAAGTAAGGCACCGAATGGAATTCGAGACTATTGGACGAGATAGGTTTGATGCAGGCTATGATGAAGATTACTCGGACTGGCTCAGGAAACATAGCAGGGGCAGTTCAACTGAGAGCAACAACAAAAAGGAAAAGAAATGTTGATGAGTTAGAATCTGAGTGCAAGAGGCTATGCAAACAACTAGCAAAGTGCACGAGAGAAAATAGCAAAAAGGAAAAGTTTGGACGAAGCAAAAAAAAAAAAAAAGACAAATGGCGCAATAAGGCAAAACTATTGGCAAAAAGCATAGAGTCTATTGGCGTATGGGCTAGCGAAGAAATTAACTCTGTGGATGACAAAGCAAAGGAGGAGAAAGGAAAGAAGGCTTGGGAAATGTTGAAGAATTTAAAATTTAACATATCCCGATTCTTAACTGATGCAGACAATATCATCTTCCAAGGAGAGTCATCAGACTCCGATGGAGACTCGTCCGAAGAAGAGAAAGAATCTTCTGGAGATGGATCAACATGAAAGATGTTCGTCTGACCATGATCTAATTTCCTAGCAACTGTTTAGTCATTTCCTTCTCTTACATTGTTTCAATATCGGCTATTGTAATAAAGACTAATGTTCGATAAATGCAATATTCTCTTTTAGGCTCCGTATTTTGTTAAGCAAACAAAATGATGCATGTGGCACAAAGCGTTTTTCAAATTATCGTGCGTGAAGCGGTCCTTCGCATTATAGGATGCATTTCTTATTTGATATGTATGCATTTCATGAATTTGTTTGTTGCTCTAGGTCTCTTTCTACCTAAATGAATCCTTCCAAAAATCCATTCTCTTACAAAGACACCTCATCTCCCTACTCTATGCCCAAATCCTGACATCGAAAACCTTTCGCATGTCCTTATTATTCCCTATACCTTACCAACTAAAAAACTTATTGTCAAAAGGTTGGCTTAAGTTGAATACCAAGACAGAAAATATGGTTAAGCAAAGTGCACTTGTCAGGGATTTTTTCAAAATAAGAAAAGTTTATTACAGCAAGCACTATGCACATGGAGCAGAATATTAGCAGAGCAAGAGAAATGTTGGTCAAACGAAAAAGCACACATGACTCACCTCAATACCTTTTGACACAACACCCAAAGATTATGTTGTTGCTCCTGTCTACACAGGTGCACCACTTGCAATACCTGACTGTGATCCAAAGCATTTTCAAAACATGCTCCTATCATGATCGAAATAGCAGTCAACGGGCAAGTGGAAGACAACAAGGAATTGGAAAGAAATGTAGCAAAAAATTGTGCACAACCACCAAAAAACTGGCAAGCCGAAGGAAAAGGCACAACAACAAAGCTCTCATTATATGATAGACCTAGAAATCCTCTAAGAATTTCGAAGCATATTTCTACCCACTAGTAAGCATTAGGCAAGGAGATTGGTGAAAGTATATGTTAAGATACTGATTTGGTACATAAGAGCAAGACCCGAACAACTAGACTTCTTGGCCAAAGATTCTATCAAGCAATTTGGGATCTCATGACGACAACCATATATACAATAACCTGCTGAAAATGAAAGATGCAATATGACCAACCTCTAAAACGGTCTTGACTGAAGCAGCAATCTAAGAATATACATGATACGTGGGCGACCTATGTCGGGTTCGGTCTCTCCGCAGTATAATATCATCAAACAAAGAAAAGTTGGTGCAAAGATTGAGTTGTAGCAGTTGGTCGACAAGTATGAAAGACATTGGGTATCTCTTTCAATGACACAGGATGACACACAAAAGAAAAAAGGACAAATGCATTCAAAGTCTTGGTGTCTGACAAAAGCCAACCTCCTTTTCCGCATCACAACACAACCAATTCTTTACACAACATCTTTATCACATTTCATTGACATTCAACTTCTCATCTTCTGCTTAAACAAGCATCAGCTATTCAACCAAAATCCTTGTCTTGACTGCTACATAAAGCACTCAAGAAATCTTATGGAGTCTCTATATAATCACTCTTCCCTCTTATGGAGTCCCAAGACAAAAATCCAATCACTATTCAACTGAAACAGGCAAAACTCAAAACCTCACACCGCACCCAACTTACACAATAAACAACCTTCCCTCTGTCAAGACTTTCAACAACAACCTTATTAGGCTCAACACAATCAAGGACGGACAAAAGGGAAAAACTTCAAACCTTTATTTCTTTAGTTCTGTCAAAAGATATTGCAACCAACAAACAAGTTACTCCCTAGATACCCATTCCCGATTTCGATCCGACCAAGACCTACACCCATCACTCAAATATTCAAGGCCATGACACCATAAAACATCCAGCATTGAAATACAAAATTCAGAGTCTGATTGACCAAAGCAAGACAATGGCACCATAAGAACCAACAAATGGAAATCACAACTCCTAAACCACAAATACATTTTTCATACACACCAATCCATCAAACTTAGCTCCATGACTTTTTGAAAAGAAAATCACGAAATATGAAGATACCTCCGCACAACCTAAGACAAATATAATTTTGGACAACCTCCAAATCTGGCAAAATCCAAACACCAAACCTCAGTCTGAGTATGCAAGTATCCACATAATCAGAGTCATCAAAATACCCAATCATCACACTAAAGGAAAAATGCAGATTCAAGCCAATACTTTGGTGTTCAATGCAATGCAACCAATTTGTTTCGACTAACGAATCTTTCTTTGAGAGCAGATCTTTCAACACAAATACAAATTTCGCAGGCACTACCATAATAAGCAATAAACTGGGACCGAATTTTTGAGGACCCCCTCAAAAATTCCAAAAGATTCAAGCCGACACTAGGGCAGAATTTTGAGGTTGAACCTCAAAATTCACCAAAGGCCCAAAGACGCAATAAAAACGATACGCACTTAGCATCATTCTATATTTTTAGCACTTCACTTTACTTTTGTTCGCAGGGTACACAACCCGACACGGCAAGCAAACATCTCACGACGAGAGGCAATAGCATTAGGTTCTCTTTATGAGGAGGCAGTAGCAGCTCTTCTCTTTCTTAGCAAGCAGTAGGTTCTCTTTACAAGGAGGCAGTAGCAGTGCTTACGAGCAGTAGGTTCTCTTTACGAGGAGGCAAACATCTCATGATGAGAAGCAGTAGCAGTAGGTTCTCTTTACGAGGAGACAGTATCAGTGATGACGAGCACATAGATCTCTTTACGAAAGGCACTGGCAAGACGATCCAACGACAAGAAAGTCTATTTTACATTTACAAATATTATTTGTAAAAGCTCACCCTTATTGAAAGAAACAGCGTGACAGTGTTCCAGGGTATACAGCCTGGCGCGAAAAGCAATTATCTCATGACAAGAGGCACTTAGCATCTCCGGACGAGCAAATAAATATCCTCAGAGAAGAGGCACATATTCCCTAGCACTGAACGCACTCAAAAACAGACTAGACAACTACATGACAAACAACTACTCAGCTCAACAGGGAAGTTTACTTTATCTTTATCTTTATCTTTATATCTATTTGCATTTATCTTGATATTTCTGCAGGGCACTCCCCGATCTCTCGACAAACCCCACGTCATTTCCCATACCCACATACTTGCTCCCTAAAAATCACTACCCCACACAAAATTGTGCAACAGCAAAACCTCAAATACACACTATGCACCATTCTGAAACACCATTTAAGAAGCCTAACCCTATAGACAATGCCTCTGTTATACCCAAAAACTACCTATTCTTCGAATTCTGACACGCCCAAAGCCGATCATCTCATACTCGCACAAATGATCTACCTAATCTTTCATTTCCTGATTAGATGCAAGTTTGTGTTCCTTCTTATTCAAGCTTATCTATGTCAATCGTGCGTGTTCTTGAACCTAATCGTGCCAATCTGTTTGAATCGTGCACATTTATAGAGCTCGCTCCTCAAATGTTTCCCAGATCAGTCAAAGCAATATTGAAGGCAAGATTACTCATTTACCAAGATGAAGTGGAAACTATGGACGTATAAACTCCTCTTTATGGGTGTGTAGCGTGCCATATCTTCATAACTAGAATGATTATACGCCTCTTTTCTCACGCTGGATCTATTGATGTTATCTCATCTTCGATAGTGCATTTGCTTTATTCCTCATTTATCTCACCAAAAGGCAAAGCATACGCAAATCTAAACATTATATACTTGGATAAGTTTACTCATGACATCCAAAATCGTGCATCATAAACATCTCACACAGGCAACATGCCATTCTAGAACTACACACGGACTGATTCTTATGAAACTCGAGATATGTAGGCAACTTAGAAACCGAGGTTCAGCCAAAAATACCCCAAAACTCTTATTTTCCTTTTTTACTTTATCTGTCCGTCGTAAAAAAATTGGCTACTCCGTCAACTATCTTTGCCCGAAGATTCTTTTCATCATCTCCGGACAAAGAGGGGCAGTTGTTGACACCCAATTTTATCCATCTTTTTTCCATAATTGGCTGTAATTTAACTTAAAGGTGCAATTTAACAGTTTGAGAAAAAATCCAGTAGAAGACATGCATTTACATGTGTTATCTCCTACTTATACACTATGTAAATAATTGTGGCTATACTACGTAATTTAACATTATTTAGGCTAGTTCAAATGTAGTTGTTTGTGCAAATTTTGTGCATTTATAGCATTCTAGTAAATATTAATGGCTATTTATACTTAATTAAGTTAATCTGCATTCTCATTTCCTTTTACATGTGCATTTTTGTTGATCATTCGTTTCATTTTATACAGTATATGTATTTAAGTCTTTATTTATTTGGCACCTTTAAAGTGAAAATACCAGTCCAGTTAAAGATGTCCAGTCTAGTTTTATTCATTATCTAAATTTCCAAAGAACGTCTTTTCTTAGTCATTTTATTGAAATCTCTTTCTAGTTGAACATAGGCAAAGGTTCGACCAGATACATTTATGGTATTTGAAAATCCTTACGATTCTAAAATATTTTCTTTTCTTTGTCTCTTTATTTTATTTGAACCTGGCCACAATTTTAACCAAATACATTCCTTATGATAGCATCAAGGACAAGGAAGAAGCTTTGGAAGCACCAAGAAGACCATTGACAAGATCACAAGCTCAAAAATTGCAAGTAGATGTTGATGGACTTCAATTGCACATAAAGAAGCTATTAACTATGGAGGAAGAGCTCCCAAAAGGAGATGAATTGGCTAAGTGTTACAACTATTTTATGGTGCAAGTCCAAGTCCAAGAGGAGGTCGATTGGGCCTAAAAATCAGCCATTAAATGGGCTAAATAGCCTCCAAAAGGAGGGTAAAATGGGGCCCACATTTTTGGTCAAAGAGTCAACAAAGAGAAGCTTAAATAAGTCCTAAATTAGGGTTGAGAGGCGTGGGAATCAGCCTTGGAGGCTAGTCAACAAATCAAAGTTAGTTAGGAGGAAACTAGTAAAAGTTATCCTAGTTAGTTTGATATTTGGTTTTCTATTTCTAGTTGGCTTTTATTCCTTTTTACTTATGACTTAGTTTACCTAATTTGAGTAGGATTTTAAGCTTTATTGGCTGCCCCTTTCTCTATAAATAGGGGAGTCTTTCATTATTATTTTGAGCTAGACATTATTATCAATAAAATTGTGAGGTTCTTTTCTTGCACTTTTGAGTGTGATTGTTCTTGGATTTATTCTTCAACCTTCGAGTTTCAACTTAAGGTGGTAAGAACTAAATTCTTCATAACTCTTAGATTACTTTTAGGTATTCAAGAAAGGCGGTAATTCTATTATTGTTCTTGTTACTCTAACGGGGGTCGGGGTTCCATAATCTACTTCTTGCTAAATTCTCTACCAAAGGCGATTAGCTAGTCTAATTGTTGTTGTTAGGAATTCTTTTCAAGAATTAGACTTGTCTCGAATTTCTTGGCTCATCCTCGAGATTCGTGATCCATTCTTGAATTCAAGAAACTCGTCCTTGAATTCATTCTATCTTTTTATTTTGTTCTTTTCCGTTTCTACCTTTTCTTTTTAGCTTCCGCAAATTTCTTTAAATTCTTGAATTTTATTATCAAGTTCTTGGATCCTTAACGAGTGCGTTATCAAGGGTTATCAGAGCGGGTGTATCAAGGTTCCGTTCTTGATAGTCTTGGGGGGTTCTTGAGGAAAAAAAAAAAAACGTTACTGTAGCACGTGAACAGTAACCGAAAAAGAAAATATTTTTACTTTGCTCATTATTTTCAAATTCCTATATTATTTTGTTTCCTAGTCAACAATGGAAACAAGAAGAGGGGATCCTAGTCTTTGAAGAAAAAGGTAATATCTTTTCTTATTATTTTGGGTTTGGTTTTCCTTATTCTTTTCTTTTCTTACCAATCCTATTCTACCTAGGTTTGGTCTTTCACTTTCCTTTTCTTTTTCTATTTCTAATTCTTACCATTTAAGGTTGTGATTAGTAGGGTTTAATTATAAATCCTAAGAACATCAACCAAAAGTTGATTAGAGGGAAGAGCTAGATTTTGAGAGATCCACATAACTTTTTTTTTTAAAGATGTCTAATTCGGGTGATGATATGGATCCAAAGAAACAACAATTCACTATGCAATATATGTTTGATCAATTCAAGAGGTGGACTATGCAATTTGAGGAGATGAAGGATACCATAGCTGAATTTAAAAGGGAAAATAATCCTAGGCCCCAAGTTAGAAGAAATACAACCGATGATGATTTTGATGATGATGCAAATAGGGTGGAAAATAGAAGGGGGCAAAGAGCTAGGGTAGAAGATGATAATCTAAGTAGCATAAAGATGAAGATGCCAACTTTTAAAGGGACAAGAGATCCAGACTTGTACCTTGAATGGGAGAGAAAAGTAGAAGCTATCTTTGATTGTCATAACTATTCTGAAGGTAAGAAAGTTAAGCTTGCAGTTGTTGAATTTTCTAATTATGCTGCTATTTGGTGGAAAAAGCTTTCTAGGGATAGAGAGCAAGATGGAGAGCCTCCAATTTCTACATGGGATGAGATGAAGAGAGTAATGAGGAAGAGATTCGTGCCATCCTACTTTCAAAGAGATTTGCAGCAACGTCTTCAAACTTTGAAGCAAGGATCTACGTCTGTTGATGATTATTTCAAGGCGATGGATATGGCTATGATCCAAGCTAATTGTAATGAAGATGAAGAAGCTACTAGGGCTAGGTTTCTTAACGGCTTAAATAGAGAGAGTGCAGATGTAGTAGAAATACAACAATATGTAACCCTAGATGAGTTAGTTGATTTAGCTATCAAAGTAAAAAGGAAAAATAAAAAGAGGCAGCAAGCTAGCACTTGGAGGAGTCGTCCAACATCTACACCAAAGAAGACATGGCCGAGCAAGGACGAGAAAACCATGTCTAAACCTAATGATGATAAGGGTAAGGGCATAGTAGGAGCCAAAGATGGAGGTAGAGTTCCTAATCCTAAATCTTCTCTTCCTACAAGTTCTATTGAATGTTATAAATGTAGGGAAAGAGGACATAAGGCGTTTGAATGCCCAAATAGGAGAGCTATTCTTATTAGGGACGATGGGGGATTTGAGAGTGAAAAAAGTGAAAGTGAGGGAGAAGTAGAAGAGGGTGTTGAAGAAGAAGAGGAAGACATGGCTAATGAGGGCTTGAATTGTGTGGTTAGAAGAATCATGAACATTAATTTGGGAAATTCTCATGAGGAGCAAAGGAAAAATATTTTTCACACTAGATGTGGGATAAAGGGAAAAATTTGTTCGATGATTATAGATAGTGGGAGTTGTGCTAATGTTGTGAGCAATTATTTAGTAGAAAAATTAGGGTTGGAGCTGATGAAACATCTCACACCTTATAGATTGCAATGGTTGAATGATAGTGGTGAGCTTAGGGTTAATAAGCAATGCTTGATACCATTCAATGTGGGAAAGTATGTTGATGAAGTTCTTTGTGATATGATACCCATGCAAGCTTGTCATATCTTGCTTGGACGTCCTTGGCAATTTGATAGAAGGGTTGTTCATGATGGAAGGAGGAATAGATATTCTCTTGAGCTCAATGGCAAGAAGTTTACTCTTGCACCATTAACTCCTTCCCAAGTGTATGAAGATCAAAAGAAATTGAGGGAAACAATGGGGAATAAAGGGGAGGGGCAAAAGAGTGAGCTTGAGAGAAAAGCAAAAGAAGAAAAAAAGAGAGAAAATCGTGAGGAGAGAGTGGGCAGCAACGAGAGTGGAAAAAAAATTGGGAAGAGTGACAAAAAAGAGAGCTTTGGTGAGAGGCAAGAGGCTAAGCTTGAAAAAAGAGTGAGTCTTGTAAAAGCCAAAGAGTGTTTGAGGGCACAAAAAGAGGGGCTGCCCATAATACTTCTTACCTATAGGGAAGTTTTACTTAATGATGAGTTACTAACTTCTTCTTTGCCTAGTAGTATCTCTAATCTTTTGTAGGATTTTGAAGATGTCTTTCCGGAGGATGTTCCTAAGGGTTTACCACCTTTAAGAGGAATTGAACATCAAATCGATTTTGTGCCCGGATCTCAACTTCCAAATAGGCCAGCTTATAGGAGTAATCCTGAAGAGACTAAGGAGCTACAAAGACAAGTAGATGAGCTGCTTGAAAAGGGATTTGTGAGAGAAAGTATGAGTCCATGTTCTGTTCCCGTTCTATTGGTACCTAAGAAGGATGGAACTTGGAGGATGTGTGTAGACTGTCGCGCCATTAACAAAATAACGGTAAAGTATCGCCATCCTATTCCTCGTCTTGATGATATGTTAGATCAATTACATGGATCTAAAATCTTCTCTAAAATTGATTTAAAGAGTGGTTACCATCAAATTAGAATGAATCCTGGTGATGAATGGAAAACTGCTTTTAAAACTAAGTATGGCCTATATGAGTGGTTAGTGATGCCTTTCGGCTTAACTAATGCACCAAGTACTTTCATGCGCTTAATGAATCATATCTTTAAAGATTTTCATGGGAAATTTGTTGTAGTATACTTTGATGACATATTGATTTTTTTCTAAGACTTTAGAAGAGCATGTAGAACACTTAAAACAAGTCTTTAATGTGCTTAGGGAGCAGCGTCTATACGCAAATCTGAAAAAGTGTACCTTTTGTATTGATAAAGTGGTTTTCTTAGGCTTTGTGGTTAGTTCTAGAGGATTTGAGGTTGATGAAGATAAAATCAAGGCAATTAAAGAATGGCCTACACCTAAGAGCATAATTGAAGTTAGGAGTTTTCATGGACTTGCTAGCTTTTATAGGAGGTTTGTAAGGGACTTTAGTACAATTGCAGCACCTTTAACTGAGATTATTAAGAAAGATAGACCGTTTTCTTGGGGGGAAGAACAAGTTAGGGCGTTTAACTTGCTAAAGGATAAGTTGTGTTCCGCTCCTTGTTACAATTACCTGATTTTAACAAGTCTTTTGAAATTGAATGTGATGCATCTGGTAGAGGTATAGGAGCTATTATAATGCAAGATTCTAAACCCATTGCTTACTTTAGTGAAAAATTGAGTGGAGCTACTTTAAATTATTCTACTTATGATAAAGAGTTATATGCTTTGGTTAGAGCTTTAGCTACTTGGCAGCACTATTTATGGCCTAAAGAATTTGTAATTAAAACTGATCATGAATCTTTGAGGCATTTAAAGAGTCAAGGTAAGCTTAATAGAAGGCATGCTAAATGGGTTGAGTTCATAGAAACTTTTCCTTATGTGATTTCTTACAAGCAAGGGAAAGACAATGTGGTAGCTGATGCACTTTCAAGAAGGTACGCTTTTGTTTCTACTCTAACTTCTAAATTGATGGGGTTTGATCAAATTAAGGGGTTGTATGCTAAAGATGCTGATTTTGGTGTTGCATTTTTGAAATGTTTAAATGGACCTTTTGAAAGGTTTAATTTGCAAGATGGGTTTCTCTTTAAAGAAAACAAGTTGTGTGTGCCTAATTGCTCTTTACGAGAATTATTTGTAAGAGAAGCACATTGTGGGGGACTTATGGGTCGCTTTGGAGTACCAAAGACATTGGATATACTTGCTGAAAATTTCTTTTGGCCTGGTATGAAAAAAGATGTTGAAAAGGTGTGTGCCCAATGTCTTGAATGTAAACAAACTAAATCTAAAGTATTACCACATGGGTTGTACACGCCTTTACCTGTTCCATCTTCACCTTGGGTTGATATTTCTATGGACTTTGTGTTGGGTTTGCCTAGAACAAGGTACGGTAAAGATAGTATTTTTGTTGTGGTAGATAGGTTCTCAAAAATGGCTCGTTTCATTCCATGCTTGAAAACTAATGATGCTTCTCATGTTGCTGATTTGTTTTTGAAAGAAGTTGTTAAATTGCATGGTATACCTAGAACTATTGATAGTGATAGGGATGCTAAGTTCTTGAGCCACTTTTGGCGTGTTCTTTGGGGGAAATTGGGTACTAAAATACTATTCTCTACATCGTGTCATCCCCAAACTGATGGACAAACGGAAGTAGTTAATAGGACCTTAGGAAACATGTTGGGGGATGTTTTGAAAGGTAAGTTAGCCTCTTGGGAAGATCACTTACCTATGGTTGAATTTGCTTACAATAGAACTGTTCATTCTTCCACAAGTATGTCTCCTTTTGAAATTGTGTATGGATTTAATCCTCTTACTCCCCTTGATCTTTTACCTTTACCTACTAATAATATTGTTAGTCTTGATGGTAAGAAGAAGGCAGAGATGATGAAAAAGATCCATGAGCAAACTAAGCTTACAATTGAAAGGAAAAATGAACAAACTGCTCAACGGAGGAAAGAAAGTTATATTTGAGCCCGGCGACTTAGTTTGGGTGAATATGAGGAAAGAAAGGTTTCCTTCTAAGAGGAAGTCAAAACTGAATCCAAGAGGAGATGGACCATTCAAAGTTCTCGAAAGAATTGGGGATAATGCTACTTCTAAAAGTATATGTTGCTACTGAATCCAAGAGGAGATGGCCGAAAGCAAGTTATATTTAAGTTATATAGTGCTACTTTTAATGTTGCTGATTTATCCTTTTATGATGTAGGTTTGAATTCGAGGATGAATTCTTCTCAAGAAGAGGGGAATGATAGCATCAAGGACAAGGAAGAAGCTTTGGAAGCACCAAGAAGACCATTGACAAGATCACAAGCTCAAGAATTGCAAGTAGATGTTGATGGACTTCAATTGCACATAAAGAAGCTATTAATTATGGAGGAAGAGCTCCCAAAAGGAGATGAATTAGCTAAGTGTTACAACTATTTTATGGTGAAAGTCCAAGTCCAAGAGGAGGTCGATTGGGCCTAAAAATCAGCCATTAAATGGGCTAAATAGCCTCCAAAAGGAGGGTAAAATGGGGCCCACATTTTTGGTCAAAGAGTCAACAAAGAGAAGCTTAAATAAGTCCTAAATTAGGGTTGAGAGGCGTGGGAATCAGCCTTGGAGGCTAGTCAACAAGTCAAAGTTAGTTAGGAGGAAACTAGTAAAAGTTATCCTAGTTAGTTTGAGATTTGGTTTTCTATTTCTAGTTGGCTTTTATTCCTTTTTACTTATGACTTAGTTTACCTAATTTGAGTAGGATTTTAAGCTTTATTGGCTGCCCCTTTCTCTATAAATAGGGGAGTCTTTCATTATTATTTTGAGCTAGACATTATTATCAATAAAATTGTGAGGTTCTTTTCTTGCACTTTTGAGTGTGATTGTTCTTGGATTTATTCTTCAACCTTCGAGTTTCAACTTAAGGTGGTAAGAACTAAATTCTTCATAACTCTTAGATTACTTTTAGGTATTCAAGAAAGGCGGTAATTCTATTGTTGTTCTTGTTACTCTAACGGGGTCGGGGTTCCATAATCTACTTCTTGCTAAATTCTCTACCAAAGGCGATTAGCTAGTCTAATTGTTGTTGTTAGGAATTCTTTTCAAGAATTAGACTTGTCTCGAATTTCTTGGCTCATCCTCGAGATTCGTGATCCATTCTTGAATTCAAGAAACTCGTCCTTGAATTCATTCTATCTTTCTATTTTGTTCTTTTCCATTTCTACATTTTCTTTTTAGCTTCCGCAAATTTCTTTAAATTCTTGAATTTTATTATCAAGTTCTTGGATCTTTAATGAGTGCGTTATCACCTTATAACTCAATTTCAATTGCCATATATCTTTTCACATTTTATTCCATTTTATTAAAAAAATTCTCAAAATCAATTTTTCCTTTTATACACTTTTATCACATTCTCCTAATCTCTCCTTAATTTTTTCAAACCAAAATAATTTTTGTCCTTCCTTGTATCACTCTAATCACTCCCTCTAATCTCTCCAAAATCCCCTCATAATCAATCCTCCCCAACGTATCTTCCTTTCCAAATCGCTCAATCAAATCAGGCTCCCTAAATCAAGACTCCCTAATCTCCTCCAAATCTTCCTAATTTTCCCTAATCTCTCACACTATTTCCCTGATCCTTTCCAATCCCCAGTATCACTCAAAATCCCCAACGGCACTCTCCTTTTAAAATTGCTATATAGAGACACATTACAAAGGACAATGGGGACGACTCTCTCTGATCTTCCTCCTTACTCCACACATACCATCTCCATCGGGTAAAAACACACACACACCCCCAGCATATACATACACCAACACAATATATATAGTACAACACACACCCTTATCTCCTTCTCCACACACACCACTGGTAACTCACTTTCCACACATCACAGACACATACACCTTCGGTCCTTCACCATCAGAAGAATACCCACCCCATAATACCAAAAAATCAGAAACAAATCGAGAGTAGAGAGGGAGATCGGGGACAGGGTACAGATCGAAACCAAGGAGGAAAAACATCCACCACCATCGAGGTGGGGTAAGAGAAAATACCAGTAGCGGCGACGTTGAATATTTTGCATTGAAACCCGTCGCCGAGGGGATCATTTTGTCTTCTATTTTCCTTGATCTGTTGTCGAAATCAAAAGCAAAAGGAGAAAAGACGTCAGAAATAGAGAGTCCCAGCGACGCCGGGGGCTCACTAGAAAACCTCGCCAGCGGTCGCTCCTTGTTCCCCTATAACTGCTGCTCTGTTTGTTTGTCTCACCGGATTTTGATTGACCATGTGTGTTGGTTGTCTCTTTCATTTGGGTTTGAACAGTAATATGAATCTTGACGATTTGAATCAATGTTATCCTTATTACCATCGTCTGGATCAATGATGTTTATTTTTCTTACCTGTTCTTTGGTTTTGGATGTTTGACAATTGACTGCACATGACATGGTTACTTTGGTTATTATAATTGACCGGTCAATTGATGGTTACTTTTGATATATTTGGTTGATTGTTTCAGAAAATTAGGAACCGATCTTGGTGCTGAGGTTTATTGTGGCTAATGGTTGTTTTCGGATATTTACATATACACTATATTGATTTTGAGCAGACGTCATATTCTTAGCACAGTTATTGCAACGTTGGCCTATGAAAATATTTTATTTGAGGCCTACGGACTGATTTGAATGGATACTATGACCAATGATAATTTGGAGGCCTAATGCAAGTCCCGTCCCATTATATACAATGTCCCTTTATGTGCCCCTTCGAAAACAAAAAGGCGATGATGACATGTAAAACAAGCCGGCAATTGAGCAGTGGGATCGGTGCTTGGCATGGCAACTGGCTTCGCAGCCGTACCGACAGCCTAACCTCTACCCGATACACCATACAAACTTGAGCCTAAACTTTTACAAAATTCATTTTTTTCTTTATTATTATTATTACTATTGTTATTATTATTATTATTATTATTAATTGTCACACTAATTCCTTTTTTCATATTTTGCGAGTTACTTTATGGCGAAATTGTTAAAGAGGATGCTCTTAGAAAAATCGAACAATTTAACATTATTACCATTTTCTACACCTTTCACTTTATTTCATTACTTATGTTTTTTTATATATATTGACATAATAACTAAGTCGTTTTAATTGCAAGGTACATTGGATGAAATTCTTATAAAGAGGAAATTGTCGGAGAAGACAATCAATTTGTTTCATATGTAAAATATTATATTTAATGCATATTATAGTAGTCATCTAATTATTTGTCTAGTTTTCGTTAGTTAGTTTACTTGCTTAGTTTCTTTCAAATTGTTTAAAATCCCAATCATATTGTCCGGTCGGTAACCACATTTGATGGAACCCGAGAGGTGCCTAACACCTTCCTTTCGGGTTAGCCTGAACCCTACCTAGAATTTCCTATTCGTAAACTAAGTGTCGAAGTTAACACTAAAATTGGCTAGAAATAAAGTAGGTGCCCTAATACGCCTAGTTAAAAGATATATTAGGTGGCGACTCCAAGTCTTACCCATGAGTTCCAATAAGTCGAGCCTTATTTCGAACTCTAACCGGTTCGGGAAAATGGGTGTCGACACCCTTCTTTTGGTGAATTGCGGAATTGAGTCTAATTGAACTTAATTATGCAATCTAATGGTATCATTAGATTCATGGGACTATGAAAAGTCTGGAAATATATGGTATATGGGCGTTCGGCAGAGCCTGGCCCAGGGGTAATTTCATAATTTCATTCCTTTGGCTTGGAGGAAGGTAGTTTCAAGAGGTATCAGGAAGGGAAATAGCTCATTCAATAATCGAATGGGCTCTAAACTAAAGGTAAGTGGTTTCATCCTAATTTTTAACTGGTTTTGGCCCATGGATGTTCTACCCATGTGTTTCCTACGCGCGTAGCTGCTGTGAGGCGTACTTACTATGCCAGGATTCTGTTTTCTTTATATCTTTGTGTTGTATTATGATGTGTTGTTATGCATTAGGCTCGGTGTCGAGCCAGGAATATGAACACCCTATTGTAGATGTAAGTACCAGGTGTTAGACTATATTGCGTAAATGTTATATTGAAGATAAGTGTACTATTAATATGGTAGATATCAATTGATAATCTTTAAACGTAGTATTACATTGAGAATAAAGGTTATTACGGTGAATATGGATAATATTTGGGGAACAGAGGAATTCTATAAAGCGGTAAGGCTTCAGACTTCATTTTGTTGATAATAGGAAACTTGTATCAATGATTGTTATATCAGTTGTATCGAGAGCATAATCATTTTTCTATGGCTAGGATAGTCGTACGTATTTGGCGGATGAACTGTGGATTCTATTTGACTTGTAAACCTTCGATGCGCTATGGATTTCATATCACTAATACGCCACGGAGTTCGTATCGTAGGTGCGCTATGGACTTCGCACCCAAGATGTGCTATGGAATTCGCATCATATCGTGTACTCCCGGAGTACTAGGGAGTCCGCTGCGGTGTGGTATTGGGGCACATGTGACCCTGTTGTGTTATATCAAATTCATACCATTCTATTGCATGGATTGTTGTGTAATATCTGGTCATTTGTTATATATTATCGATGTACTTGTTGCATGCTTTGTTTCGGCAGGATCGAGTTCGCCGCGTGATTGAGAAGCGAAGACGACATCAGCTGTCAAGGTGAGCCAGCTTTGTTCAGATGGCCACCACATCGAGTTCTATTATATCAGCTATATAATATGTACATATTTCATTTGTATTCTTAGATGTATACTCTAGATAGCCCTAAACCAAGTATGTTGGGTAGAAAACTATACTTCTTTCTTAACAGATATATATATATATATATATATATATATGTCTTCTGATTATAATATGTCTCTTTCTCAAGTTACTTTTGTATCTATTTCATTAATTTTAATTAAAAGAGTTTGCCCGACGGGTCTAGGGAAGGATGTCGGGTGCCCCCACGACCTAGCCGGTAATCCGGGTTGTGTCAGTTAGTATCAAAGCTAGTTTACAGTCTATCCAGACTAAGACAGTGTTTGTAGACTCTCGCTGATGGGTACGATGACGTCCGTACTTATCTACCAGAGGCTTTGGTAGCATCTAGGAAATTTCGCTTCTTTCTCTCCTAATCGAGCATTAGTATCCTTATTGGGAATTAAATCTATCTTATTGAGTCCCCTCGCAGTAATGGCGAAGACTCGTGTAACAATTCAGCATAGAGCGGGAGCACCAGAGGCAGCACCTGCCATGTCAGTTGTGCCGCATGCTCAGGATGGAGGTTGAGGTTGAGGCGGAGGTGGAGTTCAGCCTCAGGATGTTTATTCTTAATCTATTGACTCTGGATCAAGTGAGTGAGAGCTATAGGAAGATGAGGGAGTTGGAGTTGAAAAGAGAGGAAGAAAAGAAAGAGGGAGTCGTAGGGGATAAAAGAGTGGGAGTTGTCACACAAAAGAGTGAGGAAACAAAAGAGGGAGTGAACTTGTTCTTGTCCAAGAAGGAGTGTTTGATGATGTGAAGGAGGGAATGCCCATGATTCTCCTCCTATACAAGGACCATGTTTAGTCGGATAGCTTCTCATTTGTTATGGCTCGGTCCTTTTATGGCGGATATTGGTGCGCAGATTTTTTCTTACTAACGAACTAACCCCTTCTTTGCCTAGTTCTATTTCTTCTCTTTTGCAAAGTTATGAAGACATCTTTCCCGAGGAGTTGCTTAGTAGTTTGCCACCACTAAGAGGCATTGAGCATCAAATTGACCTCGTTCTGGGCTCCCAATTGCCCAACAAAGCCGCATATAGAAGCAACCCAGAGGCCACTAAAGATCTCCAAAAGCAAGTGGAGGAGTTTCTTGATAGAGGACTTGTGCAAGAAAACTTGAGCCCATGTGCGGTCCGGTCATCCTAGTAGCAAAGAAAGATGGGACTTGGCGCATGTGTGTGTGATAAGACCCAAACCCCCACAAGACCATTCACACGGAGCCAAGCTAAGGAGATCCAAAGAGTACACCTACACTTGGTGAGGAAGGGCCTAGAAGAAGAAAACGATTGGAAGCCGTTCCGGGTGATGTTCTGGGTGCCGTTCCGGGTGATCAAAATGCACGAGGAGCAACCCAGCAGATCAGGCGCCCCGCCTGAGGAGCTCATTGCCTAAGGTGCAAAATGTGCACAGGTGGGCCGCCCACCCAGGCGCCCCTGCCTAGGCGCCCGCCCGCCTAGACCTACACCCAGGCGCCCCACCTACTCCCAGGCGCCTAGGCGCCCCGCCCAGACCCAGCACAAGCCAGGCGCCCCTCCCAGCCTCAGGCGCCCCTCCCAGCTGCGGGATTTATTATGGTCTTACTGTTTTGACCCTACGTGGTCTTTTAGTCCTAAGCCTAAGTGTGGGCACTCTAGACCTTTTACTTAGTTCCTAAAAATATCTATAAATAGCTAGATAGCTTGTTTTATTCCTTAGCTTATTATTGATGATTAAGAATATTGTAAGAGTTAAACTCTTTGTTGATTGAATGAAAACCTTGATGGGACTTGTTCTTCCTCTAGCGGATCTAGATGAAATCCAATCACCCCCCCCCCCCCGACCATTCTACTTGCGTGCTCACGTTAGCTCGAGGGTAGTTGCTTAGCGTAGGTGTTCTTGACTTTCTCTCGGGGTGTAACGGAACGAGTTCTCCGTTGCTACTTGGGATTATTGATCGAGTTACGTCTCGTTCATTATCTTTTACTTTTCCGCATTTGATTCTTATCAGTTTGGTATCAGAGCAAGGCTCGAGTTTTGTTTCTACAAACCCCCGACCCTTGATTCTTCGTGCCTACGTTAGTTTCATTAGGTTTCTTGTGTTAGAAGTTATTGAAAGAAGAAAATTACAAAAAAAATATAAAAATTCAAAAATTCAAAAATTTGGTGTAACTTGTTGGTTTGTTGGATTCATGATATGGGTGTTATAGATTCTTGATCATTGTTGAAACCTTGTTGTTTGGGTACCAAAAACACTTGGTTTGGATTGGATTTGTGAAATTGAAAATTTGAAACCCCAAAATTTCCTTAAACCCTGATAAACCTTGTTCTTGATGATTTGGGCTTGATTCTTGGGTTGAATGGGTGTTTGATTGGAAACTTGATATTGGGGATTGATCTTCATTGAAAAACAAATGATTTGGTACCAATTTTGTGGAATTTGAACATGTATAACACCAAATTTGATGAATCACAATCCATTTTGAACCCTTTTGAAAAACCCTTGTGTTCTTGAGTTTCTTGGTTTGAATCTCGATTTGATTGCTTGTTTGGTTGTAAATTTGATTGGGCTTTGTTAGAAAAGATCAAACACAACTTTGGGTATCATTGGATTGTGAAAACAAGTTGAAAACATCGGATTTGTGGATTGGAAATCGAATTGGAACAAGTTTGGAACGGATTGGAAACTGCTCCAGGCTAGGCGCCCCGCCTAAGCCAGGATCCCCGCCTGATTTGGTCACTGCCTAAGACCTCAGGTGCCCCGCCTTGTCCCAGGCGCCCTGCCTGATTGCCTGCACAATTTCTGGGCGCCCCTCCTGCTTTTAGGTGCCCCTCCTGAGTGCTGAAGGTGTTGATTTGGGTAGTTTCTTCTAGGTTTCTTTGTTTAATTGATTGCCTAACCTCTAATTAGTGTTTATCCAAGTAACCTTCCTACTTTATCTACACTAGTTAATTAAGCTCTTAGGTAAATTCGTGCCATAGTTGGAGAATAGAATTCAAAGAAGACTCGTAGCTTCTTTTGGTTCAAGTCCTCACTTCAAAGTGCCTAGCGTTCATTGAGTCCCATTAACTCCACTCACCCCGGAGTGTGCTTGACTCGTGAATAGTTTGGTTGAGTTGAGGAATTGCTAGTCATCTACGTGAAGCTTTGGAACTACAAGTCGAGTGAAATATCCACCACCACTAAACGAGTGATCCGAGTGAACACAAGTGAGGGAGCGGGTGAGGTGATTTCACTAACTCTTGTTCTTTTTCTTTGTAGGTACAATGGCCAACGAAGGTCAAGATTTCATAAAGGAGGCCTTGGCTAATCTTCTTGCCAAGTTGGATATCATGAACCAAAGGATTGAGTCTCTTGAAAAGGGGGGCCTCAAGTACCCAAGGTGAACAAGGGACCCCGAGTGTCCAAATTGAGACCCGTGAGGGCTCAAGTAGTCCTACCTTTACACCGGAACAAGTTGTTGAGTTGCTTAAGCAACAACGGTTAAAGGAAGATCGTGAGAGGATTGACCAAGTGTTGGGCAATACCCAACGAGCGGGCATTCCCTGTATTTTGGACAACCCCCAAAGAAACATTCCACTTCCAAGACCCGTTCGAAATGTCCAAGCTCTTGAGCAAATCATTGAAGCTCAAGAAGGGGAGGAAGCCGAGTATGTTGATGAGGCTTATGGGTATGATGATCACTTTCAACCAAGGCGAGGTATGAATTGGGGTCGAAATGTGGATAGGGGTAGAGGCCGAGGTCGAGGGCCACCCATGGGGTATGTTGGAGGGAATGCTAGGAGGGACTATGGTGAAGTTGAAGATCACTATGGAGGCCAACCGGAACCTTACCGTGGGGGTCGTGACAATACCAACCTCAATAGTGTGAAGCTCAATCTTCCAAGTTTTAAGGGGAATTGTGATCCGGAGGCCTACATTCAATGGGTGCTACTCATGGAGAGGATGTTTGACACAAATGAGATGACCGATGAAAAGAAAGGTACTTATGCTATTTCATCCTTTGAGTCCTATGCATCTACTTGGTGGGAATCCGTCAAGAGATCAAGGAGGAGAGCGGGAATTCCCGTGAATGTGGGTTGGAATGATTTGAAAGGTCTCATGAATATCAAGTACGTCACTCCTAGATATCGTCAACAGCAACTCAAGAAGCTTTATGAGCTAAAGCAAGGTGTCAAGACGGTTCATGAGTACTATGATGAGTTTGAGACGATTCGCATGACTTTGGACATGGACACCGCAGATGAGGAACAAGCCGTGATCCGTTTCAAGAATGGGTTGAGCTATGGTATAGCTTCACAATTGAGATTACATGCTTATCTTTCACTTCAAGAGGTCCTTGATGCCGTTATTCAAGCCGAGCAATGGCTTACAAATGAAAAGTCCAACCGCTACAAGGCCAACACTTCCACTCCCATGAGCAAACCAAAAGATTGGAAGACTCCTACTCCAAGTGCAAGGTTCCCAAATACAAGTGGTACAAGTGTTCCAAATGCTAGCAAAGAAGTGAAGAAGCCATATAAGAAGAACACACCTAACGTGGGAGGTAACTCTAAAACCCAATTACATGCTCCTACCTCTTCTTCAATACAATGCCACAAATGCAAGGGCTATGGTCACTTTGCTAGGGAATGTCCTACGAAAAGGACCATGATTGTTGTTGGTAATGATGCATATGAATAAGAGAGTGAGCCGGAGGATGAGGGAGTCGAGAGAGATGAGGGAGTAGAGGAGGATTTGGAAGATGACACGGTGGAGGATGAAGATCCTCATACTTTCTTAGTTGAGAGAAGGAGTTTAAGGGCCATGATTGTGGAAGATAGTGAAAAATTGCAAAGGGAAAATCTCTTCCATGCTAGGTGCCGAGTCAAAGGCGTTGTTTGCTCTATGATAATTGACTCGGGAAGTTGCAAAAATGTTGTGAGTCAATCACTTGTTTCCCAATTGAAGTTGACTACTGTGAAACACCCCAAACCTTACTGTTTACAATGGCTTAGCGAGTGTGGGGAGCTTAAGGTGGTGAAGCAAGTGATGATTAGATTCAAAATGGGGAGTTATGTAGATGAGCATATGTTTGACGTTGTGCCTATGCAAGCATGCCACCTACTCTTTGGGAGGCCTTGGCAATTCGATAGGCAAGTGGTGCATGATGGTCGTGTCAACACTTACACGGTCAAACATGAAGGAAGGAAATTTGTGCTTAAACCCTTGACTCCCAAGCAAGTAAGTGAGGATTACAAGCGAATGAGGGAGTTAAGAGAGGTGGCAAAGGCTAACTCGATTGTGGAGACTAGTCCTTTGGCCGAAAGTGTGGTGGCAATCCCACCATCTTCTACCGGTGGCATAAGTGCCATGATGCAACCGGGTGAACTCTTGAGAGGAAATAATGGCAACAAGCTACTTCTTTGCCGAGTGCACAAAGGTATAATTCTTGCATCCGATGTTGATTCTTTAACTAACCCTTTACCTAGTGCAATTGAAAGTGTTTTGAAGGTGTTTGAAGACATGTTCCCGGATGAAATGCCAAGTGGTCTCCCTCCCTTGAGAGGGATTGAACATCAAATTGATTTCATCCCCGGGGTCTCAAATCCCAAACAAACCGGCTTATAGAAGCAATCCAGAGGACACAAGAGAATTGCAAAAGCAAGTAGATGACTTGCTCACTAAAGGCTTGGTCCGGGAGAGTTTGAGTCCATGCGCCGTACCGGTCATCCTTGTGCCCAAGAAGGATGGGACGTGGAGAATGTGCGTGGATTGCTGGGCCGTGAATAAGATAACGGTAAAGTACCGTCACCCTATTCCACGACTTGATGATATGTTGGATGAATTGAGTGGGTCATGTGACTTTTCCAAAATCGACCTTAGGTCCGGTTACCATCAAATCCGGATGAA
Organism: Petunia x hybrida; assembly: GCA_037355625.1. Classification (NCBI taxonomy): domain Eukaryota; kingdom Viridiplantae; phylum Streptophyta; class Magnoliopsida; order Solanales; family Solanaceae; genus Petunia; species Petunia x hybrida. The sequence goes on along the minus strand of JBBBVM010000508.1, from coordinate 1,420,527 downwards.
ACCCGGGGATGAATGGAAAACCGCATTCAAGACCAAATTTGGTCTCTATGAATGGTTTTCCAACGCACCTAGCACTTTTATGAGACTCATGAACCATGTTTTGAAGCCTTTTATCAATAAATTTGTGGTTGTCTATTTTGATGATATCTTGATCTATAGTAAGTCAATAGATGATCATGTTGGCCACTTGAGTCAAGTTCTTGAAGCGCTAAGAGCCGAAAAGCTGTATGCCAATTTGAAAAAGTGTGCCTTTTGTGTGGAGAAGGTTGTCTTTCTTGGGTTTGTTGTGAGTGCCCAAGGAGTGGAAGTGCATGAGTCCAAGGTGGAGGCCATTCGTGATTGGCCCACTCCTACCACCGTGACTCAAGTAAGGAGCTTTCATGGTCTTGCTAGTTTTTATAGACGCTTTGTGAAAGATTTTTGCTCCATTGCCACTCCACTCACCGAATTGGTGAAGAAAGACCAACCATTTGTGTGGGGAGAACCTCAAGAGAAGGCCTTCCAAGAATTGAAAAGTAGGTTGAGTACCGCCGTCTATTGCAATTGCCCGACTTCGGAAAGGCATTTGAGGTTGAATGTGATGCCTCGGGGGTGGGAATTGGTGGTGTTTTAATGCAAGATAGCAAACCCATCGCCTACTTTAGTGAGAAGTTGAAGGGTGCCTCCTTGAATTACTCTACGTATGACAAGGAGTTGTACGCCTTAGTGAGAGCTCTTGCCCATTGGCAACATTACTTATGGCCTAGAGAGTTTGTGATCAAGAGTGACCATGAGTCACTCAAGCATCTTAGAGGCCAAGAGAAGTTGAACAAGAGGCATGCCAAGTGGGTCGAGTTTATTGAGTCTTTTCCCTATGTCATCCAATATAAAAAAGGGAAAGACAATGTTGTGGCGGATGCACTTTCTAGGAAGTTCGCTCTTGCCACTACTCTCACCTCTAAGCTCATGGGGATTGAGAGCATCAAATTGATGTATGCTCATGACCCTAAGCTAAAGAGCATCCATGAAGCTCTAGAAAGGGGGGAAAGAGTTGAGAAATACCAATGGGTTAATGGTTACATTTTCAGAAATGGTAGAGTGTGCATACCCGAGTCCTCATGGAGGGAATTGCTTGTGCAAGAGGCACATTGTGGAGGACTCATGGGTCACTTTGGGATAAGAAAGACTTTGGCCGTTCTTAAAGAACAATTCCATTGGCCGAAGATAGGGGTGCATGTATAAAAGTTTTGCACTAATTGCCTTGAGTGCAAACGTGCAAACTCTAAAGCCCACCATCATGGGTTGTATACCCCACTCCCCGTACCTACTAGCCCGTGGATGGATATATCAATGGACTTTGTCATGGGATTACCACGGACTAGGGGGGCCATGATAGCATTTATGTTGTTGTGGATAGGTTCTCCAAGATGGCTCACTTCATTCCATGTAAGAAGTGTGATGATGCACAACATGTTGCTTCTTTGTTCATTGATAATCTTTTAAAGTTGCATGGTGTGCCTCAAACCATTGTGAGTGATAGGGACACCAAGTTCCTAAGCCACTTTTGGAGATGCTTGTGGGGTGCCCTCGGCACCAAGCTTTTGTTTTCTACGTCCCACCACCCCCAAACGGATGGTCAAACTAAGGTGGTAAACCGAACTTTGGGTGCTCTTCTTAGAACCATGATCCGAGGTAAGGCCGGGACTTGGATTGATAGATTGCCTCTTATGGAGTTTACCTATAATCGCACATTGCATAGCATGATTGGCATGACTCTCTTTGAGTGTGTCTATGGTTTTAACCCCTTGATTCCCCTTGATCTAACCCCTTTGCCAAAGGAAATGGTTGTTAATTTTGAAGGTAAAGCTAGAGCCAAGGCTTTGGTTGAACTCCATTCAAAGGCGAAGAAGAATTTGGAGGAAGCTTATGCTAAGGTTGCCTCCAAGAAAAACAAAGGACGCAAGAAGGTGGAAATCAAGAAGGGTGACTATGTGTGGGTGCACTTCCGGAAAGAAAGGTTTCCAAACCTTAGAAAAGGGAAGTTGGCACCCCGAGGAGATGGACCATTCCAAGTGCTCTCGAAGATAAACAACAATGCCTATGTGGTCGACTTGCCAAGTGAGTATCAAGTGTCTAATACCTTTAATGTTTGTGACTTGGTTCCTTTGAATGTAGGTAATGAAGAGGTCGTGAATGATGATGCTTCAATTTCGAGGATGAAATCCTCTCAAGAAGGGGAGGATGATAAGACCCAAACCCCCACAAGACCATTCACACGGAGCCAAGCTAAGGAGATCCAAAGAGTACACCTACACTTGGTGAGGAAGGACCTAGAAGAAGGAAACGATTGGAATCCGTTCCAGGTGCCGTTCCGGGTGATAAAAATGCACGAGGAGCAACCCAGCAGATCAGGCGCCCCGCCTGAGGAGCTCACTGCCTAAGGTGCAAAATGTGCACAGGCGGGCCGCCCACCCAGGCGCCCCTGCCCAGGCGCCAGCCTGCCTAGACCTACACCTAGGCACCCCGCCTACTCCCAGGCGCCCCGCCCAGACCCAGCATAAGCCAGGCGCCCCTCCCAGCTGCGGGATTTATTATGGTTTTACTGTTTTTACCCTACGTGGTCTTTTAGTCCTAAGCCTAAGTGTGGGCACTCTAGACCTTTTACTTAGTGCCTAAAAACATCTATAAATAGCTAGATAGCTTGTTTTATTCCTTAGCTTATTATTGATGATTAAGAATATTGTAAGAGTTAAACTCTTTGTTGATTGAATGAAAACCTTGATGGGACTTGTTATTCCTCTAGCGGATCTAGATGAATTCCAATCCCCCCCGACCATTCTACTTGCGTGCTCATGTTAGCTCGAGGGTAGTTGCTTAGCATAGGTGTTCTTGACATTCTCTCGGGGTGTAACGGAACGAGTTCTCCGTTGCTACTTGGGATTATTGATCGAGTTACGTCTCGTTTATTATCTTTTACTTTTCCGCATTTGATTCTTATCAGTGTGGATTGTAGAGCCATCAACATGATAATGGTAAAGTATCATCATCCTATCCCTAGGTTAGATGATATGCTTGATGAGTTGTGTGGTTCTTGTATGTTCTCTAAAATTGATTTGAGGAGTGGATACCACCAAATCCGGATGAAACCGGGTGATGAGTGGAAAACGGCCTTTAAGACTAATTTTGGTCTTTATGAGTGGCTTGTCATGACTTTTGGCTTGTCCAATGCTCCTTCAACCTTAATGAGGTTGATGAATCATGTGCTTAAAATCTTTCATTAGAAAATTTGTTGTAGTTTACTTTGATGACATCCTTGTCTATAGCAAATCTATTGACGAACATGCTAATCATTTGAAATAAGTGTTTGATGTTTTGAGAAAGGAGCAATTATTTGCTAACTTGAAAAAGTTCTCCTTTTGTGTTGAAAAAGTTGTGTTCCTTGGTTTTGTGGTGAGTGCAAATGGTATGGAAGTAGATGAGGCTAAAGTGGAGGCAATTAGGGATTGGCCCACTCCTAAAAGCATTGGTGATGTGAGAAGTTTCCATGGGTTGGCTAGCTTTTATAGGAGGTTTGTGAGGGGATTTAGCACTATCGCCGCACCATTGACCGAAGTGACAAGGAAGGATAAGGCATTTGTGTGGGGGAAGGAGCAAGAAGAGGCTTTTGCAAATTTGAAGGAAGTGCTTAGTTCCACACCTCTCCTTCAATTACCAAACTTTGATAAAACCTTTGAAATTGAGTGTGATGCTAGTGGGTAGGAATTGGAGCCGTGTTGATACAAGATCAAAAATCAATTGCCTATTTTAGTGAGAAACATAAGGGAGCAACCACTAAATACTCCACTTATGATAAAGGGTTGTATGGCTTGCTCAGGGCGTTGGCTCATTCGCAATATTACCTTTGGTCAAACGAATTTGTCATTAGAATCGACCACCAATCTTTGAAACACCTCAAATCCCAAGAGAAGTTGAATGTGAGACATGCCAAATGGGTGGAATTCCTTGAAACCTTTCCTTATGTCATCCATTACAAAAAGAGAAAAAAAAATGTGGTGGCGGATGCCTTGCCAAGGAAGTTTGTGCTTCAATCAAGAAGACAAATGTTGTTGAATACCTTGGGATCCAAGCTCATAGGTTTTGAAAGTATGAAGGAGATGTATGCCAATGATCCGGAGTTTGGGGAACTATATGCTAATTGTGAAGTAGAGAAAACGGGGAGAAGGATCAATCGGTTGTGTGGTGAGGAGGAACCTAGTGGTGATGTGGAGAAAAGGAGGTTCCATAAGTTTGAAGGGTTCTTGTTTAGAAATGGGAAGTTGTGTGTGCCTAGTTCATTTTAGAGGGAGTTGCTAGTGAGGGAGGCACATAGTGGGTGATTAATGGGACATTTTGGAGTGGGCAAGACCATGGAGAATCTTAAGGAGCAATTTTATTGGCCCAAGATGAAGGTGGATGTTGCGAGGGTGTGTGGTCAATGCTTGGAGTGTAAGCAAGCTAAGTCAAAGCTACTTCCACATAGTTTGTACTCACCCCTCCCCATTCCCTTAGGTCATTGGCTTGACATTTCTATGGACTTTGTGCTTGGATTGCCTAGGAGCAAAAGGGGAAAAGATAGCATCTTTATGGTAGTTGATAGATTTTCCAAAATAGCACATTTCATTCCATGTCATAAGATTGATGATGCATCCGATGTAGCCAATTTGTTTGTTGAACATGTACTTAAATTGCATGGGGTCCCTAAAACTATTGTTGGTGATAGGGATTCCAAATTCCTTAGTCATTTTTGGAAAGAATTAGGGGGAAGGCTTGGCACTAAGTTGTTATCCTCCACTTCTTATCATCCCCAAACCGATGGCCAAACTGAGGTTGTCAATAGAACCTTGGATGTCATGCTTACAGCATTGGTTAAGGGAAAACTTGCTTCTTGGGAAGAACACTTACCTTTGATTGAGTTTGCATATAATAGAACCATGCATATTTCTACTTGCATGACGCCTTTCGAAGTTGTGTATGGTTTTAACCCCCTAACCCCCTTGGATCTCACGCCTTTGTCTCAAGATGTTGTTTTAAGCTTAGATGCCAAGGTGAGAGCTCAAGAGATGAAGCAACTTCACAAGCAAGGAAGCAAGCAACTGGAAAAGAAAAATCAAGAAGTTGCCAAAAAGGCTATCAAGGGAAGAATGAAGGTTGTCTTTGAGCCGGGAGATTGGGTTTGGGTCCATTATCGGAAGGATAGATTTCCCAACAAGCGGGCGAGCAAGTTGATGCCAAGAGGCGATGGTCCATTTCAAATCCTTGAGCGCCTCAATGACAACACCTACAAAGTTGACTTGCCAAGCAACTACCAAGTGCACAACAATTTCAACGTGTGCGACTTGTCTCCCTTCAAAGTCGAAGAACAAGCGAATTCGTGGACGAATTCTTCTCAAGAAGGGGAGAATGATGCAATTCGATGTGTGCGCAAGCTATTCACAAGGAGCCAAGCACGGGAGTTGCAACCGTTGCAGGCCACATTTGCACAACAGGAGCTTCTGGGGCAGTTGTTGGAGGCTTCAGGCTGTTGGCAAGCTTACTGACTCAAACCCAGGAAATATTCTACGCGATCGTGAGTCACCAGACGCGATCGCGCAAGGTCAAAAAGATGAGCATCGCGATCGCGCGTCAGCAGATGTGATCACGCAAGGAGGAAATGATGAACTGCGCGATCGCGAGGCCTCAGACACGATCGCGCAGGAGGCTAACAATAGATGAAGGCTAATGCCTTCGTGATCGTATGACCATAGCCGCGATCGCGAAGCTCTAATTAATAAAGCCACGCGATCGCGCGTGTCTTAGCGTGATCGCGCTGTGACGATGTCCAAAACACTATTTTCAGCTTAATGGTCTATTGTAAGCCCATTACAAGGGCAATTAAGGCATTATTGCCATTTTGGGAACCACTATATGAGGCCCTCACCCTTTATTAATTAGGGTAGATTTTGATGACATTAAACTTTGTGAGATTATTGGCTAAGCTTGTTTGCTTAAGCACACTTAAGACCTTGATTTGCAATTAGATTTGATCCAATTGAGGATCAAATAACATTGGTTCAAATTGTTACACAATTAAGGGAGGTGAATAGGCTACTTTTCCCTAATCTACTTCCTTAATCTTTTCCTAATCAAATTTGGGTCTTGCTATTCAAACTTTTCATTCTTGTTATTTCCATTTCTTGTTGTTAGTTTTATATCATTTGGTATCAGATGTTGGTCAACAAATTTTCTATCATATAGTGGGAGAATGTAGCTTATCAAAAGTGGCCTGTTTGAACAACAGACATACTGGGCTCAGGTATTTCTGCTGCCAAAGAAAGTCATTCAAACCATTACCAGCATATGCATGAACTTTTTATGGACTGGAAGCAATGAATTCTCAAGAAAGGCTCCAGTGGCCTGGGAGACACTATGTAAACCAGTGGGAGTAGGGGGATTAACTTGATAGAGTTCTCTACCTGGAATAAGGCTGCAATTTGCAAGCTACTCTAGGCAGTGAGCTCAAAAAAAGACACTCTGTGGATACAATGGGTGCATAGCTACTATGTTAATAAACAAAGCTTGGACACTATGGAGGTACCAAAGCAAGCCTCTTGGCTAGTTAGGAAAGTGCTAGAAGCAAAGAAGTTGATGCAGTGCAAATTGAGCAACCATCCAAGGCCAAGGAAGAGCATCTCAAGGCCATTTTGAGCTATCTCAAGACCTCCCAGGATGAGGCGGACCGCCTACAAGAACGGGCGGACCGCCTAGTTGAAGATTGGTGAAATTTGGCTAAGTATAGAAATGGAGGCTCTCTGAATCTGGAAGAGGCGGACCGCCCCTATTACTAGGCGAGCCACCTACTTCACAATGTGGCCAAGAAGTACCCTACAGAGGCGGACCGCCCAGTGCCTCTTTATTTGACGGGAATTCTATTTTTAATTGTTATGAAATTCCTAGTTTAGCCCTACGTGGCATATATTATTTAAGCCCATTTTAGGGGTCTTTTAGACTTATATTATGTGTGTGAGGCACCTATAAAAGGGCCCTCAGCCTTTCATTTTACTTAGATTACTTTGATGAATGAAGAACATGAGAGTAAGATTATTGTGGTTGAAAACACGATTGGGTACCTTCAGATTGGTAAAACATCTTGAAAATTGTTGGATTTTTGGGTGCTAAAAACAAGAAACACGAAGTTGGACTATGCTGAAGAACACAGTAGGCGGGGCGCCTAGTCACAGAGGCAGACCGCCCACTTTTGTTGAGCTCTCTGGATTTTTGGGAGGTGGGGCGCCTGTTTACAGAGGCGGACCGCCCACTCTGAAGGGGTGGGGCGCCTGTTTTTGTGAGGTGTTGGTTTGGGTAGTTTTTCCTAGGTTCTCTTGTTTCTTTGCTTGCATAACATCTAACTAGTACTTCTCTAAGTAACTTTCCTACTTAATTGGTACTAGTCTTTGAGCTTTTAGGAAATTCGTGCCTAGTTAGGAGAGTAAAATTCGAAAAGGACCCGTAGAATCTTTTGAATCAAGTCCTCACTTTAAAGAGCTTACCGTCCATTGAGTCACATAAACTCCACTCACCCCGGAGGATACTTGACTTGTGGATTGAGTGATTGAGTTGAGGATTGTTGTTAAACTACGTGAAGCTTCTAGATTCAAGTTCGAGTGAAATATCTACCACCATTAAATGAGTGAACTGAGTGATACACAAAGTGAGGGTGTGTGAGAGGTGATTTCACTAACATTTGTTCATTTTGTAGGTACAATGGCTAACAGAGGAGATGATCCTTTGAAGAGTGTCTTGGCTACTATCTTGGCCAAGTTGGATAGTATGAACCTAAGGATTGAAAGCCTTGAAAAGGGGACCCCAAGCGTCCAAGTTGAAAAGGGGACCCCGAGTGTCCACCTTTAAGCCGGTGAAGGTACAAGTAGCTCAACCTTTACTCCAGAGCAAGTTATTGAGTTTCTTAGGCAACAAAAGGAAAAGAATGAAAGTGCTAAAGTTGAGAAAGTGTTGGGCAATCTCCAACAAGTGGGCATTCCCCATATTTTGGGCAATCCCCAATGAAATACTCCACTTCGAAGACCCATTCGAAATGTTCTACCTCTTGAGCAAGTTGAGGGAGCTCAAGAAGGGGAGGAGGATGAGTATGGTGATGATGCCGATGGGTATGATGCTCACTATCAACCTAGGCGAGGAATGAATTAGGGTCGTAATGTGGATAGGGGTAGAGGCCGAGGTCGAGGGCCACCCATGGGGTATGTTGGATGGAATGCTAAGGGGGATTATGAAGCTTATGGTGACCACTATGGAGGCCAACCGGAGCCTTACCGTGGAGGTCGTGACAATAATAATCTCAATAGTGTTAAGCTCAACCTTCCAACCCCGGAAGCATACATGAAATGGGTACTACTCATGGAAAGAGTGTTCGATACTAATGAAATGACCGAGGAGAAGAAAGGCACCTATGCTATTTCAACCTTTAAGGCCTATGCTTCTACTTGGTGGGAGTCCATGAAGAGGTCAAGAAGAATGATGAGAATGCATGTGAATATGACTTGGGATGAGTTGAAAGGTCTCATGAATACCAAGTATGTGACTCCAAGGTATCGTCAAGAGAAACTTAAAAAGCTTTATGAACTAAAGCAAGGTGTCAAGACGGTTCATGAGTACTATGATGAATTTGAGAAGATCCGGATGGGTTTGGATATGGATACCGAAGGTGAAGAACAAGCCGTAATCCGTTTCAAGAATGGCTTGAGCTATGGTATAGTCTCTCAATTGAGGTTGCATGCTTATCTCTCACTTCAAGATATATTTGAAGCCGCAATTGAAGCCGAGAATTGGCTTAAGGGAGAGAACTCCACCCACTACAAGAGCAACACTCCTACTCCCATGAGCAAGCCAAAGGAGTGGAAGATTCCAAATGCAAACCTTCCAAGTGCAAGTGGTGCAAATGCTAATAAAGATGTGAAGAAGCCGTATGAGAAGTCTACACCACATGTGGGAGGTAATTCTAAAACTAACTTGAGCAATCCTACTTCTACTTCTACTCAATGCTATAAGTGCAAAGGGTATGGAAATTTTGCTAGAGATTGTCCTACTCAAAAGACCATGGTTGTGGTAGATAATTTGGTATATGAACAAGATAGTGAACCTGAGGATGAGGGAGTAGGGGGAGATGAAGAGGTTGTTGTGTAGGAGGATGCGGTTGAGGATGATGATCCTCGTGCTTTCCTAGTTGTGAGGAGAAGCTTAGGTGCTATGCTTGTGGAGGATAATGAAAATGTGCAAAGAGAGAACCGCTTTCATGCTAGATGCCGAGTCATGGGTGTAGTTTGTTCCGTGATTATTGACTCGGGAAGTTGTGCTAACGTTGTTAGTCAAACACTAGTTTCCCAATTAAAATTGCCCACTTTGAAGCATCCCAATCCTTATCGTTTACAATGGCTTAGTGAGTGTGGTGAATTGAAAGTGGTGAAACAAGTGATGATTAAATTCAAGATGGGAAATAATGTGGATGAGCATATGTTTGATGTGGTCCCCATGCAAGCTTGCCACCTTCTCTTTGGAAGGCCTTGGCAATTTGATCGTAATGTTGTACATGATGGTCGTGCCAACACCTATACGGCCACTCATGAGGGAAGAAAGTTTGTGCTCAAACCCTTGTCACCCAAGCAAGTTAGTGAAGACTACAAGCGTATGAGGGAGTTGAAAGAAGCGGCTAAGGCTAAGCCACCAATGGTACTTGAGCCCGAAGCCAACAACCTTATTGTCTTGCCATTGCATGTTGAAAATGAGAGTCACTCTACTCCAAATGAAGACAATCTTGAGTCTCAATCTATTGTACTTGAAAATAAGAGACAAAAGAAAGAGAGAAGTGAGGGAGTGACCAGTGACAATCCAAGAGAGGAAAAAGGAGAGGATTTGAGGAGTGATATGAGTGGATTGTCACCATAAACTAAACTTGACCTTGAGGGAAAATTGAGAGAAAGGAGAGGTGAGGAAAGAAAAATTGAGAGTCAGAGCACCCATTGTTCTAACTATTCTTCATCTTCTACTTTTTCTTGTGTTAGCTCTTGTGTAGGTACATTTTAAGACAAGCCATTGGAGCCTCAACCATGTGCTTGGAAGGAAAGACAAGAGGAGGAAAATCTTCAATGTAAGCTTCATGAAGGAGGAGTTGCATATGACACTTCAAGCCTTGTGAGCGATCAAGGAAGTACTTCAAATGTAAGTGTTGCTTCATCTTTTCATGAGCCTACTAGTTACTTGTCTTGTGATGACTCAACACTAGTTGGTGTTTGTCATGCATCAAGTGAATATACCACTAGTGAAGAGTCTAGTAGTCAACTTGTGTGTGATTGCGTATCACTAGTTGAGAGAGATGCTATGCCACATCATGATGTGAGCTCATTATTCAATGAACCTCTCCCTAGTGTAGATTCGATAGTTGACTTTGAATGTGACCTTTTCTATGACACACCACCAATCTTTGACAAAGGGGAAGATGAGATAGTTGATCATACCCTTATTGATATGCTTCTATTTGGTGGGCCTATGTGTTATGGTGAGGATGGTAATGACCTTGAGGAGTCCAAATTACATGAATTGGACAAGGTTGTCTATGATGACTCCTTAAGTGAGAGTAGTGAACCTAGTCTTGATATCTTGCCTATGCTTGATCATGACATTGAGATGCATGCTTTTACTAATCCATTGTTTGAAGGCATCCTTATTTATGGTAGTGACTTGTATCAGACTAGGGTTGGTGTGAAGGATTTGACTCCTTAGGCAACCTATTTTGTGAGAATTTGAGTGAGGTAAATGACTCTTTGAGTGACCCTACTGTTGCTTGTTGGGGTTATGATGAAGACGAAGCCATTATCAATACCTTCCTTGAGAGCTTGTCTTTTGAGAAGGGTTTCTTAGATGAAGAAATTGGAGGTGAAAAAGAATCCCTTGGTGTGAGTAAGTATGCTCTAAAGAAGGGGAGTGGAGTACTTGATGCTACTTGTAGGTTGGGTTATTTGACTCACTCCACCCCACATGTTGATCACACTTTGAGGATGGATTGGTGTGTTAATCATGAGCTTAAGGTTCAAGGGGATTTTGATAGCTTGATCTTGCATTTTCCATGTCCCCATGATCTACTTGCTCATTCTTATGTTGATTGCATGTTTTTATTAAACCAAATACTTGATGATCTCCTTAGAGACTTGAGTTTTGTGCTTATTATTTATGCTTGGTTATATCACAAGAGTGTATTATGCACACTTCTTGCACTAACCTACTTTCGAAGTAGGAGGTTTTGTGTTTGCTTGTCGTTGCTTGTAGGTCCTAAGCTCCATGCTAAGGCAAGGGAGATCTTGGAAGAATCCTATGTCAAAGTGACGTTCAAGGAGGGCAAAGAAGGAGAGCATTGGGGACCCCGAGAAGTTGATTATGCCATGAGAGAGAACGCCTTGATTTCGAGGACGAAATCTTCTCAAGAAGGGGAGGTCCGGGAGGATGATGCGGGGCAAATCGAGCAACCATCCAAGGCCAAGGAAGAGCATCTCAAGGCCATTTTGAGCCGTCTTAAGACCACCCAGGATGAGGCGGACCTCCTACAAGAAGGGGCGGACCGCCTAGTTGAAGATTGACGAAATCTGGCTAAGTATAGAATTGGAGGCTCTCTGAATCTGGAAGAGGCGGACCGCCCCGGTTACTAGGCGGACCGCCCACTTCACAGTGTGGCCAAGAAGTACCCTACAGAGGCGGACCGCCTGGTCCAATGGGCGGACCGCCCAGTGCCTCTTTGTTTGACGGGAATTCTATTTTTAATTGTTATGAAATTCCTAGTTTAGCCCTACGTGGCATATATCATTTAAGCCACCTTAGGGGTTTTTTAGACTTATATTATGTGTGTGAGGCACCTATAAAAGGGCCCTTACCCTTTCGTTTTACTTAGATTACTTTGATGAATGAAGAACATGAGAGCAATGCTCCTTATTGAATGAAACCTTTGTTTTGGGACTTGAATCTTCTAGTGGACCTAGTTGACCTTCAACCCCGCCCGATCATTCTATTTGCGAGTCCCAAGTGTGACTCGAGGGTAGTTGCATAGCGTTAGGCAACTCTTGACCCGAATCGAGGGTTTCACGGAACAAGTTCTTCGTGGATACCTCGAAGGGGGTTCGAGGCGAGTCTCGCTCCTATCATTTTTCGTGTTTTACTTTCGATCCTTATCAGAAGTGGCTGCAGAACCAAAGTGCACATGTATAATTGACAAGTTGTTGCCAAGAAGGGAAATTTAATATCAAGAAGGCTTACTTAATACTGAGGCCACTCTCTCATAAAGTAAGCTGGAAAGGTGTTATAGCTGGGGATGGAATGATGCCCAGGCACAAGTTCATACTGTGGTTAAGTTTATATGGAAGACTAGCTACAATTGACAGGCTAGAAAAATGGGGATTATATGTGAACACTGACTGTGCATTGTGCAATTCAGAGAGGGAGGAAACAATGGCACATATGTTTTTTGAATGTGCCTATGCTAGACATATCTAGAGTAAACTGCTTGCCTAGATTGGTGTAAACAGATCAATAGAAAACTGGGAGCAGGAGGTGACATGGATTACTGGGCAAACTAAGAGTACAAGGTCAAAACCAGATATCCTTAGATTCTTGTTTGCTGCAGTAGGGTATCATACATGGAGTGAAAGAAACAACAGAAGATTCCAGAATAGAAGCTCCGAGCCTGATCAAAGAATACATGACATTGTCCTTCAGCTTCACATAACTGGACAGACTCATCCCAAGTGGCAGAAAGCATTGGAGGCATTAAACAACTTCCCTAGCTAATACTAGTAGTATTAGGAATGGCTAGGAATGTAGTTTAATTGTAACTCTAAGAGGATATGACTAGAATTGAGGAATTGTAATAGAGTCCTAGTTCTAGAGTCCACATGAAACTAGCAGATGTACACTGCTACTTGGTTGAAATGAAAGTTTAATTATTCGACCAAAAAAAATCATTTAATATAATTATAATTGTATCACAAAAAATTAAAGTTTTTATACAAATTTAAAAAGTACGGGAAGTTCTTCATTAAGCATAAAAAGAAGGGTAATAAATTATGTCAAAACACCCCTTTATATGACTCAATTACTATATATTTATATATATAATAGAATCGAATCTTCCTTTGTGTTGGACTTTCATGATATAAGGGTTTCACTAAAATATAGTGAACTAACCATAATATATTTCTGTTGGAATTCAATAATATAAGGGATATAAGTGTTTTGTTTTAAAATTACGGGGAGTATTTATAAATGAATACTCCCTATTATTTATTTCATATTTTTTTCTTTTTATTTCATTTGATAGTATGAATTGGATTTCCAGGTGGGATGTGGAAGGAATAAAAGAGCTTCCAGACTACATGAAACTATGCTTTTTAGCTCTCTACAACACTGTAAATGAATTGGCATATGATACACTGAAAAAGCAAGGAGAAAATACCATACCAATACTTGCAAAAGCGGTATATAAAAATAATTCTGTTCATATCAAGAACGTATAAAGAATTGATATTCTGACATATATTGTCTTCAGTGGGCAGATATGTGCCAAGCCTTCATGGTGGAGGCCGAGTGGAATGCCAAAAAGCATACACCGAGTCTTGATGTTTATCTTGAGAATGGATGGATTTCAATCTCCGGCCTCGTTATCCTTCTTCATGCTCACTTTTTGATGGACCAAACTATCACAAATAAATCACTTCACAGTTTGGAGGAATACCATGAGCTACTAAGACATTCGTCCTTAATTTTTCGGCTGTGCAACGATTTGGCTACTTCAACGGTACTAGGATAAACTCTAATTCTACTGATTTTCTTATTAATTTTAGTTATGGCCATCTACTCGACAATGCAAATTTACCACCCCCCATAAAAAATAAAAGTGTTCTTCATGATTGATCCTAATTAACGTCAATTATTATTATTATTATTATTATTATTATTATTATTATTATTATTATTATTATTATTATTATTATTATTATTATTATTATTATTATTATCGACAGGCAGAGTTAGAGAGAGGTGAAAGTGCAAACTCCATATCATGTTATATGCACGAGACAGGAATTTCGGAAGAAAGCGCTCGTGAACATGTGAAAGATTTATTAAATCAGATGTGGAAGAGCCTGAACGCGAATAGAGCAGCAAATTCTCCTTTTGATAGACCATTCATTGAAGCGGTGATAAATCTTGCTCGTATTTCCCATTGCACGTACCAATATGGTGATGGCCATGGCGCTCCAGATATAAGATCTAAGAACCGAATTTTGTCTTTGCTCATTGAGCCTCTTGCACTAAATGGAAGTACGGTATTTATGATAAACGGAAAAAAATAGACCCTAATTGAAAAAGGCAATCAAATGACTTAAAAATGGTTTTAATTTTTTTTTTTTTTTTTCAATTTGGCATTCCTTGGCTTGATTCTGTATTATATAAAACATTAATGTTACTGAAATTATTTTAGAGTAATTTTAAATTTTTCATGCTTTTCAATGGACTTTGGGTTATGTCATATTTGGATAGCTAGGAATTGGAGACTCTTTAAAATGTATACACTGTAGAGAGCAATTTTGATTCTCAGCACATCAGTTAGAGCAAAAGGAGAGATTAGATTGGTTAAAAGGATCAAAGAGAGACCCGTAAGTGTAGTTATTTTTTGAACAAGTTTTCTCTGAGGTCTATGTTGTGGATGGATGCTTAAAGAAGGATTTTTTATATATACTAGTTTCTCGATACGTGCGTTGCACGTCTATATCTAATCATGTAATACACGACCTTATTAAATAACATTAATACTATATATCTAAACAAAACTTTGAATAAATAAAGATACATGAAATAATAAAGTATATGTTTCGTGAACGATCAATTTGTGAGAAGAAAAAAATCATAACTTCAATAAATGTGAGATGAAAAGTTCCTAACTTCAATAAATGAAATAGTGTAAGAGCGTAAAAATTTCAACAATCACTTACAACTGATTAGTCTATCGTGAAAGAAGTATGAAGTCAATAAAAAGAAATAATAGAAACTCACTCATCACATAACATTCTCCAAAGATGTTTTCCTAAATCTTCAAGTATTTCCTATGTTGCACTGAAAATGACATTTGAATTGTTCTGCCAAGTATTAGACTGTTTGCTAGCAACAACTTGACCAGTATCTTCTTATTCATAATCTAAGGAGATCGGAAACAAAAAAATTGGAAACAAAAAGATTGGCAAAGTAATTAACAATCGGGGGAGAAAGGCTAAGAACGTAGTGACTTTTGGAAGTTGGCAAGAAGAGGAATGCTTTGACGGTGAAGGACAGCAGATTAACTTCAATTTTGGAAGGGTTCATAGAGTAACCTTTCGTAGAAGGGAGGTGCTTAAGAATTGTATGGGCAGCCAACTATTAAAACTAACTTTAAAGAAAACGTTTAGTTATTACAAACAAATAGAATGAACACAGCTCTTCTAAAAGGATGCTTCAGATTGTTTCCGTCTTTACCTTTATTAGGATTGAGGCTTTAGGTGTACGTTAAGTGTTTTTTAAGTAGGATGTTTTTGGCTTTAGAAGATTTAATAGGGGTAATTTGGTAATCTGACATTTTATATTTTAGAGAACATGCTTTTATATAATATGATGATATATATACAAACATACACCCCTATATTACAAAAAAATAGCGACATTTCTCAAATTACAATACATAGCATTATTTTTCCTAACACATTTTTACAATAATCAGTCCATTTTATTTTCATTTCCCCAAATTACAAATCTCTAACTTTACTCTCTTCCTCACGATACAGCCAACCCCGCCCCCCCACGCTGCCATCACCCCCACCTCCACCAGCTCAGCGCCATCACCCCTAGTAGCATGAAAACCCTTCAAATCTTGAGTGGAGATCCAAAGACGAATGGAATACAGAAATAGCAACACCGCCAGCAAATGAGACACCGCTACCGTTTTATTCTTCTTCTATTTTCATCGCTTACGTCTGCGTTTGCTCTCCTTAGATTTCTTAACGACGGAGTTAGGGGTTTGAGGTTTGAAATCGCCGTTGAAAATGCCTAGGGTTTTTGCTACTCCGGCCGCGGCGAGGTTTTAGAATCGAACTCCGGCCGCACTGGGAATCGGAAAGCTGCCGAAGAAATCAGGTTCCGGATTAAAAAATTGGACCTATAACTGTTGTTCATTATTGAACCAGAGAAATCAAGTTCCGGAGAATCTGCCCGTTCAACTATTGAAACTGGAACTGGTGTTCTGTTCTTTAAATAGTGGACCAAAACAACTGGTCAAATTACCTCTAATGACGGAAATGCACTAGCATAGCTAGAGACAACCATTTGGTTGCTTTATGGAAATGAAAGAGAAACACAAATTTACTTTTTTTTTTTTTTTTTTGGAGATGAAGACATTATCCAACTTTACTTATTAGATACAATGCAGAAACAGTGTAAAAAAACCAAAAATCATTTAGAAACGTCGATGGAACAGTTTGAAACGGCGCAGATACGCCGAGAAATAGTTAGATACGGAGCAAAAATAGCGTAGATACAACACGATACAACGCTGAAACTGTCTGGAACAGCGTGAACAATTTAGAAACAGTCCTGAAACGGTGCTTAAACCATCTGAAACAGTGCTGAAACAGGGTAGATACAGTGTGATACGGAGCAAAAATAGTGCAGATACAGTGAGAAATAATGCACAGATGGGATGAAACAATGCTGAAACAGTCTAGAAACATCTTGATACAATCGAGAAATAGTTAGATACGGTGCAAAACAACTTGAAATGGTGTTGAAATAAATTAAAACAGTGTTGAAACAACCTAAACAACGTAGATACAGTGAGACACACTTTGATACGGAGTAAAAATAGTGCAGATATAGAGACATACAACGCTGAAACAGTCTGAAACAGCTACTGAAAAAGGCTAAAACAAAATGTAAAAAATAATATGAAACAATGCAAAAAATATGAAATAGTTTAGAAACAGTGAGAAACAACGCACAAACAGGATGAAACAATGCTGAAACAATGCTGAAACGGTCTAGAAACAGCTAGATATAGTCCAGAAATAGTTAGATACAGTGAAAAACAACCTAAAACGATGCAGAAACAGTTAGATACAGTGCTGAAACAACCTGAGATACGATGTGGTTGGTAGGCGAGATACGGTTACATACGAAGTGGTTGGTAGTTGTGATACAGTGAGATATAACGAGATACGAGGTGGTTGGTATGTGAGATATGGTTAGATACGAGGTGGTTGGTAGTTAAGATACAATGAGATACGGTTAGATACGAGGTAGGAGATACAGTGAGATACGATAAGATACGATGTGGTTGGTATGTGAGATACGGTTAGATACGAGGTGGTTGATAGTTGAGATACAGTGAGATACGACAAGATACGATGTTGTTGGTAGTTGAGATACAATGAGATACGATATGGTTAGCAGGCGAGATACGGTTAGATACGAGGTGGTTGGTAGTGAGATACAATGAGATACGAGATAGTTGGTAGTTGAGAAACATCGAGATACAGTGGGATACAACCGAGATACAGTGATAATGGGATGAGGAAAAGTGAAATTGGGGGAAATGGGAGGAGTAAAAGTGAAATTGGGGAAAATGGTGGGAGGAAAAGTGAAATTGAGGGAAATGTGAGGAGTAAACGTAAAATTGGGGGAAATAGTAAGAGGAAAAGTGAAATAGGGGGAAATGGGAGGAGCAAAAGTGATAGTGGAGGACCTAGGAGGAAGCATGTAAGGGTTTGGTATGTTATGGGAAAATATTGCTATATTTTTGTTATATTTGTAATTAACTTGTGTTTTTCTCTATATAGGGTTATTTTGTTAAAATGTTGCTATGTTTGGTAATTAAGTTCTAAAAATTATACTTTTGTGTCCCTTAAAGAATGTAGGTGTTCTTAGTTTTCATAAGAACTTTGGTTAATGATAACTAGTTTGGCATCCACGCGATGCGCGAAGAATCAACATAAAAAATAATAATCATGCCAAATTTGTATTTTGGCCTCTTTGAGCAAATTATATAATGTTGTTTTAACATGTTACATTACCTTCGCTATTTCTTAATACAATGTACCTAATACACAATCTCAATGAAATTACGGTAACAAATCACATATTAATCAAATAACTTATATTTTCCTTATTTTTCTTAAATATATTATCCACTACTTAGCATTTTACATGCATTATATTATTTTTTTAATTAGTATTAGTTTATTACTTGGCTCAATTTCCTTGTTAATTACTATCCTTTAATCATAAATAGTAGTTTTTTAATTACTATCCTTTAATTACTATCCACTACTTATACGTTGACTTGAGATAAATCTTTATTATCGATGATTCTTTAATTGTCTAAACGTATCGATAGCATTTTATATTAATATATTTCTCAATTTTTTTTTTTAAGAATTAAGTCAACGTATAAGTACCCAAACATTTTCTCATTATATCCATCACTCTCTTTGTACATTTTATCTAGGAAAAATTACACTGAGTATAACTTTATGTACTTTTATTACAAAATATATAAATATTTTCAAAACTTACAAAAAATAGCAACATTCTTGTTTTTTGCTACAAAAAATAGCAGAATGTATTTAAAAAGAAAAGAAAATGTAATTAAATAAAAAAAGATAAATATAATCCTATATTTATGCACCCAAATCATGTTTAGATAGGTTTAAATCTTTTTACATTTAAGACCCATTTTCTCTCTCACCTCAAAACCATCTATTAAAAATTGACAATAGGCATACGTAAGAAACAATAGCCATACAATACACATATAATAGCCATACAATAGCCATACAATAGTCATACAATAGCCATACAATACACATACAATAGTCATACAATATACATACTATACACATACACCAGACATACAATAGAATTAGTAATTGGGTAGTTGTAATCCCAAAAAAGTAGGAGCAGATGAAAAGACATGCCTATAAATATGGGCAATTTTGGTGCAGGGTGCATTTTCAATTTTATTGAGTAAATCTTTTTTTTTAATAACTTGTATATATAATGTTAAGAAAGTATTGCTATTCTTGAAAAGTGACATAATGTTGTTATTTTATTGTAAACCTGCTACTATGTTTGTATATTTGTATAATTTAGATTTCTCATTTATTATTAAACATATATAATCAAAAAATTATCTAGAGTGTAATTGTATAACTTTCAAAAATATAAACATAGCGTATAATTTACTACTTTGCTTTAAAATCTACCATTATCTTCCAGAGCTATTATTATGTAATTATGAGCTTAATTTTAATTATTTAAAATTTCTATATGAGAATTTTATATTCTTTAATATTTACTCTGCTGCTTAGAGTTGTTATATTATTCACTATTTTTGTTCCTTACTTTATCTACTAACAACTAAACTTAAAAATGCCCTTAACAAAATGAACATTATTCTTCTTATAATATCTAAAATTAAATTACAAATTTATTTATTTAGTAAGTGTACATGTTTATTTAGAAGTAGTTTAGCACTGCCCCACAAGAGGTAGTGATTCATCTAGACTCCTACTAACAATATGATAAAACAATGCAAATAAAAATTGGCTCTGCTTACAAGTATTAATTAATCTGGTCATGCTTTTTTTTTTTATACGTAAAAGATTTTATTTATCAAGTAAGAACTGTACAACGCAAGCACTCAGCCTCAAAACTCCCAAGCAAGCTATCCTCCCTAACATTTCTGTCAAACTCACCCTCACTATTACAAATGGGTATGTATTATTTCTATCTATTAACCTGGATAGAAGTCCCACCAACTGCATCTTTGTTGCTAACTTTGCGTTCATGGGATCCTGAAGGATATAAACATGTATATATCACAATAATCTATACTAAATAGATTGTTAAAATATAAACCGAGAACTTACTTGTTGTTCTCGTAAGCGGAAGCGGTAGAATCTTGAACCGTGGCTGGAATTACTGGCCGTCGGTGGTTGTCACGTGCTTGACGGATCAACCCCTTTTTCCACAGTCTAAACACCTGGTTATTTGGTAGAGAGAAAGAGGAAGAGTTGTAGAGATTTCAGTGTGTTTATCTGAGCCTATTACTACTGTATTTATAACTGTATAATACAGTAGTTGTCCTCTTGTAGGACTCTATCAGATAATTTATATTTTACCTGGATAGACATTAAGAGCACCCCTTTATGGGTGGACTCTTTATTCAGATAAATCCAACAGATCCTCTATAAAATACTTCTTGTATTATTTTTCAAGTAATGTTATCAAGTCCTCTGTGCTTGTGATGGAGTTCCACGGTTCCTATCTTGCTATAAAAAGTACATTATATTGTAGCAGGTTCTTCCTCTAGATTGTATTGTAGTCTAATCTAAATCTTCCGGTCCGTTCAAAGGTGCTCTCAACATGCCCTTGCGAGAATTTTAGACCTGATGCTAGCAGATGTCATCTCGTCTTGTCCATTGTCTGCTTTAATGAACTTTGAGTTTATTTATTAATTTTTGAAATTACCAAAATGAAGAATTTAATAGTAATATTGCTCAATCAACATAGGTAAGACGTCAAGGCATCACAAATGATCAAATTATGTAAATGACCAATTGTGTGCATTACCATTTAAATGACGCGGTTCAAAAGTCAAAATTCATAAGCTAAAATTGGTTACTTCGTTGTAGCTTTTATGAATATGCAATGCGCAAATTATTATTTAGTGGATGAATAGAAAATCACATAATATTTTATAAGGATCACGTGGACCATAAATAGGAATATGACCTCACGCCATCGCTGCCGTTCAATTTTTTTCTCCCATACACTCCAACAAATGAAATGTCACAACAAAAAACTTTCCTATTATGATCAGAATTCAAAAATCCACCTCATCTGATCAGTTAGCTTACCCACAACGTTCCTAACTTGAAAACCCTAGCATCTGCTCTAGCATTTTGGTACATACAGAATGATACATTAACATATAATAGATGACGTAATGTAATGTTGAAAGTGACACGCCCCCAAACTGGGTGGAATGTGATTGGCACCTGACCTTGTTACTCGTAGCGAACCCTGAATTTACCTGATTATTCTTTGAAAGACTTAACTGAAAGCACGTTATGCACAAGGAGATTAAATTTTGAGCCTGAACATAATACAAATAATCATTTTCTAGTATAACATATCGACTAATATTACTGAACCCACTAACAAGTCATGAGCCTCTAGACTGAGAGTTTGAATACATAAGTATACGAGGCGTCCCTCGAGAATAAATAATAATTTATAAGAATACGGTATAATCTGAAGGATAACTGGCCACCGCTGGAACGAATCGACGGAGCTCACCAACTGGATATACTGAAAGCCTGCTTCTAGTCCCGAACTTTGTTCTCTACAACTTCAATACCTGCCACATAAAAGTAAGCAGGCCCTCACGGGCTAAGTACTTCCAAGATATCCAGTAAATCTCATAGACTCCCTTCTAAAAGGCGGAACAAGACTTACTGAGATATAACATGTTAAGCAAGAAAATGCATATCCATAAACATGCAAATCATTTGTGGTCTGAGAATTAATACTTAACTGAAAGTTAAGTAATTAAACTAATAACTGATGCTAAACTGGACTAGGCTATTCAAAAAGAAATAACTTTACTGAAAAGAAACATGATTTGACATTGTGACCCTGCCTACATGAGATCTGGCAACACGCACGGGGAAGTGTCGATCTCTCTCCCCAACAAGTAATGGCCATGCATACGTGCAACTAGTGTCACATATGTGGGAGTGTCGGCCAATCTCCCAAAAATAAATTGTGGCCCAGCGTACGTGAGATCTGGTAACATGCACGGGGGAGTGTCGGCCTATCTCCCGAACAAGTAATGTGATCACAATACTAACTGAATCTTAATACTGAAATTCTATCAAAACACATCATAGGAGCAAGTCACATGTTCACACAAGCAAAATCAAAATCAAGCAAGTCATATACTACTAAACTGGGTGAATCATAAATAATTCATCGGAAGCTATATTTAACACTATACTATCTGTCCAGTCCCAATTAGAAGAGTTGTCTCAACTTACCTCAAAGCTTAGCTCAAATTTGCCAATTCAATATCCCGGGGCGTTCACCAAATCCCAAACTACAATATTAGGACTAAAGTTGTCAAAACATGCTCTACTTCTATTTATTATATAATTGATTTAAACCCTTTGTCAATTTGGCTTTCACTACTACTTTACTAAAATGGTTGTGTAAAGCAAAGCAAAGCATCTAAGTCGTTCTACATGATACATTCTACGTAATAACGCAGTAACCATATTTGGTACAGTGAACTTCCTAATGGCAGTAAGAATGATGCTAGCTTCTATTTAGTACTACTTACATTTATGTCTTAATACCATCAGAAAAGGAAAAAATGACGCAGCTTGAGTTTATGACATAAAACTTTGTACTTTGCTCCCAATGAAGCTATTTTTATAGCTGGCACACCAACACTGAACCCTTAATCCAATTCTAAATTAGATATGAATATGACTTGGTATAGAATTAGTATTTTATGGACCAAATTACATAAGGCATATATAGTCCTTAAAAATAACCACCTCAACTGCTTTGATAATGAAACGACCTCGGTTAGTCGTTTCGGAAGTTAGGGCTCCGATTGGCGTGCCGATAATTTTAAAAATATTCATAATGTCTATTAGGACCTGTCTGTAAAATTTGAGCTAAATCAGACCTCGTTTGGTAGGCATCGGAAGAAGGTTTCAGTTTTTATTGTCGATAAATATTAAAAAGAGATTTTCGAGCTCGGTTTTGGCGAATGAGCTCCGATTCGAAATCCGAAAGCGCCGTTAGGTTCGTATGATTATTTTTGACTTTTGTGATTTTTCGAAAGTGAATTTCGATGTTGTTCGGCTAGTTTCCGCTAAAATGCCGAAAGTTAAATAATTTGACCTTTTTCCATTTAAATTCACATCTTGAGTTTCGGGAACCTGATTTGAGATCCGCCTTCGCGAGTATGTTACATATATTTTGTATAACTTGTATGCAAAAGTTGGAATTATTTCGAATATCGCAGGGTACCATTTTAATTTTTGTCAAGAAAAGAAAAGAAAATAAAAGAAAATGAAAAAGGAAAAAAAGGAAAAGACAAGAAAGCAGGCGGTGGTGAGGCATATATACTCCCTCCGTTTCAAAAAGTATGAACCTATTTTTTTTTTAGTCTGTTTCAAAAAGAATGACCTCTTTCTAAATTTGGAAAGAAATATTTACTTTTACGTATCCCTAGATGATTTGTAGCCACACAAATATCTATAACTTATTTTAGACCCAAGTTTCAAAAGTCTTCTCTCTTTATTAAACTCCGTGCAAAGTCAAATGGGTTCATCTAAAGTGAAACGGAGGGAGTATGTCCTAAAGCTAGTTAAGAACAGAAACATTAAAGAACGGAAACAGTAAGAACGAAACAGAGCAAAAGGCAAAAAAATGTGAAGAGAGGAAGGAAAAGGGAAAGGAAAAGAGCCGGAGAAAGATAGAATTTTTACCCCAAAATATTTAGGTAATGATCCTAATATATTATTTGAGTTTATTACGTGTGTTTGAATATATTTTAACGGTAAAACTTGAAATATTAGACATCTTTTTAATAAGTTCAATTAATAGTTTAAAGGGTCAAATGGACCCCGATAATGGAATTGATTATATATTCGTACTCAGTAAGTTATGGGCAACATATAAATGTAATTTATTTGGGGTTTGGTTATGTGGCTTTGAACCCTGTATATAGGCCTGGCCTGCGTATTGTGTATGTGAATAGGGTATCAGGTTCCTAACCGGATTGCCCTAAGATGTGAGGAATGAAGCCTTTAGCCTAATTTGATATATTTTTCTGCTTATTGAATAGAGTGGGATCGTTTGGCAATGAAACCAAAAGATAAAGCTGTTTTTGATTAGCAGAGCTAACTTTTGGAAGAGGTAAGTGTTTATATCCATTTCTTTGGAGGCACCTGGCCTCGTGGATTTTCTACCACGTGTTCCTTACGTGTGTAGCTGCCGATAGGCGTACTCCTTACGCCTTAGCTTTAGATTTACCTTGTATATTATATGTTATGTCCTGTTGTTGGTATTGCATTGAGGATCTGAGCATTGTACTCTGGCTGTGAGTTGGCATCTACTTCCCGGCTGTCGATGAGAGTCCCGCGCCGGTGAAGGGTTATTATTGCATCACATTGCATTCATATGCATTATATGTCATTCATATGCATTACATTGCATATCATATTGGGTGCAGGAGTATTCCGCCCCAGGAGCAGGAGTATTCCGCTCCATTGTATCATATTGAGGGCAGGAGGATTTCGCCCCAGGAGAGTGCAAGAGTATTCCGCCTCAGCTTTACATTATATCGGGTGCAGGAGTATTCCGCCCTAAGAGAGTGCAGGAGTATTCCGCCTCTGGTTTATACTATATCGGGTGCAGGAGTATTCCGCCCCAGGAGCAGGAGTATTCCGCTCCAGTTGGTTATCAGATTGGATTCCCCTCGAATGCATGAGTATTCCGCTTCGAGATGGGATGGCGGGCACATGTGACCCTTTGCATCATATTTCATTTCATTTCATTTCATTTCATTTCATCTCACTTCATTTTATTGCATCTCGATTCATACCATTGTGTAGACTTGCGGTACATGACTACTGTTCTTCTTATATGTGCATTGCTTATTTGTTAACATGTTTCTGGCTCATATTCCTGGTTGAGTTTATGGTTTCATACGTGTTTCCGGTTATTATCTGGCTCTGCCTTTTTATAATTTAAATAAGAGAAATTTGGTTTATCTATTTCTTCTCCCTGACTAGCTATCCTATTCTTGGAGGTGGCTAGTCTGCCCCACTTATTGAGTCCTTTTGACTCACCCTTGTTTGTTGTTTGTTTCTTGTCTATCTATTTCGTTTCGGCAGGTTCGCTCCAGGATTGAGTTGTCCACGTTGTGAAGGAGCGAAGACGACTTCAGCTGTCAGGGTGAGCCAACTTTTATTCCGGATGGCCATTAGTTTATTGGTTATTATTTCAGTTGTATTTTGCTCCCTTTAGGAGGTATCTGTCTTCTTTTGTACTCTTAGATGTCTTGTCTGGATAGCCCTAAACCTAGTATGTTGGGTAGTCAGCTGTAATTTCTTTTGTACAGCTTAGAGGTATCAGTATGTCTGTGTTTTTTTTTAAGTCTTGCCCTTATTTATGAATTAGTATATTTATTTTCCTAAATTAATTGGTAAGGGTTTGCCCGACGGGTCTAGGGGAGGATGTCGGGTGCCCGCACGGCCTAGCCGGATTCCGGGTCGTGTCAGATAAACAAATAGTTAAAACTATGTACTTTCCTTCTAAGAATAGAATAAATACATCTACTATCGTTTAATACATCGCAGTAACTATCAAACCTTGAGCCAAATTACATTATGGATTAACGGCTGAATCTCATTAATTTCTATGATACAAACTTAGAATTGAATTTGGTAGATTATTCTAATATATCACCATCCACCTCACTAAGTATTAATTATAATTTATATTATTGGAACTTATAAAGTAAGTACTCCTGTTATGAACCGTGTTATAGGTCTGGAGGAACAACAGGATATCAAGACATTCATTGATGGACCCGGACTTGGTATTAATATGAGGTCCAACCCAAATACTAGACAGTCCAACAATAACTTTAATTGGGACCCCGGTTGAATATTATAAGTAGTAGAACAAGTAAATAGTAGGCTATCAGAATTATGAAGTATGCTTAGGCAAAAGTCTATTCCCCTCATCCCAGATTCTCTGAGCTTCTCAACCCCCCCCCCCCCCCCTCTTCTTTAGTGTATTTCTCTTTGGTTTATCAGTGTTTCCTTCTTAGCTTGTAATAGGGTTTACCATTTCTAATACAATCAAGCTCCCCTTAGTTGCATCCTCTATTATTAGCGTCAACTAGTAGTGGTAATCACTACATTGGTGCTTTAATTGCTCGAACTCCATGGTCACATTGGATCGATTCAGTGGTGAAAACCCTACGGCATGGGTCCTTCAGGCAGAGCAGTATTTCGCATTCTAAATTATTTTTCCGGAGTATAAATTGTCCTTTGCTTCAATCTATTTGGATGGCGAGGCTTTGGATTGGCATCGATAGTTGTTTCGAAACAAGCAACTTGCGGGTTGGGATCATTTTGTGCAGAAATTGTTCCTACATTTTCGAATCAGACTAGAGAAGCAACTAACCAGCGTGACGTAAAGTGGCAAATTGAGACTGGTTATGAAATACTTCGCCAATTAACCGAGCTTCGGGATGCTTTATCTGCCTGTGCCACAAAGTTGGCTGTGAATTCGACTGCCGAAGATCAGTGTAAAGCAGAACTTCCTATCGAAGCAGAGGATGTCGCAGATTCAACTCATTTATCTTATCCTACCTCTCCGATTAATATGGAATTTGAAAAATCTCCTGAACAGGGTGGCATTGATGTCGTCGACGCAATTAATCTCTATCCCTCTTCTAAGCCAACTGAGGTCCAGGTGTTTGAGGAAAATCTCGAACGAGATTCGTCCAATAAGCCAAGTCCAATTGCACCTCTAGCAGATTTCGAAGAGAAGTTCGACAACTCTATTGCGAACAAGGTGTTTGCTGAAAGTACTAAAAGAGCTACAACTTGGTTGCTCAGTCAAGTTTCACCTCATGAATCATTGCTAATTTCATTCCCTTGCTGGAAGGATACCCTGCCACATAACGAGAAGTTCACGGTGCCTAATCAAAATATTGGGTGGATTGATACTGGGCAAACATCATCTCTCAAGCCACTACCTGGAGCTATTCATCGTCAGCTCAGATACTTTGATGGTAAAGATTGTCTGACTGTGCTGCCTGAATGCCCCCACACAGGACCTACCTGCTAGGTATGTAGATACTGACTCTCTTTATGGTGGCTCGACTATATGGAAAATGGATTTAGAGACCTGTGAATTGCTAATTGATGCTGGACATGGAAACTTTAACATGGTGATGCGAGTACCCTTAATTGATGATTCAGTGATGTTTTATCCTTTCAAGGATTGTTCAGTTGTGTGTTGGGATAATCTTAAGGAAATATTTAAGAAATTTGAGCGTCATATTGATACCATCCTCCCTGCTCCTTGTGTGTTGAATCAGTTTCCATTTGATCCTGGTGCTAACCAACTGTCTATTGCATGTTCTCCACATCATAACGCCCAGTCGCTTGATCCTTTCTGTACTAAGGCGACATCCTTGAATTCTCATGACAGTGATTCTTCTACAACAACTTCGATCATTTTTTAAAATGGTTTGTATATTGCAGAACCCTATTCTGCTACTTTTAAAGGAAACCATAATGTGTTACTTGCTGCATATGGAATGTTCTGGTGGCTATGTTGTGACTTTGGCTTGCATACATGCAAGTGGGTTGACACTGGGCAGCCGATAATTTTGATTGGCGAGACTGAATATTGACAAAGTAAACAATTAGTGCACTTCCTTGTTGATTTTATCATCGTTGGCCCAATATTTGGGAGATCCACGACTTTCCGCTTCACTTATGTGGTACTTGGATGGACTGCTCGTATCTCCCTGTTCTGCGATACTTGTTTTATCTGGAAAAGTGGTCCTACAAGTCCATTGGTTACCATAGCAAAGACAACAATCGTGGCTAGCATATATACATTAAATACTTCTCCTGGTTCACTTTTTACTGCTCTCTGTGGTGGTGCTGTAATCGGAGATGCACGTGTAAATGAGCAGTGTGATATAGTATTTCATCAAAAATACTATAGAATAAGCAGTGTTCGGAATCTTGTTTCATGGTTCTGTCCAGAGAAAATGTTTTATGGCACATAGAGGTGGAAATGCCATAGATGTCAAGCGAGCTGCCTGGTTTGGTTATGCTGCCAGAGGAAACATTTTCCTTCGATATACGATTTTAAATAAAAACTTGTTAGCTAGTTGGAAAAGTTTATATGGGTTTAATTGGAAAAATAAGTTGGCTAGTAAGCATGTCCTATTCCCATGAGTCAGTACTTTTGATATACCCTTGGACAAGGCAGGAAGAGAGGTTTTGAGGCATGTTACCATGGTAGTTTTATCACTGGAGTTACCAATAAATGTTGGTTATTTCGTTGACGCTGCAACAAACAATGACAAGAATGCTTGTGGGGTAGTTATTGTCACTAGCCCTGTTGAGTTCTTCACTCTTATGATTGGTTGCAAGGATGGTCGAGCAATAATTTTAGCTGATTCAAAAGAAGACATTGGGGAATCAGCATGTCATGTTGTTGTCATCTTTAGTGATCCACACTTTTTTACTCACTTTTTATTCAATCCCAGAGAAAATCTACTCATTGTCAACTCTTGTAAACCTTCTCTTTTTCTTGGTGTCTGGGATCCAGGAATAAATTCCAAGACCACGATTCTTAAAGTTCATGCAAAGTTCGCGACTTCTAACTCTATGACTAAAGTATGGGATCCTGGACTACTGTTGGCGACAAGGGAATCTTTAAATGCATATTCTCTTGTAAATACTTTTCAAGCTGTTGGAATCTTCAGAAATTACGATCTGTCTCTAGGCCGGGTACACTTTAGCAGCCCTTATGATGGCTTATATAATGATACTTCATATGACTATGATGCACCACTTAATAGAGGTGGAAATTTGAGCCAGACAACTTATAGCCATTTGAAAGGATTTCCTGATGCTTTGCACTTGATGGTAAAAACTTTTACCAGTGGGAATGTTACAAGCATTCATTTGAGATTTTTCGGCTGGGTTGCAACTTTTGCAGTGGAGGATACTACATGTTACTTCTTTTGTCGCGCAATTACACCCGCAGATGCCACCATCACTTCTACAGGTGTTGACTACAATGTCGCAGCTTGGTTAGTTTGGAATCTTCCAGATTGCAAGACAAGGGTTCTTCACACATTTAAGGTCCAAGCTCAAGCTTTTCTTGGGGTGCTACAATCAGTTGAAGGAGAAACTGTGCTAAGCTTACTCCACTGGTCATGGAGGCTTGAGTTTAGTAAGGTAATGCTTCTTGGGGAGGGGGGTCACATATCAGTAACTCACTTATTTGATGCAAAGATG
Organism: Petunia x hybrida; assembly: GCA_037355625.1. Taxonomy (NCBI): domain Eukaryota; kingdom Viridiplantae; phylum Streptophyta; class Magnoliopsida; order Solanales; family Solanaceae; genus Petunia; species Petunia x hybrida. Next base: position 1,391,314 of record JBBBVM010000508.1, on the reverse strand, counting down.
GATAATGGTCCGACTCGTGGAGTGACTTACATTGGCTACATATTACATGCTTCTGTTAGTATCCAATTTTTGGGGTTCAAATGGGTATCATCTGTAAATTTTAGGTGCAACTTTGAGATTGAGATTACATTGAATGTTGGAAAGCATTATTCTGCACTACTTACTGATAGTGAAGAGCTTCAAAGTTATGAAGTTTTTTTTGAGTCTTTTGACTAGGCAAAAGTTGGCGTCTCTGGTCTTGTGGGCGTTTTCTCTGTCCACAAATGGTCCTACTTGATTGGTTTGCCTAACCTTATCAATCAGTTGTTTGGGAACCCATATTTGTGGGATTACTCTGGTGTTGAGCTTGGCGTAATTCCTCAAGATCATTTGTTGCCCAAGGATGTATCATTTTTTGTCACATGTGCTGGAACATTATTGTGGATTGGTCAGCCTGCAGACTCTAAATTCACTACTCTATTACCAGTGTTACTTTGCTTGAACCTTGAGGACAAGGTTCTCATTGAGGGCGGGAGTACTGTTATGAACCGTGTTATAGGTCTGGAGGAACAACAGGATATCAAGACATTCATTGATAGACCCGGACTTGGTGTTAATATGAGGTCCAACCCAAATATTAGACAGTCCAACAATAACTTTAATTGGGACCCCGGTTGAATATTATAAGTAGTAGAACAAGTAAATAGTAAGCTATCAGAATTATGAAGTATGCTTAGGCAAAAGTCTACTCCCCTCATCCCCAATTCTCTGAGCTTCTTACCCCCCTTCTTTAGTGAATTTCCCTTTGGTTTATCCGTGTTTCCTTCTCAGCTTGTAATAGAGTTTACCATTTCTAATACAATCAAGCTCCCCTTAGTTGTATCCTCTATTATCAGTGTCAACTAGTAGTGGTAATCACTACAACTCCCCCGTCCCAAAATGAGTGTCTTGATTTGACTGGGCACAGAGTTTAAGAAAATAAGGAAATTTTTTAAATCGTGTGGTTTAAAATGAAAGGCGTGTGTAATGTGGGCCAAAGTCTTTAAATCCTATGGTCCAAAATAAATCTTAGATTTAAAGAATTGCCATAAAAGGAAAGATGCACTCATTTTGAGACAAAAAAAAAGATAAACATTCATTTGGGACGGAGGGAGTACTATTTACAATTTTAAGGAAATACCTTTTTACCCTTGCATTGACAGTACTCTGTTTCGCTACCAAGGAGAACCTCCGCCTAGTTTTCTTTTCTCTTTACAAAGGACCTTAGTTGACTTCAGTACTGTAACGGACAAGTTCCTTTTGGCCTTTGAGTTCTTTGTTACCACGTCTGCAGCTAGCTTAGGTTTTAAGGGCTAGGTATATTTGCTTTGAATTAATATAATGTCACTTTTTTATGTGAGATGAGCACTTTTGTGTATTGTCTTTATATTTTAAGCTATTTTTTATGGTCTTTAAAACATAAGAACTTTTTGTTCACTATTAAAAATATTTTCACTTCTACCCTTTAAATACTTGTCTACATTGTCATTTGACATTCACACTTTCTGTATCCAAAAAATCCATCTCACATTTTCCTCATTCTCTCTAGTTTACCGCCGTTGACCGCCACCGAGCCACCACTGGCCACCGCCAAAATATTACAAAAATTACGTCCCTAATTTGGCCTGGGCATCCTCTTTCCGTTTCTACCATTAGTTTTTCGAAAATCACACTAAATTAGCGTAGATGTGATTTTGAAAATATGGACAAACTCTTTTCCGGTGACTTTTTCTTTTTTTTTTTCGGGACTTTTTCTTGTGACTTTTTCTTTTTTTTTTTCGGGATCAATTGAACCCATAATTAACCTGGAGTAGTTTGACGGGAAAAGGAGCGCCTAAATTGGAGGCTTTGGCGTCTGCTTCAAATATGCACTTATAGCTGCCGATGAAGCTTTCATCAATGCTTCAGCTACAGATATGTTGTTTTAGTTTGGTCACCATTACCATTAAAGGAAGTCATGTGCACTGACTTTAGCATAAACTATTCAACTCATATTCTTCTGAATCCCCATTTAGTATAGGAAAGCCACTTCGTTTTTGGTGCTGTGCCATGTGATTAGTAAACTATTAATGACTTTTAAATTTTTCGGTATCAGAATTTTGACAGAATTGTGGATTTTGCGGGGTGCTTTTAGTGCTGACAAAGGCTTGAAATGAAGCTTTCATAATGTCAACGGGCTAAATGGAGAAACGAGAAAGTTGACAAAACTATGAATCAATATTATTCTTCTATTGACCCACGACAGATGCTATATACTTTGTAACTTTTTTCTTTTTTCTTAATCAAGTCTATATTTTGCTAATGGAATCAACAATGTTGCACTCCAAGAATAAATACCACTAGCAATAGCAGTAGTAGTGATTGTATTCAAAAGTTATACCGAAAGCGATGACAATTTGTTTTAGTTATTTTCAAATTGTACTTAACATATACTGATGAAATGAAGTGAAAATGATTAGCGGCTCGTGAAGTGTTTGATGAAATGCCTGAAAGAGATATGACTCATACTATGAACAAATAATGCCGGATTGACATTGTTAATTTTTACTTTGAATCTTTGTATTTGAGCAAAGTGATGACGATTTGGTGTCATTTGCTTGTAAAATAGACATAGTAGTTTGATTCAGTTGTAAGTAAATGATGCCGAATTGACCTTGTTTTATTTTTACTTTAGATTTTTGTATATTGGCAAAGTGAAGACGACTTGGTGTCAATTTTTTGTAAAATAGACATAGTAGTTTGGCTCACTTGTAAGTAAATGATGCCAAATTGGTATTATTTTATTTTCACTTTAGATTTTTGTGTATTGACAAAGTGATGACGATTTGGAGTCATTTGCTTGTAAAAATAGACATATTAGTTTTGCTTAGTTATAAATAAATACGCCTGGATTGTCTTAATTTAATATTTTCATATGTATTTTTATGGAAGAATAAAGTGAAAACAATTTAGACTCATTTGTTTGCAAAATGTACTTAATATTTGGCTCATATTATGAAAAATGATGATGAATTGTCGTTATTTCGAGATATACAAGCACTTGAAGCTATCTTTTGCGAATGAATAAAGCAAGGCCAATTTGACATCATTTCTTCACAAAACAAACATGTTTCTTGCTTATTGTGTGAAGAAATGACGCCGGATTAGTCTTATATTTTGTTTTGCATTGATTTTTGTATATGAGCGAAACGATGACGATTTGGTATTATTTATTCACAAAATAGACTTGAAATACAGACGGATTGGCTGCCTCGAATATGAGCGAAACGATGCCGATTTGGCCTTATTTATTCACAAAATGATCGTGAAACACAATCGGGTTGGCATTGTTTTTTTCTGTGTAGGAAGTAGTGGCGTTTTTTTAATTTCGGAGGTAAAATGTGCGGTGATATTTTTGAAATTACGGCTTCAAAAAGTGGTCGGTGGCATTTTTGTCATTACGAGAAGTTCTCTATTAGTAAGGATATTTTTGTATTTTCAGCTTCATTTAATGGTAACACCACCTAAGTGATGTTGCCAAATTCTCTGCAACTTTTGGCAATAGCCAACACTTTAAGATCGGGTGGAAGGAAGCAACTTGTAGGGGAAGTCTCTGAAAGTATTTGCACTTGCCAATACTTTACGATCTGGTGCAATAGGCAACCTGCAGACAAAATCTCTGCAAGTATTGGCAATAGCCAAGACTTTAAGATCTATGCAATAGGCAACTTGCAGAGAAAGTCTCTTCAACCAAGACTTTAATCTCTGTGCAATAGAGGCTTCTTGCAGAGAAAGTCTCTGCATTAATGGCAATAGCCAAGACTTTAAGCTCTGTGCTATGAGCAACAACAATATCAAATTGTTATTGTCAATAAGAACCTTAAAATCATCTTAATCAAGCATAAGAAGTAAAAAAAATTCACATGAACGTCAAATTTAATTCAACGATCATCAATCAAAATGAAAAAAATTTACAAATAAGTGTATCGATAATATTAACCAAAAAGAAATACAGAAAAAAATAAATACAAATAAAGGATTAGGCAAAATAAAAATTACATTATAACACAAATTAAAAAAAATAATAAAATAAATAAAACTTTTACAGATTTCCTAAATCTCTCTAGGACACAAAAAAGAAAGAAGGAAATGAAGGAGGAAGGAGAGAAGGAAAGGAAGAAGGAAAGAGAGAATGAGACTGTTCCATTTGAATTGGGTTTAGGCAGGGGCAAAATAGTCCTTTTGCATAAAGAGGGATAGTGTGGAGGGCATTTATTTAAAATATTTGAAAGTGGGAGCAAATTGGTAAGAGCAGTGCTTATGGAGAGCACTGCGTGAAATTTTTTGGAAATTTATATGTCAACCATGGACCATATCCATAATATATTGTCTCTATAAATACAATATTTAATATAATTATCTAGGAATTAAATATAAGTATGCACTCCAAGAGTTCCACAAGTAGTTATTTCTATAATTTTTTTAAGGTACTTATTACTAGAGCCGTAATTAGCACAAATTAAATATTAGAATAAGCGGGGCCTTGCAGAAAGATACTTTAGAAACTACTTTGTTTGATCTTATTTTGCTTGAATTCTTCCTTCAGACATTTCCAACTTGAATGTTATCTTTTGATAGAGTTCAAAACTCAAGACTTTATTTCTTCTAGTCTTAATTTATCCGAGAAAGCGCTTTTGATCATTTATCTCTAACCGGTTTGTATTTCTTAATATTAAAAATAATTATTACTAATACAACAAATTATAAAGGTCAATTGAATGTTGTATTCACTACTATTCATATCATTACTTCTCTAAGTAATATGATTTTCTACATCTTAAAGACCCATAATAAATAATATATGCATAGAGATATAACTCATTTTTCAGTTATCCATCAAATACATTGTTGGATTTATCTTAATAAAAGAGTCCACCCATAAAGGGGTGCTCTTAATGTCTATCCAGGTAAAAAGATAAGTTACCTGATAAAGTCCTACAAGAGGACAACTACTGTATTATACAGTTATAAATACAGTAGTAATAGGCTCAGATAAATATACTGATTTCTCTACAGCTCTTCCTATCTCTCTCAAATAACTAGTTGTTTAGACTGTGGATAAAGGAGTTGATCCGTCAAGCACGTGACAACTACCGACGGCCAGTAATTCCAGCCACGGTTCAATATCCTACCGCTTCCGCTTACGAGAACAACAAGTAAGTTCTCGGTTTATGTTTAAACAATCTATTTAGTATAGATTTGTGTTATATGCATATGTGTAATCCTACATTGGTATCAGATGTCATAGGCTGGTTTTCTGGTTTAATTATAAATTGCTATGTTCTTAGTCTAATTAACAATTAGAGATATGACTACTGTTTGTTGAATGTTTACCGTACTTGGACATAATTATTCTTGAACAATTATTTTCATACAAACAGTCACTATTAAACCACAGAACAATAAATTTCTTAATATTAAAATTCAAAAAGAAAACATTATCTTTTAGATCTGTCCCATCTCCAACAAGTGCCACCATCCGCCACTTTGATGGGAAGCGGCAATAAGTTTCCATCAATCAACAAATCTTTAAAAAAAAAAAAAAAATATTTCTCTGCCTAATTACACCAGAAAACGTTCCTGTAAGAACAGTGACCATCCAATATCTGCTATGGCAGAATCAAAAAGGCTCCAGCGCAAAACCTTTAAAAAATTGTTTTTTTGTTGTTTCTATGGTGGCTGCCTAAACGTCGCCCAACAATCCGACGTCGCCGCTGCATAGCTAACTCCGGCCACTGTCACATGGATGGTGTCTGTATTTATTTTGTACGGAGAAACAAGGCTATACACAAAAGATGAAGTTTTGTACTTCATAAATATGTCAGAAAAGCAAAGAAGATAGGTTCTCTGTCCACAACTTGAAACGGCTGTGATATGAAGAAAAAGTTTAGAATCCCTATTTTTTATGGTGGGCAGCATTTAATGAATGGGCTTAAGGCCCTTCTTATTTAATTAGAATATTGGGCTACAAGCTTACTACAAAATAATTTTTGTTGAAATAGCAAACTATTGGTAGCATCGGGCAAATGGCCCATTTCATTTCTTTCTGGATATGGATGACTTACCAAAAGTTATAAAAATCATTTAGATTTTGATTTTGTATCTTCTGTTAAATTCAGAATATAAAATTAGTCAAGCAGACTTAATTTTTTCAGAACTTATTTTTTTTTTGATATAATAAAAATAACCTCATTATTTGAATCCCATAACATATTAAATTGTTTAACAATAAGTATATTTGTTACTTAGTTTAACAATTGCCTAAAATGTTATTTAATTTTAAGTTGTTTGACATGTTAAAAATATTAATTAGTTTAATATTACTATATTTGTTGTTTAGTTTAATGAATACATATATGTTAATTAGTTTGGCATTTGGCTTATTTTATTTAATATGTTAAATAAAATTTAAAATTAATTTTAGTTAATTTGTTTAACTTAGATCCATACGGGATTAATCATAAAAACAAAATGTTGTTTTTAAGATGACAAAATACATTAAGCTAGGTAGTTGACTAGGTTAATTTTCATGTGTTTAATTTTTGGACGATGACTGGGAACATAGTGAACTTTCGACTCCTTTATTAATATATGTGTTTATTAACTTAATCAACTTAGTGCTTATTGTTCGAATATGTATGTTGAACATAGTACTTGCGTTTAGAAATTCCTTCTTTAGATCCTCACTATATTTTTTTATTTTGTTAAAAAAATGTCTACTGCTGCTAAGAATATTGTTGCTGAGCTCAACAAAGGGTTGAAACTCAATGGTGACAACTATGAGACCTGGAGCTTAAAAGTTCAATATGTGCTTGAAGAGCAAGAGGCTCTAGAGGCAATTAACATCGTCATGGATGAGCCTGAGGAAGGCACCACGGCTCAGCATAGGCGTGACCGTGCGACTTATGACGCTTGGAAAAAGAAAGACTCCTTGGCTCGCATTACGTTGCTGAGCACCTTAGATGATGATATCTTAAGAGAATTTAAGGATCACCAAAGAGCTATGGGTCTTTGGGTTGCTTTGAAGAATAGGTTTGGTACCTGTTCTATTGAAAGGCTACGATCCTTAACAATCAAGTTTGACTCATACAAGAAACGCCCAGAACATTCATTGAGAACTCATCTGAGGCTTATGACAAACATGATTGGGGAGTTAAAAGATGCTGGTCATGTGTTGACCGATGAGCAACAAGTTCAAGCTGTCATACGGTCCTTACCTAATTCTTGGGATCATATGAAGATGCATTTGACCCACAATCAGCTAATCAAGACTCTGGAAGATGTCCGGAGATCTCTTGAGCTTGAAGAGGATCGACTTGTGGCTGCTAAGCCAACAGCTGAGTTGCATATGGCAACATCCTCTAAGGCCAAAGGTGGCTTTAAGAAGAACAATTGGGTTAAGAAAAGAGGACCAACTCAGTTTCAGCCTGCTAAAAGAGCAAGGGCAGAATAACAAGGCAATAACAAACGTCCCAAACGTGTCAATGTTGCAAAGGTGAAATGCTTTAACTGTGACAAAAAGGGTCACTATGCTAAGGATTGCTCTGAGCCTCCTAGAAAGGTATTTCACAAAACTCAAACTAGTGAACTTTGTGTTTCTAGTTCAGTGTTTTTGACTGAATCTAATCCTTTGTGGATTGTAGACTCGGGAGCAACGGACCACATAACGAGGGAACGCAATTCCTTTGTGGAGTTTCGGTGTATTTCACGTGGAACAAAGTGGATTTATGTGGGCAACAACAATAAGGTTGCTCTTGAAGGGATCGGTACATGCAAGTTAGTCTTGCGTGGTGGTCGACACCTACTACTACATGATGTCCTCTATGCTCCAGGAATTCGCCGGAATATTATTTCTGTTATTGTTTTGCTTAGGCTTGGATTTAGCTTGTTTTTCCATGACAATTCTATCAAATTGAATTTAGGTTCAACTTTATTTGGTTTTGGTCATGTGACCGGAGGTTTTATTATTATGGATTTGGATTATGATTCATTTAATAATAATGCTAGTTTTTCTATGTTTGCTTCTTCACATAAATATGATAGTGATGTAAACATATGGCATGCTAGACTTGGTCATATTGGCCAGCAAAGAATGCAAAGGTTAGCAAAACAAGGTTTGCTTACTGGCATTGAACATGTGGAATTGTCCACTTGTGAAAATTGTCTAGCAGGAAAATCTGTAAGAAAACCCTTCGGTAAAGCGACTAGAGCTGAGTATCCCTTGCAATTAGTCCATTCGGACATCTGTGGGCCTATGAATGTCAGGGCTAGGCATGGAGCGTACTATTTCATCACATTTATAGATGACTACACTCGTTTCGGTTATGTCTATTTAATTTCCCACAAATCAGAAGCAATAAGTTGTTTCCAACGCTATATGAGCTTAGTGGAAAATCAATTAGACAAGAAGATAAAAGTTCTTCGAACTGACCGAGGTCGAGAGTACTTGTCAACTCAATTTAATGAGTTATGTGATGGAAAGGGAATTGTTCATCAGTTGACAATCCCAAATACTCCACAACAAAATGGTGTTGCGGAGAGAAGAAACAGGACGCTTCTAGAAATGGTTAGGTCAATGATGGCACAAGCTAACCTCCCAATTAGTTATTGGGGTGATGCATTGCTTACTGCTACCTATGTACTTAACCGAGTGCCTACAAAATCAGTTGCAACCACTCCATATGAGTTATGGATTGGAAGAGCACCCAACCTAAGTGTATTAAGACCTTGGGGTTGCGCTGCCTATACACATGATTCTTCACACAAACATGGCAAATTAGGCCCGAGAGTAAAGAAGAGTATTTTCATAAGATACTCAGAAACCTCTAAGGGTTATGTGTTAATAGGTCAGCAAGACAGTGGGAGCGTAACTGAATTTGAATCACGAGATGTCACATTCTTAGAGGATGAGTTTCCTAAAAAGGGAGAGGTAGGTCAAGACCTAACCTTGTTTGAGATAGAGGATCAAAATGTACAAAGATCACTTCATTCGAGTGGGAGAAATTTAACTGATGATGAATTAGTTTCACATCAACAACCTCCTTCATCATCGGATGCGAATGTAAGTAATCATTTGACATCAAACAGTGACCAAATGGATCTTGTTCCAAGTGGGAGCGAGAGGGTCATTGATCTTGTTCCAAGTGGGAGCAGGATAGATGTTCTTGATCCAAGTGGGAGCAACGTTGATCCAAATAGGAACAACGAAGAAGAATCACAAAAAGGACGTGGTTTACGTAAAAAGATTCCCCGCCGACGATTTGATGTCGAAGGTGCTGAACTTTTTATGTTGTTCTTACAAATAGAAAACGAGCCTAAAAATGCAAAAGAGGCTCTCTCATGCCCTTCTAAGGAAAAATGGATAAAAGCAATGGAAGATGAAATGGAGTCAATGAGAGTCAACAAAGTCTGGGAACTAGTTGATCTCCCAAAAGAACGCAGAGCTATTGGGAGCAAATGGGTTCTCAAAATTAAGCTCAAGGCTGATGGCACAGTTGAGAGATATAAGGCTCGACTGGTGGCGAAAGGTTATACACAACAGGAAGGAATAGACTACGAAGAGACTTTCTCACCTGTTGTGCGATTTAACTCAATTCGCCTGATTCTAGCTATAGTAGCAAGTTTAGATCTTGAATTACATCAGATGGATGTAAAGACTGCCTTTCTCAATGGAGAATTAGATGAAGAATTTTATATGGAACAACCCGAATGTTTCATTGAAAAAGGCCACGAACAAAAGGTTTGTAGACTTTTAAAGTCTATTTATGGCCTCAAACAATCTTCAAGGCATTGGTATATACACTTTCAAAATGTGATCATATCCAATGGTTTTACTATGGTTGATGAAGACCATTGTGTTTATACCAAGAGATCAAGAAATAAGCTTGTAATTCTGACATTGTATGTCGATGATATACTTATAGCTGGAAATGATAAGGAGTTAATAAACGAGGTAAAGGCCTGGTTGTCGTCTCAATTTGAGATGAAAGATATGGGTGAAGCTGCATATATTCTTGGAATCAAGATTTCAAGAGATCGTCCTAAGAAACTATTGTATCTCTCTCAAGAGAATTACATTAAGAAAATTCTTGAACGATTTAATATGCAGAATAGCAACCCAATTGACACTCCTATCAGCAAAGGCCATAACTTGGGAAATCATTTGTGTCCTCAGACTCCTGAAGAGACAGAAAAGATGAAGCGAGTGCCTTATAGAAGTGCAGTCGGATGTCTAATGTATGCTATGGTGTGTACTAGACCTGATATTTGTCAAGCAGTTGGCTTGGTAAGTAGATATCAATCCGATCCAGGTCCAGCACATTGGCAAGCAGTAAAGAGGATCATGAGATATCTGAGAGGAACAGCTGACTACGCACTTTGTTATCAAGGCAACAAAGATTTGCGATTAGTTGGATACACTGATGCTGATCATGGAGGAGATTTAGACGAGAGGAAGTCTACCTCAGGATATGTCTTCTTACTTAGTAATGGTGCCATATCATGGAAGAGTAAGAAGAAATCATGTGTAGCACTATCCACGATGGAAGACGAATATGTGGCTCTGTCAAAAGCAACAAAAGAAGCTGTTTGGTTGAATAGGCTCTTCAAAATCTTGTTGGGTAACACTGATAATGAACCAGTGTTGGTCTACTGTGATAGTAAGGCTGCAGTTGATGCAACTAAGAATCCTAAGCATCATTGTGATACTAAGCACATAGATATCAAGTATAACTATGCAAGAGACATGTATAAACGCAAGAGGTTGAACCTGGTGAAAATATCTACAGAAGATATGGTAGCAGACCCATTTACCAAGCCTTTAGCAAGAGATGCATTTGTGAGACACACTAGATCTCAAGGCTTGCGTGGACTTTGAGTGATTTTGTATTATTCTTTGTTTTTCCAGTTGTTCACAAAACTATGTTCTTTGATAATCAATAAAGTTGATTTACTTACATACATATTCATGATTTATTGAGTGTTTAGTACATTCTTCAATTATATTTTAGTATGTCGGGTAGAAAAGAGGTTGGCCTTCTCACACAGGCAACCGCCTCCTTATCTTAGTGAAAAGTGGAGATGAGACTTGATTTTAAGAAAAATTATCAAATGGATAATTTGAGAGCGATATGCTTAAAATCAATACAGTCGTTTAAATAATAACATAAGGTTATTAAGGTGAAAGGATGTTCACCTAGTCTACTTAGTGAGCTAGATGTGAGTTTAAGAAACTCGAATTTAGATACATATGGTGTCTGAATTTCAACTATACAACATTATTTATAAAGACATACGCTCCTTAAGGAAAGGAGAAAAATGTTGTAGCACATGTTTCATACCATGTATGCTAATGTCGACCTTGGGTTAACATAAGTTTGATCTCAACTTACTGTTGCGTGAGACCCAGAGCCTTTATGCTGGCTCAAATTATGTACCCTCAGTAACTCCGATCAGATACTTGAGACTTAGTCTAATGTTAGCTATCTTAGTGTGTTTCCAAAAGACCATGAAAATGGATGCGGTCTGGCGGGACATATCTAGAAAAGCAGTTGAGCTAATGTTAAGAGAATCGTGAGAAGAGGAAGATCATTAAGGGAATCTCATTAATTTTGTATTCACAGGTGCACCAGTTATAACTTATGAGTTATAATTGTGAATACATAAAAGTGATATTTGAGATTTTGAGAGGATATCAAAATGTGATTCATATGATCTAGGGTATTGCATACTTTATAATCTACTTGCAGGTTTGCACTCGACGAGAGGCTATATACTCCTAACAGATGTATAACACGTAGCTCTCACAGTATGCTGGTCGCACAGTCTATTTCACTGTATGAATATTTGTAGAGATGAGATGAGAATATGTTTCTCATATTGTAAGAGCACTCCCATTATGTGTGAGTGGGAGATGTTGGATTTATCTTAATAAAAGAGTCCACCCATAAAGGGGTGCTCTTAATGTCTATCCAGGTAAAAAGATAAGTTACCTGATAGAGTCCTACAAGAGGACAACTACTGTATTATACAGTTATAAATACAGTAGTAATAGGACAACTACTGATTTCTCTACAGCTCTTCCTATCTCTCTCAAATAACTAGGTGTTTAGACTGTGGATAAAGGAGTTGATCCATCAAGCACGTGACAACTACCGACGGCCAGTAATTCCAGCCACGGTTCAAGATCCTACCGCTTCCGCTTACGAGAACAACAAGTAAGTTCTCGGTTTATGTTTAAACAATCTATTTAGTATAGATTTGTGTTATATGCATATGTGTAATCCTACATACATAATAATTATTTTTTGCATAACCAAAGAAAAAAAAAAGAAGAAGAAGAAGAAGATAATATGTACACGTACATGCATGAAATAAATCACAAACTCATCAAAAAAATATCTGAGATAAACTTTTTGGGTTTTGATATTGACCTCAATATTCTGGTTCTCCTCTTGTATATTTCTACATACTCGTTCATGTATAGATGCAAAATTGATCATCTTTTTCAGGCGAATTAAACTTGATAGAAGCAATGATATCCAACTTTGTGATAGCGACATTATATCTGTGCACTTACAAACAATGTAAATAAATATTAGTCCAAAAATCTAAAATCAATAAATATGACATAAGAATAAAAAAGAAACAAAGAAAAAAATAATAAGCTTTGTGAATATCCGGGTCTCACTTTAGATTTGCGGGGATTAAATAAAGGAAAGAGATGAGGGAGATGGAAATCCTATCTTTACATTTAAAATAAATTTTACTATCTTTAAATTCAAATAAATTATCTAGTATTTCAAATCAAATTTTTTTATCTTTAACTTAAAACTTTTATCTTTCAACTAAAATTTAAAATGAGTAAATAGAAGTATTACTCAAATATATTATCTTTATCATAATATTTTCTCGTTTAATAGAATTATCACCCAATCTTTAAGGAAAAAAAAAAAAAGATGTCCACTAACATTGTTAATTTGAATTTAAAATACTATTATGTTATCTATTAGTAGAAGAATTGAAGAATTGAAAGTTTGTTATAAAAAGATAAGTTTGTCTACGTTGAGATTTTGATTTTGAATTTGAATTCCAATATGTTATTCACGTAGTCTAACAATTACTATTTCATTCTTATACTTATATTTGTAAAATAGTAAAGATAAGGCATACTGTTTTTATCTTCTAAAAATAATATGATTTCAAAAGAGTATGACTTTTAGCCCGTTTGGTCAAGCTTCTCAGAAGCTAAAAGTATTTTTTTTTAAGAAAAAAATGCTTTTGAAGAATTTTGAGGTGTTTGGCCAAAAGAAAATAGTACTTTAAAAAAGAAGTAGAATCAGTTTTTCTGCTATTGGGGAGAAGCTACAAATTTCAGCTTTTGGGATTCTGTTTTTGGGGAGAAGCTACAAATTTTTGCTTCTCCCCAAAAGCAGAAGGAGAAGAAATTTATTAAGTTTTTAAGACAAAAATATCCTTATCAAAAATATTTATTTACCATACTATATTTAGTTATTTTAACCAATATATTTCTTAAATATAAATAAAACTTTATTTTCTGCGTCCCTCTTTTGGTTTAACCTTATTTCTATTGATTAAAAACCATAGTATATATTTTCTTTTATATTTTATGTCTATACTAAATGAAAATAAAATATTAAATTAACTCTTTTATCGAAAAAAGATTTAAATTTTTGATACGTCTAAATAATATTAGTCACATAATGAATCTTAGTAATGCACTTTTTGGTAATTTCACACTCAAAAGTACTTTTTGTAAAGATTTTTCAAACACAAGCTGTTTATTCAAATGAGTTGGTCAAACACAAACTGCTTATTCATCAAAAGTGCTTATCTGAAAAGTACTTCTGATAAAAGTACTTTTCAAAATAAGCAACTTTTGGCAGCTTGGCCAAACAGACTAAGAACCATTCAAATCAAAAATTAACCACACTGTAAATTCTCTCATCTTCATTTAAAGGTAGTAGTCAAGTGTCTGTTCGTTTATTAGACGCAGTATTATATGTATATAGACGATCCACATCTTAGTCTATACCCTTATATTTTCTTATATGTTTATTTTGGATATGTTTTAGTTTTATTTTTCCTTCTAGCGTTATATGGTTTTCTTGATTTTCTAAGTATTTTTCTAAAATATCCTTATTTTCCTAGCCGAGGGTCTATAGAAACAGTCTCTCCACCATGGTGGGGTTAAGGTCTGTGTACATCTCACCCTCTCCAGACCCCACTTGTGGGATATACTGGGTATATTGTTGTTGTTGTTGTTGTTGTTGTTGTTGTTCTTTGTTGGTTATTTTGGGTTTGGATTTTGGGTCACATATGTGGACTGACCCGACCTGACCCAATTTAAAAAAAGATCAGATAAATTTAAAATTTCTAAGGGAAGTTACCTACAGTTAAAAAGGGAGTGGCAGTAGGAGTGGGAGCAGTTTACCCACATTTGGACTTCTTCTTCTTTTTTTTTTTACCTTTTTTTTTTACACATGAAAGAACAAAGAGAATAATTTTCTCTTTTCTGATCTTCTCTACTTCATCGACATAAAGCCATACAAAGTAGACATTTAGTTTGTGAAAACCTTAACCTTATTTCCTAGTGATACAAGGTTCGATTTTGGAGCAAATTTCTTCTATCCTAATTCAATTCTGCTGCATTGATCCATTAACATGTACGCAAAGTTTGTTCTTGTTATGGTTAATTTTCTTTAATTGGTATCAGAGCCTATGTTGTGTGTTTTATTAATATGAATACATAGTTTGATGTTTGCTTCATGAAATCTTGTTCTCTGAAGATACATTTTTTTTAATCCAAAAGTGTAAAACGTTCTGAAAATTAAATTTTGCGTATCACACTTTTAAAATTCGGCATAACACTTATATTTTTAGAATCTACTCGTTTAGGGCTTTCTGTTGATATATTATCCATTAAAAACGGATTTAAAACGAGTAAGATATGATCTTTTGAAGTTATGCTGTAAATTGTGACAGTTTTTTCTGAAAATCTGAGTCTGTAATTTCATGTCTGCAACTTACTCATTAAGCATTAAAATGTGAGGAATATATTTTCAGAATGTGCTCATTTAGCGTGTCACTTCCACCTCTGACGCTCGGTTCTCATGTCATTCCCTAGAAGACTTGCTTCAAGTATCTTGGCTCAATCCTCCAAAGTAATGGAGAATTTGATGATGATGTCACTCATCGTATAGGGGCAGGCTGGATGAAGTGGAGACTCACGTCTAGTGTCCTATGCGATAGGAAAGTGGCACCTACACTCAAAGATAAGTTCTATAGGGCGGTCGTAAGACCAGCTGTGTTATACGGAGCAGAGTGTTGGCCAGTCAAGACCAGACACATTCAGAAGATGAGTGTAGCAGAGATGAGAATGCTTAGATAGATTTTTGGGTAAACAAGGATGGACAAGATTAGGAATGAGGTCATTCGTGACAAGGTGGGAGTGGCCTCAGTAGTGCATAAGATACGGGAAGCGAGGCTGCGTTGGTTCGGCCATGTGAAAAGAAGAAGGATTGATGCTCCTGTGAGAAAGTGCGAGAGGCTAGCAATGCTAGGTCTTTGGAGAGGTAGAGGTAGACCGAAAAAAATTGGAGCGAGGTAATTCGACAGAATATGGCTCACCTCCAGATCACTGAGGACTTGACCCTTGATAGGATAGCGTGGAGGTCGAGGATTAGGGTAGAAGGTTAGGTAGTAGGCGATTGATTGCTGATATATTAGTCTTATTATTCTTACATAGTAGTTGTATCATGTTTTGCGTCTTTATCGTTACTGTTGCCTTCTGCTTGTTCTGGTTATTGCAGTTTTATATGAGTATTTGAGTTATCATGTATTTTACTGGTTTGTTTTCTCACAGGTTTTCAAATATTTTTCTAGCCGAGGGTCTATCGAAAACAGCCTCTCCACCTTGGTGGGGTAAGGTTTGCGTACATCTCATCCTCCCCAGACCCCACTTGACACTGGGTTTGTTGTTGTTGTTGTTATATATTATACATTGAAAACAGATTTAAAATGAGTAAGATATGGTTTTTTGAAGTTATGCTGAAAACTGTGTCAGTTTTATGGAAAACTGTGTTATGTAATTTGATTTCTGCAAATTACTGGTTTAGAATTAAAATTTGGAATATACACTTTCAGAATCTACTCGTTACACAGGCTTTCCGTTGATATATTATTTGTTGATAAAGGGATATAAAACGAGTGAGTTATGAAGTGTTAAAGTTCAACCTATAAATTTCTTTTTTTTCCTTCGAATGACTTCCTAATAGCCACACCATTATAATGTTATATGACCCTTAAATGTAATTCTTCTACAAATTATGACATATGTTGTCACTTGACTGGTAATAGCCATTTTGTTGTTTCTTTGTTCCCATTTCAGACATGGCTGGACGGGGACAAGCTCGACTTACTCCTAGTGGGAGTGGTGCTGAAATTGAGTAAAGAAACTACATAGAAGAGTGCGAAGGAAGGCCAAATTTAGAAATGATTCAGACGCGGAGTCTGAAGTCATCACTACGGTCTCGAGGGAGGTGCAAAATATCCTTAGGAATGAAAGGTCTAGACGAAGAGAAGGAAAAAAGAAAGTCAAGGAGTTTAAGGAGTTGAAAATGACACCTAATGCTACTATACCGGATCATATTTCTCTTTACGAGTTTAAACTCCATGAACTGAATGAATATGATAATTGTATTCCGGAATATATAGCTTTAAGCATGTTGGCCGAATCACTTCGTGAGCCTTGGTGTGAAGTATTAACTGATATTTACCATGAGATATGGGCCAAGTGTACCCTATGATGTTTGTGTTAATGCTCTAAAAAATGTGTGGAACAACTATGTCACATAGTTTGTTTTAATGTTATTTATTTTTATTAATAAAATTACGTTATTTGTTTACATTTCATGTTATTTATTTATTTTTATGTGTGATACTTAAAATAAGAATGACATCAAAATTTAAAATCTTGACGTAATACACACTATGAGAAATAATTTTGTAAAATATTAGTTGAACATTTGGCTGTAAATGATGAATAGAAACATATTAACCTTTTGATTCTATACTAAGTGCAAAATTAATATTTTATTTAATTGATTTGCCTAAGTATTTATATCGCATGCCAGAATGATGAGTAATAAATACACTTGCATTATTGTGTCATTTAACAGACTATGGCATTAAAAGCTATCATTGCTGAATTAAACAAGGGTGGCAAATTGAACGACGAAAATTATGATATTTGAAGCTGTAAGATGTGGTATGTTCAAGAAGAGCAAGATGCTCTAGAATCCATTAACCATGTCATGGATTGCTCAGAGGAGGGTAACACTGCCCAAGATAGGAGAGATCTTGAGGCTTACAATTCCTAGAAAAAGAAAGATGCCACTGCTCGTGGAATCACTGTAAGCTCAGTTGTGGATGATTTCATCCATGAATGTGAACAATTTCCTAATGTTCATGGCATGTGTTCACATTTAAGAGAAACATACGGGGGTACAACTGTGACTCGCCTTCAACAGCTTACTATCAAATTTGATACTTACAAGAAGCGTCATGATCACACTGTCAAACAACCCCTTAGGGTGATGTCTAACATGATAGCTCAATTCAAAAGTGCTGGTCATGTTCTCTGTGATGAGCAGCAGGTTCAAGAAGTGATCCGGTCTCTTCCCAATAATTGGGAATATCTGAAAGTAAACTTGACCCACAACGCCATGTGGAGCTTGAAGATATGCGGCTTGGTGCTGCGAAAGCTATACCCACTGCCTATGTGGTAGAATCAAGTGGTAAAAAGGCTTAAGGATTCAAGCACAAAAATGGCTGGAAGAAAGGCGGAAAGGGCAAGGAGACTGGTGAGGGACCCTTAAAGAAAAGAAACAAACCGAACTCCAAGAAGGAAAAATGGTTCTTTAAGAAGAAAGATAAGAGCAAGATGAAATGCTACAACTGCCAAGTGCCGTGACACTTTGCTCGTGAATGCACTGACCCGAAAAAGGTAGCATTTCAAAACACATCTCTAAGTGCTACATTTTTTTCTTGCACAGTTTTATTAGTTGAATTTTATCATGTATGGATTGTAGACTAAAGGGCCACCGACCATGTGATCCGTGATGGAGAAGCATTTGTGGAGTACTGTCGAGTTCTATCTGGATCAAGGTGGATATATGTAGGAAATAATGCAAAGGTTGAAGTCAAAGGTCTTAGCACTTCCAGGATTGACTTGCGTGGTGGCCGTACTTTGATGTTGCATGATATCGTATATGCTCCAGAAATTCGATGGAACTTAATATCTGTGTCTGTTCTTCTTAATTTAGGTTTCTGTTTGAACTTTAGTCGCAATACTGTGAGAATTACTCTAGACAATGTCTTTTATGGTTCTGGACATCTTTATGATGGTTTCTTTGTGTTAACTTGTAATCCTTCTACTTATGACTATTATGTGGACAGTTGTGTTATGACATGTTCTTCTAATAATAGAGATGTTGATATTATTACATGGCATACTAGATTAGGTCATATTAGGCAAGATCGAATGCAAAGATTGGCTAAGGAAGGACACTTGAGTTCTTTCTCGAAAATTGAAATGCCAGCTTGTGAACAATGTCTTGCAGGAAATATTACACGTAAAACTTTTGGAAAGCTAAAAGAACTGACTTCCCATTGCAATTAATCCGTTCAGATATCTGTGGTCCAATGAACGTGAAGGAAAGATCTAGAGCCTTGTATTTCATTATGTTTGTTGATGATTTCACACGTTTTGGTTATATTTATTTGATTTCTCATAAATCCGAAGCATTTGAATGCTTCAAACGATACATGAATGAAGTTGAAAATCAATTAAACAAGAGTATAAAAACTCTAAGAACTTATAGAGGGGCGTGAATATCTATCAAGACAATTTAATGAATTGTGTAGTGAAAAAGGCATCACCAGATAATTAACTATTCGTTATACACCTCAGCAAAATGGTGTAGCAGAAATGAGGAATAGAACTGAATTGGACATGACAAGATCCACGATGGCACAAGCTAATTTACCTATCTCCTTTTGAGGAGATGCGTTATTAACTGCGGCCTATATATTGAATAGAGTGCCTTCTAAGTCAGTTTCTTCCACTCCTTATGAGCTATGGACCGGCCAGAAACCAAACTTAGATCATTTACGTCCTTGGGGTTGTGCTGCATTTATAAAAGTCTCTTTTAATAAGTTTGGTAAAACAGGTCCAAAAGGCAAGAAATGTATCTTTATAAGATACTCATAACACTCCAAGGGGTACGTGTTCATTTGTGAATTGGAGGATGGAAGTGTTACTAATATTGAATCACGAGATGTTACATTATTAGAAAATGATTTTCCTAAGAAGGGTGAAGTAAAAGATGGAGAGCTTCTCTATGAAATGTTGAAATCAGATAGTCAGCAAGTGTCTTCTGACACATTTGATGATCTAATTGATCAAGAGTATGGTGCTGATCCGACTGGGAGCTTATCAATACAAGATCCTTCTTGTGAATATGAGTTTCAACTAAGAAAGAGTACCAGGAAAGGTGTACCTAAACGTACTTATGACATTGAGGATTACATTTTCCTGGTATCGGCATCGGAAGTGAATGAGCCAAATTCTATTGCTGATGCTTTATCGAGCCCTGAAAAGGATGAGTGGATGAAAGCGATGAAAGAAGAGTTACAGTCCATGAGAACCAACAAAGAGTGGGACTTAGTTGATCTTCCGCCTGAGCGTAAAGCAACTAAGAACAAACAGGTTCTGAAAATTAAACGTAAAGCGGATAGACAATAGAAGGATACAAGGTACGACTGGTAGCCAAAGGCTTTACTCAGCAAGTAGGAATTGATTATGAGGATACTTTTTCACCAGTTGTGAAGCTTACCCCAATTCGCTTATTTTTAGCTATTGTTGCACGTTAGGATCTAGAATTACACTAAATGGACGTAAAGACAAATTTTCTCAATGGAGAACTGAACGAGGAGATCTACATGGAACAACCTGTAGGTTTCATCGTTAAGGGCCAAGAAATAAGGTCTGAAAATTGAATAGATCTATTTATGGTCTAAAGCAGTCTTTAAGGCAATGGTACTTGAGATTTCATAAAGAAATGATCTCATATAATTTTACTATGTTTGATGAAGACCATTGCATTTATGTTAAAAGGTCCAATGATATTTTTGTAATTCTTTCTCTTTACGTGGATGATATATTGATGGTTGGAAATAATTTGGACTATCTAAATATAATTAAGTCATGGCTTTCAAGGTCATTTGACATGACAGATATGGGTGAAGCAGACTATATCCTTGGAGTTAAGATCCAAAGAAATCGTTCCAAGAAGTTATTGAGTCTGTCTCAAGAAATATATATATATATATATATATATATATAAAGAAAATTCTAGAATGCTTTTGAATGAATAACTGTAAATCCATGGATACTCTTGTAGTGAAGGGTGAAGTTTTATGCCTTGAAATGTGTCCACAGACTCAAAAAGAAAAGGAAGAAATGTCTCGAGTTCCATACTCAAGTGCTATGGGGAGCTTGATGTATGCTATGTTGTGTACTCGCCTTGATATTTGGTATGTTGTAGGTCTAGTTAGCAGGTTTCAATCCACTTCTGGAAGAGATCATTGGAAAATAGTGAAGAGGATTTTTCGATACCTGAAAGGAACTGTAGACTATTCACTATGCTATAGTGGATTTGATTTGATGTTAAGAGGTTATACAGATGCCGATTGGACTAATGACCTGGATGAAAAAAGTCAACATCTGGATATGCTTTCTTACTTAATGGTGGAGTCATTTCATGTAAAAATAAGAAACAGACTTGTATTGCTCTTTCGATGATGGAAGCTGAGTTCGTAGCTTATACATATGCAGTACAAGAAGTTGTTTGGTTGAAGAGATTCTTTGAGCATCCAGATATTGCAAAGAATCCTCAAGGATGGATAATGTTATATTGTGATAGTCAGGCGTCTATAGATTTTATAAAATATCCTAAGCATCATGAAAAGACCAAACACATTGACACCAAGTATAAGTACTTGAGAAACATAGTTGCAAGTGGTGAAGTTCCAATACAATATATACCTACGCTGAAAATGGTAGTTAATCCTTTTAAAGGCGACATCTAGAGACCAGTATGAGAAATATGGTTATGACTCTAGGTTTGCGTAGAATATGACTATGGGTATGTATTGTAAAGCGATTTGAATGTTATGCTCATCAATATATTACTATTTATGTTTTTGCATGTGATGAAATCTGTTTATGTTAAGTGTGTCGAACAAGCCACGAGGTTAGGTCTCTCACACGAGTGATCGCCTCTGACATCGAGGAACGTGCAAAGATGAGACCAAATTGAACCTTGATTTGTACAAGGTCATATGTTTTTTTAACTAAAATGGTCGGTCTTTATTAGAGTTCAGACTTATAGATTCATATATCCTATATGACTTGTTTAGCAAGCCAGATGTGAGTTTTTTAGAAGATTGCAATTGAGGATTGTTTGAAGAAAAACTCGGGTTAGACATTTAGAAGTGTCTAAACCAAGATCTGTACGGTGTTTATATACTTTAGAATAAGACACATGTGCCGAATTAGGCAAGAACACCATAACACATGTTTCATACGACGTGTGCTAATCGACCAACAGGGTAATAGAAGAATGCATCCCTGCTTCTTTATTGTGTGAGCCTAAGGAAAATCAATGTGAATTTTTCATTGGAATACCCTCTGACCTTTTATTGTCTCTTGAAGTACCGATCCGTGTTGCTACTTTAGCATGTTACTAATAGCCATGAGTGATTCGGCAATGTGGTGCATGTCTAGGAAAGCAGTTGATTTGGAATGAATAAATTCTAGTAGAAAGGGAAGACAATTAAAATAATTTATAACTTAACTTGTATTCACAGGTCGACCATTACACTTACCACGAGGGTTTCAAGTGTAATTGTGATACAACGTTAAATAGGAACTCGAGTTCGCTTCAATCGAGGTTGAGGGATCAGATAAGCAGCTACTAGAGTAGCGAATGATGTCTGGGGTATTGTGAGTAATAAAATCCTCATGTTAGTAGTGAATCTTTTTCGTATGTGATTGGATTTCTACATAGAGCTGTTGTACAACCTTAATAGGTTTAGCTCTTGATGATGCTCGCAGGCCGCACGAACTATTTGTCTGTATGAACTGTATGGCGATTGGCATGGTACTGGTTTGGATCCAGTCCACTATGTGCAAAGTGGGAGATGTTGGTTATTTTGGGTCGCCCATGTGGACTGACCCGACCCAACCCAATTTGTTGAAAGATCAGATAAACTTAAAATTCTTAAGGAAAGTTACCTACAGTTAAAAAGGGAGTGGGCGTAGGAGTGGGAGCAGTTTACCCACAACTGCACTTCTTCTCTTTAAAAAAGAAAACTAACTTGTTTTTTTTTACACATGAAAGAACAAAGAGAGTAATTTTCTCTTTTCTGATCTTCTCTACATCATCAACATAAAGCCATACAAAGTAGACATTTAGTTTGTGAAAACCCTAACCTTATTTCCTAGTGAGACAAAGTTTGACTTTAGAGTAAATATCTTCTAACCTGATTCAATTCCGCTGCATTGATCCACTAACAGGTACGCAAAGCTTGTTCCTGTTATGGTTAATTTTCTTTCATTCTTCATTTGAAATCTTAGAGTTAAAATTCAAAATGATACTAATAATTAAAATCAAATCTATGAATCATTAATATTTTAACAATAACAAATATTTGTAATGTTTTTTTAGGTTATCTGCATTGCATGTGAAATTTTAAATTACATAATTTTTGACTCTCTCATTCCTAAGATACAATATCGGTAGGTTTTCCTCTTTTGTAGCTTCAGGTATATTTCGGAATATGATTTCTACAAATAATTTTTTCATCATCATCATCATCGTCGTCGTCTTTGTCGTCGTCTTCGTCATCATTTTAACTTTATCTTTTTAGTTGGTAATGATAAGATAGTTTTTAATTTTAAAAAAATTATTCAAATTCATCTTTAATTCTTATCCATAAAACAATATTTACCATCTTTCCATTCAAAGTAAAAAATTAAACTATTAGTTAAGATAAGATAGTATGTTTTAATTTAAATTTGAATTAAGTGTCATTACAATTTTTGTCCTAATGTCCTATTCTACATTTTGTCCTAAGCATTCTTTATTTTATATATATATATATATATATATATATATATAGAGAGAGAGAGAGAGAGAGAGAGAGAGAGAGAGAGAGAGAGAGAGAGAGAGAGAGAGAGAGACCTCACGCATTACTAGAAATACGCTTAATTTCGACGGACACTCCCACACCTTCTTCTGGGTTGCCTGACCCAGACACTCCCACACCTTCTTCTGGGTTGCCTGACCCAGACACTCCCACACCTTCTTCTCTATCTGTCACTACCACTTCACGAAAAGGTAAGAGGAAGCATACTACATCTCCTCCTCCTGCTCCTGGTGAACAGGGATCGCTCGATGATAGTAGTAGGTTGATTATTGCGCCTGATGATAGAACTGGGTAAGCATTACTTTTTTTTTGTTAGACTCTAACTATTGAATATATATGTTTACTCATATTAAATTTTATGCAGGTTTATTCCATCAGACAAGGCTACGCCTCTGGTTATGGATTCTGTGACTCCACATTTTTTAGAAGCTTGGAACAGCTGGGGAATGTACCAGTCGATGTCCAAAACAAGATTTGAAGAATTTAAGGTATAAACAAGCTATTTTGATTATTATCTGTCGATAAGTTTTTATTTATGTTATTAATTATTTCAGTTGAAGTGTTCTTGGCGTTCTGAGTACTCTGAGCATATCATGCATGAATGTTTTGAGAATAGAGCAGCACACAGGCTTAGTAATTCATTCTATCAAAGCCGAGAGGGAGGGGTATGCTCGAGGTGGGTGTATGAGGATCCTTGGAAGAAACTTCTTGAATATTGGGATTCTGATGAATTCAAGAAGAAGAGTGAGCAAGTAAAGAATGTCCTGGCCTCCGAGAAGGGTGGTTCATTGCACACAGGCAGTTCGGTTAGTTTGGCGACTCATCGGATGAGACTTGTAAGTTGTTCTTTGATATTTCTTCTTGTTATTATAAATAACTGTCATTTATATTTTATCTAACTCTATTTTCAATTTTTTTTTGGGAAAACGAACATGGACCTATGAGTGATATTGACTTTTTCGAGAGATAACATGTATTCTATGATGAGGATGGTAACAAGACAGGATACGTTGAGCAACGTGCAGAGGATCTAGCTGTAAGTTACTAAATTAAAGCTTCTTTTGTTTAACACAAAGAAATTATACTTATCCTCAATTTTATTTCAGAAAAATTATAAAGCTACTCAGGAAGAATGATTTTAAAGCCAAGGATCCGAGGTCGATTGTGGCTCAATCCAACCCACTCCCAAAGAAATTACTTCAATGTTCGTTCAGGCGAGTGGTGGCTACAACAAAGGAAGAACCTACAATCTAGAATTAATGACTTACAAAGAACCTTCCCGAACGTTACTGCTTGCTATTCTTCTTCTTCGCATGCTCCGGACGATAAATTGTGTGCAGAAATAGAAAGGTTGAAGAAAGCGGAAGAGGTAAACCGCTTAGCACGCTAGCGAGACAGTGCTGTAATAAAGGACATAAAAGCTTTTGTGAAACAGTTTATGATGGATAAGGATTCTGGCAATGACTCCGAGAGGACAAAGTAGACTCTTGATTTGTTAAGCACTTTATGTAGTAGACTTGGATTTGGCACAAGCGTTATGTGCCTTCAATTGTTGAACAACTTCTATGTGTAGTACTTTGACAAATATTTGATACAAGTATTAAGTATGAGACTACATTGATTGTTAATTGGATATTTAGTAGATTTTTATTAAAGTGTGTAGTTTTTATAGTTTGTGGAACTATTTGAAAGCCCGTTTCGTGGTTACATATTGGTTTTGGCAGGTGATGTATCAGTTTTTAACAATTTGTGTTGCAGGTTTTAGTTTATTTTTGACGGGCAGCTGTTGGAAACGAGCTAAAAAATTTCTAGAATTTGCTACATACCGACGGGCAGCCGTGGGAAACTAGCCAATAAAAATCTAAAAATTGATAAATACTGACGGCGTGCCATCGGGAGATTTTAAAAAATAATAATATTATTTTAATATCTTCCGACGGCGTCCCGTCGGTAATGTCAATATTTTTCATTTTGAACGTCGTGTTTGAAAATCATATTCTGAGGGACATCTGTCGGAGTGGTATCGGTAAGTCCAACGGTGGCTCGTCGGAACGAAATTTTGATGGGCATATTCCGACGGACTTCTCCCGTCGGATGGCCGTCAGAATTACACTTATTCCAACGGCATTCCGAGGGATTTTTCTGTCGGAAACCACCATATTTTTAGTAGTGATCGTAGCTTCGTATCTAGCTAAAATGTTTCTTAAACTTTGACCGAAATTCTTGTGACATACTTGATTTTTATGGACAACCTAAATCACATCAAAAGTTTTTAAAGTGTATCTGAGACACGCCATTTCCACTTTTGTGTTTAACCTCTTCAGAAAATATGGTACATGTGACCACCAATAATATTGTGACACGTGTCATTAATTTTTTTACGAAAATAAAATACTTAAAATTAAAATTATGCCTATCAGTAATTCTTTCAAGATAAAAGAATGATCTTTGATGCATATATTTATTTTGTTGATGTTGCAATTTATGCTTCAGACCTACTCTAATGATAAATGTTGTTTATAGGTAGATAAAATTTTTAAATGCTACTGTTGCAACACCAAGAGAAGTAACTATGCAAAATAAGGGAATTGAACATCATATTACTTGTTGGGATAATGATGAAGGGCATAGATATCATCATGGATTGGATGATGATGAGGATCCTATTGGATTAGCCATTGATGGACTATATTATTAAAGGCATTCATTGGTCTGATAATGATGTAGAACACATAAATTTAGAAAAACCAAAAAATAAAGGGCATGTTAAGAGAATTCTATAGTTCCAAGCAGTGGGTAGGTTTTTGTTGATACACAAGGAAAACATGTGTATAGTGATGAGAAAGGTGTACATAAAGATAAAACCCTTAAGAACAACCACGAGCTAGTTGTGTCATTGTTGTGGACCATTTTCTCATGTCGTGATTGTATTGGATAAAAGCTGACTGGACTTATTTAGGTGACACGTGTCTCCCACATGGCACAAGCAGATATTTCAACAGACAGACATCCAACAAACAGACAAGCAGACCTAAGGACTTCAACGGTCAACGCGGTCTAAATAAGCAATTATTAGCATTATGATCCACGATCATCTATTTAATGGTCATTAAGGCAATCATTACAGCCCAGCGGTTACGACTCCAACGGATAGAGTGCCCAACAGTTACTTATCCAGACGGATCCACGCCCAGCGGTTACAAATCCTAACGGGTGCCTATCGGGCCTATAAATAGCATTCACCTTAATCGATTGTACAACAACTCTACTTCCTGTCTACACTATCAATAAGAATACTCTCTCACCTTCACTCAGATATTCTTTCGATTCATATTACATAGCTTTTGGATTGTTGAAAGTGTGGTTGGTATCGAAAAACTCTCCCCGGAGACAAACGATACAATACGGTTATTCTTCCTTATTTCCGTTTACGCTTTATCTTTACTGTTTAATACTTATATTTCTCCTCGCATTATCACCAACTCAACTCATCGTATAAACTCTTAATCTCAACTATTGATCGTGACTCCGCAAATACAAATTTAATTGTTAATTGGCCTAAAATCGGATCTAGGTTAAACAATTTGGTGACCACAGTGGGAGCCGGTCAATAGCTTTCGTAGGTTAAAAGTCTATCTTTGATATTGTATCTATTTCTGTCTATCTTTTTGCTCTATAACTAACATGGCAGAAAGCAGTTCTCAACGAACTATCGTAGGCGGACAACAGGTAAATACCCCTCCACTCAGTCCTAATTATTCTCTAGATTATTCTCCCGGTTATTCGTCCGACGGGCAGCAACAGTCTTCCCAAGGGCCGGTCAGGCAGCAATATAGGCGTGTGTGTTCCCAGAGCACTACTCCACCCAGGAGACGACGTCATAGGAGTCTTTCCCCTGGCCAAGGGAACCTCCAAGAAACACTCTTTGCTTTTATGCAGGAACAGGCAGAAGTAAATCGAGGGATAAACGAGGCACTTACCTCTCTCCGGAGAAGTAACCCTTCAACTGCAAGGCCTGACACTGCAGCACCTGACCCCAATGCACCTTCTTCACACACTTCAAGGCAAGGAGGAGAGCGCAACACGGCGGCACTGCAGATCCGACGACTCAAGCCAATTAGAATCTGAACGGAGGACCTATGGCGCCTACAGATATGAGCCTCGTCGTGGAAGCTCTCACCAAACAATTCAAAGAAAGCCAAGAGGCACTTCAAAAATCTCTTCATGAAAGGATCGACCAAATACCAGGCGCTCCACCCACGCTAAAGAAAGTTGACGTTCAGCGTTACTCACAGCGACCCTGGAAGAAGGAGGCAGCTCCAAAAGCGATACCTAAGTCGTTCAAAATGCCGAATATTCCAAGGTATTGCGGAACATCTGATCCCAACGATCACCTCATGATGTTCAGCAACTTTATAAAGGCTAGTGATCTCACTGACGAGGAGATCGAATCTGTGCAATTGAAGAAGTTCGTAGAAACCCTGGCAGATGGAGCCCTGCGATGGTACTCAATGTTGCCACCCAACTCCATTGGGTCTTTCGCAGAAATGGCTGAATTGTTCGTGAAAGCACACACAGGTGCTCAGAAGACGGAGACCCGAGTAGAGGATATCTTTGAAATCAAACAGAGACCTGACGAGTCACTCCGCAAGTACGTGGATCGTTTCCGGAGAGAACGTATGATGCTCCCCAAAGTACCAGACAGATGGGCAGCAATCGCGTTCACCAAAGGATATGAGCCGTACCCTGACCAATCGCGTAACAATTCCAAAGGACGCAGCCGCAACAGTAATAGAGGGTTATCTCGGAGGGAAAATTCTGAGTCGAGTGGAGCCCCAAGCCTGCCAAGCTTCAACGTCGAAATGACCGAAGTCATGGCAGTGCTCAAAGATATAGGGGAAAAAGTCAAATGGCCAAAAGACATGAAGACTGATCCCAGTAAGCGAAATCAGGATCTATATTGCGAGTTTCACCGCGACCATGGGCACACGACCGAAGACTGCAAAGCTCTAAGGTATGAAATTGCTCATTTGTTGAAACAGGGATTCTTGAAGGAGTTCCTGACCGAGAAGGGAAAGCAAACTCACGCGAAGGCTCAACAGAACAAATCTGGTCCACCGCGAGCATCCTCCTCGAAACGAACTGTCAATGTTATCTCGGGTGGGATCGAGGTAGATTCAGTTACCTTCACGGCAAAGAAGTATGCAAAAGTGTCCATTACAAACAACAAGCGCCCTCGATCAGAAGAAGTAATCACATTCGAGGATTCCGATGCTGACGGTTCGCAATTCCCATATGCTGATGCGTTAGTCATAACGTTGCGTGTAGCGGAGTTCGATGTCAAGAGAGTACTCATTGATGCGGGCAGCTCGGCGAACATTATCCAGTCAGGAGTTGTAATTGAGATGCAGTTAGCAGATAAGATTATGCCAGTATCTCGAGTTCTTTCTGGCTTCAACAATTCAAGCGAGAAGACTCTCGGGGAGATCACCCTGATGACTCTGGCCGAAGGGGTAGCAAAGGAGACAACTTTTCATGTTGTCGATGCGGATCTAGCCTACAAATTCATTTTGGGTAGACCCTGGATCCACGACATGCAAGCTGTCCCTTCCACTTATCATCAGGTGTTGAAGTTCCCATCCGAGTGGGGAGTACGTGAAGTCCGAGGAGAGCAACGCTCTGCGCGAGATTGTTATTCGGTAGCCCTCAAATTACCCGAGGAGAACAAATAGCAATTACAGCGACCGGAGCCGGATACTGCGCCTGAGGAGGTTAAGTATGAAGTCCCAGAATTCATCGCCAAGATGGATGAAAGAGAAAACCACATGCCAACCGTAGAAGCTCTGGAACCCGAAGAGCTGTTTGCTGATAAACCAGAGCGAAAGGTGTATTTGGGAACTGAGCTAAGCGAACGCCTGCGAGGAGACATCCTCCAGTTCCTCAAGGAGCGGCATACAACATTCGCCTGGTCCCATGCAGATATGACAGGTATTTCTCCTGATATCATTACTCACAGGTTGAACGTCGATCCATACCACCGCCCGGTAAAACAGAAGACGCGCCAGCAAGGAGCTTTTCGAAACTAGGTAATCAATGACGAGGTCGACCGGCTGTTGAAGATCGGTTCAGTACGTGAAGTCAAATATCCAGACTGGTTAGCCAACATGGTTGTCGTACCTAAAAAGAACGGCAAGTGGCGAGTCTGCATTGACTTCACAGATCTGAACAAAGCCTGTCCGAAGGATTCATATCCCCTTCCCAGGATAGATCAACTAATCGACGCAACAGCCGGACACGAGGTGCTAACCTTCCTCGACGCATACTCCGGATACAATCAGATACTGATGGATCCTGAAGATCAGGAAAAAACGGCGTTCATAGCCTGTCGAGGTACGTATTGTTATAAAGTTATGCCATTTGGACTAAAAAATACAGGTGCAACCTATCAGTGTCTAGTCAATCGAATGTTCCATGACCATATCGGAAAGACTATGGAAGTATACATTGATGACATGCTGATCAAATCCAAACGGGCAGAAGACCATCTGGCGCATCTAAAAGAAGCTTTCCGAATCTTGGATCAGTATAACATGAAACTGAATCCAGAGAAATGCGCTTTCGGAGTTGGATCGGGGAAGTTCCTGGGGTTCATTGTTTCTCAGCGAGGCACTGAAGTCAATCCCGCTCAGATTAAAGCCATCGAGTCAATCCCAGATGTGCTTCGCGATAGGAAAGAGGTCATGAGATTAACAGGGAGAGTGGTAGCTCTACGGAGATTCATTTCCCGGTCATCTGACCGTTGCAAAAGTTTCTTCGATGTCCTAAAATAGAACAAGGAGTTCGAATGGACTCCCGAATGTCAGCAGGCGTTGACCAACTTTCTTCAGCATAGGTGGGGCGCCTGGGATCTGGTCGATCCTCTCATGGAGAGCTTATTGGAGTGCTTCCTGGCTTTCTTTGAATTGCTTGGTCAGATTTTCCACGACAAGGCTCATCTCTGTAGGTGTTGCAGATTCCGCATTTGGGTTTTGGTTGGCTGGAGTCGCAGGATCCGCGGTTCCGCTACCGTTGTTGCGCTCCTCTTCTCGCCTTGAAGTATGGGAAGACGGGGCATTGACGTTGGGCGCTGCGGCGTTGGCCCTTGCAGTTGAAGGATTGTTTGCCCGGAGAGAGTTCAATGCTTCGTTGATTCGTCTGTTTATTTCTGTCTGCTGCTGCATAAAATCGAGGAAAGTTCCTTGCAGGTTCCCTTGGTCAGGGGAAAGGCTCCTATGTCGTCGTCGCCTTGGTGGGGTGTTGCTCTGAGAGCGTTCACGCCGATTTGGCCTGACCGATCTGTGGGCTGACTGTTGTTGCCCGTCAGACGAAGGGTCGGGAGAATAATCGGGAACCAAATTGTGTACCTGTTGCACGCCATCATTGGATCTATGGGAAGGGGAGTTTACCTGGTGTCCGCCTACAATGGTTTGTTGGGGACTATTGCCTGCCATGTTAGTTATGAAGCGAAGAGATAAACAGAGATAGATATAATATCGAAGGTAGACTTTTTAACCTACGAAAGCTATTGACCGGCTCCCACTGTGGTCGCCAAATTGTTTAACCTAAATCCGATTTTAGACCAATTAACAATTAAATTTATATTTGCGGAGTCACGATCAATAGATGAGATTAAAGGCCTACGCAATAAATCAAATAACAGTAATGTAAAGCATTAAAAGTAAAGCGTAAATGTAAATAAAGGAGAGAAAACGTATCGCCTTCTTTGACAGTCGGTAACCGTTACGTTGGATGATCTAATTGTTGAAGCAATGATTAAAGTAAGAGCAAAGAAGATGACTTGATTGCAAAGAGAGAGATTGTATTCTTATTGATCGTATATGCAAGAAGTAAAAGTTGTTACAATTGACTATGACAAGTACTATTTATAGGCTTTGAATGGCGCTTGTTGGAGTAGTAGCCGTTGGGAATAGATCCGTTCAGATGAGTAACCACCGGACATCCTATCCAAAAAGGTTGTAACCGCTGGGTGACTGTTTGATGAATGGCCGCATCTGATACGGCTGATAACCGCTCGTTCAAATTATGCTGACGGTTGATAAATTTTATAGCTTCCCGGGGTCTGCCCGTGGGAAGTGTCTGTCCGATGAAAGTTTGTCCGGTAAATGTCTGTCCGGTGACACGTCAGCTCATGCCACGTGGATGACACGTGTCACTCGTCAAAGCTTAGTCAGTTTTTATCCAATACACTGCCGTGTTCATATTTGCCTTCTAGTGTGGCAATTGGACATCACTGTTTTCTTTAGAGGCCATATCTAGTTTCATTTGAGGCGAGCTAACCACATCTACCGTGGTTGCGAATCAATCTATCTTTATTTTCCTTTGCCTTTTATTTCGGGTGCTATCACTGTTTAACCTAGATCCGATTTTAGGCCAATTAACAATTAAATTTGTATTTGCGGAGTCACGATCAATAGTTGAGATTAAGAGTTTATACGATGAGTTGAGTTGGTGATAATGCGAGGACGAAATATAAGTATTAAACAGTAAAGATAAAGCGTAAACGGAAATAAGGAAGAGTAACCGTAATGTATCGTTTGTCTCCGGGGAGAGTTCTTCGATACCAACCACACTTCCAACAATCGAAAAGCTATATAATATGAATCGAAAGAATATTTGAGCGAAGGTGAGAGAGTATTCTTATTGATAGTGTAGACAGGAAGTAGAGTTGTACAAAAAGTTTACGAAAACTTCCACCGGTATTTGTTCGTGCGTTCCTCGGCCTTGACTTTCGATGACAAGGCTCATCTTCCAGAAATCTGGAATAAGACGCGTAAGTCCCCGAGTTTCTTTTTAGATATGCTCCTTTCTTCTTCTTGTTTGCTAACTACATTCAAACTTCTTTGTGCAGCGGCCAAGCAACCTTACGACGGGCTAATATCTGTCGATGAGCTGACGGCGTGGGTTGAGCCAATTTTGAAGAAGTTTAGTCCGGAGAAAAGAGAGTGGGCATATTTTGCTACTCTCAACAGTTTGACTGTGAAACACCATGGTGAGAAAATTTTTGCCTTCATGATCGTTTCTCTTTTTCGAAAGTTTTCCATATCTGACCGTTTTCCCTTTCTGTAGGTTTGGGCACTTCAGGAGACTTCTTTCCTGCCCCCCCTCCCCAAGACGGGCCTTTCGAGCCTGTTGCTGACCCAGTCGCTGAAGCTGAGGCTATACTAGCTTCGGTGGATGCACTACGCAGTAGGGAGGGGGCCGAAGAATTCTTGTCCGGGGGACTGGACTCTCTGAAGAGAAAGAAGAAAAACCAGGGAGAGGGCGGAGCATGGAAGAAATCTGCTCGTAAGACTTCCATGGCTGCCGGGCAAGCCTCGTCGACTGGCGGTAATCTTTCTCCTAGGGTCAGTGCGCCGGAGCCTATGGAAGAAAATGCCAACACTGCTGCTGAAGTCCCCGAGTCTATACGGGGTGAGGGTTTAGCCAAGGAGGTTATCTATCTTTCATACACTGAGGCCGAAGTTGATGTTCCTCTTAGGCGAAGACCTCATCTTCGAAGCGACAGAAGAAGAGCTGAGGAGGAAGCTGTCCGTACTCCGCAGAGGAGTCCCCGAGTTGGTAACGGGGCGGAAGCTGGTCCTTCCCGTGCAGATAAGGGGAAAGGAAAACTAGGTGAAGAAGAAGAAAAAGAAGAGGTGAAAGAGGAAATTAGAGAAGAAGAACCTCAAGAGGGTAGCCGGGGTCCTCGTGTTTTTCATTTCGAGGACCTTGAGAATGTGGCTACTGAGGGAGCAACACCTGTTGGTCTTCGCGAGTGCGAGACGATAGACCCTGGGGTGGAAGGTGACTCTAATCTCTCATCGTCAAGATTCGTTTGGTGGTCAGTCATCAATGGTCAGACAGAGTTGAAGGATATCAGGGGTATTCGTTACAAGTTTGGGCCAAATTATCCTTCCGAACAGGCTTGGGAACCCAAGTACTATGAGAGGAAGCATACTCTGAAACTTGCCCCTGATGTTAACTTCATAGCAGGGCCAAGAGGCTTGGCTAAGGCGGTCTCTTCGCTCATCGGTCCCCGTGAAGAATGGGTGCTGAGGGAGCTAAGAGACGAGGAGTTAGCCTTTCAAATTGCCGTTGACTCTGCCCGAGTAAGTATCCCTTATTTTTCTATTTTTTAGCTTAGGAGTAACTTTAACCTCGGATTTCTCACTTTGACCTATTTTGCTCTTTCAGTCAAGTATGATGGCTGCCGAGCTCATGTTTCGCTCCAGGCTTAACAACGTTGATCAGGTGGTTGCGATAAAGAAAGAGTTGTTGGAGGCTCTGAAGGAGAACAAAACTCTGATAGAGCAGTGTGGTTTTCTTGGTGACGAATTTAGTCGGTTGACGAATGTCAACAATGAATGACTGGAGCAAATCCACGCACTCACCAGGGAAAAGGACCTTCTCTTCGAAGAGAGGGAAGGGTTTGCACGCTCTACTCAAGGGTTGGAGAGATTGCTTGAAGATTGTCGAACTTCTTTGAACAGGGCTATCGAAGATCGTACATCCCTCGAGATGGATCTGCAGAGAGCTAATGAAAGTTCTGCTAAAGCCAGGGCTGATCTCCAGGCTGCCAAGGATCAGGTCGCTCAACTAATGAGTGCTCAGACCGCATTAACCAAGGACTTGGCCAACCTGCGTGATCAGTCTGAAATTAAAGCCAAGCTTGCCGCTCTCGAGGCTAAGCGTACCTTACTCGTGCAGATTCAGACTAAGCAAGTTAATGTTGAGGAGATGCTACAGACCACAAAGGGCGCTGTTCGTAGAATAAGACAAGCTTTGAATCTCTCTCCTGAGGAGTCTGAAGGCGAAGATGATGATGAGGATGAATATGAAGATGATGGTGAAGCTTCAGGGGACGACGGCAGAACTGACGGAGCTGGTGCGTCGAGTTCTGGTCGTAGCCCTAAATGTTGATGACCTTTATCAATCTTTGATTGAGGGTCCTTTATATTGTCTGGCGAAAGCCGGATTCGTTTGTTGGTGGACTGAAGTCTAGTAAAGACTATCTGATCCCTTGTATGGCCGGTTTCATTTGGCCTTTGAACACTCTGCAAACTTCTATCAACCATTTTCGGCATTTTATCAATTCACATGATAATGTATATATGTTATTTTTAGATCTGCTCAGTGACTATATTTAGTTTGAACTTTTGATCTTTTTGTATGCATATGTTGTGGCTTTCGTGCCTTATGATTGGGAATTTTTCTTTTTGAATTCTGAACTTTATTAAGTTCGTCTTTCCAAAAATATGCCCAAATGCTTTTAACTTGACCTTCCACCAGGATGAGGTCTTAAGCTATGAACAATCTGACCGAGTCGTGGTCGCTTTTTGCTGAATCATTGCTCTATGCGTATAACTTTGCTTATTGTTTTGATAGTTGAAAGTTGTTGCATGGCTTTGTAGATTGGCTCTTGCCGAGTTCACTGGCCTTGTGAACGACTTCTCTCATTTTCGCGGAAGCCTTGTCACATAAATGTTTTTGCTTTGTGAGTGACTCCTCTTATTTATCGTGGAAGTTCCTTCACGTAAAAGTTTTTGTCTTTGTGAATGACTCCTCTTATTTGCCGTGGAAGTTCCTTCACGTAAAAGTTTTTGTCTTTGTGAATGACTCCTCTTATTTGCCGTGGAAGCCTTTATCACGCATAAAGTTTTTTTTTTTTTTTTGTAAAAAACTTTAGAAATTTGCCTTTTGATAAGGTCTTATCTGGCCTACAGGGGCCTCTCACCACCCCTTTGTTTTTATGTTGGAGCACGTGAAGTGATAACATGAAAAGAGTTTTCGGTGAGTTGTATATTGAACACATATGACCAAACAAGGAGTGTGTCCGTTGTGGGATTCGAACCCACAGCCACGAAGTTGAAGAACTTCGAGCTCTACCAGTTGAGCTAAACAGATTTGACCTTGTTTAGGTCGTTAGTACCATTTAGAGAAGATATATAATAAAAGTAAGAACTTTTGCAAAGATAAAAAGGTAAGCATAACTAACCGTTTTATCACTTAAAAGTGATACCTTTTGAGGTGAACCACGTTCCAACTGTTCGGGACAGTTGAGCCGTCTGGTCGCGCCAAGCGATAAGATCCCTTGCTGACTGAAGCAATTACTTTGTAGGGGCCTTCCCAATTAGGGCCAAGCTTCCCTGAATTTGTCTCTTGCGTGCTCTGGGAAACTTTCCTGAGTACAAAGTCTCCGACTTGGAAGCTTCGTACGCGTAGTCCCCGGTTGTAATACTTCTCGATTCGTTCCTTCTGGGCGACCACTCGCACGAGGGCCAGCTCCCTACGCTCTTCGAGGAGATCCAGCTCTTCAGATAAGTTGACTGAGTTTGACTCCTCAGTGGCATGTGCGTATCGCAGACTGGGTTCTCCTATCTCGACGTGGATTAGAGCATCTGCGCCGTATACCAATGAGTAAGGAGTCTCCCCGGTGCTCATTTTTATCGTAGTGCGATAAGCCCATAATACCCCAGGCAGCTCTTCTACCCAACATCCCTTTGCCTGCTCGAGGCGCTTTTTAAGAGATTCAACGATGATTTTGTTGGTAGATTCTGCCTGTCCATTGGCGACAGGATGATACGGAGAAGAAGTGATCCTCTTGATATGCAGATCGTCGAGGAATCTAGTCACTTTCTGGCCAATGAATTGCGGGCCGTTGTCCATGACTATTTCTTTGGGTGCCCCAAAGTGACATACGACAAAGCGCCAGAGGAAGTCGACGACTTCCGTTTGTCGTACCCTTGAGTATGCTGCCGCTTCGACCCACTTTGTAAAATAATCAGTGATGATCAATAAAAAGCGCATCCCTTTTGGTGCCGTGGGAAGAGGACCAACAATGTCCATTCCCCATTTCATGAAGGGCCACAGAGAGATTATTGAATGAAGTGGTTCCGCTGGCTGATGGAGAAGATAGGCGAACCTCTGGCATTTTTCACATTTCCTGACGAATTCATTTGCATCTTTCTCCATTTTTTCCCAATAGTAACCTGCACGAATCAGCTTCCGGGTTAATGCCTTACCTCCGGAATGGTTCCCACAACAGCCTTCGTGGACTTCCCTCATCACATAATTAGTTTGGTTTGGTCCAAGGCATTTTGCGAGAGGTCCTGCGAACATCCTCCGGTAAAGCTCGCAGTTGAGAATTGTATATCGAGCAGCTTTTACTCGGAGTTTGCGAGCAGCTTTTGCATCTGCGGGTAGAGTTCCGTGGATAAGATAATTTATTATCTCATTCCTCCAGTCCCAAGTAGTGCCGATAGTGTTGACTTCAAACTTTTCTCAGTCCATGGTCGTATAGTGAAGTTGAACAACAGCTGAAGAGCTAGCTGCTCCTATTTCTGCTACCGATCCCATGTTTGCAAGAGCATCAGCTTCGTGGTTCTCTTCCCGTGGAATCTGAACTGCTTCCCATTCACCAAACTGTGCTAAAAGTTCCTTGACTCGGGCGAGGTACACTTCCATTCTGGATTCCCGTGCAATGAAACCCCCATTGATCTGATTGATCACTAGCTGAGAGTCGCTTTTCAGTTTGACGATGGTTGCCTCATAGCTGCGGGCTAGTTCTAATCCTGCAATAACGGCCTCATATTCGGCCTCATTGTTAGTAATAAATGGCCATTTGATAGCTTGCCTTACCGTCTCACCGGATGGAGCAATGAGGACCAATCTGAGTCCCGATCCTTTGACGCTCGAGGAGCCGTCTGTATAAAGGATCCAGGTGCCAGGAGTCTGTTCTGCATAAAGAATAGCTTCTTTCTTTGCCTCAGGGTATATATTAATGCTGAAGTCTGCCACGAAGTCTGCCAGAACTTGTGACTTTATTGCTACCCTGGGCTGATAAGTGATATCAAATTCAGATAATTCTATAGCCCACTTTACCAACCTTCCTGAAAATTCTGGCTTGTGCAGGACATTTCGTAAAGGAAAAGTAGTAACCACAACTATCGAATGACTTTGAAAATAAGGGCGTAACTTACGAGCAGCAGTTACTAGAGCCAATGCCAATTTTTCCAAAGGTTGATAGCAGGTTTCTGCATCAATTAGAGCTTTGCTAATGTAATCGATAGGAAGTTGTTTACCTTTTTCTTTCCGAACTAGTACAGCGCTTACTGATAATTCCGACACTGCCAGATAGATTAACAGTTGTTCACCCTCCACAGGTGTGGAGAGCAGTGGAGGATTGGATAGATATTTTTTCAGATCTGAGATTCTTAGCGGCGCGGATGCCCCAGGGACCTCCTATTCCTCAGGCATCCCCTCATGCTGTTGTAGATGCTCCTATTCCTCAGGTAGCTCCTCAGCATGCGGTAGATATTGGTGCTCAGGCTCAGAGAGCCCCTATTCAAGCTTCATATGTAGCTCCAGGTGGTTATGTTCCAAAGGCAATGGGTATTGTGCCTCAAGTTTTTTAGGTTGGTTAGCCAGCCTACGTAACAAGTCAGGTCGATGATCCAGCAAGGCTGCATAATTTTATCAGACTTAATCCTCCGAGATTCTCCAGTCTTATTTCAGATAAGCTTAAGCCCCGTGAGTTTCTTGATCGATGCCACCGTATTCTTGAGGCCCTTGGGTATCTTGAGCAGTATGGAGATGAGTATACTGCCTTCCAGTTGGAGGCTCTAGCTTTAGCTTGGTGGACTATACTTCAATCAGCTAGGTAGGGCTTGCCTAAGCTAACCTAGAGTGAGTCCTCTCACCGATTCATGGAGAAGTTTCTTCCTCGCAGTTAGAAGGATGAGAAGAGCAGGCAGTTTGAGAGGATTGGACACGGTAACCTGTCAGTCTCGGAGTATGAGCTTTTGTTTTCAGAGATGTTCGGCTATGCTCCAGGTCTTGTGCAAGAGCCCTCCGAGAGGGTCAGACATTTGATTGATGGGCTTTCTCCATATTAGCTGTCCCAGATAGCTCGTGATATTGAGGCTGGTACTACATTTGATGTCGTCGTTCATATTGCTAGGAGGTATGAGGCCTATCATAGATTGGAGATGGAGAAGTTGGAGCGGGAGAGTAAGAGATCCCATGGTCCAGGGCATTCTAGTATCTCATGTGGAGGTAGGAGTTATCAGCAGCAGGGTAGGCCTCCTGTTAAGCCAGTTCAGTTTCCAGTGTGTGGTTTTCAGAACTTGTCAGGACCTCGGCAGGGTCAGCCCCAACTTCTTCCTAGTAGTCATCAACAGTTTGTGCAGCGCCAGTATGGCTCAGGGTGTTTCCATTGTTGTGATCTAGGGCATGATAAGAGGGATTGCCCTTATCTTCATTAGCAGGGGAATAGCCGTCCTTTCCCTCGCCCTCCAGCGCCTATGTGGCAGAAGCCTCAAGGTGCCCTTTCAGGGTCTCAGGCAGCTCGAGATGCACCACCACTTAGTAGAGGTCGTGGGCATGGTTCTAGTGGTCCCTCTAGAGCTGGTTCTCAGAGTGGCGGCTCAGCTCAGCTGCAGAAACAGCCATACCAGCCAGGCAGGATGCTAAGGCCTCTCCAGCTGTCGTTACAGGTACTTTATCTGTGTGGTCGAGATGCATACTCTTTGGTGGATCCAGGGTCTACCTATTCCTATGTTTCTCCTTATTTTGCTACGGGATTTCATGTGGATTATATGTGTCTCCATGATCCATTATGTGTTTCTACTCCTATTGGAGACACCATTTGTTTATGCTTAAAATCGATCACTTAGTTAAACAACTAATTTAGAGGTCACAAACAATATAGTAACCATGATGGAAAATTAAGTAAAAGAGAGAAATAATAAGCAAGAAAAGTAAAGTATTCTTATTCCTTGAGAATAGCTGGAGTGAATCGCCCTATTGTACAATACAATGTAAGGATGGGTATTTATAGTAGTCGATACTCAGTCCTAATAAAGGTAAAATACAAAGACTAATAAGGTCATGGGCCTATAACTCAAGGCGGTGGAGTATACTTAAACCCTAACTAGGAGACTGTAAACCTAAGGCGGTGGGATGTATGCCCTGCATCTTATGGTTGTGCCGCCTGAATAATCGTTGGCCCAAGGAGCGGGCGTGTATCCTGTGTGCCCAGCGACTTGTAAGATAAGCCTAGTCTCTCCAGCTGGACTCGTATCCCCATAATAGTAGGTGGCATTTTTTTCCCCACACAGTCAGTCCACCCCACTTGCTGAGTGTTGATGCAAGTAGTCAGGAAGTGAAAGAAGCGTAAAAGACAGATGTGAAATGATATCTCACTGACTCCTTGAGACTCGCAGTCTCTTTGACCATAATGATGTTGATTTCTTCGAGAACTCCGCGCGCTTTCCTCGTATTAGTTGATACCCATTCCATGCACCTTTTCAAGAACTGCTATTAATAACTCTGAATCGTTTCATATCTCCAACAATAATGACGCTTGACTATTTCATGCATCATCCTTATCTCTTTCCTACCTATAAATAGGGACTTCGTGATAGTAGATAAATCACAAACTCTTCTTCAGAAAATACCTCTCTTCTTCAACAATTTTTTAGGATAGTGAGAAACTTTTCTTTCCTTTAAAATGTTCGCCTTTGTTCCTGATTTGTTTTCCCATAAAATCTTCTTTGTTACGAATGGTTGATTCATGAGGGAAGTATAAGAGGAAACTCTTCTGCAGTTATCTTCTTTCCTTCCTTCATCCATGAAGGAACGAATGAAGTCCCCTGAGTTATAAAGTTTGACCAAGATTCTAATGACGTCTTTTGGGAAGTCTTCATTGTGTCACGTGCACTGATTATGGTGCGCTCATCTTCTAACATGGCGGTTGCTGTGATATTCCTTTTGTCATACGGGGTCAGGACGCTTGGCCCTTTCAGCTATCATGAGACTTCTCTTCAAGGACATTCCTGGTATTCGAGTAGCTTCTTTGATATTGTAGAATTGAAGTCCTTGCGCCTGGCTTCGTTTCATGGCAGGCAAGAGGATACAGCTTTATGTCGTCAGGTGATTAAGGTGTCACTGAGCTTTGGATCCCCTCGTGATTCATGGGCTACCCCTTGGTTATCTTCTTCAGCCTAACCGCTATCGCAATACTTCATCGGCTGTTGGTTGTGGGATACCCGAGGGAAGAGGCTCCCTTGTAGTTGCTTCCCAGCTCAAGCCTCTCCGTCCTAGGTGAGCTCCCGATTGTACATAAAGATCTGCAGGGCTGTACACTCTGGTTTGACCAGTTGAGGTTGACTCGGATGGTCAAGTTTTATTTCTAAGCTCTGCGGTGAGTTTTCAAGTTTCTCTTCGAGTTCAGCAGGCAAGATGGAGAAGGTTAGGCCTGTACTCAGACGTTTCCGAGGTCCCTTGCTTTGATCAAGCAGACGGGCTTTAGTTGTACCAACGACCGCGTACCTTGAGGAC
Organism: Petunia x hybrida; assembly: GCA_037355625.1. Lineage (NCBI taxonomy): Eukaryota > Viridiplantae > Streptophyta > Magnoliopsida > Solanales > Solanaceae > Petunia > Petunia x hybrida. Next base: position 1,350,586 of record JBBBVM010000508.1, on the reverse strand, counting down.
ATGCTCGGGCTGACATATCTCGGGCTGCCAGAAGAAAAGAAGAACCCCAGACTATTTTACAACTTGTAGCTATAATCCAGATGAAGGATCATCAGCCATGTTAATCATGTGGAGCTCTCTATTTTTAGTCTTCCATTTTCATTTTATTTTAACAATTGTTATGAACAAATGTTATATTCAGGAAGAACTAATTGTATATTAAGAGCCTACGGGCTATTTGTTATTAACGAAATGGTCGGTCATCAATAGTTTTATACGTACTTATGTAATTACATGTGGTATAATATGTACTCAAGCAGTATGTTTTGTGTGCCTTTCTGGGTTAGTGTCTTCAAGAGATGGGTGTGCGCACTGAAGGGCTCTTCATTTGCGTCAATAGGTGATGGCTTAAATTGTGCCCACAATGGGACTACTTTAGCCCGTGTGGAAATAGGTACTTTTGCGTCCGATGTCGAATGTCTCTGCTTAGTTACTTGAGTATTTAAGACTTTCTGGCACTATACGAACAGGCGTCCCCATCGGTATGTAGGTGCAGTTGTTGAATTAACAAGTTCAACATACGAGTAATACCTGGTGGCTGATCTAGATGTGGTCTCGCTCTAAGGGAGTAGTGCACCCTACTTTTTGTAGCGAAAAGTGAGTGTATTACTTCAACTTAGGTCTGGTTGGGGCTATTAATAGTTGGATCGTGGAAGGATCTGAATAAATAAGTAAAACTGACTAAATAAAATAGTAGTTTTATTGATAAAGGGGCACAAGGCCTGAGATGTTGTGGGTGAAACCCTGTAACATGATTGATGAGTATGAAAATACTGCAATCGAAGTTAAAATGTAACTCAACATAAAAACAAATGCTTTAAAAAGCGAAAGATACTTCATGCTCGATCCTCAGAAGGTTCGGGGGTGTGTACTTGGGCTTCCCTGCTCGAGGGTGATGAGCCTGGAGATGTTTCCTCTGGGCCGCTGACAACCCGATTGTATAACTCTGCGCCATTCAAACAATAATGAACTACTTGCTTTCACAGCTGTCTGCCTTCTGATTTGTCTTCGGGGAAGATTTCATTGCTTAGGTAGTTGATCAGCGCGTGACACTGCCCTGTGATGGATCCTGTGTTTGGAACTTCAAGGTTCATCAGGTCCACGGGGGTTAACTCAACCACTATCTGTTGGTCGCATGAATCCTCGGACGCTTCGCCATCGCTTGAGCTTTCTTCTCGACAGACAGACTCCCATGTCTAAAAAAATTTCAAGAGAGCTTGTATTCTCTCTTGTCGATCCGGTGTACAGGTGCCTTGAGCGGTACAAACTTCTTTTACTCGATCGACCACCAGTTGGGAGAGACTGAGCTCCCTGGCCCTCAGTATGTAGCCTAAGTCAAGATCTTGAATTATGGCTTCATACTCTGCTTCCTCGCTCTGAGCTCTGGCAGTCTTGCGGAAGACCATCCTAGTGGGTGTCTTGACCCACAGATCGAGGTCGACTTCTTCCCCTTTGAGATCCATGTCGATATTGATCTCCCAACACCCGGCTCGATCATTTCTTTGCTCCTGATTGACTCCTCTGCCTTTGGCTCCAGCTTCTCCACAAAGTCTGAGGTAAAACCTTCCAGTTCCTGTGACATAATAGTTGTTCGGGGTTGGTAGACAATGTCATACTCTCCCAGTTTCTCAGCCTATTCTGCCATCTCCTTTGAGTGTCCAGGTTTAGACAATATGGTCCATACTAGTGTAGAGGAGACCATGCTGACTGTATGGCCATGAAAATACGAGCGCAGCTCCTGGGTTGCCATGATCACGGACGCAATAAACTGAAAGAGCAAAGAAAAAAACCCATCTTGGTGCGAAGGTCTTTTGCTGGCGTACTTCGCAGGAAATTGCCTTTGATTCTCTTCACGTACAAGGACTGCATTCCATGCTATTTCTGAGATTAAAACATATAGCAACAGATGCTCACCTGGCTCTTCCTCGGCTATCACTTGAAGCTGTAGGAGCCGTATATTTGCCTTGGCTACTACCAGGTAGCTCTGTATCGGCCATAGGGGTCCTCCTTGTCTCCGCAGCACCTCCAAGAGCTGACATACCTATTCTGTCGCTTTGGGGACTACCTGATCCATCATTGCCAATCGATCCCGTATTTCACTGATCTCTTCTCTTACCTCTCGTTCCATGTCCTCGAACTTGATGAACTCCTCTTTGGTCATGCTTACTTTGGCTATTGGCTGAATGCTAAGATCCCCGTCATAAGTGTTTATGCCTAAAATCGGTCGCCTAGGTTAATCAATTAATTTAGAATGAGTTCACAAGCAATAAAGCAAATATGATGGAAAAGTAATAAATAAAAAAAGAGAAATAATGAGCAAGAAAAGTAAAGTAGTCTAATTCCTTGAGAATAATCGGATTCTATGGTGAATCGCTCTGTTGTACAACACAATGTAAGGAGGGGTATTTATAGTAAAGGATACCCAGTCCTAACTAAGGTAAAATACAAAGAGTAATAAAGCTATGAGCCTATAACTCAAGGTGGTGGTATATACAAAATCCTAACTAGAAGACTATAACCCTAAGGTGGCAGGATGTATGCCCTTTGTCCTATACACATACAGCCTGAACGGTCGTAACTCGTAGAACAGGTGTGTATCCTTTGTGCCAGGTGACTTGTAAGATAAGCCTAGTCTCGCCAGCTGGACTCGTATCCCCGTAATAGTAGGTGGCGTATTTTTTCCCACACAGTCAGTCCCCCCACTTGCTAAGTGCTGACGCAAGCAGTTAGGAAGTGAAAGCGGCGTACAAGATGGATGTGAAAAGATATCTCACTGACTCCTTGAGACTTGCAGTCTTTTTGACAAAGAATGATGATGCTTTCTTTGACAACTCTACGTGCTTTCGTCTGATTTGTTGATATCGATTCCACGTACCTTTCCAAGAACTACTATTAATTTCTCTGAATCGTTTCATATATCCAGCAATAATGACGCTTGACCATTTCATATGTCATCCTTATCTCTTTTCTGCCTATAAATAGGGACTTCGTGACAGTAGAGAGATCTCAAACTCTTTTTCAAAAAGTACTTCTCTTTTCTTCAACAATTTCTTATGACAGTGAGAAACTCCTTTTTCTTCAAAAATTTTTTCCTTCGATCCCGGTTTGATATTCCAAGAAAATCTTCTTTGTTCTGAATGGATGATGCATGAGGGAAATATAGGAGGAAACTTATATGTAGTTACCTTCCTTTCTTTCTTTGTCCGCGGAGGAATGAACGAAGTCCCCCGAGTTATGAAGTTTAATCGGGATTCTAATGACGTCCTTTAAGATGTCTTCATTGTGTCGTGTACTGTTGCTCCCAACGCACACGCAAGTATACGTGGTCGACAAGTAATAAAGTGATAAGTAGAGTATCGTTCCCACGAGGACTATTCAGACTGGACACCTAACAAACAATTTCTTAACAATAATTCAGGGATCTTTTCCAATAGTGAGAATATTATCAACTACAAAAACAGTAATTAAAATGGTAGAAGTGAATTCAAACAATGGAGCAAAAATTGGTTGTTATCAGTAATAAGGAGACGGTCCAGGGTTAGAGCTGCGACCCATCTAGGTGAGTTATCCTGTTGATTCCACTTCTTAAGTCCTAAGATGTCTAACTAACAGGTTAATAGTACCCGTAAAAACCTATCGATTCTTCACAGTCTATGCAAGCTACTCTAACGCCTATATATCTATGGAGTTAAATCACATGCACGCATTAACGAGCTTTGTATTTAGCTAAGCAGGGTGAATAGGTATATGTCTATCCTACCCACAAATTGATTCCCCGATGCCCAGGTTCACAATCAAACCCTATTCTTTCTTATGTGCGTTCATAAATTCTCTCTGTCGAGTTCAATCTAAGAACCGTAGATAGTGTCCAATTATTCGGCCGTTATAATCAAATAATTATGATCAAGAAAGAATAAACAATCTGTAATTGGAATTCAATTCATGGAAATCAACATTCAAACCTCAACCTTCATGAATTCGCTCTAACCCTAGAACGATATATTTAGCTACGCTTACTCATAATAACAACATAAGGATTTGATGAAATAATGAAATAATGATGTAATAAATTAATGGAAAGAAGAAAAACCCTTGTTCAAGTTGTTATGAGCTCTCACATTTGCTCCAAAGTCTGAACTTCTCTCAAAAACTAAGTAGAAGAGTATTTATAATGTTTACAAAAGCCTAGCATATAGTTACGCCTAAGCCTAGACGAAATAGGAAATCCAAAAACGCTCCAGGGGCGCTATAGCTGGCGCCCCGCGCCTCAAACCGCTTGGAACCAAGCAGGGGACGTCGAATCTTGCACGTAACGGCCATGCCCCGCGTCCCAAAATGCGGAAGAAAGTTGGGCGCTATAGTGGGCGCCCCGCGCCACCCATAGCGCCAGGCTAGTTTCTCTGCTTTCGTCGTTCGCAGCGTGCTTCGTTCCGTGCCTTCGCGTGCTCAATCCAATCCTCAATCCAAATTCAATCTTTTCTTACTTGATTATGCTCTTCAAAGCTCCAATTGCACCTCACAACATCCTACAAGTCACACGATAAAAAATCAGTGCAAAATCACATTCTCAACTACAAAACGGGCGAATAAAGTACTCAAACGTGAGGAAATATTAAGGAAATATAGGCATAACATGCCAAACATCACCACCCCACACTTGAACCTTTGCTCGCCCTCGAGCAATTACAAATAACTTCCCAACCTAGGTAGAACAGGTCTGCCTATGACTATGGTTGATACCGACCATTGAACGAGTGCACACATGACTACTATGGGCCCAACAAACATGCCAATAATATATCAAACATCAAAACATGAGAACAACCACCCCAAGACAACTCAAATGCACAAACTCGACTCATTACAACTATGCTCCCACAAAGTCACACCTATCTGCTCAACCAAAAAGCCATGACTTCACCTATCTCATGCAAACCATGTGCCCTCACCAAACAATGAAGCAAGAGAGTTTCCCCCAAATATCACACACAAAAATGAATATCAAGAATGGAATGGGGACAATAGCATAGAAAGAACTCGCTCACTCTCATGAAAAGTTCCCATGTCACACACGATGTACCATAGGCTTGCCCGTAGTGTAGGACCCCACTAATGTAAGCTCACTCCCGTCGGGATTAGCTAGGACTTTATAGAGTTGTAATGTAGGCTAAGGGGCTGGTAGGATAAATATGTGTAATAGTGACTACCTCCCTAAGCATTTTAATACATCGCATTCAATTTAAGCACATATCTCATCAAAGCCACCAAATTCACCACCCAACACAATTCACACACACCTTTTCCAACAAGTAGCAATTTTTCTTTTAAGCACAACACTAGCAAGGATGGATATTCATTTCTTTTCTTTTTTCTTTTTTTTTTCAACTCCTTGACTCAGCTTTTTTTTTTAATTTTTTTTTTCTATTCAATTATTTCCAAACCTTGCCAATGCTCCTTCAACTACTTCACAATTTATCAAGTATTCCCCTCAGTAGTTCCACTCAAAAACCTCCCAATACTTCAACCACAAACTCCACAATAATATAAAATTATCACTTGAAGTGCTTAAGGAGTAAATGTTCAAAAGAAGGCAAATAGGAACAAGTGGGTAGGCTTGCGGTGTGGGTGCCAACAAAAGGTCAAAGGGATCACAACAATCAAGGGTGCATATAAGGGTAGGCAAATCAAGGTAAAAGGCTTATACAAGAAGGCCTGTATCATCTCCTGACTAGAGCAAACCTAGGATTTCGCTTTGCACACACACGGAGCAAGTTTTAGACACCAATATGCAAACATGGAACACAATAGAATATGCCTCACATCACACATTGCACACAGTCCACACAAGATGATTCCATCACAACTCTCAATCAAACAAATAAGGTGCAATTTGTGAAATTTAAGCACTAATGCACAACAGTTCACAAAAGAGTCAAGTGAGTGGACTCAAGCGTCTCAAGGGGGTCATTTCATTTTTTCTAGGCATGCATCACAATATAAAACCAAAAGACACCACAAATAGCATATGCTCAAGTCCAAGTACATCGGTATCAAACAAATCAAAGGTACCTAGCATTCTACCTAATTCTTCGTCTAGGGCCACCTAACAACTAATACTATACTAATCCTAAAAAATAAAAAATAACCCGGTTCAAAGGCCTCCCCTTGAAAAAGAACCGAGGCCATAAGAAAAACTACAGGGTGGATGACATGTACCACTACAAAGCCTTTAAAGAAAATATTTTTGCATTTTTTTCTAATAAAACAAAAGCAAATACTAAAAAGGAAACAAAAATGTCAAGTGACAAAATAAAACTCCTAACGGTACATGCATCAGTAACGTCAAAAATAAAAGGAATTTTCCCCCACCCCACACTTAAACAATGCAATGTCCTCAGTACAAAAATAATAAAGTGCAAGGTAGAAGAAATCCCTGGAGTGCGGACCTTGTTCAAGCTTCCATACAGCATGGGGTACTCAGACTTCTCCTAACAAGTCATCAAGAATAAGCAGGGGTGCGGCCAATAACTCAAAAAGGAGTACAGAAATTGCGAAACCACCCCAACCACGATTCCACCCGCGGTGCGCCACCAAGGCGCCTGAAAATTTTGGCTTTCTGCCACTCCAGGCGCCCGTTCAATTTTTTCCACACTAAATTCTTGTCCCTCGCGCGATACCAAGCGCGGGGCATGCTTTAAAGCGCCTCAAATACCTGACGAGGTCATCTTCGAGTGAGACATAGTACGACGTTAGTTCAAGGTGCAAACCAGACTAAAACACATCGACTACATCTCATTTCGCACTCCCAATACCTACAAAAATGACAAAATAAAAACAAAAAATATGTGACACTATAAATAAAATAATACAAGTACAAACTCGGGTTGCCTCCCGAGAAGCGCCTTAGTTAACGTCGTGGCACGACGACACTTTTAGCTCACTTCTAGCATTTATGTCTTCTCTTCTTACGACGAACCTTTGCTTTCTTCCTTTCTTTGAGAGAACCCATCTTCAACTTTACATGTGACGTGCCATTGCTATCTTGTTCCACATTCTGCTCACACACGTCATTTGGTTTACTTCCATGTTCTTGTTTGACACATTCGATCATAGAGCATTCTTCAACCTTAGTTATGTGCTCCTTCTCATTATAAACCTTGAAAGTAACCTTTTCTCCATGCGCTCTAACAGTCATCTCTCCCAGCTTCATGTCAATAATTGCCTTCGAGGTGACTAAGAATGGTCTCCCCAAAATGATTGGAGCTTCTCGGTCCTCTTCATAATCTAAGACTACAAAATCAGCAGAGAATGTAAACTTACCAACTTTTAGCAACACATCCTCCAACTTACCATCAGGGCGAGTGAGTGATCCATCTGCCATCTTAAGAGTAACTGAAGAGGGCTTGATTGCTCCTAGCCCTAACCTTTTGCAAACAGATAGAGGCATGAGATTTATGCTCGCACCCAGATCACACAATGCACCAGTGATATTATGCCCTCCAATAATGCAAGAAATAGTAAACCTCCCAGGATCTTGAAGTTTTGGAGGTAGCTTGCTCAAGATTGTGCTACACTCCACGACTAACTCAACTGTATCTATCTCTTGAGGCTTTTTCTTCTTGACTAAAATCTCTTTTAAGAACTTCACCAAGGATGGCATCAATTCAAACACATCAGTCAAAGGAATGTTAACTTGAAGCTCTTTCAACATACTCACAAATTTTTTATACTGGGCCACATCCTTCGATGGTATAAGTATCTGCGGGAATGGTGGAGGCGGCAGAGGTGCCTCTTTTTTCTCTTCTTTCTTCTTTACCTTCTCCACTTTTTCAACTTTTTCTAATTCAGCTCTCTCCTCAGACTTGGCCATCAGCTCTCCACCTTCAATTAAAGTCATTGCAAGACATTGCTCAGGCCCTTTTCTAACAGTACTCGATCCAGCATCACCAGGGGGTGCTCCATGTTGTCTAGAATTTGTAGCGCCCACCAACTGCCCCAACTGGTGCTCCAGGTTCTTTTGAGCATTGACGAGATCTTGTATGGCATGTGCATGGGCTGCAGTGTCAGCTATCATTCTCTGCTGGCCTGCCATTAGCTACTTTAGCATATCTTCAACTGAATTGCTAACCTGCTGTGGTGGAGCTGGAAGTGGTTGGTAATTATTTGGGGCTCTCATATTGCCTTGATAATAAGCATTAGCCAACTGATTTTGACCCTGCGGCCTGTTTTGATTACCCACATAATAAACTGACTCTGGATTAGAGGAGCAAACCTCTGTAGCATGATCTTGACCACAAACCTGACAAAAACTCTGGAGTTGCTGCACTGGAGCCACTGGTTGCTGAGTCTTTAACTTGCTGATTTGGTTGGCAATGGCGTCCATCTTTGCATTCAATGCTGAGATTTCATCTAGTTGAAGTACCCCAGCAGCCTTTTGAGTAGTAGCTCTACCATCACCCTGCCAGTCAGGATTGCTCTGCGAAAATTTATCTAGTAACTCATAAATCTGGTCAAAGTTCAAGGCCAAGACTTGGCCTCCAGCTGCAGCATCTACCACGATCTTATTATGAGCAGTCAACCCTTCCACAAAAGTATGTGCCAGAACCTCATTTGATTGGTTATGGTGTGGACAATCTCTCAGTAAAGCTTTAAACTGCTCCCAGGCTGAATACAAAGACTCTCCTTCACTCTGTCTGAAGGACATAATTTCAATTCTCAGCCGGGCTGTCTTGGAAGATGGATAAATCTTAACTAAGAACTTCCTAGCTCAAACCTTTCTTTCCCTGGTGAGCTCCCATTTGCGCTTGAAGATCTGTGGGGCTGTACGCTCTGGTTTGACCAATTGAGGTTGACTTGAATGGTCAAGTTTTCTTTCTAAGCTATGCGGTGAGTCTTCAAGTTTCTCTTCGATTTCAACGGGCAAGATGGAGAAGGTTAGGCCTATACTTAGACGCTTTCGAGGTCCCTTGCTTTGATCAAGCAGACGGGCTTTGGTTGTACCAATACCCGCATACCTTAAGGAAATGCTCGAGCTGACATATCTCGAGCTACCAGAAGAAAAGAAGAACTCTGGACTGTTTATGGCTTGTAGCTATAAACCAGTTAAAGGATTTTCAACCATGTTAATCCTGAGGAGCTCTTTGTTTTTAGTCTTCCCCTTCCATTTTTTTTATAATTGTTATGAACAAATGTTGTATTCAGGAAGAACTAATTGTATATTAAGAGCCTACGGGCTGTTTGTTATAAATGAAACGGTCGTTCATCAATAGTTTTATATGTATTTGTGTAATTACATATGGTGTAATGTGTAATCAAGCAGCATATTTTGTGTGCCTTTCTGGGCTAATGTCTTCAAGAGACGGGTGTGTGCACTGAAGGGCACTTCATTTGCGTAAGTAGGTGACGACTTAAGTTGCATCCACAATGGGACGACTTTAGCCCGTGTGGAAATAGGCACTTTTGCGTCCGAATTTGAACGTCTCTGCTTAGTTATTCGAGTATTTAAGAGTTTCTTGCACTATGCGAACAGGCCTCCACGTCGGCATGTAGGTGCAGTTGTTGAATTAATGAGTCCAACGTATGAATAATGTCTTGTGGCTGAGCTAGACGTGCTCTAGATTTAAGCGAGTGGTGTACCCTACTTTTTGTAGCGAAAAGTGAGTGTATTACTTCAACTTAGGTCTGGCAGGGGCTATGAATAGTTGGATCATAGATGAATCTGAATAAATTAGTAAAACTGACTAAGTAAAACTAGTAGTTTTAATGATAGACGGGCGCTAGGCCTGAGATGTTGTGGGTGAAAACCGGTAACATGATTGATGAGTATGAAAATACTGCGATCAAAGTTAAGGAGAACTCAACATAAAAATAAATGCTTTAAAAATAATAAAAATAAAAAAATAAAAAAAACGAAAGATAATTAATGCTCGATCCTCGGAAGGTTCGGGGGCATGTACTTGGGCTTCCCCTGCTCGAGGGTGCTGAGCCTGGAGATGTTACCTCTAGGCCGCTGACAACCCGATGATATAACTCTGTGCCAATTAAACAATAATGAACAGCTTGCTTTCGCAGCTGTCTGCCTTCAGATTTGTCTTTGGGGAGGATTCCTTTGCTTAGGTAGTTGATCAGCGCATGATGCCCCTATGATGGATACTGTGTCTGAACTTCAAGGTTCATCAGGTCCATGGGGGTTAACGCAACCACTATCTGCTGGTCGTATGAATCCTCAAACACTTCGCCATCGCTTGAGCTTCCTTCCCCATAGACAAACTCCCATGCCTGAAAATTTTTCAAGAGTGCCTTCATTCTCTCCTGCCGATCCACCGTGCAAATGCCTTTTGTGGTAAAAACTTCCTTGACTTGACCGACAACCAGTTGGGAGCTGCTGAAGACGCTGACCTCCCTAGCCCCTAGTATGTAGGCTAAGTCAAGAGCTTAAATTATGGATTCATACTCTGCTTCATCGCGTTGAGCTCTGGCGGTCTTGCCGAAGACAATCCTAGTGGGTGACCTGATCCACAAATTGAGGTTGGCTCCTTCCCCTTTGAGATCTACGCCAATGTTGATCTTCTAACGCCCGGGCTCGATCGTTTCTTCGCTCCTGATTGACTCCTCTGACGTTGGCTTTAGTTTCTCCACGAAGTCTGAGGTAAAACCTTCCAGTTCTTGTGACTCGATGACTGTTCGGGGTTGGTAGATAACGTCATACTCTCTGTGTGGGAAAAAATATGCCACCTATTGTTACGAGGATACGAGTACAGCTGGCAAGACTAGACATACCCTACAAGTCACTGGGCACTGAGGATATACGCCCGCTCCTAGAACCAACGACCATTTAGGCGGTTTGGTCATAGAGCGCAGGGCACACATCCCGCCGCCTAGGGTTTACAGTCTCCTAGTTAAGATTTAGTATACCACTGCCTTGAGTTGTATGTCCATAGCCTTATTAATATCTATATGTTAAATTATTTAGAACTGGGTATTACTACTATAAATACCCCTCCTTACATTGTATTGTGGACGAGACACAATTTGCCACCGAAGTTGGCTACTCTCAAAGAATAAGAATTACTTTGCTTTCTTTATTTTTTCTTGCTTAATTACTTGTCTTTACTTTCATTGTATTTACTTACTTTTTCCATCGTAATTCACCGTATTACTTGTGACCTCATTTATGATTAATTGTTTAACCTAGACATATAAATTTAGCATAAACAATTTGGCGCCCATTGTGGGGCCCAGGCAATTGTAGGTATCCTACACAAGAAAAGGTGCAGTCATGTCAAGCCGCAATACCGCCATACGACACATAGATAATGAGATCCAATAGATAATCCATGACTCGGTTAGTACGACTAAAATTGTGAACTACTATCTAAGATCAAAACTAGTTATCTGTCGTCAAGGTAAGGGTTGTACCAGCATATTGACCTTCATCAAGAAGCGCAGTCGGCAGATAAAAGACCCATCAGTACTATCTTCGGGGGGGGGGCCGGAGTCGGAAGCAACGAGACCAAAGCCATCATGGATTGTGAGGCTCACCAGCAAATATCCAAAAAGCCACACCTCAACACCATCGAGTTCGATTACGGAGATTTGCAGGGAGCCCACCACCCTCATGATGATGCCTTAATAATTACTCTGCAGGTACATGATGCTAGAGTCAAGTATGTGTTGGTGGATCCCGGTAGTGCAGTCAATATCATTAACTGGAAGGTTGTCTGTCAAATAGAGATGCAGAGTCGAGTAATCCCTCTGTATACCATAACCAGATTTAACAGTTACAGTGAGAAGTCTGTAGGAGAAATCCTACTCTAGGTACACCTGCCAGGAGCAGCGCGGTTGGCGTCTTTCCAACATACGACCTCTCGTATAACATTATCGTTGGGAGACCCTGGATTCACGAAGTACACGTTGTGCCATCTACACTTTACCAAGTCCTCAAATACCTGACTCCTTGGGGGTGAAAGAAATTCACGGGGAACAGAAGCTATCTCGGAGCTGTTACATGACTTCAGTGATCGATGCAACCAGGAAAGAGACCAAAAATCAGAAGAAGAAATTGGACAAGTTGCTTGGGCCCAATCTGGTCACTAGCGTACCCTTAGGACAAGGGGTCCATAAGGTGACTAGACACTACAAACCAACTATTATACCCTCCGACCCGAAGGAAGAAGATCAGCCGACTAAAGCTATAGTTGACGACCTTGATCTAGTAATCTTTGGCGAGAAAGTTCCAGACAAGAAATTCAACGCAGGGGCCAAGCTCTCTACCAAAGCAAAATAAGAGTATGCTAACTTCCTACACGCTTGGTTGGGCACCTTCACCTAGATACACACTGACATGCCAAGAATATCAACTAGCATTATCAGGATAATCTAAACGTCGATCCAAACTTCAAGCCAATAAAGCATAAGAAACAACAATAAGCCGCGAGAAGGGGTAGGCAGTTCATGAATAAGTCGAGAAACTACTCAACAATGGTTCCATTTGCGAGGTTCAATACCCTGACTGGCTATCAAACGTCGTAGTGGTTCCCAAGAAGAACGAAAATTGGAGGATGTGCATCGACTTTACAAATCTGAATAAAGCATGCCCAAAGGATTCCTTCCCACAGCCTAAAATTGATCAACTCATCGATTCAACAGCAGGGCATGAGGCTTTGAGTTTTTTAGATGCATACTTGGGATACAATCAGATCCTCATGAACCCAGATGATCAAGAAAAGATTCTTTCATCACGGATAGGGGGACTTATTATTATAGAGTGATGCCGTTCAGACTAAAACACGCAGGCTTGACTTATCAAAGATTAGTGAACCTGATGTTCAACGAGCAAATTGGTAAGACCATGGAAGTTTTACATCGACGATATGTTGGTCAAGTCAAAATTTGCGAAAGATCACATTAGCCATCTAGAGATAACTTTCGATATCCTAGACAAGTTTGGAATGAAGCTCAACCCCGAGAAGTGTGTCTTTGGCGTATCCTCCGGGATGTTCCTTGGGTTCATTTTTTTTTAACCAGGGCATAAAAGCGAACCCGTTGAATATCAAAGCAATCGAGGCAATACCGGAGGTCCTGAAGAGCAAAGTGGAAGTTAAAAGGCTCAATGGTCGAATCGCAGCACTCAGCCGGTTCATCTCACGATCATCAAAGAAGTGTCATCAATTTTTCAATGTCCTGAAAAAGAATAAAAACTTTGAGTAGACGGAGCAATGCAGCAAGGCGCTAAAAGAGCTAAAACAGTATCTGGTAAATCCCCCGTTGCTTACCAAGCAACGCGAGGAAGAACCGTTATTGTTGTACCTAGCAGTGTCCGAAGTTACCGTTAGCACCGTCTTGGTACGAGAAGAGAAGGGGGTGCAGCCACCAGTGTATTATGTCATCAAGTCTCTCCTATACGCGGAAGCAAAGTACCAACATGTAGAGAAGCTCGCACTTTCCTTAGTCATGGCAGCGAGGAAGTTGCGGCCGTACTCTTAGAGTCATACCATTATCGTGGTTTCCTCTTTTCTATTACAGACAATACTGCACAAACTCGAGATGTCATATAGGTAGGCGAAGTGGGCTGTCAAACTCGGCGAGTATGATATCATTTATCAGCCAAGAACGGCCATCAAGTCATAAGTTCTCGTGGACTTTGTCACCGACTTCAGCACTGACTTCATGCCAAAGGCTGAGGAGGAATGCAAGATTATAGAAGGAGTTACCCTCGGGATATGAGTGATCCACACCGATGATGCCTCGAACGTAAAAGGGGTCGGGCATCGTTTAGTGATCGAGTCCCCGACGAAGAAGGTGTTCAGGAAAGCTGTCAGCTGCTCTCAGATGAAGAACAACGAAGCAGAATATGAAGCTATAATTAAAGCCCTAGAATTAGCTTACATATTGGGGGCCAGGGAGGTCAGCATCAACTGTGATTCTCAGCTCGTGGTGAACCAGGTGACCGGAACATACACTACTAAAGACGCCCGCATGCAAGAGTAGTTGGCCAAAGTGAAGAAATGTCTGAAGAATTTTAAAAAATGGAGGATTAATCAAATACCAAGAGAAGAAAATGCGGAGGCTGATGCCCTAGCCAGCCTAGCGGCCACTATAGAATTAAACACAGACAGTCCAGTTTCTACCATTGAGTTAACTTATGCAGATGTCAAGCGCCTCGAAGTCAATGCAGTAGGGTCATCATGGGACTGGCGACACCCAATCATTGAATATCTTAACAAGGGAACGCTCCCAGCAGACAGGAAGGAGAGCACAAGGCTAAGAGCTCAAGCGGCTCGCTACATCTTGATCAATGGGGAGTTGTATCAGCGAATGTTTAGCGGACCTTTGGCTAAATATTGGGGTCCTTCTCAGGTGGATTACGCACTTATAGAAATCCATGAAGGACAGTGCATAAATCATTTTGGAAAGCGGTCTCTAGCTCGAAAGTTAATCAGGACGGGCTATTTCTGGCCCTGAATGGAAGACGACACGAGCAGGTTTGCCCGGGCATGTGATAGCTGCCAAAGGTACTCACATATACTTCATCAGCCGGCGGAGTCATTACATTCAGTAATAGCCACATGGCCTTTCATAAAATAGGGGATGGACATCGCAGGGCCTATGCCTAAAGCGCCCGGTGGTGTCAAGTTAGTTCTTATCATGACAGACTATTTCACCAAATAGGTCGAGGCGGCCGCATACGCTCAGATTCGAGAGCAGGAAGTCATAGAATTTATTTGGAAAAACATTATGTGCCGAGTTGGGATTCCAGTAGAAATCACCTGCGATAACGGTTCCCAATTCATAGGCGACAAGATCACTGCTTTTCTGAAAGAATGGAAAATCAAGAGGATAACCTCCACTCCTTACCACCCTTCAACCAATGGCCAAGCCAAATCCTCAAACAAGATGATAGTGGAGAATCTGAAGAAGTGGCTCAAGGAGGCTAAGGGAAGATGGCCTGACGAACTGCCCGGAGTCCTATAGGCCTATCGAACTACATCCAAAGCCAACACTGGAGAAACACCATTTTCGCTGACATATGGAATGGAAGCTATGATCCCTTTAGAAATTGGAGAGTCCAGTTTACGACGGACATTCGCCAAAGAGAAGTCCAATGACGAAGCCTGGAAAACCTCCCTTGACCTCTTGGACGAACGGTGGGAGATATCAGGCATTCGCCTTACAGCCCAAAAGCAGTGAGTAGAGCAATATTATAATGCAAGGGCAAATCCACGGTCCTTTAACATCGGGGGCCTGGTCCTTCACAAAGTTACTCAGAACACCGAGCAGGCTGAAGCAGGAAAGCTCGCTCTGAATTGGGAAGGACCGTACAAAGTGCGGGGTATTGCTAGCAAAGGTGTGTACGTTCTCTAAGACATGAAAGGGACAACCATTCCAGATAACTGGAATATCACATGGCTGAAGAAGTACTACTCTTGAAAGGCTGACTAAGCCTGCATACTCGAGACATGTATTTTTCTTTTTTCCTGATCTTCTCAAAATTATTTACAACGGGCTCTCAGCCCCGCTCCTTTGTTTTACAATGGGCATTTAGCCTCGTTCTTTATTTCACATGGCTCCACATCGTATCAATAAAACTATTATTCCAAATAGTCAGTTCTGTGCAATTATTTAGATCCATCTACGATCCTACTATTCATACCCCCGGTCAGACCTAAGTTGAAGTAATATACTCACTTTCCGCTACAAAAAAGTAGAGTTAGACCACGTCTAACTCAGTCACCAGGCATTAATCAAGAGTTGAACTCGCTAAATCAACAATTTCACCTACACGCCGATGGGGATGCCTGTCCGCGTAGTGCCAGAAAGTCTTAAATACTCGAGTAACTAAGCGAAGACGTTCTGTCTTAGTATGCAAAAGGACTGTTACCACATGGGCTAAAGTTGTGCCATTGTGGGTGCAAACAGCCATCTGCTACGGATGCAACCTAGCTGTCGTATATCGATGCACAATGGACGTAATTTCTCAAGGCAAGCTCACTGGAACGCGTTCTTAAACAACTATAACAGTCAGGACGACTGGAAGACATCTAATATCTAGGTGCACAAACATACTGCTTGAACATACATTACGAGACGCGTAATAACACAAGTACGTATGAAACATTGATGAATAGTCATTTCATTAATAACAAACAGCCCGTATGCTCATAATATACATTTAGTGCTTCTTGAATACAATATTTGTTTATAACAATTGTAGAAAAAAAAGACTAAAACTTCAAGTTCCATTGAATTTGTACCCCTAGAGATTCTTCATCTGGATTGTAGCTCTTGCATCGAAGTCTCTCCCAAGATTCGAAGTTGAAATTTCAAACCTAGCAACCCAAGCAGCAACATCATTGTGGGACTGCGTCAAGGGGGAGAACAATCAGCCCAACTAAGGAACCCCTCAGTAGAACGGTGGAGATAGCAGAACGAGCATCGAAGACTTCACTTGGATTTACTTGGGGAGATTCCAATAAGGAATCCCTATGAATCTCATAAATGCCTCATACGCTCTCTTGCCTGAACGATTGGAAGCTTATGCAAAACTCCAAAATCAATGAACAGGCCAGAGCTATACAGCCATCCTGAATGTTGTTGACATGCAAAACTCTTTCGAGCGTCAACCGCTCGAAGAAGAAGAGGCCCAGGACGCGCTCCTCGTGCAAAAAGAGTTTCTTCGGGGATATGTTTATAAGCAACTAGGAGATGAGCGAACTACAAGAAGCCCGAATGGATGGCATTCATCTGCTGCTACACGCCACATGAAAAGAATAATATCAAAGCAAATCTCCATGCATGATGATGGAACGCGTCAGAATTGATACGTCTACCACAATGAAGATCAACATTAAAGTTCCGGTCGTGCATCATTGCTCAGGGGACTTCTTTCCTTCCCTCACGAATGAAGAAAGAAAAGAAGACAACTGCAAATGAGTCTCCTCTCGTAATCTTCTCATGCGTCGTCCTCACGAAATGAAGAAGAATTTCTGGGAGAATCAAACCAGGATCAAAGGCAAATATTTTTATGGGAAGAAAAGCTTCTCGCTATCATGAGAAATTGCTAAAGAAGTGAATTATTTTTCTGAAGAGGAGTTTATGATTTTCCCACTGTCATGAAGTCACTATTTATAGGCAGAGAGGGATAAGGATGGAGCATAAAACGGTCAAAGAATCATAATTGTTGGAGATATGAAATGATTCGGAGCAGTCATCAATGTCCTTTGGAATGTGCATGGAATCGATATCAACCAATCAGATGGAAGCATGTGAGGTTCTTGAAGAAGTCATTATTATTATTGGTCAGAGAGACTGCGAGTCTCAAGAAGTCAGTGAGATATCTTTTCACATCTACGCTTCTTTCACTTCCTGACTGCTTGCGTCAGCACTCAGCAAATGGGGGAACTGACTATGTTGGGAAAAATACGCCACCTATTATTACGAGGATACGAGTCCAGCTGGCAAGACTAGACTTACCCTACAAGTCACCGGGCATTGAGGATATACGCTCGCTCCTAGAGCCAACGACCGTTTAGACGGTTTGGTCATAGAGCGCATGGCATACATCATGCCGCCTAGGTCTAGTTAGGGTTTAGTATACCGCCTCCTTGAGTTCTAGGCCCATGGCCTTATTAGTATTTGTATTTTACCTTATTTAGGACTGGGTATCACTACTATAAATACCCCTCCTTATATTATATTATGGACAACACACAATTTGCCACCGAAGTCGACTACTCTTAAGGAATAAGAATTACTTTGCTTTATCTAGTTTTTCTTGCTTAATTACTTGTCTTTACTTTCATCGAATTTACTTACTTTTTCCATCATAACTCACCGTATTTCTTGTGACCTCATTCATAATTAATTGTTTAATATAGACGTACAAATTTAGGCATAAATACTATCCCAGTTTCTCAGCCCATTCTGCCATCTCCTCTGAGAGTCCGGGTTTAGACAATATGGTCTATATCGGTGTGGAGGAGACCATGTTGACCGTATGGTTAATAAAATACAAGTACAGCTCTTGGGTCGCCATGATCACGGACACAATAAACGTAAAGAGTAAAGAAAAAAACCTGTCTCGGCGTGAAAGTCTTTTGCTGGCGTACTTCACGGGAAATTGCATCCCGTTCTCTTCTCATACAAGGACTGCATTCCATGCTACTACTAAGATCGAAACATACAGTAACAGATGCTCACCTGGCTTTGGCTCGGTTATCACTGGAAGCTGTAGCAGATGTATCTTTGTCTGAGCTACGGTTAGGTAACTCTGTATCAACCATTGAGGTCATTCTTATCTCCGCATCACCTCAGAGAGCTGGCATACTAATTCTGTCGCTCTGGGGACTAGCTGATCCATCACCACCAATCGATCAGTAGTTCCTGATCTCTTCTCTGACTTCTCGTTCCATGGCCTCGAACTAAATAGACTCTTCTTCGGTTATGTTTACTTTGGCTACTGGTCGGACACTAAGACCCCTTCCATATGTCGGATAATATTCTTCAAGTAAAGATCGCTCACCCCGTAAGTCATTAACCCCGTGAGAGGTCGAGTATCTAAAGACTTGATGGAGTGTTGAGGGTAGTCCCTTAATGCTATGTAACCAAGGTTGTCCCAAGATGATGTCATAAGACAGGTTGCAATTCAGCACCTGGAAGGGAGTAATGCTCGTCACGCCCGGTATATGGACCCATAGAGCTAGTTCCCTGACATGTTCTTCTCGACAGCTATTGAAGCTAACTATAATTCGAGGACTTGAAGTTACTTGGTGGTGTTGGCCTGAATTCTGCAGCATCTTCATCTAAATAATGTTCACGCTACTCCCCGGATCGGTCAGAGCTTGCTGAATGCCCAGGTCGGACATGTCTATAGAAACGACGAGGTCGCACCGGTGCGCTCCTTCTTCCTCTTGAACGGGATAGGACCAATCAATTCCCCCGACTCTGTAGTCCCCAGGTTGTGGCTGGTTCTAGAATCGTGAAGATTGCATTGATGGTCCTCAATTTTTAAGAATCTAGCACTCTCGAACATCGTGGTCCTCCTTCGATCAAGTCTTTAAGGAGTCCCTCTTTCAATAGATGCTCAATTTCAATCATCAGGGCTTTGCAATCAACCATCGCATGGCCACCACTGTGGTAAAAATCACAATAAGGTGTTGTATTTCTCCCCGTTGCTCCTTTTATGGTAGGCAGTCAGCGGAACCTTGGACCTAGTTTTCCAAAGTGGTTGGCAACCAGATCCACAGCATCGACTCGCAAACCAAAATCTCTGAAGCTACGGGACTCTGTCCACTTTTCTTGAACTACGGGACTCTGTCCACTTTTCTTGGGATCCAGATCCCCGGGAACTGCTCTGCTTTCTAATTCCTGCCTGGTTCTGGACTTTCGCTTTTGTTCTTCTCCCATCCCTCTCACTTTCTAGAGAGGGACTCCCTGCTCTCTCTTTCTTTGCTCAGCTTCGGGGTTCTGAAAATGGTCTAGCTCCAAGTAAAGCTTTTCAGTGTACCTCTGTTGCAATGCGCTCCATGTTATCACAGAATGTTGTGTCAAACTCCACTACAATTCCCTGGTAGCTAGTGACCCTTTCCAGTTCAGACTTTTTTCAAAGGCTACCACGGCAATATTATCGGGGACTAAAGCAAGCTCCATCTGTTCTTGCTAAAACCTGTCAAGGTAGTCCTTCAGCAGTTCGTCATCATGCTGACGGATCTCAAAGATGTCCTCCTTGCACTTCTCCCGCTTGAGGGCACCAGAATGCGCTTTCTTGAATAGGTCCTGCATCTGAGTGAATAATTCGATGGAGCCTATTGATAGCAGGGAGTACTAAGCAAGGGCACCTTTGGTTAGAGTTGAGCCAAACCTCTTCACCATAGCAGATTCAATTTCTTCCTCGGTGATCTCATTACTCTTTACAGCCATGTAATACGCAGCAATATGCTTATCCGGATCAGTTGTTCCGTCATACTTCAAGTTATCCGGCAGAAGGAAGTGCTTTGGTATGCAGATCGGTGTAGCGCTTGCTTTGTAAGCATGCTTGTAAAATTTCTGCTCATTTACCGTGGTAACTTGGGGTAGAGCACCCAACACATTACCAATCCGGTTGTGGATGGCCTTCATCTCTTTTAAAAAGTTCTAGATGTCCGGTGCTCCCTTAAGGTCTTGATTGTTGATCGTTGATAATCCTTTAGGGGTGGCATCCATGTTTAGCCTGCGGTTAGGGACGGATGCTTGTGTATGGTTCGTGGGCGCTGGTCCTCGCGGGGATGCTGGCCATTGAGACGATCCAGCAAACATCGCTCCTAAGTTCTTAGATATCCCTTTGACCATGTTGTTCGAGTTCCGCTCTACTTGTTCTGACATAGTTTTGAGGAGATTAACAAGAAATCCTCTAAATTCATATTACCTTCTGGCGGTTGGTCGCCTTCCCCATCGCTGGAAACATAGACTGGCTCCTAGGAAGGGTCTTTCGATTGTTCAGCAGGATCCTTAGGCTATACGCTGGGATTACTAGGATCTATCACGGATTCATCTAATGCGTTTGTAGTGTTGTTCGGAACATTGCTACTATCATCAGACATGATTTCGCATTTTCCTTTGTAGAATACCTATAATTGCCTAGGCCCCATGGTGGGCGCCAAACTGTTTATGCCTAAAATCGGTCGCCTAGGTTAAACAATTAATTTAGAATGAAGTCACAAGAAATACAGTAAATACGATGGAAAAGTAATAAATAAAAGAGAGAAATAATGACCAAGAAAAGTAAAGTAGTCTTATTCCTTGAGAATAGTTGGATCCTGTGGTAAATCACTCTGTTGTATGATACAATGTAAGGAGGGGTATTTATAGTAGTGGATACCCAGTCCTAATTAAGGTAAAATACAGGACTAATAAGGCTATAGGCCTATAACTCAAGGCAGTGGTATATACAAAACCCTAACTAGGAGACTATAACCCTAAGGTGGTAGGATGTATGCCCTTCTTCCTACGCCCGTACCATATGAACGGTCGTAATTCGTAGAACAGGCGTGTATTCTTAGTGCATGGTAACTTGTAAGATAAGCCTAGTCTTGCCAGCTGGATTCGTATCCTCATAATAGTAGGTGACATATTTTTACCTACACAATAAATAGGATAATATTCTCCAAGTGAACACCGCTCACCCCGTAAGTCATTAACTAATGTCGGGCAATCCGTCACAAGACCCTTCACTTGGAGTCAAGCCAAGAAGGTCCAAGAGGTGCATTTATACTTCGAGAGGAAAGGACTTGGAGATGGAAGCGATTAGAAGCTGTTCCGGATGATCAACGCTCAGGCGCCTCGCTTAGAAGGCCCAGGCACCCCACCTGAGGTCTAGGCGCCCCGCCCAAGAAGCAAAGGGGCTAGGCGCTCCACCCAAGGGGCAGGCGCTCTGCCTAGCCCACCCCACTAGATGATGCCGAGCAATCCGTCACGAGACCCTTCACTCGGAGTCAAGCTAAGAAGGTCCAAGAGGTGCATTTATACTTGGAGAGGAAAGGACTTGAAGATGGAAGCGATTGGAAGCCGTTCCGGATGATCAAGGCTCAGGCGCCCCGCCTAGAAGGCCCAAGCACCCCGCCTAAGGTCTAGGCGCCCCGCCCAAGAAGCACAGGGGCCAGGTGCTCCGCCTAGCCCACCCCACTAGTCAAAAACGTAGGCGCTCTGCCTAAAAATGGGGCGCTCCGCCCGAATTGCTGAAAGGCGAGAATTTAGTTGTGCTTTTACCGTTTTGGCCCTGTGTGGTCTATTTAATTAAAGCCTGATATGTGGGCATTTTAGACCTTTTACTTAAAGCTTGGAAAACCTTATAAATAGCCTAGCTTAGTCTATTTTTATTGATTAGCCTATTTTGATGAATGATGAAACTTGAGCAACGCTCTTTGTGTTGAATGAAAACCTTAGTTTGGGACTTGAATTCTTCTAGTGGATGCTAGTTGACCTTCGACCCCTCCCCGATCATTCTACTTGCAGGTTCCTCGTATGACTCGAGGGTAGTTGCTTAGTGTAGGTGTTCCTTGACAATCACCCGAGGTGTATCGAAACAAGTTCTTCGGTGCTACTTGGGTCAATCGTTCGAGCCACGTCTCTCTTTTATCTATACTTTATTGCTTCCTTATTTTCCCTGCATCAGTTTGGTATCAGAGCAACTCTCAGGATTTATTTTTACAAACCCTCGATCCTTGTTCATCGTGCCTAGTTAGTTTTCTTGTTAGTTTCTTGTGTTTGAAGTTATTGGAAAGAAGAAAATACAAAAAAATTGAAAAAGTTGAAAATCCAAAAATTTGACATAACTTTTTGATGTGTTTGATTCTTGTTATGGTATTATTGGAGATTGATCCTTGTTGAAAACCTGTCGTTTTGATACCTAACACACGTGATTTGGATTGGTATTACGAAATTTGAAGATTTGAAAATCCCAAATTTCTTAAACCCTTGTTCTTGATGTTCTTGGTTGATTCTTGGGTTGATTGGATGTTTGAATGTGGAATTTGATATCGGGGTTTGATCTAAATTGAAAAACGAACAATTTGATACCAATTTTGTGAGATTTTGAGTTGTATAAATCAAAAGTGAAGAAGCAAAACCCAATTTGAAACCCTTTTGAAACCCCACTTTGAAACCTTTGATTGATGATTGCGCTTTGATTGTTGGGTGTTTAGGTATGAAAATCATTGGAGTTTGAAGAGAATATCAATATACAACTTTGGGTACCTTGGATTTGTGCAAAATATGGTGAAATCGATCCAAAATTTGGGTTGAAATTGAAGAAAAACAAAGTTGAAAAAGCTGAAACCCGACAACCAGGCGCTCCGCCCAACCCTAGGGCGCTCCGCCTGACCTTCTCCACTGGTTGTTTGAGCAGGCGCTCCGCCTACTGTGCTGAAAGGTTGGTTTGGTAGTTTCTCCTAGATTTTCTTATTTCTTTGTATGCTTAACCTCTAACTCGTGTTTATCTAAGTAACTTTCCTACTTAATTGGCACTAGTCCATTGAGCTTGTAGGCGACTCGTGCCTAGTTTGGAGAGTAGAATTCTAAGAAGATTCGTAGATCCTTTTGACTCAAGTCCTCACTTTAAAGAGCTTATCGTACATTGAGTCACATAAAATCCACTCACCCCGTAGTACACTTGACTTGTGGATTGAATGATTGAGTTGAGGGTTGTTGTTCAACTACGTGAAACTTCTAAATTCAAGTTCGAGTGAAATATCCACAACCACTAAACGAGTGAACCGAGTGATACACAAGTGAGGGTGTGAGTGAGCTGATTTCACTAACGTTTGTTTATTGTTGTAGGTACAATGGCCAACGATGGAGATGACTTTCTGAAGAATGCCTTGGCTACTATCCTTGCTAAAATGGATAGTATGAGCCTAAGGATTGAAACTCTTGAAAGGGTGACCTCAAGTACCCAAGTTGAGCAAGGGACCTCAAGTGTCCAAGTTGAGAAAGGGACCTCGAGTGTCCAAGTTGAAGCCGGAGAAGGCACAAGTGGTTCAACCTTTACCCCGGAACAAGTTGTTGAATTTCTTAATCAACAACGGGTAAAGAAAGATCATGATAGAAATGATCAAGTATTGGGCAATCCTCAATGAGTGGGCATTCCCCATATTTTGGGCAATCCCCAAAGAAACATTCAACTTCCAAGACCCATTCGAAATGTTCTACTTCTTGAGCAAGTAAATGAAGCTCAAGAAGGGAAGGAGGATGAGTTTGGTGATGGTGAGTATGATGCTCATTATCAACCTAGGGGACCAATGAATTGGGGTCGGAATGAGAATAGGGGTAGAGGCCGAGGTCGAGGGCCACCCATGGGTTATGTTGGAGGGAATGCTAGGAAGGATTATGGTGGTTATGGAGACAACTTTGGAGGCCAACTGGAACCTTACCAAGGGGGTCGTGATAACAACAATCTCAATAGTGTGAAGCTTACTATTCCTTCCTTCAAAGGGAGTAGTGACCCGGTTGAGTACATTGATTGGAAGTTGTCCATGGAGAGAGTGTTTGACACCAATGACATGACTGAGGAGAAGAAAGCCAAATATGCTATATCTTCCTTTGAATCCTTTGCTTCTACTTGGTGGGAATCGGTCAAGAGGAATAAGAGGAGAAATGCTATGGCCGTCAATGTTACTTATGGTGAATTGATCCGTGTAATGGATGAGAAGTATTTGACTCAACAATATCGTCAAGACCAATTCAAACGCTTCTATGAGTTGAAGCAAGGTTGCAAGACGGTTGGGAAGTACTTCAATGAGTTTGAGCAAATCTGGATGACCTTAGACATGGATGCGGAGGAAGAAGAACCGGTCGTGATTCGATTTAGAAGTGGTTTGAACCGAGAGATAGCCTCTCAATTGAAGTTTCACAAGTATGATGACTACTATGAGCTATACAATGTCACGGTTGAAGCTGAGAAATGGCTCACGGAAGAAAAATCCATTCGTTACAAGAGTAGCACTCCTACTCCCATGAGTAAACCAAAGGAGTGGAAGCCTCCAAATGCAGGATTTCCAAGTGCAAGTTGTGCAAGTGCTAGCAAAGATGTGAAGAAGCCATATGAGAGAAGTCTACACCACATGTGGGAGGTAATTCTAAAACTCAGTTGAGCAATCCTACTCCTACTTCTACTTCTACTCAATGCTATAAGTGTAAAGGGTATGGTCATATTGCCAAAGATTGTCCTACTCGAAAGACCATGGTTGTGATAGGTGAATTGGTGTATGAACAAGATAGTGAACCGAAGGATGAGGGAGTAGAGGGAGATGAGGTGGTTGATGTAGAGGAGGATACGGTTGAGGAAGATGATCCTCATGCTTTCCTTGTTGTGAGGAGAAGTTTAGGTGCTATGCTTGTGGAGGATAGTGAGACCTTGTAAAGGGAAAACCTCTTCCATGCTAGATGCCGAGTCATGGGTATTTTTTGTTCCATGATTATTGACTCAGGAAGTTATGCCAATGTTGTTAGTCAAACACTAGTTTCCCAATTGAAATTACCCACTTTGAAACATCCCAATCCCTATCGATTGCAATGGCTTAGTGAGTGTGGGGAACTAAAGGTGGTGAAGCAAGTAATGATTAAGTTCAAGATGGGGAACTATGTGGATGAACACATGTTTGATCTGGTACCTATGCAAGCTTACCATATCTTGTTTGGTAGGCCTTGGCAATTTGATCGACATGTGATTCATAATGGCCGTGTCAATACTTATACGGTCAAGCATGAAGAGAAAAAGTTTGTGCTCAAACCCTTGTCACCCAAGCAAGTAAGTGATGATTATAGGCGAATGAGGGAATTGAGGGAAACGGCAAAGGCTAAGTCGGTTGTTGAGACTAGTCCTTTGGCCGAGAGCTTGGTGGTGACTCCACCATCTTCTACCGGTAGCATTTGTGCTATGATGCAACCGAGTGAGCTTTTTAAAGGGAATGATGGCAACAAATTACTCATTTGCCTAGTACACAAAGGTATGATTCTTACTTCCGAATTTGATTATTCTTCTAACCCTTTGCCTATTGCTCTTGAAAGTGTTTTGAAGGTTTTTGGGGACATGTTCCCGGATGAGATGCCAAATGGTTTACCTCCTTTGATGGGTATTGAACATCAAATTGACTTTGTCCCGGGAGCCCAAATTCCAAACAAGCCGGCCTATAGAAGCAATCCCGAAGATACAAAGGAGTTGCAAAGGCAAGTAGATGAATTGCTTACAAAAGGCTTGGTGAGAGAGAGCTTGAGTCCGTGTACCGTGCCCGTCATTCTTGTCCCAAAGAAAGATAGCACATGGAGGATGTGTGTGGATTGCCGAGCGGTCAACAAGGTCACGGTAAAGTATCGACATCCCATACCTCGTTTAGATGATATTCTTGATGAGCTTAGTGGTTCTAGAATCTTTTCGAAGATAGACCTTAGGTCCGGTTACCATCAAATTCGGATGAAACCCGGGGATGAATGGAAAACCGCATTCAAGACCAAATTTGGTCAATATGAATTGTTGGTGATGCCCTTTGGCCTCTCCAACGCACCTAGTACTTTCATGAGGCTAATGAATCATATCTTGAAGCCATTCATCAACAAATTCGTGGTCGTCTACTTTGATGACATTTTCATATATAGCAAGTCATTAGACGACCATGTGAATCATTTAAGGCAAGTGCTTGAAGTGTTGAGAGTCGAAAAGCTCTATGCTAATTTTAAAAAATGTGCCTTTGGTGTTAGAAGGATAGTCTTTCTTGGGTTTGTTGAGAGTGTCCAAGGAGTGGAAGTGGATGAGTCCAAGGTAGAGGCCATTCGTGATTGGCCTACTCCTACTGCAGTGACTCAAGTGAGGAGCTTTCATGGTCTTGCTAGTTTCTATAGACGATCTGTGAAAGACTTTAGCTCCATTGCCGCTCCACTTACCGAATTGGTGAAGAAGGACAAACCTTTTGTTTTGGGGAGAGCCTCAAGAGAAGTCCTTCCAAGAATTGAAAAGTAGGTTGAGTACCGCCCCTCTATTGCAATTACCCGACTTCGGAAAGGCATTTGAGCTTGAATGTGATGCTTCGGGGGTGGGAACTGGTGGTGTTTTAATGCAAGATGGAAACCCATAGCCTACTTTAGTAAAAAATTGAAGGGTGCCTCCTTGAACTACTCTATGTATGACAAGGAGTTGTATGCCCTAGTGAGAGCTCTTGCTCATTGGCAACATTACCTTTGGCCTAGAGAATTTGTGATTAAAAGTGATCATGAGTCACTCAAACATCTTAGGGGCCAAGAGAAGTTGAACAAAACATTGCCAAATGGGTAGAGTTCATTGAGTCTTTTCCCTATGTCATTCAATATAAAAAAGGGAAAGACAATGTTGTGGCGGATGCACTTTCTAGGAAGTTTGCTCTTGCCACTACTCTTGCCTTCAAGCTCATGAGTTTTGAGAGTATCAAGTTGATGTATGCTCATGACCCTAATCTAAAGAGCATTCATGAAGCTCTTGAGAAAGGAGAAAGAGTTGAGAAATACCAATGGGTAAATGGCTATATCTTTAAAAATGGTAGAGTTTGCATACCCGAGTCCTCATGGAGAGAATTGCTTGTTCGAGAAGAACATTGTGGAGGACTCATGGGTCACTTTGGTAGGGATAAAATCTTGGCCATTCTTATGGAGCAATTCTATTGCCCTAAAATGGGGACGCAAGTTTAGAGACTTTGCAATTCTTGCCTTGAGTGCAAGTATGCTAAGTCCAAATCGAACCCGCATGGTTTGTATACCCCTCTCCCTGTACCTACTAGCCCGTGGATGGATATATCTATGGATTTTGTTATGGGTTTACCATGGACTGGGGGGAAATGATAGCATTTATGTTGTCGTGGATAGGTTCTCCAAGATGGCTCACTTCATTCCATGTAAAAAGTGTGATGATGCACAACATGTTGCTTCTTTGTTCATTGAAAATGTGTTAAAGTTGCATGGTGTGCCTCAAACCATTGTAAGTGATAGGGACACTAAGTTCCTTAGCCATTTTTGGAGGAGTTTGTCGGGTGCCCTTGGCACCAAACTATTGTTCTCTACGTCCCACCACCCTCAAACCAATGGGCAAACCGAGGTTCTGAACCGAACTCTGGGTGCTCTTCTTAGAGCTATGACCCGAGGTATGGGTGGGACTTGAATTGACAAGTTACCTCTTATGGAGTTTGCATACAACCGCACTTTGCATAGAATGATTGGCATGACTCCATTTGAGTGTGTTTATGGTTTTAACACTTGATTCCCCTTGATCTAACCCCTTTGCCAAGGGAAATGATTGTTAATTTTGAAGGTAAAACCCGAGCCAAGGCTTTGGTTGAACTCCATGCTAAGGCGAAGAAGAACATGGAGCAAGCTTATGAAAAGGTGGCCTCCAAGAAAAACAAGGGACGCAAGAAGGAGGAACTCGAGAAGGGCGACTATGTGTGGGTGCACATCTGCAAAGAAAGGTTTCCAAACCTTAGGAAAGGGAAGTTGGCACCCCGAGGAAATGGACCCTTCCAAGTGCTTTCAAAGATCAACAACAACGCTTATATGGTCGACTTGCCAAGTGAGTATAATATCTCTAACACTTTTAATGTTTTTGACTTGACTCCTCTTGATGTTGGAGATGATGGAGCCGAGGGTGATGATGCTTGGATTTCGAGGACGAAATCTTCCCAAGAAGGGGAGGATGATGCCGGCCAATCCGTCACGAGACCCTTCACTCAGAGTCAAACCAAGAAGGTCCAAGAGGTGCATTTATACTTGGAAAGAAAAGGACTTGAAGATGGAAGCGATTGGAAGTCGTTCCAGATGATCAAGGCTCAGGCGCCCTGCCTAGAAGGCCCAGGCGCCCCGCCCAAGAAGCACAGGTGCCAGGCGCTCCACCCAAGGGGCAGGCGCTCTGCCTAGCTCACCCCACTGGATGATGCCGGGCAATCCGTCATGAGACCCTTCACTCAAAGTCAAGCCAAGAAGGTCCAAGAGGTGCATTTATACTTGGAGAGGAAAGGACTTGAAGATGGAAGCGATTGGAAGCCGTTCCGGATGATCAAGGCTCAGGCGCCCAACCTGAAGTCTAGGCGCCCCGCCCAAGAAGCACAGGGGCCAAGTGCTCCGCCCAAGGGGCAGGCGCTCCGCTAGCCCACCCTACTGGTCAAAAACGTAGGCGCTCCGCCTAAAAATGGGGCGCTCTGCCCGAATTGCTGAAGGGCGAGAATTTAGTTGTATTTTTACTGTTTTGGCCCTGTGTGGTCTATTTAATTAAAGCCTAACATGTGGGCATTTTAGACCTTTTACTTAAAGCTTGGAAAACCTTATAAATAGCCTAGCTTAGTCTATTTTCATTACTTAGCCTATTTTGATGAATGATGAAACTTGAGCAATGCTCTTTGTGTTGAATGAAAACCTTAGGACTTGAATTCTTCTAGTGGATGCTAGTTGACCTTCGACCCCTCCCCGATCATTCTACTTGCGGGTTCCTCGTGTGACTCGAGGGTAGTTGCTTAATGTAAGTGTTCCTTGACAATCACCCGAGGTGTATCGAAACAAGTTCTTCGGTGCTACTTGGGTCATTTGTTCGAGCCACGTCTTACTTTTATCTTTAGTTTATCGCTTCCTTATTTTCCCTGCATCATTAACCCCATGTGAAGTAGGATATCTGAAGACTTGATGGAGTGTTGAGGGTATTCCCTTAATGTTATGTATCCAAGGTTGTCCCAAGATGACGTCATAAGACAGGTTGCAATTCAGTACCTGGAAGGGAGTAATGCTCGTCACGCCCGGTATATGGACCGGTAGAGCTATTTTCCCAACAATTTCTTCTCGACAGCCATTGACGCTAACTATGTTCAGCGGACTTGAAGCAACTTGGTGGTGTTGGTGTGTATTCTGCAACATCTCCATCCAAATAATATTCACAATACTCCACGGATCAATCAGAGCTCGCTAGATGCAAAGGTCGGACACGTCTATGGAAACGACGATGTCACTCTTGTGCTCTCTTTCTTCCTCTGGGATTGGACTAAGCAATTCCCCAGACTTTGTAGTCCCCTAGTATGTGGCTGTTTTCATAACCATGATGATTGCATTGATGGTCCTCAAGTGTTCAGATTCTGGCGCTCTCAAACGTCGTGGTCCTTCTTCAATCAAGTCTTTGAGGTTTCCTTCTTTCAATAGGTGCTCGATCTCGATCATCAGGGCCTTGAAATCAACCGTCACATGGTCACCGCTATGGTGATAATAACAATAGGGCGTTGCGGTTCTCCCCGTGCTCCTTTTTAGTAGGCGGCCATCGGATCCTCGCACCTAGTTTTTAAAGTGATTGGCAACTAAATTCACAACGTTGACTTGCAAACAAAAATCTCTGAAGCGACAGGACTCTGTCCGCTTTTCTTGGGATCTAGATCCCTGGGAACTGCTCTTCTTTCCGATTCCCGCCTGGGTCTAGACTTTTTCTTTTGTTCTTCTTCCATCCCCCTTACTTTCTAGAGAAAGACTCACTGCTCTCTTCCCCCGCTCAGCTTCAGGGTTCTAGGAATGGTCTGGCTCCAAGTGAAGCTTTTCAGTGTACCTCTGATGTAATGCACTCCATGTTGTCAAAAGATGTTGATTCAAACTCCACTGCAATTCCCTGGTCGCTAACGACCCCTACGAGTTTAGACTTTTGCCGAAGACTACCACAACAATATTATCAGGGACTGGAGGAAGCTCCATGCATTCCAGCTGAAATCTGTCAAGGTAGTCCTTCAGTAGTTCGTCGTCATGTTGATTGATCTCGAAGATGTCCTCTATACGCTTCTCCCGCTTGCGGGCACCAGAATGCGCTTTCTTGAATAGGTCCTGCATCTGAGTGAATGATTCGATGAAGCCTGTTGGTAGCTGGGTGTACCAAGCAAGGGCGCTTTTGGTCAGAGTTTAGCCAAACCTCTTCACCAGAGCAGATTGAATTTCTTCCTCGATGATCTCGTTATTCTTTACAGCTATGTAATACGCAGCAATATGCTCATCCAGATCAGTTGCTCCATCATATTTCAAGTTATCCGGCAGACGGAAGTGCTTTTGGTACGTAGACCAGTGTAGCGCTTGCTTTATAAGCATGCTTGTAAAATTTCTGCTCATCCACCGTGGTAAATTTGGGTGGAGCACCCGATGCATTACCAATCCGGTTGTGGATGGCCTTCATCTCCTTTATGAGGTCCTGGATACCAGGCGCTCCCTTAAAGTCTTGATTTTTTACAGTTGATGATCCTTTAGGGACGGCATCTATGTTTAGCCTTCGGTTAGGGACGGATGTTGGTGTATAGTTTGTGGGCATTGGTCCTCGCGGGGATGTTGGCCTATGAGACGATCCAGCAAACATCACTCCTAACTTCTGAGACCATGTTGTTCGAGTTCTGTTCTGCTTGTTCTGACATAGTGTTTAGGAGATTAACAAGAAAGCCTCCAAATTCAGAATTACCTTCTGGCAGTTGGTCACCTTCCCCATCGCTGGCGACATGGATTGCCTCCTGAGAAGGGTCTTTTGGTTGTTTAACGGGATCCTTAGGCTGCACACTAGGATCCTTCACAGATTCATCTATTGTGTCTTAAGTGCTCTTCAGAATGTTGTTGCTATCATAAGACATGGTTGTGACTTTCTTTCATAGAATACCTACAATTGCATGGGCCCCACGGTGGGCACCAAATGTTTATGCCTAAAATCGATCGCCTAGTTTAAATAATTAATTTTGAATGAGGTCACAAGCAATACAGTAAATACGACAAAAAAGTAAGTAAGTAAAAGAGATAAATAATAAGCAAGAAAAGTAAAGTATTCTTATTCCTTGAGAATAGCCAGATTCTGCGGTGAATCGTTCTGTTGTACAATATAATGTAAGGATGGGTATTTATAGTAGTGGATACCCAGTCCTAATTAAGGTAAAATACAAAGGCTAATAAGGACATGGGCTTATAACTCAAGGTGGTGGAGTATACTTAAACCCTAACTAGGAGACTGTAAACCAAAGGCGGTGGAATGTATGCCCTGCGTTTTATGGCCATACCGCCTGGACGGTCGTTGGCCCAAGGAGTGGGCATGTATTTTCTATGCCCGGTGACTTGTAAGATAAGCCTAGTGTCTCTAGCTGGACTCGTATCCCCGTAATAGTAGGTGGCGTATTTTTTCCACATACTATTATTGTGGATCGAGTTTATCCTGCTTTTACCGTATCTTTTGGGGGTCGTTAGACCTTGGTAGACCTTCTAGTTTTTCATATGGTCGGCTTGATGTCATTATCGGCATGGATTGGTTGTCGTCATGTTACGCCACTCTGTATTGTCATGCCAAGTCTATTCAATTATCTCTTCCTAGCTCAGCACTGGTAGTGTGGCAGGGTTCTCAAATGGCACCTACAGGGCGTGTTATCTCTTTCTTGCAGGCGAGGCGATTGATGAATAAAAGGTATTCAGCATATCTTGTTATGGTTCGAGATACCATTATGGAGATTCCATCCCTCGATTTTGTTCCTGTTGTGATGGAGTTCTCTGATGTGTTTCCAGATGCTCTCCCAAGACTACCTCTTGATCGGGAGATCGATTTTGGCATTGATATAGTGCCAGGGACTCAGCCTATTTCCATCCCTCCTTATCGCATGGCTCCGTCAGAGTTGAAGGAGCTAAGGAAGCAGGTGCAGGCTTTGCTAGATAAGGGATTTATTAGGCTGAGTATTTCTGCGTAAGGTGCTCCTATTCTGTTCGTGAAAAAGAAAGATGGGACTATGCGGATGTGTATTGATTAGCATCAGCTAAATAAGGTCGCAATCAAGAACAAGTACCCTTTGCCTCATATTGATGATTTTTTTTATCAGTTGTAGGGTGCCAAATTCTTTTCCAAGATTGATTTGCGGTCTGGTTATCATCAGTTGAAGATTCGGAGGTCAGATATCCCGAAGACTTCTTTTAGGACTCGTTACGGACATTACAAGTTCCTAATTATGTCTTTTGGGCTGACTAGCCCATGCCGCCTTTATGGATCTCATGAACCGGGTGTTTAAGCTGTTTCTCGATTCCTTTGTCATTGTCTTTATTGATGACATTCTTATCTATTCTCGTAGTCACGAGGAGCATGATTATCATTTGAGGGTGGTTCTTCAGACCCTCTATAATAGTAAGTTGTATGCCAAGTTCTCGAAATGTGAGTTTTGGCTTGATTCCGTGGCATTTTTTGGTCACGTGGTATCCAGTGAGGGTATCAAGGTTGATATGAAAAAGATTGAAGCAGTGCAGAAGTGGCCTCGTCTTACCACTTCGACGGATATTTGCAGCTTTCTTGGATTGGCATGTTATTATTGGAGGTTTGTTAAGAAGTTCTCTACTATTGCAGCTCCTCTGACTCGCCTGACCCAGAAGGCGGTTCAGTTCCGATGGTCCGATAAGTGTGAGGCGAGCTTCTAGAAGCTCAAGGCCTTATTGACTTCAGCTCCAGTACTATCACTTCCTTCCGGCACTGGTGAGTTTGTAGTCTATTGCGATGCATCTCATGTGGGTCTTGGATGTGTTCTTATGCAGCACGAGAAGGTGATTGTTTATGCTTCTAGACAGCTGAAGCCGAATGAGAAGAATTATCCGACTCATGATCTAGAGTTGGCAGATGTGGTCTTCGCTCTGAAGATTTGGAAGCACTATCTTTATGGCGAGCCTTGTGAGGTGTATACCAATCACAAGAGCTTGCAGTATCTTATCTCTCAGAAGGATCTTAATGGTCGGCAGCGGAGGTGGCTTGAGTGAATTAAAGATTATGATCTCACCATCCGCTATCATCCTGGGAAGGAGAATGTTGTAGCGGATGCCTTGAGCAGGAAGTCTATGGGCATCATGGCTTTACTTTATGCTGACATGAGACCTTTGGTCTAAGATTTACAGTCCCTTGGCGACGTTGTTTCTTCGCCCAGACTCCAGCTAAGCGCTGGCATGTATTACAGCTCAGTCTTCCTTAGTCAATTAGATTAAAGGAAGACAGTTCGAGGATCTATATTTGCAGGAGTTGCGTAGTCGTGTCCTAAGTAGAGGAGTTTCCTCATTCGAGCTTGATTCTGATGGTATTCTTTGATTTAATGATCGACTCTGTGTCCTTGATGTCGAAGATATGAGGCAGTCAGTGCTCCGCAAGGCTCATAACTCGCGTTATTCTATTCATCCTGGCATTACTAAGATGTATTAGGATCTCCAAGAGCTATATTGGTGGAAAGGGATGAAGAAGGATGTGTTTGATTATGTGCCTCATTGCTTGAACTGTCAGCATGTTAAGTTCGAGCACCGGAGAGCGAAAGGGTTAGCTCAGGCATTACCCATTTCTAAGTGGAAATGAGAGCAGATCACGATGGATTTTGTAGTCGGTCTGCCCTGCGGAGCCATGATTCAGTCTGGGTTATTGTTGACAGACTGACTAAATCAGCTTACTTCATCCATGTGAAGACTACTGATTCAACTCAGAGATTGGCTCATATTTTCATTGATCAGGTGGTTAAGTTGCATGGCACTCCCATATCTATTATCTCAGATCGGGGTTCCTAGTTTACTTCCCAGTTCTGGCAGTCTTTTCAGAGAGAGTTGGGCACCCAGGTGCAGCTTAGCACGGCGTTCCATCCTCAGACCGATGATCAATCTCAGGTTCTGGAGGACATGCTAAGAGCTTGTGCATTGGACTTCGGAGGCCATTGGGACCTTAGGGAAGTTTTCTTATAATAATAGATATCAGTCCTCCATTCAGATGGCTCCATTTGAGGCCTTGCATGGCCATAGATGTCGTTCTCTTATCGGTTGGTTCGAGTCTCGAGATATTGAGGTGATGAGTTCAGATATGGTTCGTCAAACTCTTGATGTTATTCGTGTTATTCAGGATCGTCTACGGACTACCCAGAGCAGATGGATTTCATACTCGAACTGGAGGAGCCGAGAGTTAGAGTTCGAGGTCGGCGACATGGTATTTCTGAAAGTGTCGCCGGTGCGGGGTGTAAAGAGATTTGGGAGGAAAGGGAAGCTCAGTCCCAAGTTCATTGGCCCTTTTCGTATCGAGAAGCATATTGGTAAGGTAGCTTATCAGCTCGACTTGCCAGCTTCTATGCCAGTTCACTCGATTTTCCATGTATCGATGCTTCGGCAGTGTATCCGAGATCCTTCCGAAGTGATTGAGTTAGATCCTGCTCAGCTAGATGTGAATCTAGCTTACGAGGAGTTTCCAGTTGCTATAATTGCATGTGATGTTTGGAAGCTTCGTTCGGAGAAAATTCTGATGGTTCGAGTGCGACAGCATAATCGTCCTCGCGAGGAGGATACTTGGGAGCTTGAGTCTAGTATGCGTGAGAGGTATCCGCACCTCTTTGATAATTATGTAATGGTATCTGCTGATAGGCTAGAAAAGTTCGTTTAAATGTTCTTCTCAGTTGAGCTCAATTGGCTCTAGACTCTGGCATGTTTGAGGATGAACGAGAGTCTAAGTGGAGGAGAATGAAACGATCTTAGGTAGTCGTTTCAGAAGTTAGGACTCCGAGTAGCGTGCTGAAAGTCTTAAAAGCTCTATAAGAACCATTAGGACCTGTTTGCAAAATTTGAGCTAAATCAGATCTCATTTGGTAGGTATCGAAAGAAAGCTTCAGTTTCCGTTGTCGGTAAATCTTAAAAAGACGTTTTCAAGCTTGATTGTGGAGAATGAGCTCTGATTCGAAATTTGAAAGCGTCGTTCGGATTGTATGGTCATTTGTGACCTGTGTGAACTTTCGGAAATGAATTTCGAGGTCGTTTGGATAGTTTCTGCTAAAATCTCGAAACTTAAGAATTGATATTTTCCATTTAATTCATATCTTGAGTTTCGAGAATCGGATTCGAGTTCCATCTTCGCAAGCATATTATACAAGCTCTGTATAACTTGTATGCAAAACATTAGGTCAATCCAAACTTTGTAGAGTTCCGTTTTAATTTTCGTCATGGTAGCAAGTTTTCAAAAAGAAAAGAAAGATTAAAGAAAAAGAAAGGAAAAGATAGAGGCTATGGCTAAGGGATAAAAATCCCTTAGCTTAAAGCAAAATGAACATAACAAGGAAACAAGGGAGAGAACTAGAGAACGAAAAAAAAGGCAGAAAAGAGAGAAAGGAAAGGAAGAAGAGAAGGAAAAAAATAGAATTTTGACCCTAAAACATCCAGGTAATGATGTTATTCATTATTTCAGTTTATTACGTATGTTTGAATATATTTTAACGGTAGAAATAGGGATATTAGACATCATTCTAAGAAGTTAAATCGATAGTTTCAAGGGTTAATTGGACCCCGATAATGGAATTAATTATATATTCGAACTTATGGAGTTATAGGCAACCCATAAAATAATTTATTTAGGGTTCGGTTATGTAATTTTGAACCATGTATGTAGGTCTGGACTGTGTATTGCGTATGCGAATCGGGTGTCGGGTTCCTGACCGGCTTGTTCTAAGACGTAAGAAATGAAGCCTTTAGCCTTGTTTGATATAGTTTACTTCTTATTAAATAGAGCGGGATCGTTTGGCATTGAATCCAAAGGACAAAGCGGTTGTTGAGTAGCAGTGCTAACTTTAGAACAAGGTAAGTGATTATATCCATTTCTTTGACGGCCTTTGGCCTTATGGTATTTTATTCACGCGTTCTTTACGTGAATAGCTGCCTACAGGGCGTACTTATTATGCTACAGCCTTGAAATGCATTCATATGTATTATGTTTTCTGGTTATGGGTTGCTGCACCATATACTGAGTGCAGGAGTATTCCGCCTCAGCTTTATATTTTCTCGGGTGCAAGAGTATTCCGCCCTAGGAGCATGAGTATTCTGCTCCATGAGCAGGAGTATTCTGCTCGAATTATGTATATTATACCGCCGGACTCGATGAGTGTCCAGAGATGGGGCAGGTTAATGCAGTGTTAGGTATCTCACGGTGGTGATAAGAGTGCCGCACCGATGAGGGTTATCAGACATTTGGGCACATGTGACCCCATTGCATCATACTTCATTTTATTTCATACCATTGTGTGTGTTGACTTGTTGTACCTGACTGCTCCACTAATGATATGTGCATTGCTTATTTGTTGGTTGTTGTTTGGTTCTGTTTCCATGGCTAGCTTACTTATATTTCGGGTTAGTTAGCTATTCTTTACTTACTGAGCCCTTATGACTCACTCCCTATATGTTCTTGTGTTTTCTTTTCGTTCAGCAGATTCTGCTCCAGGACCTAGCCCACCGTGTCGTGATTGAAGAGCAGTACGTTCCCAGCTGTCTACGGTGAGCTATCTTGTTCATTAAGGACACCAGATGTAGATATTTTAGTTTATCTTATTTTTGCTCCCTTCGGAAGATGTGTATATGTGATACCCCAGCTAAGGGTTAAGTATCCCACATCGGCATAACACAGGAGTGATCCTGGGTATTTAAGTACATATGCCTTAGACCCTAGTGACGCGTTTTAAAGCCGTGCGGCCTTAGACCTAAAGCGGACAATATCACTAGCGGGCTTGGGCTGTTACAGATGGTATGAGAGCCACTCCGTGTCAGCCTTGTCGAAGTGGGTCAAAGTTCAACTGAGTTTAGGCGAATTTCGGGTACGCGGGGCAAACCTCAGTGCTGAGTCTAGGCGAATCCCGGGTACGCGGGGCAAACCTCAGCGAGGACGCTGAGTTCATAAGAGGGGGTGTATATGATACCCCAGCTAAGGGTTAAATATCCCACATCGGCATAACACAGGAGTGAGCCTGGGTATTTAAGTATACATGCCTTAGACTCTAGCGACGCGTTTTAAAGCCGTGCGGGCCTAGGCCTAAAGTGGACAATATCACTAGCGGGCTTGGGCTGTTACAGTATATCTTTTGGACTTTTTAGATGTCTGATTTGAAAACCTCTACACTTGTGTATTTTGGGTAGTTAGTTGTATTATTCAGACAGCTTGTATATATGTATGTCCTTGGGAGGTATCTTGTGTTCTTAATTCGTTCTCGAAATAATTCTACGGTATTTATATCGATTCAGTCAATAGGGTTCGCCCGACATGTCTAGAGGAGGTGGTCGGATTCCTGCACGGCCTAGCCGAGAATTCGAGTCGTGTCAGTTTCTTACTTTAATATCTTTTGTGTATGGTTGGTGGTACATCGTTTGGGTTTACTATATTATATTCGAGAGAAGTTATATAGTTGATCATGTGTTTGAAATAATTTCTGCTATTTATTTATTGAAAAGGAGAATTTATTATAAAAATAGTCTTCTATAGCCCGTTTATTCAAGAGAAGAGTTTTTTATAAAAGCATTATTAAATTTTGAAATATTCAAGCGAAGTACCAAAATCTCTAAATCTGTCATCCTATAATGCTTTCTAAATCCGTCATCTTATAAATCTCTTAAATCCGTCATACACCAATTGAACTCTTAAAGCTTTTCTAGCACTCTAGAGTTGTTAGACTATAGTTATTCAAGAGAAGATCTACTTTAATTGATTTTAGAGACAGACGATTATATTCGAGAGAAGTAATATTTATGTAAAGAATAGATATTAACTCAAGGAGAAAATCTCAACTAATTAGTTCAAATCAAGTTTCCTACATTCATCCTTCGGCTAAGTTCTCCATCAAACTTCAAAATAGCCATAAATGGTTACTTTCACTTCCATCAATAACTTTATCCAATTTTTTATCTAATACTCCTAATACATCCCAAAGATAATTTAACAAGTTTAAGTGTTGGGGATTATCTGATTCCTTAAACCCCAACCCTTTAGGATTGTCGGTGAATCCTTGAGATTTTAGATTTAAAGTCCGGAAATTTTGATGTTAATAATTGTGTTTATGGACTCAATTAATATAAATACGATTCTTACCTTGAATGGAATAACCAAATCCTTTGTTTTTCTTCTTCCAAACATCTCAAATATGTCGTAATAACAACTAAACAAGAGAGTTGCTCTTTCCCCGAATATTTTCGCATTTATATTTGAGTAATTTTGATCAGTAGCCATTTTTGGACGCGCTCATTGGGGACTATCCACCGTTTCAAAATTCACTGAAGAATAGCCAAAAATTCGCGCGCACACTTAAGCTCCATTACCGTTGGAAAAACACCCCAAACTAGTCCCATAACAAATTGCTGGGGTTTTGTTCAAAGCCCAAGTATTATGGGACTTCTTCAGTCCCATAACAAATTGCTGGGGCTTTGAACAAAAGAAAACGTTCTTGGTGGAAAAAAATGTGAATGAAGGAACGCCAAAAGCGAAGGCAGCTCTCTGGGTCCCTACCGACGCTGAGGTGCGAAAGCATGAGAGCGAACAGGATTAGATACCCTGGTAGTCCATGCCAAAAAAGAGAATCAATGGCTGCAGATCGTGCCTTTCTTGCAGCTTTGGCTACAAGAGGCCACCGGAAAGGATGACGACTTCCTTGTCGAAGGAATATGTGATGGAACTTGTTCAAAGCCCAAGTATTTTGTTATGGGACTGAAGAAGTCCCATAACAAAATAGGGCCATTTACAAAAATACCCAAAGAACCCTAAATATTTACATCAAAATACCCATTACATTTTTGCCCACTGTTTTATTTACATCCAATGCCCATTCCCCTGTTACCCGCTCTTCTCCCCTCTTACCCACTCTTTTC
This sequence comes from Petunia x hybrida, assembly GCA_037355625.1. Lineage (NCBI taxonomy): Eukaryota > Viridiplantae > Streptophyta > Magnoliopsida > Solanales > Solanaceae > Petunia > Petunia x hybrida. Next base: position 1,311,418 of record JBBBVM010000508.1, on the reverse strand, counting down.
TCTCTGTTTCACAGGTTGCTCCTTCAATTTTTTCTCCACTTTTCACACGATTTTTTCAAAATCAACTACTCAAATTGTTGCAATTTTTTCATGATTTCAAATTTTTTCATCAGATTTTCCTAAATCACTAATTCAAAATCGTGTTTTTCTGAAATTTAGGTAAATTTTGCATTATACAGCATATCGTTTGCCATTTGATGATGAATATTGCTACATTTTAGTTCAACACAGTGGAATTTGGACTGAAAAGCATATATATCAAAATTTTCATGTTGAAGCATTACCGATCAGATCTTCATCAAATTTTTTGGAATTTCATAACACAATCCGAAAAATTCCTCTCCTATCTGTTGCTAACGGATTGTTTGATATCAAATATTCCGTGAAGGAAGGTATTCCGCCTATCATAGTATACAACGATATGGGAGTTGCTGTGTATTTTGGATTGAAGAAAAAGAAGTCGGATATAACTGATTATCCTCTCTGCGTGTCGTTTAATGTTAACAATTTGATTACGACTAGTTCAACTACTAATGTTGCTACTGCATCAGCAAGTGTAATACCAGTGCAACAGTATACTGAAGAAGTTGCTGACAGTATACAGTTTTGTGAGGATGCGACAGCAATAAGCACTCTTATTAGTGAAGACGAAATAATTTTCAATCCTTTTCATCAGACGATTGCAATAGGACAAATTTTCGCAGAAAAGGAAATATTGAGCACAGTTGTAAAGCGTTATGCAATTCATAAGAAATTTCAATTTAAAGTTCATAAATCGTGCTCAAAAAGGTAAGTAAATCCTGTGTTTTTTTTGTACGATTTATATCTAAATAGCTAATTTGAGCAGTGTATACCATAGAGGTATACTGCTGTCATCAGTATACTCTATGGGATATACAGTGCTTGACCATTGCTATTGTATAGATCAAAATAAATTTTAACAGTATATTATAGGGGTATTGACACGACCTGGAATCCAGTTAGGCCGTGCGGGCACCCGACATCCTCCCCTAGACCCGTCGGGCGAACCCTTACCAATTAAATCAGGAAAATAAAAATAACAATTTACAAATAAGGACAAGACTTAAAATAAAAACACAGACATACTGATACCTCTAAGCTGTACAAAAGAAATTACAGCTGACTACTCAACATACTAGGTTTAGGGCTATCCAGGCTAGACATCTGAGAGTACAAAGGAAGACAGATACCTCCTGAAAGGAGCAAAATGCAACTGAAATAACAACCCATAAACTGGTGGCCATCCGGAATAAAAGCTGGCTCACCCTGACAGCTGAAGTTGTCTTCGCTCCTTCACAACGTGGCGAACTCAATCCTTGAGCGAACCTGCCGAAACGAAATAGATAGACCAGAAACAAACAACAAACAAGGGTGAGTCAAAAAGACTCAATAAGTGGGGCAGACTAGCCACCTCAAAGAATAGGATAGCTAGCCAGGGAGAAGAAACAGATAAACAAAATTCCTCTTATTTAAATTAAAAAAAATGCAGAGCCAGATAATAACTAAAAACACGTATGGGATGACAAACTCATTAACAACCAGTAACATAAAATAGCCAGAGCATGTAGGTATTCCGAACATATCAACAATCAGAATTAAATCCTGTTGCAGCGTGCAACCCGATCCATATAATTATCCTGTTGCGGCGTGCAACCCGATCCATATATTTATACTGTTGCGGCGTGCAACCCGATCCATATATTTATACCGTTGCGGCGTGCAACCCGATCCCCGCAACTTAGAATACAAGCCAGAAATATATAGGCAAACTATAATATGTCCACAACATAGTGTACATACCGCATACATAAAACATAATATAATACACACAATAGTCAGTATGCGGTGCAATAAGATGGGATGAATGCGACATGATGCAATGCAGTCACATACTCTTGATACCTATCTCCGGCGCGGGACTCTCATCGTCTACCAGGAGATATATGCAATAATGACCCTTCACCGGCTCGGGACTCTCATCGATTACCGGGAAGTATATGTAATGATGACCCTTCACCGGTGCGGGACTCTCATCGCCAACCGGGAAGTATATGCAATAATGACCCTTCGCCGGTGCGGGACTCTCATCGCCAACCGGGAAGTATATGCAATGATGACCCTTCGCCGGTGCGGGACTCTCATCGCCAACCGGGAAGTATATGCAATACTCAAAACCAGAGTGAAATGCTCATATGTTTAATGCAATACCAACAACAGGGCATAACATATAATATACAATGTAAATCCAAAGCTAAGGCGTAATGAGTACGCCTATCGGCAGCTACACACGTAAGGAAACACGTGGTAGAAAATCCACGAGGACAAGTGCCTCCAAAGAAATGGATATAAACACTTACCTCTTCCAAAAGTTAGCGTTGCGACCAACAACCGCGTTATTCTTTGAATTCATTGCCAAACGATCCCACTGTGTTCAATAACCAGAAAAATATATCAAATTAGCCTAAAGGCTTCATTCCTCACATCTTAGGGCAATCCAGGTAGGAACCTGATACCCTATTCGCATACGCAATACGCAGGCCAGGCCTATATACAGGGTTTAAGGCCACATAACCAAACCCCAAATAAATTACATTTATATGTTGCCCATAACTCACTGAGTACGAATATATAATTAATTCTATTATCGGGGTCCATTTGACCTTTTAAACTATCACTTTACGTCATTAGGGCGATGTCTAATATCCCTATTTTTACCGTTAAAACGTATTCAAACACACGTGATAAACTCAAATAATATATTAGGATCATTGCCTGAATGTTGCAGGGTGAAAATTCTATCTTTTCTCCGGCTCTTTTCTCATTTTCTGGCATTTTTTTGCACTGTGTCATCTCTATTTAGCTTTCTCTGTTTCTGCTCATTTTTTAGCGTCTTTGATGCTGATCCTATCGTACTACTAATATTACTTACCCACCGCCTACATTTATGTATTTTGTCTTTTTCCTTTTTTTTTTGTTTTCTTTTATTTTATTTTATTTTGTTAACGAAAATTAAAACGGTGCCCTACGATATTCGAAATAATTCCAACTTTTGCATACAAGTTGTACAAAATATATGTAACATACTCGCAAAGGCGGATCTCAAATCAGACTCCCGAAACTCAAGATGCGAATTTAAATGGGAAAGAAGTCAAATTATTTAACTTTCGACATTTTAGCGGAAACTAGCCGAACAACATCGAAATTCACTTTCGAAAGTTCACAAAAGTCACAAATAAGCATACGAACCTAACGGCACTTTCGGATTTCGAATCGGAGCTCATTCGGCAAAACTGAGCTCGAAAATCTCTTTTTAATATTTATCGCCAATAAAAACTGAAACCTTCTTCCGATGCCTACCAAACGAGGTCTGATTTAGCTCAAATTTTACAGACAGGTTCTAATGGATATTACAAATATTTTAAAATTATCGGCACGCCAATCGGAGTCCTAACTTCCGAAACGACTGACCGAGGTCGTTTCATTCTCCTCCACTTAAACTCTCGTTCGTCCTCGAACGAGCCTAAATCTAAAGCAAGATTTACGCAGATAACAAGAGAACTTGCACAACCTTCATAAACTACTCCACTGACATTATCTCATAATTACCGAATCAGAGTTATAACACGCACATCGAACTCTTGGAATAAAATATATTTCGATAATATCCTCACATCGTTGCCCAGCTTATTCTGACTAAGCTGATCCTTCCTCGATCACGAGAGGAGAGTTCTTATATTTTCGAAATAAAGATACACGAAACTCTGGATGGATTAACATGATTCTGCCGACAAATCACCTCGTCGATATACCTTTCGATATAGAACAGGTCGATGGAACTAAGAATTAGCTTACGCTTCAGCAACGCCTTAGAGATTTAATATTATGATTCGGTATCAATTGGAGAAAGACTCCTCCACTTAAAGCGTAAACTCATACAACTAATTTGAATAGAAATAGTCATCCTCGCACAGTCTACCGGACTAAGGAAGACATCGCTAAAAGCTGAACATAGGCAGACCTAAACTACCAAACTACCCTTTCGAGTTGCCAACTAGCTGCAACTCTCGAGTTCACAACTCCATACCTTTGCCGTAAACACCACCGCCCGATAGATGGTACTTCTATATAAAAATTTCGGCAGAGTTTTCCCTGAAACTGGATGATCCGCAAAAACAGAACCAGCACTATACTATACATGGGAATGGATACCCGGATAAACTGATAACATAAGCATGTTAACCAGATAACAAGATGAGACAACTGGATGACATAACAAATCCGCAGATAGAATCTCTGGACAGCACTACTGTCCTGATTTTCAACCTAATTTTCAGAGTGTAGATCAAATCAAAGGTCAAATGATGCCTCTCATTACCCTTAGTAGCCTTGAATAACAACAATATGCTTACCCAACTACCTTGACACGCACTCTGGCTCAACAGAGGAAACATCACGAGTGGCTACTAACCGCCCAAGCTCACTAGTATCGGAAGAAGAAGAGATGGCAATAAACAGAGGATAGAAATTGTTAGATCTTTAGGAAGCTCATCTCCTTATTTATTTGGCTACCAGAGCTAGACTACTTACGAGTCAGGCTACCCAAAGAATCGCAATTGAAGAAATAGACATTAAATGAGCTCTATGGAGCAACACCCATATCAATTTAACCTTCCAATAAGAAGGAAACTCTAGCAATTTACCAGAAACCCTTTTATAATTCAGATAAGCTCAGGGGGATCACGTGACTTTACTAATATCTCGAACCAAGAGGAGACACGTCGATCGAGCATTACTTACTAGCCACTTTACACCGGAAGAAACAACGACACTTCCTGATAGTGACGAATAAGAATCCCATCATCCAACCAACACTAATTTCCGAGGAGAGAGGTAAAATGACTTGACATAATAACACAAGGTGGCATAACAGGATACCAAGCAGGAAATAGCAATACTCACCATCAAATCTCTCTTAATTAGATCAGATAAACTAGTAGGGTCTCATAAGTGCCAGGAATAAATCGTATCAGAAACTCACCCCTCTACCTCAACAGATTCTTAATTACGACAATATCCAAGGAAACTGTCGAAACATGATAAGACACACCATTTCCAGATTGATCGGAAAGATAAATCTTACTTACAAATAAGGGAAGAAGAAACACACGGGTCTACTACATCGGATGCCTCAGCATCATGCCAGACTAGCAGTTCGTAGAACTGCCTCTGCAGCTGAGCTGAGCAACTACCCTGACAAGCACTTTCTGGAGAACCACTGCCACCACAATCTCAACCTCTACTGGATGGTGGCACTTCTCTGGAGGATTGAGATCTAAATAAAATTCCCTGCAACTGTGCAGGTGCCTGAGGCCGAGAGAAAGGACGACGACCTACATACCGGAATAAGGAAAAACTCCTCAAAGGATAACCAGACTCACGACAATGATAACACCTTTTCGACTAAAAATGGAAGCTGGAAAGATTGTTGATAGCTATGAAGAGAAAGCTAAGTCTAATCTTGATGAACTACCCGCGTACTCTGAGAATCGCTCTCTACAAGCTGAGATAACTTGGAAGGTGACCTCCCAAAATAATCAGAACTCTTACCTCCAAATGAGGTACCATGGTTACCCACCAAAGCCGTGGGATGTCTTACTTTCCCGCTCTAACTTATGGTATGCCTCGAACCTTCGGGCAATATTAACAACAACATCAAATAAAAGCCAGACCTCAATTTTCTGAGCCATCTGGGATTTCAAGGAAATATAAAGGTCATCAATAAATCTTTGAATCTCTTGAAAGGCTCATGAACTAGTTCTAATACATATCCAGCCATTCTATAGAATTCAATCTCATATTCTGAAACACCAACAGGCTAACGGACAGGCTATCCTGTCCAATCCACTCAAACTGGAAACACTTTTCATCTCGCTCGCTACTCGAAAGGAACTTTTCCACGAATCTAGAGGAAAAACCGAATCAAGTTAGCTAATAAGAGAGTGACCCACCAATTCAAGGTTGGACCCCGGAACTGGAAAGAAGAATAATCAACACCATACCGCTCGATATGATCAAGAGCCTGAATAATATGCTGGCATCATTTTATTTAAAAAAATTTACGCAGGGATTAACTGATGTATGGCTTAAGAACATCGGAAGGTTCAACCGCGTACAATAATGCAACCTTTTTAGGCACTCGAACCGAACTGTTACCTCGGCTGGCTAACCCGCCAGAACAATTGGTGGCGCAACACATGCTACCTCTGGAACATAATTTACTGGGAAAACATCAGGAACTGGAACAAGAGCTCTCTAAGACCGAACATCTCCATCTGCGGCAACTTGATAAGATGCCTAGCGAATAATAGGTTATTGCAGTATCTGCGTTGCCAAGATTCTCGTAAAAGCATCGTAGAGAGCTAAGGGAACCACAAGGCCCTGTTCCCTTGCCCAACGCGAGCTCGTACAGCTGGGACCTCCGTAATTAGATCGTCAGCATAATTAAAAACTTTCGGGGCTTCGTCAGTGCTAACCCAAGGCTAGACTGCTTCTTCTTGAACTCATACTATTTGCTGATTTGTCGCACGAGGGTTCACAGTTACCACGAAGGAATTAACAAAAATACTTTTGCATCCTAGACCGACGCACGATCAGAAATAAAGGAAGTGAAACTTCCTAAATGCCATCATAGCCTCTCGTAGATAAGTACGGACGTCTACGTACCCATCAGCGAGACTCTACTAGACACTGTCTTAGTCTGGATAGACTCTAAACTAGGCTCTGATACCAACTGACACGACCCGGAATCCAGTTAGGCCGTGCGGGCACCCGACATCCTCCCCTAGACCCGTCGGGCGAACCCTTACCAATTAAATTAGGAAAATAAAAATAACAATTTACAAATAAGGACAAGACTTAAAATAAAAACACAGACATACTGATACCTCTAAGCTGTACAAAAGAAATTACAGCTGACTACCCAACAAACTAGGTTTAGGGCTATCCAGGCTAGACATCTGAGAGTACAAAGGAAGACAGATACCTCCTGAAAGGAGCAAAATACAACTGAAATAACAACCCATAAACTGGAGGCCATCCGGAATAAAAGCTGGCTCACCCTGACAGCTGAAGTCGTCTTCGGTCCTTCACAACGTGGCAAACTCAGTCCTGGAGCGAACCTGCCGAAACAAAAAAGATAGACCAGAAACAAACAACAAACAAGGGTGAGTCAAAAAGACTCAATAAGTGGGGCAGACTAGCCACCTCAAAGAATAGGATAGCTAGCCAGGGAGAAGAAACAGATAAACAAAATTCCTCTTATTTAAATTATAAAAACGCAGAGCCAGATAATAACTAAAAACACGTATGGGATGACAAACTCATTAACAACCAGTAACATAAAATAGCCAGAGCATGTAGGTATTCCGAACATATCAACAATCAGAATTACATCCTGTTGCGGCGTGCAACCCGATCCATATAATTATCCTGTTGTGGCGTGTAACCCGATCCATATATTTATACTGTTGCGGCGTGCAACCCGATCCATATATTTATACCGTTGCGGCGTGCAACCCGATCCCCGCAACTTGGAATACAAGCCAGAAATATATAGGCAAACTATAATATGTCCACAACATAGTGTACATACCGCATACATAAAACATAATATAATACACACAATAGTCAGTATGCGGTGCAATAAAATGGGATGAATGCGACATGATGCAATGCAGTCACATACTCTTGATACCTATCTCCGGCGCGGGACTCTCATCGTCTACCAGGAGATATATGCAATAATGACCCTTCACCGGCTCGGGACTCTCAGCGATTACCGGGAAGTATATGTAATGATGACCCTTCACCGGTGCGGGACTCTCATTGCAAACCGGGAAGTATATTCAATAATGACCCTTCGCCGGTGCGGGACTCTCATCGCCAACCGGGAAGTATATGCAATGATGACCCTTCGCCGGTGCGGGACTCTCATCGCCAACCGGGAAGTATATGCAATAATGACCCTTCGCCGGTGCGGGACTCTCATCACCAACCGGGAAGTATATGCAATACTCAAAACCAGAGTGAAATGCTCATATGTTTAATGCAATACCAACAACAGGGCATAACATATAATATACAATGTAAATCCAAAGCTAAGGCGTAATGAGTATGCCTATCGGCAGCTACACACGTAAGGAAACACGTGGTAGAAAATCCACGAGGCCAAGTGCCTCCAAAGAAATGGATATAAACACTTACCTCTGCCAAAAGTTAGCATTGCGACCAACAACCGCGTTATTCTTTGAATTCATTGCCAAACGATCCCACTGTGTTCAATAACCAGAAAAATATATCAAATTAGGCTAAAGGCTTCATTCCTCACATCTTAGGGCAATCCAGGTAGGAACCTGATACCCTATTCGCATACGCAATACGCAGACCAGGCCTATATACAGGGTTTAAGGCCACATAACCAAAACACCAAATAAATTACATTTATATGTTGCCCATAACTCACTGAGTACGAATATATAATTAATTCTATTATCGGGGTCCATTTGACCTTTTAAACTATCACTTTACGTCATTAGGGCGATGTCTAATATCCCTATTTTTACCGTTAAAACATATTCAAACACACGTGATAAACTCAAATAATATATTAGGATCATTGCCTGAATGTTGCAGGGTGAAAATTCTATCTTTTCTCCGGCTCTTTTCTCATTTTCTGGCATTTTTTTGCACTGTGTCATCTCTATTTAGCTTTCTCTGTTTCTGCTCATTTTTGAGCATCTTTGATGCTGATCCTATCGTACTACTAATATTACTTACCCACCGCCTAGATTTATGTATTTTGTCTTTTTCCTTTTTTTTGGTTTTCTTTTATTTTATTTTATTTTGTTAACGAAAATTAAAACGGTGCCCTACGATATTCGAAATAATTCCAACTTTTGCATACAAGTTGTACAAAATATATGTAACATACTCGCGAAGGCGGATCTTAAATCAGACTCCCGAAACTCAAGATGCGAATTTAAATGGGAAAGAAGTCAAATTATTTAACTTTCGGCATTTTAGCGGAAACTAGCCGAACAACATCGAAATTCACTTTCGAAAGTTCACAAAAGTCACAAATAAGCATACGAACCTAACGGCACTTTCGGATTTCGAATCGGAGCTCATTCGGCAAAACCGAGCTCGAAAATCTCGTTTTAATATTTATCGCCAATAAAAACTGAAACCTTCTTCCGATGCCTACCAAACGAGGTCTGATTTAGCTCAAATTTTACAGACAGGTTCTAATGGATATTACGAATATTTTAAAATTATCGGCACGCCAATCGGAGTCCTAACTTCCGAAACGACTGACCGAGGTCGTTTCAGGTATACTGCTGAATGTAGTATAATGTAGAGAGGTATACAGTTCTTATATGACAACTGCGTTTGTATATGTCAACTTAAATTTTAACAGTATACCATAGGGGTATACTGCTGAATGAAATATACTGTAGGAGGTATACAGTGCATGTGTGGCGTTGTTTTGGTACATTCCAACCTATTCGAGCACTGTATACCATAGAGGTATATTCCTGTATTCAATATACTCTAGGGGGGTATACAATGATTATTTAGCACCTGTTTTCTGTATACTCTACGGGGTATACAATGCTTATTTCACTGTTGTTTTAAAATACATAAATTCATTATGCTGTAGTTGTATATAATGCATGTTTGTGTCTGCTTTAGACTAATTTAAGAAATATAGCATAGTTGTATACTTCTGAAATCACTATACTGTACGGGCGTATACAGTTATTAATTTATTGTAGCTTTGGCATAGTTGAAATAACATTCAAATCTTATTTTGAAATCAGGTATTGCCTTGGTTGTATGGATGACCAGTGCCATTGGAGTCTTAAGGCTTACAGCATTGGACAAACAAAACTTTTCAGAGTAACAAGTTTGTAAGATGAGCACAATTGTGGAATTGACAAAAGATTTGGCGAACAGAGACAAGCCACCTCTATTATAGTTGGTGGGTTGATAAAAGACAAGTTAACTGATCCTAAAACGGTATACACGCCAGCAGATATAAAGAGAGATATGAAGAAAGATTTTAGTGTGGAATTGAATTACATGAAAGCTTGGAGGTCAAAAGAAAATGCATTAAAAATATTAAGAGGAAAGCCAAGGGAAGCATATCAGAAATTACCAAGCTATCTATATATGTTGCAGCATACAAACCCAGGGTCGGTGGTAAAACTACAAACCACAGCAGAAGGACGTTTCCTGTACACATTTGTTGCACTTAATGCATCGATTAAAGGGTGGGTATATTGCAGGCCGACAGTAGTGGTTGATGGAAGCCATCTAAATTCACCATACAATGGCACATATATCATTGCTTGCACACAAGATGTAGCAGGTCAGAATTATTCATTACTAATGTTTATTGATTTATAATGTATTATTATCGATAGAGCAATAAGAAAGGTAAACCATTTGCTGCACACCATATGAAAATGACAAACTGATTTCTTCCTGAACATATAAAATTCTTTGTACAGGACATATTCTACCACTTGCATATGCGGTGTTCGATTCGGAAAATGATGCTTCATGGGAATGGTTTTTTTCATGTTTCAGAGAAGCTTTTGGGGAACGGGAGGGGATGTGTAAAGTATCAGATAGGCATGATAGCATAATAAGGGCAGTGCCTATAGTTTATCCTACGGTTCCACATTACTTTTGCATGTTCCATTTGTGGAATAACATAAAGACCAAGTTCAAGAAGGGGGGTACAAAGCAAATTTCAAAAACTATACTTTGCAGCAGCGAGAGCATACACTATTCCCGAGTTCACCAAGCAAATAGACAATATAGGAGGAGTTGATTACAGAGTAAAACAATATTTGACAACTATTGGATACAACAAATGGTCCCGCGCATATTGCACTGCAAATAGAACCTTCAACATGACTTCAAATATTGCTGAGTCAGTGAATTCAAAAGCAAGACATTCAAAAGGTCTCCCAGTTGTTCACTTTCTAGACTCTATGATGCATATCGTACAGGAATGGAACAATAATAATGGTGAAGAAGCAATGGGCACATTTAGAGAGTTGACTGACAAGTATGAAGAGCTATTGACAGCTAGCACTATTGCACCACAAAGCATGACAGTAAGATACACTATTGTTCTTTCAGTTTATCATATATTTATAAATCTATGTGCAGCTACTAATTTAAGTTCTTGAAATTCAGGTGATACCTTCAAGAGATTTCAAGCATGGAGTAGTTGGTGCTGGAGAAAAACATGTCGTATCCATGCCCGAAAAAAAATGCACTTGTGGGAGGTTTCAAATGGAGGACATTCCATGTTCACATGTGTTGGCTGTTCTAGATAGACTTCATGTATCTGCTTATAAATACTGCTCTGACTTCTACACAACAAAAAACTTTCGTAAAACATATGAGATACCAGTTTGTCCTATCCCAGGAGAAGCTACAAGGCAGATTCCCCAGGAAGTGCTAGCACACACAGTTCTACCGCCAAGGGGAAGATCCAAACGAGGAAGGCCAACAAAAACTAGATTCAAATCTTCATGGGAAAGACCTGCTACTAGAAATAAAAATCACTGTGGACAGTGTGGGCAGAAAGGACACAACCGCAAGACATGCAAAAATATTCTCCAGGATTGAGATATGTTTTTCTGTTAGTTATAGTTCACAAAAACTAGATTCAAATCTTCATGGGAAAGACCTGCTACTAGAAATAAAAATCACTGTGGACAGTGTGGGCAGAAAGGACACAACCGCAAGACATGCAAAAATATTCCCCAGGATTGAGATATGTTTTTCTGTTAGTTATAGTTCTATTGTTCGATTATACATAGTCGAATTGATCTTGATTGGAATTTTAAGGATGCAACACATTTCTGGATGTTTTAGTACAGTTGAGTTGCTTATTTATTACATTGTTACTGGATTATTCTTGAATGTGTTCTATTACTTAGCTTAAAACCTTTTTTCTGCATATCTTTGTGGTATACAACACACCATGTGGCAGAGTCATTTTGTAAAGGTGCTGTTTTTTATGATGTCTGTTTGTTCTGTATGTTTGAGAGTTTGATTTTCATATATATGCAATTGTTGATGAAGGACGATGTCCAAATAGTAGTTTTTGTATGTTATACTGAATATTATTACTGTATTGCTGGTTGGTTGTGTTTCCTGGATGTTGTCCTCAGGTGAGACTTGGTATTATTGAGATATTCTGCAAATTTGGTGACTGTATACATTTTTAGTATACACTATACCTTATTAATCAAGGAGAGAAACACAGGAAGTAGAAATCTGTTTAACTCTGAGCTACCTGATTAGTAAACTGCATTAAAATCCATTTTTCTGTATACATTTGTATTATACAGTATACCACAATGGTATACTGCTTTAACTTCTAGAAATAAGCTTGCCTGTTATTAGCTACCAAAAATTGATAAAGCTGTATACACCAGAAGTATACCAGTGGTGGGTATACTGTATAGTAGAAATACAAGATTTTAATTTTTAAAATATAACGCAGCAAAAAATTTTAATGTCAGTTTTTTTCATTAACTGTGGTATTATTTTAAAGTTTGAATTAGTGTCTACATCCAGTTATATTGACAGTTTTTTACTGTCAGTTTTTTCAATTACTGTGTAATGAAATTTTTTAAATTAATTAAAAAATCATTTGAACTGCTCGAAGTTGGCAGTTTTTGTTAGATGAAAACGTGTAAATGTGCAGATGTGCACTTCCCTTTATTTTAGGTATCTAATGTGCTGCAGTTTTTCTATAAAACCTCACCTATAAAAAAGGGTTTATTATTGGTCTTTTATTCTTCAAATCAAGTTAGCACAGTTTCTTTTATCTTCAGAAAAAAGATTACCCCAAACACCACAGAGAAATGGCTCGTAGACCAAGCAATGCAAGTTCTTCTTCTGTACCAACAACAAAGATGGCGGTGGAGCAATTAAGAGATGAACTTGCAACTTTTAAGGCTAGTTTTGAGGAATTTCTTGAACAGTACAAGAAGGATGTTCGTCGGATGAAGAAAATGCTTCATGGTCTTCTTGCAGATCATAAAATGGACCCTGCTGACTACTATACTTCTCCAGAAATTTGATGTTTCTGTCAAGTAGTCAGTTTAACTAGTATTTTTTATTGTATGTCAGATTCCATTCTATAGTCTGTGTTTTTTTATTTTATTCTCATGTATGTTGTTGTTTGAGCAGTTATAAAGATCTGTGATTGTTGTTTTGTGATTGTTGTTCTCCTGTATCTTTATTCAAAACTGAATCATCATTAATATTTAATATAGTGTGGGCATATTTCTAATGTATACCTTTGTAGTATACAATATACCTCAATTAGTATACCACTTTGTTTTGTCACAACATATTTCTGTACTAATTAATACAAAACTGTCTTCGCATTGTATACCTTTTTAATTTAAGTATACCCAAAATGGTATACAAGTTTCTTTTGTCACAAAACATATTTGGGAATTATTATTAACTAAAAGGAAACCATGTTGCTTGTGTATACCTTTGTAGTATATAGTATACCCCCAGATTGTATACCTTTCTACTAAATGAACTTTAGCAGTATTGTATACCTTTTTGTGTAACATATACCTTTGAAGACCATGCTTCTATTGTATACCTTTATAGTATATGGTATACACCCAATGGTATGCTACTTTAAATTGCCTTACCATTTTTGCCTATAAACTACAATTAAACCTTGCTTCTATTGTATACCTTTCTGCTAAATGGTATACAATTAAAAAAATATTAATATTGCTATTCATTCTAATATATGATATTACTCCAATGTTATACGATATTAATTAAAGAAGTATACCATTAGGGTATACTGCATAATAAAATACAACCAATCTATGTTGTTGTAGTATACCTTTCTAATTGACAGTATAACACAATAATCTATGATTTTACTTTGTTCAATCTGATTTATGCTTTTCGGTAACATAAATTTTATTTCTACTGTATACCCTAGTTGTACAGTATTGGACCAACACCAACACAATCTGTCCGCTTTGAGTTACATCCACCAAATGGAAGAAAGAAATATAAATTGAAACCATAACGAAGGTCTTCAATTATAAAGGGTTGCCACAAAAGAATGCAATTCAACAGTTTAACTAGTAGTTGCACAAAACTACTACATAGAATATAAACATATACATTTCTTCAGTAATTGCTAGCCACTATTTTCTAAGAAGCCCCGCCATGCATTTACCAAGATATTCGGAATCACTTTCTTCATTGTTAGTGATTTTCTGACATGCATACTGTCACAAAAGTGCAACATATCTTAAACGAAATTTGTGAATATCATAACCCTTCTGTTTAATAGCAATTTGCTCAATGATGTGCTCTGCAAAACTAGCCACATATGCTCCACAATCCCTGTACAGACGCATAAAATGCAAACAACATCAAAGAACAAATATAAATAAAATAATAAAGTATGGAAAAAGTATATCTGTAGAAAGAGTGCTTACGCTAATCTTTGCCTGGGAAGTTTCTGAACATATACAATATTGTATGGCTCTGTCAAAGTCTTCCCATTATGTAAGCCATTTTTCAGAACAAGGTCAACCCTGTTAGTATAAAACCCAGAACGCTCCAAAAGCAAAGGGACCAATACAGCATAAGAATTCACCACATCATCAATATCTTTATTTACCCGTCGAGTGGCTAGCGAGTCGTATACAAAGATATCCCTGGTCCGTAGCAACAATCTCAACAGAATCTAGTGCGACTTCTTCTCAATATAAACAAAAGAGAGGACCTCGTCAACATCATACCACGGAGTGTTGCAGCAGAGACGATAACCAAGCATATAATCCTCAATTTCAATTCGTCCCTTCAGCGTTTCCACACATGCTCCTCTTTTCATTAACTGGTAAACAGCTTGAATGGTGTTGTCAAAGTGATGATCGGTCGTTGTAATCTTCACTTTAAGATCGTGCTTTATCTTCTTTCTAAGGTAGTAGAAGATAACATCGAGATGCTGAAAGAAACATGTTTGCATGAATTAACACACAAAAATCAGAAGCAACAACAGTATACTTGAAATGATACCAAAAAATTAAATAATAAAAAATAATTAAAAGAAGTTGATATACATTAGAAGTCACTAGAGCACCACAGGTTTGTAACTCCCGAAACCAATCCTTAGTTGCAATCTCGGCAACCTCAAAATCAATAGCTGGATCAAGAATATCATCCACTTTCTTGCTGTGCAATCAGCAAGACATAAAAATAAGCAAGACCAAATACATAAAAGTAAACCATTAAAATACAACTAAATAATACAAAAAAAGTCAAAAATTGCCAACTGTAGATACTCACTGTCCCCTAGGCTTGTGCACAGCTTGAATTAATGCATTCAGACAGTCGTTCCCACAATCCTCTGAAATAGATTTCTGAAAAGGGAATCGTCCAGAGACGATCTTCTTCATCTTCTTCGGCAATGCATCGACATCACTACTGCCAGAATCACATTCAATGACAGAAGATAGATGCTGGACAGATTTAGCTATTCTTTTGCTTCGACGAGCAGTGCAGTTTGGAGAGCCTTGAGCTTTTCTTTTACGACCACGCTTGACAGGAGAAACTTCTGTTCTTGTAGAAACAGTGGGATGTATAGCTTCATGATTTAAATCTTCATCTTCTAATCCCTCATTAAGAACTGCTGTTGGACCGACCAAACACTGCTAAGTACCCAATCCAAACAACTACAACAAAGTATGACTTAGGAAGTTGCAAACCTGCAGTAACATTGGGAGAACTGCCATCTACAAATGTTGCATTTTCACTAACTTTCTGCTCAAAGTTGATATCATCTGTATTTGTTCTACAGGCATTGTCATGATTTCCCATAGCATCAGAGAGTGCAGCTTTTCTTTTAACAGTATCGTTGCCATCGCAAACTTCAGTTGTTGCACAGACACTGGAAAGAAAACCTTCATGATTTACATATCCATCTTCTAATGCCTGATTATGAACTGCTGTTGCAGCAAACAAAGCCTCCTAAGTACATGATCTGAACAAGTACGACAAACTATGATTATAGAAAGTTACATACCTGCACTATCATTTGGACTGGTACGACCTACAAATGCTGCATGTTGAGGACTGTTTTGTTCAAACATAATATCATCTCTATTAACTCGACCAGCGCTACCATCATTTTCAATAGTATGGGCCTGATCACCTCTGGTCCCATCCTATAAATAAAGAAAAAGTTGAACCTTTAAAAATCTGGAAATATACAATAAGAGAATAAAAGATTACCTTATAATCTGGCACATGTTTGTCAATAATTGAAGCAATTCCGTTTAGCACCTCTGCTATCTTGACATCAACGTATTGCTCAAACTAGTAAATTAATAAAATATATAAGATGCAGACAAATGTTGGTGAGCAAAAGAACCCGGTATAATACTAGCGTATAGAAATAAAAGGTTATACTATATACTAAACAGCTATAGTGTACACAATTCTATAAAAAGAAATATACTAAAGGGGATATACTATAATGGAGAAAACTATACAATGAGAAAATTACCAGAAAAAAATACTAGTAGAAAAGAAATGTGATTTGGGTAAAAACCAATAAAACAAATAAAAATAAAAGAAGTAAACTAATGATAATACCACAATAAAGTCGACAAATGTACACAAATAATGTCACAAGAAAAATCACACATAATAATTGTAGCTAAAATGAAATTACCTTTTCTTTAACATCAGTCTTAAAAGAAGCCAGTTCATCTCGCACCTAAAACAAATAAAAAAGCAAAAGATAAATATATATATCAAAGTAAGTTCTAATCCTTACGGAGAAAAAAAAAAGAAGAAGACAAATATAGCATACCACTTTCATTATATCATCTTTGGAATTATTGGAAGCACCACTACTTCGGTGAGAAAGGTCTTTCATACTCCGTTGTGTAGAGTTTGGCTTCAAAAATAAATAGTCAACAACATCTTAAAGCAAAATAAATTAACAAATAACACTTACTCATCAAATTAAAGTATAAGCGTATAAATTTAAACCTCTTTGCAAACTGGCTCTTGCATTCGAGCAGCAACATTACTAGCGTCAGGAACAGCTCCCTCATTATGACTTTGCACACCATCACCAACCAAGTGTTCTTCACCAACATCACTAGCTTCAGGAACAGCTTCCTGATAATGACTTTGACCACCATCAGCACCTAAGTCTTCTTCAGCAACATCACTAGCTTCAGGAGCAACTCGCTGGTTCTGTGTTTGCCCATGAGTAGCACTCAAATCTTTTTCAGCAATATCAACAGCAATACCATCTACGACTAGCTCTTCACCCTCAACATCAGTTTGGAGTATATTTCTTATATTTAACTGTTCAAAAAGTATTAAAATAAGTAAAAGCAAAGAACAAAAGACAAGCATAATTATAGATGTACACTGTAAAGGTATACTGCAATAAATAAGTATAAGTTCACAGTTTATTTCAAATGAAAATTATCCTTGTGCAAACAGAACTGTGTTGTATACTAATTACACATAAGTATATTTTCGAAGTACAGAAATGCATAATACAAACATGTTCAACTGAATTAGCAAATATGTCAAGTAGCTGAGAATTAGAAACAGGCTGCCTGTCATCTCCGCTCCAATTCAGAAGGCATGGTACCTTTGAATCACATACAGAAGGAACTCGTGAAGCAATTACTCCCGCAATTGCTGGACAAGTCTCACACAACCATGCTTGAATTGCAAGTGTAAAACCAGAATCTCTATAACTACTTGGCTTATGAACAATCTTCTTGTCGAGTGACGCTTTTGTAATGTTGAAAACATCAACACCCCAAGGGTAATTGTCATACTCTCCCTTCTCAACAATATCAACATACTTCATGTCAAGACAGCCTATATCTTTTCTTGTCGGTGTAGCAAATAAAAAAGTGCAAATAAAATAGAGCATTGCTATTTCCAATGCATCTACATCATCATTCTTCCAACATTTACTGTGGAAACAACTAGTTAAATGAAACCGGTAAAGACTAGACTGTCCACAAAAATACTTTTGCATCAAACGATTCTTCCCAGCAACTCTATTTTCCTCTGCAGCATCAGTACACTTCAACCCAGTGACCAAACCAAACTCGGCCAGCCCAAAATGAAGGCAATAACCATTCACATCAAACCACAAATCATCACCAGATGCAGGCTTTATCTGTCTCATCATCAACCAATGAAGAAGTGCATTATGATGAATTTGTTTCGGCATATCCAAAAAATATCCAAAACATGTACGACGAAACATCTGAAGTTGACGCTTTGTCAATTTGGCAGTTAACTCTTCAACAATTTTAACATTGACATCATTATTGATTTTTGGAATATACCGATCATACGTAGAAGGAGCAACAAAGAAATCTCAAGCCTAGAAAACACATACAAAACAAAACAATAATAATTACTTGCTACACATTACTTTGGTATACATAGCACATATAACAAAAACTGTTTTAGTTAATTTTTATTACATGTTCTACAAATGTGAAACCGGATCAATCAATGTTAGTGGATCTAATATAATACTTCAGTCTTCTCAATCAAAGTAGGGACTTCCCAAGTACAAGATTGCGCTTTTTCTATTTTCAGGAGCGGACACAACAGCAATAAAATTAGAAATGTCCGAAATATTTGATTATTTCCGTCTGTCTCAACTCAACAACTCCTTCACACTTTTTCTAATTACTTGCTAAACATTACAAAAGCAATATACGGGCATGTATACACTGAGCATATACAAATGCAGGTATACTACTAGAAATTAACTACAATATCCAATCTACCACAAATTAACTACTATATACAATGAATTTATGCATGCTAAAAAACATTAAAAAATCCACTGTGGAATTGAAGTTTACGAATAACAAATGAAAAATTACCTTCACCTCATCTTTACCAACAGCAACGCGACTTCCACTCGAAAATAAACGCGTATCAACCTGTTGATTACTACGAATTCGTGGAGTTGCTACTGAAGACCTGTGTGTACGACCCATTAGTGCGTATCAAAGTGATGGAAATGCAAACAACGGAGCGGTAAATTATGATTGTCTCTTTTTCCTCAATACTTAAATGAAGAAAGAGTGGAAGGGTGAGGTTATACGTGTGTGTTTCTAGTACACTACTTTATAAAAATATAAAATATTACTAGAAGGTGTATTACTGAAGAAATATTACTATTTTATAAAATATTATTGAAGAAAATTGTTAAAAATTGTGTGTTAAAGGAAATGGGGTCTTATTATATCTAGTAAAACTTGTGACTTAAATAAAAAAATATAATTATACATGTAGACTCCAAACATAATTTTCTATTTTATGTGAAATGTTTTATGGTTTGTTGTGTTCTATCATCTTTGTTTAAGTTAAGTAGCCTGTTTATGTTACATGTGTAGTTATCATCATGTATACTGTTCATAGACTAGTTATAGAAGATCTCTAATGTCATCGTATATCTTTATTCAAATGTCAATATACTATGCATGTTTCTAATGTATACCTTCCCAGAATACTGTATACCCCAAATGGTATACAGCTTTATGATATTACGTATATGCCAAATGGTATACAACTTGAAAAATGTCACACAAATAGTATACCAGCATTCATTGTTTATAATAAACTTATTTTTCCTTTCTACACAGCAGCATAAAATACAGGTATACTAATTAGAAAAGTATACTACTTCAACTAAAAATATAATAATGCATTTTATATGATATACACTCATGGTATACAAATAAAAAAAACGTCTTGCTATTTCATACCTTTGTAATATATGATAATATATTACTTTTCATAACACTCTGACCCATTTCCCCTGTTTCCCTCCAAACAGTATTAAGTTTTGATCATTTCCCCCATTTCCATATTCCGTTTGCCCCATTTCCACCAAAATTGAACCGTTTCCCCCATTTCCCCATCTGATTACATCCCCAAATCCATGATTCAAATCTCTGCTTTAATTTATTTCAACCCTTCCTACTAAACCCTAGTTCAAAATTAATGATAAACCCTAGTTCAAAATTAAGCTTGCAGCACGTTTACCAACGTAAACGTGCAAACCGTCCTGAATCCTCTAGTTCTCCACCAATTGAAAATAGTATGGAAATCATTACTCTTAGTGCGAATGAGCCGAAGGTACTTTATGATGTCAATCTTCTTATTCTTTTGCTTTATTGTACTGGTATTGATTCTGTATAATTGCTTTGTATATACTTCTGTAGTATTTGGTTTACCAAAAAGATATACAAGTTTTAGTGTGACAAGTTTTGTTCAGTATACCCTAATAGTATACTTCTTTAATTAAAAAAGAAGTATATTGACAATTTAGTGACAGTTATGTTGATAGTTTAGGTGCAGTAATATTGACAGTTTTTACTGTCAGTTTTGTTAATTACTGTCTAATAGAATTTTTTGAATTAATTAAAAAATCAGCTTATGATGCCAATCTCCCTATTTTTTGTAGGTTTGGGATTTTTATTTGCCTTCACATGAAACGTACTTCCCAAAGATTGCGTATGATGCCAATCTAAATATTATTGATGATTTAAAGTCAAACTTGACCCCGACACAACTCCAGCTATTTCGGGAAACTTGCTTTGGATATTTTTTAGATATGCCAAAGCAAACAAAGTAGACTCGGTTTGTGCAGTATTTGATGAGTAGGCAGGTCCATCATGATTCACCAGACGTTTTATAGTTTGATTTGAATGGCTGTCAATTACGTTTTGGACTTGGTGAGTTTGCATTAGTCACAGGTTTAAAATGTACGGGTGTCCAGGAGTTGGTTTATCGAGAAGACAATAACCTATTGCGCATGTATTTTAATGGGTCTGCCAATGTTACCCGACAGTAGATAGCACATCGTTTTGAAACGAAATGTTGGGGAAATTCTGACACTGATGCCGTGAAGATTGCTGTTTTGCATTTTCTTTCTTCATTTCTTTTTCTACCACTAAAAACTGCATGTCTTGCTCGGTGCTATGTTGACTTAGTTGATAGTGGTAACTTTAATGATTACCCATGGGGTGTTGACATATTTAAGGTTACAAGGGACTCACTTCATAAAAAGCTGTTAGATGTCCCTACATTTGCAAGACATGCTGGGTTAACGCATGCTTTTCAGATTTGGTTTTGTGAGTGATGTCCATTGACTGGGGAAAAGTTACTACTCGGGTTGGCACCAAAGTTCCCTGTATGCTCAATTGGGAAGGAAAGAAGCGACTTGCAGCTAATAGTTCTGAGTTGGATGTTTTTTATTCGCCGGTTGAAACGGTATGTATAGTGTCACTTTTATAGAATATGTAATTTTTACAGAATATGTCGTGTCAGTATACTACTTTGTGTTATTATACTTTTAAAGTATACCTGTACATTTTTGTTTTTGTTTTTGCTATTGCATGTTGCACTATAATTCAACAGTTGAAGCCTAGTAACATTACTCCAAAGTGACGCTGAGTGGGCAGAATTAGAGTTGGATGGTTTAGAATTTGGCATACCCAATGAATATCAGGACAGTCGTTTCATTGTCATTGAGCATACCAAGAATAAACAGCAAAGTAAGCAAGCTGATATTGGAACATCTCAGATTCAACAAGGACTGAATGAAGACTTTGCGGCAACTGCAAAAGCTAGCAAGGCAGCTAGGACATTTGCTGCTTCAACATCAGTTCCTTCTCAAACAAGGGCTGTTGATACGAATGAAAACCTCGCAGAATTCAAGAAAGTGGTATGTTTAATCATATCTGTTTTGCTGACTATCAGTTACTCTACAGTATTTTTAAAGTGTTCATATTTCTGACATCTTTTTTTTATTAGGTTGATAGTGGCTTTCAGTCTTTGTAGACTTACATTGATACCAAATTTATAGAGGTTCATTGTGTTTTTTCTACTTTTTATACGTTTCCATGATCTATAGGACTTTATACATCTGTTCATCTAATTTAGGGGAAGAAAGAATTTGATCATTTCAAGGAACAGATTAATAGCAAGTTGACCGAGCTGCTAAACGCAATTGCTTTAGTTGCTGATAAACGTGTGCCCGAATTGACACGACCCGGAATCCGGTTAGGCCGTGCGGGCACCCGACATCCTCCCCTAGACCCGTCGGGCGAACCCTTACCAATTAAATTAGGAAAATAAATATAATAATTCATAAATAAGGACAAGACTAAAAAAAACACAGACATACTGATACCTCTAAGCTGTACAAAAGAAATTACAGCTGACTACCCAATATACTAGGTTTAGGGCTATCCAGACCAGACATCTAAGAGTACAAAAGAAGATAGATACCTCCTGGAGGGAGTAAAATGCAACTGAAATAATAAACAACAACTGGTGGCCATCCGGAATGAAAGCTGGCTCACCCCGACAGCTGAAGTCGTCTTCGCTCCTGAACAACGTGGCGAAATCAATCCTGGAGCGAACCTGCCGAAACGAAATAGATATACAAGTAACAAACAACAAACAAGGGTGAGTCAAAGGACTCAATAAGTGGGGCAGACTAGCCACCTCAAAGAATAGGGTAGCTAGCCAGGGAGAAGAAAAATAGATAAACTAAATCCATCTTATTTGAACTATAAATAGGCAAAGCCAAATAATAACTAGAAGCACGTATGGAATCACAAACTCATTAAAACCAGGAACGTAAGATAGCCAGAACATATAGGTATCCCGAACATATCAACAATCAGAAATACATCCTGTTGCGGCGTACAACCCGATCCATATATTCATCCTGTTACGGCGTGCAACCCGATCCATATATTCATACTGTCGCGGCGTGCAACCCGATCCATATATTTACACCGTTGCGGTATGTGCTACAAAGCAGAAGCAAAAGAACGAAACAGGAACAGTGAAAGGAGAATGACGCAGTAGAGGGAAAATATCAGAAAACGAGAAAAGGGGCCGGAGAAAAGTAAAATTTTCACCCTGGAACATTCAGGTAATGATCCTAATATATTATTTGAGTTTATTACGTGTGTTCGAATATATTTTTACGGTAAAAATAGGGATCTTAGACCTCGCCCTAATGATGTAAATTGATAGTTTAAAGGGTCAAATGGACCCCGATAATGAAATTGATTATATATTCGTACTCAGTAAGTTATGGGCAACATATAAATGTAATTTATTTAGGGTTTGGTCATGTCACCCTAAACCCTGTATATAGGCCTGGCCTGCGTATTGCGTATGCCAATAGGGTATCAGGTTCCTAACTGGATTGCCCTAAGATGTGAGGAATGAAGTTTTTAGCCTAATTTGATATATTTTTCTGCTTATTGAATAGAGTGGGATCGTTTGGAAATGAATCCAAAGGACAAAGCGGTTGTTGAGTCGCATTTGAATAAGGTAAGTGTTTATATCCATTTCTTTGGAGGCACCTGGCCTTGTGGATTTTCTACCACGTGTTCCTTACGTGTGTAGCTGCCGATAGGCGTACTCATTACGCCTTAGCTTTGGATTTACATTATATGTTATGTCCTATTGTTGGTATTGCATTGAGGATCTGAGCATTGTACCCTGGCTGTAAGTTGGCATCTACTTCCCGGCTGTCGATGAGAGTCCCGCGCCGGTAAAGGGTTATTATTGTATCACATTGCATTCATATGTATTATATGTCTTTCATATGCATTACATTGCATCATATTGAGGGTAGGAGGATTCCGCCCTCGGAGCAGGAGGATTCCGCTCCATTGCATCATATTGATATACACTCATGGTATACAAATAAAAAAAAACGTCTTGCTATTTCATACCTTTGTAATATATGATAATATATTACTTTTCATAACACTCTGACCCATTTCCCCTGTTTCCCTCCAAACAGTATTAAGTTTTGATCATTTCCCCCATTTCCATATTCCGTTTGCCCCATTTCCACCAAAATTGAACCGTTTCCCCCATTTCCCCATCTGATTACATCCCCAAATCCATGATTCAAATCCCTGCTTTAATTTATTTCAACCCTTCCTACTAAACCCTAGTTCAAAATTAATGATAAACCCTAGTTCAAAATTAAGCTTGCAAACGTGCTAACCGTCCTGAATCCTCTAGTTCTCCACCAATTGAAAATAGTATGGAAATCATTACTCTTAGTGCGAATGAGCCGAAGGTACTTTATGATGTCAATCTTCTTATTCTTTTGCTTTATTGTACTGGTATTAATTCTGTATAATTGCTTTGTATATACTTCTGCAGTATTTGGTTTACCAAAAAGGTATACAAGTTTTAGTGTGACAAGTTTTGTTCAGTATACCCTAATAGTATACTTCTTTAATTAAAAAAGAAGTATATTGACAATTTAGTGACAGTTATGTTGATAGTTTAGGTGCAGTAATATTGACAGTTTTTACTGTCAGTTTTGTTAATTACTGTCTAATAGAATTTTTTGAATTAATTAAAAAATCAGCTTATGATGCCAATCTCCCTATTTTTTGTAGGTTTGGGATTTTTATTTGCCTTCACATGAAACGTACTTCCCAAAGATTGCGTATGATGCCAATCTAAATATTATTGACGATTTAAAGTCAAACTTGACCCCGACACAACTCCAGCTATTTCGGGAAACTTGCTTTGGATATTTTTTAGATATGCCAAAGCAAACAAAGTAGACTCGGTTTGTGCAGTATTTGATGAGTAGGCAGGTCCATCATGATTCACCAGACGTTTTATAGTTTGATTGGAATGGCTGTCAATTACGTTTTGGACTTGGTGAGTTTGCATTAGTCACAGGTTTAAAATGTACGGGTGTCCAGGAGTTGGTTTATCATGAAGACAATAACCTATTGCGCATGTATTTTAATGGGTCTGCCAATGTTACCCGACAGTAGATAGCACATCGTTTTGAAACGAAATGTTGGGGAAATTCTGACACTGATGCCGTGAAGATTGCTGTTTTGCATTTTCTTTCTTCATTTCTTTTTCTACCACTAAAAACTGCATGTCTTGCTCGGTGTTATGTTGACTTAGTTGATAGTGGTAACTTTAATGATTACCCATGGGGTATTGACATATTTAAGGTTACAAGGGACTCACTTCATAAAAAGCTGTTAGATGTCCCTACATTTGCAAGACATGCTGGGTTAACGCATGCTTTTCAGATTTGGTTTTGTGAGTGCTGTCCATTGATTGGGGGAAAAGTTACTACTTGGGTTGGCACCAAAGTTCCCTGTATGCTCAATTGGGAAGGAAAGAAGCGACTTGCAGCTAATAGTTCTGAGTTGGATGTTTTTTATTTGCCGGTTGAAACGGTATGTATAGTGTCACTTTTATAGAATATGTTATTTTTACAGAATATGTCGTGTCAGTATACTACTTTGTGTTATTATACTTTTAAAGTATACCTGTACATTTTTGTTTTTGTTTTTTCTATTGCATGTTGCACTATAATTCAACAGTTGAAGCCTAGTAACATTACTCCAAGTGACGCTGAGTGGGCAGAATTAGAGTTGGATGGTTTAGAATTTGGCATACCCAATGAGTATCAGGACAGTCGTTTCATTGTCATTGAGCATACCAAGAATAAACAGCAAAGTAAGCAAGCTGATATTGGAACATCTCAGATTCAACAAGGACTGAATGAAGACTTTGCGGCAACTGCAAAAGCTAGCAAGGCAGCTAGGACATTTGCTGCTTCAACATCAGTTCCTTCTCAAACAAGGGCTGTTGATACGAATGAAAACCTCGCAGAATTCAAGAAAGTGGTATGTTTAATCATATCTGTTTTGCTGACTATCAGTTACTCTACAGTATTTTTAAAGTGTTCATATTTCTGAAATCTTTTTTTTATTAGGTTGATAGTGGCTTTCAGTCTTTGTAGACTTACATTGATACCAAATTTATAGAGGTTCATTGTGTTTTTTCTACTTTTTATACGTTTCCATGATCTATAGGACTTTATACATCTGTTCATCTAATTTAGGGGAAGAAAGAATTTGATCATTTCAAGGAACAGATTAATAGCAAGTTGACCGAGTTGCTAAATGTAATTGCTTTAGTTGCTGATAAACGTGTGCCCGAATTGACACGACCCGGAATCCGGTTAGGCCGTGCGGGCACCCGACATCCTCCCCTAGACCCGTCGGGCGAACCCTTACCAATTAAATTAGGAAAATAAATATAATAATTCATAAATAAAGACAAGACTAAAAAAAACACAAACATACTGATACCTCTAAGCTGTACAAAAGAAATTACAGCTGACTACCCAATATACTAGGTTTAGGGCTATCCAGACCAGACATCTAAGAGTACAAAAGAAGATAGATACCTCCTGGAGGGAGTAAAATGCAACTGAAATAATAAACAATAACTGGTGGCCATCCGGAATGAAAGCTGGCTCACCCCGACAGCTGAAGTCGTCTTCGCTCCTGAACAACGTGGCGAAATCAATCCTGGAGCGAACCTGCCGAAACGAAATAGATAGACAAGTAACAAACAACAAACAAGGGTGAGTCAAAGGACTCAATAAGTGGGGCAGACTAGCCACCTCAAAGAATAGGGTAGCTAGCCAGGGAGAAGAAAAGCAGATAAACTAAATCCATCTTATTTGAACTATAAACAGGCAAAGCCAAATAATAACTAGAAGCATGTATGGAATCACAAACTCATTAAAACCAGGAACGTAAGATAGCCAGAACATATAGGTATCCCGAACATATCAACAATCAGAAATACATCCTGTTGCGGCGTACTACCCGATCCATATATTCATCCTGTTGCGGTGTGCAACCCGATCCATATATTCATACTGTCACGGCGTGCAACCCGATCCATATATTTACACCGTTGCGGTATGTGCTACAAAGCAGAAGCAAAAGAACGAAACAGGAACAGTGAAAGGAGAATGACGCAGTAGAGGGAAAATATCAGAAAACGAGAAAAGGGGCTGGAGAAAAGTAAAATTTTCACCCTGGAACATTCAGGTAATGATCCTAATATATTATTTGAGTTTATTACATGTGTTCGAATATATTTTTACGGTAAAAATAGGGATCTTAGACCTCGCCCTAATGATGTAAATTGATAGTTTAAAGGGTCAAATGGACCCCGATAATGAAATTGATTATATATTCGTACTCAGTAAGTTATGGGCAACATATAAATGTAATTTATTTAGGGTTTGTTCATGTGACCCTAAACCCTGTATATAGGCCTGGCCTGCGTATTGCGTATGCCAATAGGGTATCAGGTTCCTAACTGGATTGACCTAAGATGTGAGGAATGAAGTTTTTAGCCTAATTTGATATATTTTTCTGCTTATTGAATAGAGTGGGATCGTTTGGCAATGAATCCAAAGGACAAAGTGGTTGTTGAGTCGCATTTGAATAAGGTAAGTGTTTATATCCATTTCTTTGGAGGCACCTGGCCTTGTAGATTTTCTACCACGTGTTCCTTACGTGTGTAGCTGCCGATAGGCGTACTCATTTCGCCTTAGCTTTGGATTTACATTATATGTTATGTCCTATTGTTGGTATTGCATTGAGGATCTGAGTATTGTACCCTGGCTGTAAGTTGGCATCTACTTCCCGGCTGTCGATGAGAGTCCCGCGCCGGTAAAGGGTTATTATTGCATCACATTGCATTCATATGCATTATATGTCTTTCATATGCATTACATTGCATCATATTGAGGGTAGGAGGATTCCGCCCTCGGAGCAGGAGGATTTCGCTCCATTGCATCATATTGAGGGTAGGAGGATTCCGCCCTCGGAGCAGGAGGATTCCGCTCCATTGCATCATATTGAGGGTAGGAGGATTCCGCCCTCGGAGCAGGAGGATTCCGCTCCATTGCATCATATTGAGGGTAGGAGGATTCCGCCCTCGGAGCAGGAGGATTCCGCTCCATTGCTTCATATTGAGGGTAAAAGGATTCCGCCCTCGGAGCAGGAGGATTCCACTCCATTGCATCATACTGCATTCATCCCATTTCATTGCACCGCGTGATGACTATTGTGTGACTATCGTGCTGTGTTTTGTGTATGCAGTATGTATACCATATTGTGGACATAATTCAGTTTGCCTATGTATTTCTGGCTCGTATTCTGAGTTGCGGGGATCGGGCTGCACGCCTAAACGGTATAAATATATAGATAGGGTTGCGCGCCGCGACAGGATGAATATATGGATCGGGTTGCACACCGCAACAGGATGTATTTCTGATTGTTTATATGTTCGAGATACCTATATGTTCTGGCTATCTTACGTTCCTGGTTTTAATGAATTTGTGATTCCATACGTGTTTCTAGTTATTATCTGGCTCTGTCTTTTCATAATTTAAATAAAAGGAATTTTGTTTATCTGTTTCTTTTCTCCCTGGCTAGCTATCCTATTCTTTGAGGTGGCTAGTCTGCCCCACTTATTGAGTCCTTCTACTCACCCTTGTTTGTTGTTTTTTTCTTGTCTATCTATTTCGTTTCGGCAGGTTCGCTCCAGGATTGAGTTCGCCACGTTGTGAAGGAGCGAAGACGACTTCAGCTGTCAGGGTGAGCCAGCTTTATTCCGGATGGCCACCAGTTTATGGTTTATGATTTCAGTTGCATTTTACTCCCTTCAAGAGGTATCTGTTTTCTTTTGCACTCTTAGATGTCTGGTCTGGATAGCCCTAAACCTAGTATGTTGGGTAGTCAGCTGTAATTTTTTTTGTACAGCTTAGGGGTATCAGTATGTCTGTGTTTTTTTTTAAAAAAAAAAAAGTCTTGTTCTTACTTATGAATTGTTATATTTATTTTTCTAATTTGATTGGTAAGGGTTCGCCCGACGGGTCTAGGGGAGGATGTCGGGTGCCCGCACGGCCTAATCGGATTCCGGGTCGTGTCACGAATATACGGTAATCTTTTTATTTTGTTATTCTATATATCTAGATTGTTAAATGTATGTAATTCTGTTAGCTTAAGTAAAAACAAAAAAGGTGCGTAGTTTTTAGTTAAAGTAGTATACTTTTGTGGGTATACAGTGTAGCATAATGAGTATACAATAGTAGTTTTAGTTAAAGTAGTTTTTTTAGTATTATTAATCCTAGTATACCATTGTAGTATACATAATGGTAAAAGGCTATACACTAAGTAATAGTATACCTGAATATTATAGTATTTTTTTCTTTTGATGTTACCATGAATACTTTTTTCTTTATTTCTAGGATGGTACGAAAGGTCATCAGGCTGATGTGATGGAAAATGACAGTAGCACTGGTCGATTGAATAGCGATCGTATCAGGTTTGAACAAAACAGTCGTGAACATGCAGCATTTGTAGGTCTTAGCAGTCCGAATGTTACTGCAGGTATGGCTCCATTTTCAGTCTGAATTATAGCCTTAGCCTTCTAGTTTGGATTGGGATACTGACCAGTGTTTGTTTGGCGCAACAGTAGTTGATAATCAGACATTAGAAGATGCCGATATAAATCATGAACTTTTTCGTTCCACTGTCTCTGCAACAACTGAAGGAAGAATAACTGAATTCTCTGATGGAATGGAAAATCCAATTGCTTTAGTTGCTGATAAGCGTGTCCCTGAATATACGGTAATCTTTTTCTTTTATTGTTCTATATTTCTAGATTCTTAAATGTATGTAATTCAGTTAACTTAATTAAAAACAAAAAAGGTGGGTAGTTTTTAGTTAAAGTAGTATGCTTTTGTGGGTGTTCAATCCAGCATCATGAGCATACAAAATAGAAAAAGAAGTGTTTTAGTATTATTAAGCCCGGTATACCATTGTAGTATGCATCATTGTAAAAGGCTATACACTGAATTATAGTATACCTGAATGGTATACTATTTTTTTCCTTTTCTAATTTGATATTACCATGAAGACTTTTTTGTTTATTTCTAGGATGGTACCAAAGGTCATCAGGCTAATGTGATGGAAAATGATGGTAGCACTGGTCGATTGAATAGCGATCCTATCAGGTTTGAACAAAAACAGTCCTGAACAAGCAGCATTCGTACATCTTAGCAGTCCGAATGTAACTGCAGGTATGGCTCCTTTTTCAGTCTGATTTATTGTAACGACCTCAAATAGTCGTTTCGGGAATCGGGACCTCGATTTGCGTGTCGACAATCCCAAAAGCCTCGTAAGGTCCATTATAACATGCCTGAAATTTTTTAGCTAAAACGAACTTTGTTAGATAGGTATCGGAGAAAGACATCCGTTTCGGATATTCGTTAAGGCTAAAAGAGGTTTCGGAGCTCGATTTGAGCAAATGAGCTCTGATGTGAAATCTGAAAGTTGTGTTAGGTTCGTATGGTAATTTATGACCTGTAGCAACCTTCAGAAGTGAAAACGGACCTCGTTTGATAGGACTTTTGATAAAGTCTCCGTTGCGGAAGTTTAAAAAGGTTAAAAGAGGTTTTCAAGCTCGATTTGAGTAAACGAACTCCGATGAGAGATCTGAGGGTTCCATTAGGTTCGTATCGTCATTTGAGACTTGTAGCAACTTTCGAATTTGGATTCCGAGGTCGTTTGATTAAAATTCGCTATTTTGGCGAAAGTCAAAATTTGACCCTTTCCCGTGGGACCCACTTTTTGAGTTCTAGAGATTCAAATTGAGTTTCGTCTTGACGAGCATGTCACACAAGTCTTGTATGACTTGTGTACAAAATTTAGGGTCATTCCGAGCTTCGTAGGGTCCCGTTTGGACCCAAAAACAGTGGCTGACCTGGTGCAAAGCAAAAAAGCTGCTGAATTCTGTTTTTTTACTGTTCAGCCGGAAAGAAATCAATTTTTCAGATCAATCCATATGGAATTGGAAAACAGTCAAAATATAAAAATTGTAGCTCTTTGAGTTATGGTTCTAATGCCACCAACCTCGTATCATTTGGACATTTCTATAAAACGTTATGTGTATTTTACCAAAAGCTATCCAGTGAGGTACAATTTGGACAGCATGTGATACAACTCTTTAAAGCTGCGGGCTGCTATATATACTAGGGCGGGCATACATTTTTATTTTCATGTTTTGAGCTTCTAAAAGTGATTCCAAGGAGAATTTGAAGTACCAAAATCATTCCTAAACACAAGGTAACTATTCTTACCCATTTTTAACGCTTTAATCCGAGGATCAAAGTGACGATCCTTGGAAAGAGGGTTTGAACCCTAGATTTGTGAAATAGGAAAAATGACCGAGTTGGACTCGGGTATGTACAATAATGGTACTTTTGGACTCGTGGGAGTATGGGGAGTCCGGAAACATAAATTTTACGGGTTTTTGGGTACGTCCGACCCGGGGGTATTTTGGTAAATTGCCTCTTAAATTGCGTAAGGGCTTAGAATTCTTTCCTCACATGCTTACGAGTGCGACACTATTTCTTTGGCTCAGAGAGGAGTATTACGGAGCCACATCGTTTGGGAAAGGAGGTCGTTCCTTAGCCACTTGAGCCAAATTTGAAGTAAGTGAGACTTGACCTCTATTTTGCTTGCGGATAAGATTTGATCTTGCTAAGTAAGATGTCGAGTACTTAATTGACTACCATTGTCTAGTAGATAGTATTATGTACTACTCGTTATATTTATACAAAAAGGAGAAGCACAAACGTGACTTGTGTATAGTCGATGTTGTGTGCCGGTGTATTATTGATATGCTCTAGGGACAGAGGCCGGTGGTGCGTTATGACCTAGAAGCGAAATTCCATCTAGGGACAGAGGCCGGTGGTTTGTTATGACCTAGATGTGGAGACTTATAGGGACAGAGGCTTGTGGTGCGTTATGACCTATAAGTAAAGTTGTTTATAGGGACAGAGGCCTGTGGTGCGTTATGACCTATAAACAAAGCCGCACAGGGTGTGTGCTTATGCTATGTGCTAGGTATATCATTACCTATGTGGTATGCGAGATATATCATCGCCATGCTGTGTGTTAATTATATTACTGCTTATGCCATAGTATCAATATAATATTGTATATGCTGCCTATATTATGTATCTTTATATTATTGACTATGTTATGTATTCGCGTATTATTGCTTGTGTTGTTGTATAATTATATTATCCTATGTAATGTTTATGGGTTACTGTAAAGGTATGGATTGTACTTCCGTTATCTGCTTATGCATTATCAAAGACTTGTCCCGAAAGGGTAATTTAGGGGGCCTGTCGATGATCTTACTGGGCTTTGGCTCATAACTTACTGTTCTAAATGTGCAGATCCTTCTACTAGTCAGACAGCTGGACTTATCTGATCCGTTCGAGGCCTTGACTATTTTTGCTTGAGGTGAGCCAACCGCATGGTTCGCGGTGGCATACCGTCTGATCCATCTTAGTGTTTAGACGCTTCCTACATCTTGTATTATATATATATATATATATATATATATATATATATATATATATATATCGGATGTCAGAATTCGTAGATGCTCTATTGACACTGTATTTCGGGTGGATGTCTACACCTACATTTTATTGAAATATTTCTATCTAAATTATCATTATGAGTCAGTTCAATTATTCGTGGTTCGCCTAAGGATGTAACACTTAGGTGCCATCACGGCCCCGAAAATTGGGTCGTGACAAATTGGTATCAGAGCCCTAGGTTGTAAGTCGAGTCTTAGGGATTCAATGGAGCAGTGTCCGAGCAGAGTCTTGTTTATGGGTATGTTGTCGACCATACTTATAAGCGAGAGGCTGCAAAGGCATTTTAGGAAGAGTTGTTTCCCTTCATTTCATCTCTTCTCGTGCTATGATGCTTACATAGGTGCTAATCCTTTAATGTGATTATGACAGATGGTGAGAACGCGATCGTCCTCTGCTTCGGGAGCTGGTGACGCACGGACTGAGTCGGTCCGTGGGAGAGCTGTGCGTAGCACACGGACTGGTGCGCGGGCACCTACTCAGCCGAGAGCGGCTACTACCAGAGCTTCTGTGGGCAGACCTCCTGCTGCCAGACAGACTAGTACAGTGCCACCGGTTTCTTCTGAGATACCCGTCGCACATGTCCCATCGACTATGCCTTCTCTTGTGCCGGGCACAATGGTATCTATTCCTGCCAATGTTCTATTGCGGATGATGGGCATGCTTGGATCTCAGGCCTCGCCTATGGGCGATATTCCAGTACCTTCTGCGGTACCCCAGCCAGCTACTCCAGCTATGAGTACGCCGACTCCTGAGGCTACTCCGGTGATTCCTCAGTCTACTCCAGTTATTAGTCCTATTGCTCAGCCTTCCACTTTGGCTCCTCAGTTGGGTATTCAGTTGGGTCATTCTATTCCTGCTCTTTCTATGAGTGATGAGGAGGTAGCTCGGAGGATTGAGTCCTTCATGAAGCTCAAGCCTCCCGAGTTCGATGGTACCCCAGCTACTTGCACTGCCCAGAGATATATTCAGAAATGTGAGAAGATATTTTCTGTATTGGGTACTAGGGACACCCTTGGGGTGAGATGTGCTTCTTTCCATTTGTCCGGTGATGCCGAGACTTGGTGGTCTTCTATGATGAGACAGAGGTCGAGTGATCTTCCTCCCTTGACTTGGACCGAGTTCGTTGCTATGTTTATGAGTAGATTTGTGCCTCAGAGTCATCTTGATGCCCAGAGACGCGAGTTTGAGTTGTTGAGATAGGGAGGCATGTCCGTGACTGCTTATGATACCAGATTTTTAGAGTTATCTCAGTATGCGCCTGCTATGGTTATGCTGGAGAGAGACAAGGTTCTTAGATTAGTTGAGGGTCTTCACCCTCGTCTTCAGGTGGCTGTTGCCTCACATATTGGCAACAAGTCTTATTATGATGTGGTTGATATTGCGAGGTGTATGGAGGACATTCATGCTAGAGTAGATGCAGAGAGGGCGAGCAAGAGGGTGCGATATTCTGGTACTTCTGGTGGCCCCTCACATGGTGGCCAGAGTTTTCGTGGTCATACTCAGCCTAGGCTTCCCCAGACCGCTGCTTTACCATCTCAGGGTACTTCGTCGGGTGTTCAGAGGCCTCAGCCGTCTCAGAGGCGTGGGGATTAATCTCAGTCTGTTCCACCTGTTTGTGGGAGATGCCGTCAGAGGCACTATGGGAGGTGCAGGCCCGGAGATGGACGCGGAGGAGGCGGTAGTAAGGCTTGTTACCAGTGTGGGGATCCCAGGCACTTTGTTAGGGATTGCCCCTATGTTACTTCATCTGGACCTTCCTCCGCGGGACATCAGAGTTCTGCTGCTATGGTTCGATCTTCTCCTCAGGCAGCTAGGCCTGTCACTCAGGTTCCTCCTAGGCAGCCGGTTCAGAGAGCTCCTGGTCCTGGAGGTTCAGCTCAGGTTTTTGCTATGACACGCCAGGATGCCGAGGCATCCAGTGATGTGATCACAGGTACTCTTTCTGTTTGTGGCCGCAGTGCCTTTGCCCTTATAGATCCGGGATCTACTTTCTCTTATGTGTCTCCTGGATTTTCACCTTGCTTGAGCAAGGATCTGGTTTTTATTGATGCTCCATTTATGGTGGCAACGCCTGCGGAGATCCTATATGTGTAGATAAAGGGTATCGGGAGTGTGTGATTTCTATTTGTGGTGTTGAGTCTCTAGTAGACTTGATGTTGCTAGATATGGTGGAATTTGATGTGATCATGGGCATGGATTGTTTGGCATCCTGTCACGCGACGTTGGATTGCCATGCCAAGTCCGTGACTATAGGTGCCGAAGGTGAGCCTAAGGCTATTTGGAAGAATTCCAGGTCTTCTCCGAGGAACAAGATCATATCATTCATGAAGGCTCAGAAGATGATAGCTCGCGGGTGCGGAGGGTATATTGCTTCTATTCGAGATGTTCAAGTGGAGGAGGTATCTATTGATCGAGTACCGGTAGTATGCGAGTATCCGGAGGTCTTTCCGGATGACTTGCCGGGTTTGCCTCCTATGCGGGAGATTGAGTTCTGTATTGATATATTGCCAGGTACTCAGCCTATATCTATTCGTCCATATCGTATGACTCCTGCTGAGTTGAGGGAATTGAAGGAGCAAATTCAAGATTTGCTTGATAAGGGTTTCATTAGACCCAGTGTGTCTCCTTAGGGTGCTCCGGTTCTTTTTGTAAAGAAGAAGGATGGTTCTATGCGCATGTGTATTGATTATCGGCAATTGAACAAAGTGACTATCAAAAACAGGTATCCATTACCGCGTATAGATGATTTATTTGATCAGCTTCAGGGTGCTACTCATTTTTCCAAGATTGACTTGAGATCGGGGTATCATCAGTTGCGGATTCGGTCTGAGGATATTTCTAAGACTGCTTTCCGTACGAGATATGGGCACTATGAGTTTCTTGTCGTGTCATTTGGGCTTACAAATGCTCCGGCCGCCTTTATGGATCTTATGAACCATGTGTTCAAGCCATATCTTGATTCTTTTGTTATTGTGTTCATTGATGACATCCTTATATATTCAAGGAGCCGAGGGGAGCATGAGCATCACTTGAAGATTATCCTTCAGACCTTGAGAAACCATGAATTGTATGCTAAATTCTCTAAATGTGAGTTCTGGCTGGATACCGTGTCATTCCTGGGTCACGTGGTGACCAAGGACGGTATTAGTGTTGATCCCAAGAAAGTGGAGGCCGTTCAGAATTGGCCTAGGCCTACTTCTCCTACAGAGATTCGGAGTTTCTTAGGCTTGGCAGGCTATTATCGACATTTCGTGGAGGGATTTTCTTCTATATCGGCACCACTGACTAAATTGACGCAGAAGAATGTTCCTTTTCTATGGTCTGCTGCTTGTGAGTCTAGCTTTCAGAGGCTCAAGACTGTCTTGACTACAGCACCTGTATTGGCCTTGCCTAGTGGATCCGGGGGATTCACAGTCTATTGTGATGCTTCAGGTATTGGCTTAGGTGGTGTTTTGATGCAGAATGGCAAGGTGATAGCTTATGCCTCGAGACAACTGAAAGTGCATGAGAAGTACTACCCTGTCCACGATCTAGAGTTATTGGCGGTGGTATTTGCATTGAAGTTGTGGAGGCATTATTTATATGGTGAGCCTTGTGAGATTTTCACTGATCATATGAGTCTCCAGTATCTGTTCACCCAGAAGGACTTGAACGGGAGACAGCGCCGATGGTTGGAGTTGCTTAAGGATTATGACATCGCTATTCGGTATCATCCCGGGAAAGCTAATGTTGTGGCTGATGCTCTGAGCAGGATGTCTATGGGTAGCCTTGCCTATCTTGATGTTAATATGAGACCATTAGCTCGAGAGTTGCAGGCCTTGTCCATTAGTGGAGTGCGATTTGATGATTCTGTGCCAGACCGAGTTTTTGCTTATATAGGGACTCAGTCATCCCTAGCTTCCCAGATCAAGGAAAAGCAATTTGATGATTCATATTTGCATGATATTCGAGATAGAGTTTTAAGTGGGGGAGTGACCTCATTTATGATCGGAGATGATGGTGTACTGAGGCTCAACGGTCGGTTGTGTGCTCCGAATGTTGGGGAGTTGAGGCAGCTGATATTGGCAAAGGCACACAGTTCTCGGTATTCTATTCATCCTGGTATTACGAAGATGTATCAAGATCTTCGGGAGTTATATTGGTGGAAGGGAATGAAGAGAGATGTTGTTGATCATATGTCTCGGTGCTTAAATTGTCAGCAGGTAAAGTATGAGCATAGAAGACCAGCCGGGGTGACTCAGTCCATGCCGATTCCGGAATGGAAATGGGAGCATATTACTATGGACTTTGTGGTTGGATTGCCTTTGACCTTGGGCAAGCATGATTCAGTATGGGTAGTGGTGGATCGTCTCACCAAGTCAGCTCATTTCATCCCCATGAGGACTACTTATTCATCGGAGCGCTTAGCTCGTATCTTTATCGAGCAGATTATGAGATTGCATGGTGCTCCAGTCTCTATTATATCAGATCGCGGTACTCAGTTCACAGCTCAGTTCTGGAGATCATTTCAGAAGGAGCTGGGTACCCGAGTGGATCTTAGCACCGCATTTCATCCTCAGACTGATGGTCAGTCCGAGAGGACCATCCAGATTATTGAGGATATGCTGAGGGCTTCTGCTATTGACTTTGGAGGCCATTGGGACAGTTATTTGCCTTTGGCAGAATTTGCCTATAATAACAGTTATCATTCTTCTATCCAGATGGCTCCGTTTGAGGCATTATATGGCCGCCGATGTCGTTCTCCAGTTGGTTGGTTTGAACCTGGAGAGGAGAAGGTGTTGGGTCCGGATCTAGTTCAGCAGACCTTAGATAAGGTCCGAATCATTCAGGATCGGCTCCGCACAGCTTAGAGTCGACAGATATCTTATGCGGATCGGAGGAGGAGAGATTTGGTGTTTATGGTAGGTGACCGGGTGTTTCTTAAAATATCGCCGATGAAGGGTGTTATGAGATTCGGGAAAAAGGGCAAGCTTAGTCCGAGGTTCATTGGTCCTTTTGAGGTCTTGGAGCGCATTGGCGCTGTTGCATATAGGCTTGCTTTGCCTCCATCTCTGTCAGTTCATCCGGTATTCCACGTATCTATGCTCCGAAAGTATGTTCATGATCCATCCCATGTGATTGATATGGCTTCTGTCGAGATCGACGAGGACTTGGCTTATTTGGAGGAGACGATTGCTATTGTGGCTAGAGAGATCCATAAGCTAAGGTCGAAAGAGATCCCGTTGGTTAAAGTGCTATGGAAGAATCGTCCTAGCGAAGAGGCCACTTGGGAACTCGAGTCCGACATGAGGGAGAAGTATCCTCGCCTTTTCAATAATTCAGGTATGATTTCAATCTCTAAAGCCTTAAAGTTATGTTGTTGTTTATGATTTCGGGTAGTAGCGAGAGTCCTCGAAAATCCGTGTAATTATTTTCGTGAAAATTTGAATCTTACCTTAGACTCAGGCTCGTCCGAGGACGAACGAGAGTCTAAGTGGGGGAGATTGTAACGACCTCAAATAGTCGTTTCGGGAATCGGGACCTCGATTTGTGTGTCGACAATCCCAAAAGCCCCGTAAGGTCCATTATGACATGCCTGAAATTTTTTAGCTAAAACGAACTTTGTTAGATAGGTATCGGAGAAAGACATCCGTTTCGGATATTCGTTAAGGCTAAAAGAGGTTTCGGAGCTCGATTTGAGCAAATGAGCTCTGATGTAAAATCTGAAAGTTGCGTTAGGTTCGTATGGTAATTTATGACCTGTAGCAACCTTCAGAAGTGAAAACGGACCTCGTTTGATAGGACTTTTGATAAAGTCTCCGTTGCGGAAGTTTAAAAAGGTTAAAAGAGGTTTTCAAGCTCGATTTGAGTAAACGAACTCCGATGAGAGATCTGAGGGTTCCGTTAGGTTTGTATCGTCATTTTTGACTTGTAGCAACTTTCGAATTTGGATTCCGGGGTCGTTTGATTAAAATTCGCTATTTTGGCGAAAGTCGAAATTTGACCCTTTCCCGTGGGACCCACTTTTTGAGTTCTAGAGATCCGAATTGAGTTTCGTCTTGACGAGCATGTCACACAAGTCTTGTATGACTTGTGTACAAAATTTGGGGTCATTCCGAGCTTCGTAGGGTCCCGTTTGGACCCAAAAATAGTGGCTGACCTGGTGCAAAGCCAAAAAACTGCTGAATTCTGTTTTTTTACTGTTCAGCCGGAAAGAAATCAAATTTTTAGATCAATACATAAGAAATTGGTAAAAAGTCAAAACGTGAACGTTGTAGCTCTTTGAGTTGTGGTTCTAATGCAACTAACCTCGTATTATTTGGATATTTCTATGAAAAGTTATGTGTATTTTACCAAAAGCTATCCAGTGAGGTACAATTTGGACAGCATGTGGTACAACTCTTTAAAGCTGCGGTCTGCTATATATACTAGGGCGGGCATTCATTTTTATTTTCATGTTTTGAGCTACTAAAAGTGATTCCAAGGGGAATTTGAAGTACCAAAATCATTCCTAAACACAAGGTAACTATTCTTGCCCATTTTTAACGCTTTAATCCGAGGATCAAAGTGACGATCCTTTGAAAGAGGGTTTGAACCCTATATTTGTGAAATAGGAAAAATGACCGAGTTGGACTCGGGTATGTACAATAATGGTACTTTTGGACTCGTGGGAGTATGGGGAGTCCGGAAACATAAATTTTACGGGTTTTTGGGCATGTCCGACCCGGGGGTATTTTGGTAAATTGCCTCTTAAATTGCGTAAGGGCTTAGAATCCTTTCCTCACATGCTTACGAGTGCGACACTATTTCTTTGGCTCAGAGAGGAGTCTTATGGAGGCACATCGTTTGGGAAAGGAGGTCGTTCCTTAGCCACTTGAGCCAATTTTGAAGTAAGTGAGACTTGACCTCTATTTTGCTTGCGGATAAGATTTGATCTTGCTAAGTAAGATGTCGAGCACTTAATTGACTACCATTGTCTAGTAGATAGTATTATGTACTACTCGTTATATTTATACAAAAAGGATAAGCACAAACGTGACTTGTGTATAGTCGATGTTGTGTGCCGGTGTATTATTGATATGCTCTAGGGACAGAGGCCGGTGGTGCGTTATGACCTAGAAGCAAAATTCCATCTAGGGATAGAGGCCGGTGGTGTGTTATGACCTAGATGTGGAGACTTATAGGGACAGAGGCTTGTGGTGCGTTATGACCTATAAGTAAAGTTGTTTATAGGGACAGAGGCCTGTGGTGCGTTATGACCTATAAACAAAGCCGCACAGGGTGTGTGCTTATGCTATAAACTAGGTATATCATTACCTATGTGGTATGCGAGATATATCATCACCATGCTGTGTGTTAATTATATTACTGCTTGTGCCATAGTATCAATATAATATTGTATATGCTACCTATATTATGTATCTTTATATTATTGACTATGTTATGTATTCGCGTATTATTGCTT
Organism: Petunia x hybrida; assembly: GCA_037355625.1. Taxonomy (NCBI): domain Eukaryota; kingdom Viridiplantae; phylum Streptophyta; class Magnoliopsida; order Solanales; family Solanaceae; genus Petunia; species Petunia x hybrida. The sequence goes on along the minus strand of JBBBVM010000508.1, from coordinate 1,271,450 downwards.
GTGTTGTTGTATAATTATATTATCGTATGTAATATTTATGGGTTACTGTAAAGGTGTGGATTGTACTTCCGTTATCTGCTTATGCATTATCAAAGACTTGTCCCAAAAGGGTAATTTAGCGGGCCTGTCGATGATCTTGTATTGGATAAAAGCTTACTGGACTTTGGAGGGTGACACGTGTATTCCACGTGGCACGAACTAAAAGCTCCAACGGACAGATATCCACCGGACAGACACCGGACAGATATTTCCCACGAGCAGACCAAAGGGGGTTACGGAACATTTCAACGGTCAACACAGATTAAATGACCAATTATTAGCATTATTATCCACGATCATCCATTAAATGGTCATTAAAGCAATCATTACAGCCCAGCGGTTACAACTTCGATAAATAAGTGCCCAGCAGTTACTTATCCAGACGGCTCCACGCTCAACGGTTACTGCAATGCCAACGGGCGTTTATCAGTCCTATAAATAGCGTTTACCTTAGCCAATTGTAAACAACTTTGACTTCCTGTCAACACTATCAATAAGAATACTCTCTCACTCTTGCTCAGATATTCTCTTGATTCATATTATCTAGCTTTACGATTGTCTGAAGTGTAGAAGATATCGACCAACTCTCCCCGGAGACAAAGGATACGATACGTTTGCCTTTCTTTGCTTTCGTTTATATTTTACTTTATTCGTTCAATATTGATAGTATTCGACTCACCGTATAAACTCTTAATCTCAACTATTGATCGTGACTCCACAAATATAAATATTATTGTTAATTGGCCTAAAATCGGATCTAGGTTAAACAATTTGGCGAACACAGTGGGAGCCGATCAATAGCTTTCGTAGGTTAAAAGTTTATCTTTGATATTATATCTATTTCCGTCTATATTTTTGCTTCATAACTAACATGGCAGAAAGCAGTTCTCAACGAACTATCATAGGCGGACAACAGGTAAATACTCCTCCACTCAGTCCTAGTTATTCTCCTGACTATTCTCCCGATTATTCGTCCGACGGGCAGCAGCAATCTCCCCAAGGACCGGTCTGGTAATATAGGCGTATGCGCTCTCAGAGCACTACTCCACCCAGGAGACGACGACATAGGAGTCTCTCCCCTGGCCAAGGGAATCTGCAAGAAACGCTTTTTGCTTTTATGCAGGAACAGGCAGAAGTGAACCGGGGAATCAACGAGGCAGGAGAAGTAACCCTTCAACTGCAAGGGCTGACGCTGCAGCACCTAACCCCAATGCACCTTCTTCGCATACTTCGAGGCAAGGAGGGGAGCGTAACAACGGCGGTGGTACTGTAGATCCGACGACTCAAGCCAATCAGAATCCGAACGGAGGGTCTATGGCACCTACAGATATGAGCCTTGTCGTGGAAGCTCTCACCAAACAATTAGAAGAAAGCCAAGAAGCACTTCAGAAGTCTCTTCACGAGAGGATCGATCAGATACCAGGCGCTCCACCTACGCTGAAGAAGGTTGATGTCCAGCGTTATTCACAGAGGCCCTGGAAGAAGGAGGCAGCTCCAAAGGTGATACCTAAAACGTTCAAGATGCCGAACATTCCAAGGTATCGTGGAACATCTAATCCCAACGATCACCTCATGATGTTCAGCAATTTCATAAAGGCTAGTGACCTCACCGACGAGGAGATCGAGTCAATACAATTGAAGAAGTTCATGGAAACCCTAGCAGATGGAGCCCTGCGATGGTACTCAATGTTGCCACCCAACTCCATTGGGTCTTTCGCGGAAATGGCTGAATTGTTCGTGAAGGCGCACACAGGTGCTCAGAAGACGGAGACTCGAGTAGAAGACATCTTTGAAATCAAACAGAGACCAGACGAGTCACTCCGCAAGTATATGGATCGATTCCAGAGAGAGCGAATGATGCTCCCCAAAGTACCAGATAGGTGGGCAGCAATCGCGTTCACCAACAGCCTGGATATTAGGAGCTCAGAGGCCACGCGTAGACTTTATGAATCCCTCCGCGAATTCCCAGCAGCCAGTTGGTCAGACGTATACAACCGTTATAATTCCAAGGTACGTATCGATGAGGATAAATTGATTGGAACAGGTACCCGAGGAAGGGCTCAGGCTCGCAGCAGCGGATCCGGCGGAAAAGCAGAGACGGAGAAGTCAGACACACGGTATGAGCCATACCCTGATCAATCACGTAACAATTCCAAAGGACGCAGCCGCAACGGTAACAAAGGGTTGTCTCGGAGAGAAAATTCTGAATCAAACCTCCGGGGAGCTCCAAGCCTGCCAAGCTTCAACGTCGAAATGACTGAAGTCATGGCGGTACTCAAAGATATGGGAGAAAAAGTCAAATGGCCAAAGGACATGAGGACTGACCCCAGCAAGCGAAACCAGGATTTATATTGCGAGTTCCACCGCGACCACGGGCACACCACCGAAGACTGCAAAGCTTTAAGGTATGAAATTGCTCATTTGTTGAAACAGGGATTCTTGAAGGAGTTCCTGACCGAGAAAGGAAAGCAAACTCATGCGAAGGCTCAGCAGAACAAACCTGGTCCACCGCGAGCGTCCTCCCCGAAATGAACTGTCAACGTTATTTTGGGTGGGATCGAGGTAGATTCGGTTACCTTCACAGAAAAGAAGTATGCAAAAGTGTCCATTACAAACAAAAAGCGCCCTCGGTTAGAAGGAGCAATCACATTTGAGGATTCTGATGCTGACGGTTCGCAATTCCCGCATGCTGATGCGTTAGTCATAACGTTGCGTGTGGCGGAGTTCGATGTCAGGAGACTGCTCGTTGATGCAGGCAGCTCGGCAAACATTATCCAGTCACGAGTTGTAATTGAAATGCAGTTAGCAGATAAGATCGTGCCAGTATCTCGAGTTCTTTCCGGTTTCAATAATTCAAGCGAGAAGACTCTCGGGGAGATTACCTTGACGACTCTGGCCGAAGGGGTAGCAAAGGAGACGACTTTTCATGTTGTCGACGCGGATCTAGCCTACAATATCATTCTAGGTAGACCTTGGATCCACGACATGCAAGCCGTCCCTTCTACTTATCATCAGGTGTTGAAGTTCCCGTCTGAGTGGGGAATACGTGAAGTCCGAGGAGAGCAACGCTCTGCACGAGATTGTTACTCGGTAGCCCTCAAACTACCCGAGGAGAACAAATAGCAATTACAGCAACCGGGGCCGAATACTGCACCTGAGGAGGCTAAGTATGAAGTCCCGGAGTTCATCGCCAAGATGGATGAAAGAGAAAACCACATGCCAACTGTAGAAGCTCTGGAACCTGAGGAGCTGTTCACTGATAAACCAGACCGGAAGGTGTATTTGGGAACTGAGTTGAGCGAACGCCTGCGGGGAGACATCCTCCAGTTCCTCAAAGAGCGGCACACAACATTCGCCTTGTCCCATGCAGATATGACAGGTATTTCTCCTGACATCATTACTCACAGGTTGAACGTTGATCCATATCACCGCCCGGTCAAACAGAAGACGCGCCAGCAAGGGGTCTTCCGAAACCAGGTAATCAATGACGAGGTCGATCAGCTGTTAAAGATTGGTTCAGTATGAGAAGTCAAATGCCCAGACTGGTTGGCCAACGTGGTTGTCGTACCTAAAAAGAACGACAAATGGCGAGTCTGCATTGACTTCACAGATCTGAACAAAGCCTGTCCGAAGGATTCATATCCTCTTCCCAGGATAGATCAATTGATCGACTCAACAGCCGGGCACGAAGTGCTAACCTTCCTCGATGCATATTCCGGGTACAATCAGATATTGATGGATCCTAAAGATCAGGAAAAAACGGCGTTCATAACCTGTTGAGGTACGTATTGTTATAAAGTTATGCCAGTCGGACTGAAAAATGCAGGTGCAACTTATCAGCGTCTAGTCAATCGAATGTTTCACGACCATATCGGTAAGACCATGGAAGTGTACATCGATGATATGTTGATCAAGTCCAAACGAGCAGAAGACTATCTAACGCATCTGAAAGAAGCTTTCCGAATCTTGGATCAGTGTAACATGAAGCTGAATCCGGAGAAGTGTGCTTTCGGAGTCGGATAGGGGAAGTTTCTGGGATTCATTGTTTCTCCGCGAGGCATTGAAGTCAATCCTGCTCAGATTAAAGCTATTGAATCAATCCCAGATATACTTCGTGATATGAAAGAGGTCATGAGACTAACGGGGAGAGTAGCAGCACTACGCAGGTTCATTTCCCGATCATTTGACCGTTGTAAAAGTTTTTTCGATGTCTTAAAGTAAAACAAGGAGTTCGAATGGACTCCTGAATGCCAGCAGGCGTTGAGGGATCTGAAGAAATATCTATCCAATCCTCCACTGCTTTCCACGCCTGTGGAAGGTGAGCAGCTGCTAATCTATCTAGCAGTCTCGGAGTCATCGGTAAGCGCCGTGCTAGTTCGGGAAGAAAAAGGTAAACAGCTTCCTATTTATTACATTAGCAAGGCTCTAATTGATGCAGAAACCCGCTATCAACCTTTAGAAAAATTGGCACTGGCTTTAGTAACTGCTGCTTGAAAGTTACGCCCTTATTTTCAAAGTCATTCGATAATTTTGGTTACGACTTTTCCCTTACGGAATGTCTTGCACAAGCCGAAATTTTCAGGAAGGTTGGTAAAATGGGCCATAGAATTATCTGAATTTGATATCACCTATCAGCCCAGGGTAGCAATAAAGTCACAAGTTCTGGCAGACTTCGTAGCAGACTTTAGCATTAATACATACCCTGAGGCAGAGAAAAAAGCTATTCTTTATGCAGGGCAGACTCCAGGCACCTGGATCCTTCATACGGACGGTTCCTCGAGCGTCAAAGGGTTGGGGCTCGGATTGGTTCTCATTGCTCCATCCGGTGAGACGGTAAGACAGGCCATCAAGTGCCCATTTATTACTAACAATGAGGCCGAATATGAGGCCATTATTGCAGGATTAGAATTAGCCCGAAGTTATGGAGCGACCATCGTCAAACTGAAAAGCGACTCTCAGCTAGTGATCAATCAGATCAACGGGGGTTTCATTGCACGAGAATCCAGAATGCAAGTATACCTTGCTGGGGTCCAGGAACTTTTGGCACAGTTTGGTGAATGGGAAGCAGTTCAGATTCCACGGGAAGAGAACCACGAAGCTGATGCTCTTGCAAACATGGGATCGGTAGCAGAAATGGGAGCAGCCAGTTCTTCAGCTGTTGTCCAACTTCTCTATACGACCATGGATAGAGAAAAGTTCGAAGTTAACACTATCAGCACTACATGGGACTGGAGGAATGAGATAACAAACTATCTTATCCATGGAACTCTACCCGCAGACGCAAAAGCTGCTCGTAAACTCCGAGTAAAAGCTGCCCGTTACACCATTCTCAATGGCGAGCTGTACCGGAGGATGTTCGCAGGACCTCTCGCGAAATGTCTTGGACCAAATCAGACTAATTATGTGATGAAAGAAGTCCACGAAGGCTGTTGCGGAAATCATTCCGGAGGTAAGGCATTAACCCGAAAGTTGATTCGTGCAGGTTATTATTGGGACAAAATGGAGAAAGATGCAAATGAGTTTGTCAGAAAATGTGACAAATGCCAGAGGTTTGCTCATCTTCTTCATCAACCAGCAGAACCGTTGCATTCAATAATCTCCCCGTGGCCCTTCATGAAATGGGGGATGGACATTGTTGGTCCTCTTCCCACGGCACCAAGGGGAATGCGCTTTTTACTAATCATCACTGATTATTTTACGAAGTGGGTCGAAGCAGCAGCATACTCGAGGATACGGCAAACAGAGGTTGTCGATTTCCTCTGGCGCTTTGTCATATGTCGCTTTGGAGCACCTAAGGAAATAGTCATGGACAACGGCCCGCAGTTCGTCGGCCAGAAAGTGACTAGGTTCCTTGACGATCTGCACATCAAGATAATCACTTCTTCTCCCTATCATCCTGTTGCCAATGGGCAGGCCGAATCTACCAAAAAAATCATTGTTGAATCTCTTAAGAAGCGCCTCGAACAGGCAAAAGGATGTTGGGTAGAAGAGCTACCCGGAGTATTATGGGCTTATCGCACCACAATAAAAATGAGTACCGGAGAAACTCCTTACTCACTGGTATATGGTGCAGACGCTTTGATCCCGGTCGAGATAGGAGAACCCAGCCTGCGATACGCACATGCAACTGAGGAATCAAACTCAGTTAATTTATCTGAAGAACTGGACCTCCTTGAAGAACGCAGAGAGCTGGCCCTCGTACGAGTGGTCGCTCAAAAGGAACGGATCGAAAAATACTACAATCGGGGACTGCGCGTACGAAGCTTCCAAGTCGGGGACTTCGTACTCAGAAAAGTCTCTCGGAGCACTCAAGAGACAAATTCGGGAAAACTTGGCCCTAATTGGGAAGGACCCTACAAAGTAATCGCTTCGGTCGGCAAGGGGTCTTACCGCTTGGCACGACCAGATGGCTCAATTGTCCCGAACAATTGGAATGTGGTTCACCTCAAAAGGTATCACTTCTAAGGGGTAAAGACGGTTAGTTATTCTACACTTATCTTCCTTATCTTTACATAAAGTTATTACTTTCATTATACATCTTTTCTAAATGGTACTAACGACCTAAACAAGGTCAGATCCGTTTAGCTCAACTGGTAGAGCTCGAAGTTCCTAACTTCGCGGCTGTGGGTTCGAATCCCACAACGGACACACTCCTCGTTTGGTTATATGTGTTCATCATGCAACTCACCGAAAACTCTTTTCATATTATCACTTTGCGTGTTCTAACATGAAAACAAGGGGGGTGGTGAGGGCCTTGTAGGCCAGATAAGACCTTCATACAGGCAAGATAAGACCTTCATACAGGCAAGATAAGACCTCCATACAGGCAAGATAAGACCTTCATACAGGCAAGATAAGACCTTCATACAGGCAGAAGACCTTATCCAAAGGCAGCTTATCCAAAGGCAGCGAACTTTCAAAAACAAAAACTTTTACGTGATAAGACTTCCACGACAAGTAAGAGGAGTCATTCACAAAATAAAAACTTTTACGTGAAAAGACTTCCACGGCAAATAAGAGGAGTCATTCACAAAACAAAACCTTCATGTGACAAGGCTTCCACAAAAAAATAAGAGAAGTCGCTCACAAGGCCAACAACTCGGCCAGAGCCAACCTACAACGCCATGCAACAACTTTCGACTATCAAAACGATAAGCAAAGTTATACGCATAGAGCAATGATTTGGCCCAAAATCCTAACGACCACAACTCGGTCAGACTACTTACAACTTACAACCTCTTCCTAAGGAAAGGTTAAGTTAAAAACATTCGGGCAGACTTTTTGGAAATACGAACTTAATAAAGTTCAAAATTCAAGAAAAGTAACTCCCAACCACAAGGCACAAAAGCCATAGCGTATGTATACAAAAAGATCAAAAGTTCAAACTAAATATAGTCACTGAGCAGATCTAAAGTAACATATATACATTATCCTGTAAATTGATAAAGTGCCGAGAACGGCTGACAGAAATTTGCAGAATGTTCAAAGGCCAAAACAAACCGGCCATACAAAGGATTAGAGAGTCTCTACTAAACCTCTATCCATCAACAAACAAGTCTAGCTCTCGCCAAACAGAATAAAAATACCTCAATTGAGGAAAAAGGGCACTAGCATGAAGGGCCATGACCAGGACTCAATGCACCAGCTCCATCAGTCCTGCCGTCATTCCCTGAATCTTCATCTACATCATCATCTTCATCGTCATCGCCTTCAGACTCTTCGGGGGAGAGACTCAATGCTTGGTGAATTCTTCGAACAGCGCTCTTTGTTGTCTGCAGCATTCCCTCGACATCCACTTGTCCGGCCTGGATCTGCACGAGTAGCGTACGCTTGGCCTCAAGGGCTGCAAGTTTGATCTTGATTTCCGACTGATCACTCAAGTTTGCCAAGTCTTTGGTTAGTGCGGTCTGAGCACTCATTAACTGAGCGACCTGGTCCTTGGCAGCTTGGAGATCAGAACGGGCCTTGACTGATTCTTCATTTGCTCTCTGCAGACCCATATCAAGGGATACATGGTTGTCGTTGGCGCTGTTCAAACAATTGCGACACTCTTCAAGCAGTCTCTCCAAACCCTGGATAGAGCGTGCGAACCCTTCTTTCTCCTCGAAGAGAAGGTCCTTTTCCCTGGTGAGAGCATTAATTTGCTCAAGACGATCATTGTTAACATCAGTTAACCGGTTAACTTCCCCACCAAGGAAACCACACTGCTCAACTAGATTTTTGTTGTCCTTCAGAGCTTCTAGCAATTCTTTTTTTATCTCCACCACTTGGTCGACATTGTTAAGCCTGGAGCAAAACATAAGCTCGGCAGCCAGCATGCTTGACTGAAAACATAAAAAGAAACGAAACAAAAGCTAAAAGTTAAAGACCCGAGAATGAAATACTTCCAATATGAGAATGAGAAAATACTTACTCGGGCAGAATCAGCGGCAATCTGAAAGGCTAACTCCTCATCGCTCAGCTCCCTCAGCACCCATTCCTCACGGGGAACGATGAGAGAGAAAACCGCCTTAGCTAAGCCGCTTGGCCCAGTTATGAAGTTGACATCAGGGGCAAGTTTCAAGGTATGCTTCCTTTCACAGTACTTGGGTTCCCAAGCCTGTTCAAAAGGATAGTTAGGCCCGAACTTGTAACGGCTACCCCTGATATCCTTCAATTCTGTCTGACCACTGATGACTGACCGCCAGATAAACCTCGATGATGAGAGGTTAGAGTCATTTTCTGCTCCAGGGTTAATTGTCTCACATTCATGAAGACCAACCGGAGTCGCCCCCTCAGTAGCCACGTTCTCCAGATCCTCGAAACGAAAGACACGAGGACCTCGGCTACTTTCTTGGGGAACTTCCTCCCTGGTCTCTTCCTTCACTTCTTCTTCATCTACTTTCTTCTTTCCCTTGTCCACACGAGAAGGACCTGCCTCCTCCCCGTCATCAACTCGGGGACTCCTCTGCGGAGTACGGACGGCTTCCTCCTCGGCCCTTCTCCTGTCACTGCGAAGATGAGGTCTCCGCCTAAGAGGGACATCAACTCCGGCTTCAATGTCCGACAGATAGATAACCTCTTTGGCTGGATCCTCTCCCGGCACAGACTCGGGGACTTCAGCAGCAACTTCGGCACTTGCCTCTACAGGCTCCGGGACACTGACTCTAGAAGGGAGATCGCCACCAACTGATGAGGGTTGCCCGGTAGCCACGGAAGTCTTACGAGCAGACTTCTTCCGTGCTCCGCCTTCTCCTTGGCTCTTTTTCTTCCTCTTCAAAGAGCCCAGTCCATCAGACAAGAATTCTTCACCCCCCCTCCCTACTGCGCAGAGCATCTACCGAAGCTAGTATAGCCTCAGCCTCAGCAGTTGGGTCAGCAACAGGTTCGGTAGGTCTGTCCTGAGGAGGAGCGGGAAAGAAATCTCCTGAAGTGCCCAAGCCTGCAGCAAAGGAAAAGTGGTCAGACATAGGGAAGGTTTAAGGAAGAAAGATTATTATAGAAGCAAAAATATTCTCACTGTGATGTTTTACAGTCAAACTCTTGAGAGTAGCGAAGTACGCCCACTCTCTCTTCTCCGGACCAAACTTCTTCAAAATGGGCTCAACCCACGCCGTTAGCTCATCGACAGATATGAGCCCGTCGTAAGGTTGCTTGGCCGCTGCGCAAAGAAGTTTAAACGAAGTTAGGAAACGAGAAGAGGAATAGAGTATATATATAAAAAGCTCGGGGACTCACGTGTCTTATTCTAGACTTCTGGGAGATAAGCCTTGTCGTCGAAAGTCAAGGCCGAGGAACGCACAAACAGATACCGGTGCACCCAGCCTCGGTCACTGGTATCCTCAGAACTGCGCACCAAGCCCTTGCTTCCGCGCATCCTGGCATTCACATAGCCATCTTTAAAAATCTGTAAACTATACAAAGAAATAAAATGCTTGTAGTCAAAAGATTGATCGGTTTCCGTCGCAAACCAATCTAAAAGTGTAACTATCCTATATATACTGGGGCTCAGTTGCCCCGGGCAGAGAAGGTACTCCCTGCAAAGCCTCTCCAACACAGGGTGCAAGGGCAGCCTACATCCCACTGTGAAAGGGTAGGTGCACATAGCTGTCCACCCAGCCCTGTGGGAAGTAATGTTCTCTCCCTCAGAGACCGGCAAAAGGGGAACTTCATCGCTCCAGTTGCAGTCCACTCTCACATGAGGGATCACCTCCTTCGTGATCCCCGACTTAAATCTATACGCCGGCCAGTTACGCGTATCTCCTTCTTTATTGTGAAAGGACTTAATATTACAATCCGCCTCAAGTTCACCCCATTTCTTGGGGATTATTTCCGCAGCAGTGGCTTGGGTGGCCCGGGGCCTAGGAGTGGCTATTGTAGAACTACTAGCAATATCGGTACTTTGATTTTTCTTAGATCTGGAAGCCATGATTTCAGGAAAAGAGTAAAGTTGTCGAGAAAAACTCAAGAGTTAATTCCATGGTTTTCAAAGAAAAGCACAGAAGAAAGAAAGCAAGTAAAAAGTTTCTCATCAAATGAATCCCTATTTATAGGAACGAAAATTCAGACTCCCAACTTCCCTCGAAGACACGTGGAGGTTATCGGAGAAGCTACGATCAGATCTGGCCGTCAAAAGGAGGAAATAGAGTTAATCAAAACTTTATAGTACCATCATTATTCTGGAGAATAGCGGTCACCTCGCAATCAACAGACGTCATATGCAAGTGGTTGAGGCGGTTAAAATCATTGCTTTTACCCTTGGGATACGCAGTAGTAACTTCAGAGTAAACTGCGGCTCTACAGGCGTGCCAGCTGCAGTTACTTTTTTATACGGCGCATTTAATGCGCAAGTCATAAGGGCTTGTCATTTATTTGATAAGGTTCATACGTCATCGAGAGGCACCATATGAAGACGAAAAGTTCGCAAAAACTCCCGCCAAAATTCTCATCCACTCCTCGGACAGATACTCTACCCGAGAAGTGCGGGGACTATCTGTATCGGATAAAAGCTGACTGGACTTTGGAGGGTGACACGTGTATTCCACGTGGCACGAACTAAAAGCTCCAACGGACAGATATCCACCGGACAGACACCGGACAGATATTTCCCACGAGCAGACCAAAGGGGGTTACGAAACATTTCAACGGTCAACACAGATTAAATGACCAATTATTAGCATTATTATCCACGTTCATCCATTAAATGGTCATTAAAGTAATCATTACAGCCCAGCGGTTACAACTTCGCTGAATAAGTGCCCAGCAGTTACTTATCCAGACGGCTCCACGCTCAACGGTTACTACAATGCCAACGGGCGTTTATCAGTCCTATAAATAGCGTTTACCTTAGCCAATTGTAAACAACTTTGACTTCCTGTCAACACTATCAATAAGAATACTCTCTCACTCCTGCCTAGATATTCTCTTGATTCATATTATCTAGCATTATGATTGTCTGAAGTGTAGAAGATATCGACCAACTCTCCTCGGAGACAAAGGATACGATACGTTTGCCTTTCTTTGCTTTCGTTTATATTTTACTTTATTCGTTCAATATTGATAGTATTCGACTCACCGTATAAACTCTTAATCTCAACTATTGATCGTGACTCCGCAAATATAAATTTAATTGTTAATTGACCTAAAATCAGATCTAGGTTAAACAGATCTTACTGGGCTGTGGCTCATAACTTACTGTTTTAAATGTGCAGATCCTTCTACTAGTCAGACAGCTGGACTTATCTGATCCGTTCGAGGCTGTGACTATTTTTGCTTGAGGTGAGCCAACCGCATGGTTCGCGGTGGCATACCGTCTAATCCACCTTAGTGTTTAGACGCTTCCTACATCTTGTATTATATATATATATATATATATATATATATCAGATGTCAGAATTTGTAGATGCTCTATTGACACTGTATTTCGGGTGGATGTCTACACCAACATTTTATTGAAATATTTCTATCTAAATTATCATTACGAGTCAGTTTAATTATTCGTGGTTCGCCTAAGGATGTAACACTTAGGTGCCATCACGGCCCCAAAAATCGGGTCGTGACATTTATACCCTTGGTCTTCTGGTTTGGATTGGGATACTCACTAGTGTTTGTTTTGGCGTAACAGCAGTTGATGATCAGATATTAGCAGATGGCGATATAAATCATGAACCTTTTCGTCCTACCGTCTCTGCAATAACTGAAGGAAGAATAACTGAACTCTCTGATGGAATAGAAAATGATGGTGATGCTGGTCGAAAGGAAAGAAATGATATTACCTTCGAACAGAACAGTCTTGAACTTGCAACATTGGTAGGGGTTACCAGTGTCAATGCTACTGCGGGTATGCAACTTTCTATGCTCTTAAGTTTTTGTACTCGTTTCAGATTTGCTACTTAGCAGTTATTTATTTTTAAATTATTATTCTTTTTTAAATTTTGCAAAATTTTGCACCTCCTTTCAGATTCTGCTGTGCGTGATAGTCGTGATGTGTTAACTGGGGTCAATTATGCTGCTTCTTTTGAGAAATCATTTGTAGATGCTGAATTCAGTCGTGAAGTTAAAATCACTGCAGCTCACCCTAATGCATTAGTTGGTGAGATTGCCTGTGAAACAACAGTTCATATTGAGAATAAAATTTCAGGTATATACTTTTTGGTTTTGTGTAAGTTGTCTATCTTTGAATAAAAATTAGCTAATATCTAATTACTTGAAATTACTTGTAGATGCAGATCAGGGGCGTCAGTTGGAAATCAGTGAGTCTCAACTTAATGAATTAGTTGATGGTATTGCACATCAAGCAACATATGATGTTGAAGATAAAACCTCAGGTATGCACTTTTTAATTTGTTCATCTTTGAATAGAAATTTCATAATATCTAATTACCTTTTTTTTACCAATAACTGCAGCTCAGGGTCCTGAACTGGAAAGCAGTGGGTCAGAATCTTACATTCGTATTGCACTCATTGCGTTGCCAGCGACATATTCAAAGGTGATTTTTTCAAGTTTATTATTGGTATACCTTTACTTTTAACTAGAACGTATACTTTAATGTTATACACTTATGCTGCGGGTATATTGGCATTCATTTTACTTCGATATAATAATGTTATTTGTATTTATTTAGCTGCAGCTTCCGAGTAAAGATGATTGCAAGGATTATAACGCTAAATCTCATGATGATGATGTGTTTGAAAAAGATGACAATGATGTTGCAACTGCTGTGAAAAGACGTAGTATTGAGAAGACACCTGTGGTTCGTAAAAGATGCAGACGTACTGCAGCAGTTAAAGAGTCTCCTTATGTCTCTACATGGAATTCCAGTGCAAGTGTTATTTCAATATCTGAGGGAAACGTAAATGCAGCATCGTCACCAAGAAAGGTTGTATCCAAGAAGTTTCCGTTCATTGGAAGTATAACACAGATTGTTGATTTCAATCTTGAGTGTGAATTCAACAATTTTGTGAAGAAGAAAAAGGGGTGAGTTTAATGAGATTTTTCATTAGTGTGTTACAAGTGTGATGTTTGAGTTTAACAATGTATTGGTTGTGTTTTTGATTTTGGTTTTATTCAATTCAAATTAGGGAATTCGAGAAGCTTGACAAAGTATTTGAATTTGAAGTTGGTGAGATCAGCAGTAAGAGTTGGTTTCGTACCTTATATACTCCTAGAAAAGATTTGACTTCTTTAGTATGTACACTTTGAAATTTGTATTTTTTTGGAGCTGTTTTTCTGTTTGTATACATGCACAGTATACTGATATTTATTTTTCAGCATCTAGATGTCATTTTCTACTATCTGAGGAAGAAAGCTAAATACGCACTTAAAGTGAAGATGACAACAACAGATTACAACTTTCATAAGATCCTGACAGAGGCTTATGAAGATTTAACTGGAAATAGAGAAAACAAATTTAACATAGATAAGTATGATGATGTGATTGACTATATGCTTGGGTTTACTATGTTTTGCAACACTCCATGGTATGATGTTGATGAGGTTCTATGTCCTGTTCATGACCTAACTGGGTGGCACTGGATCTTGGCTAGAATATCGCTTGTAGATAGATGTATATATGTGTATGATTCACTGGGGGATCCAAGTGGTGAAATTTCTGTCAAGAAGTCATTACAACCATATTCTGTGTTGCTGCCACTATTTCTGCTGACGATTAATTGTTATGAGAAGAAGAGGGATGACATTGAGATACAAGGTGGTAGGCATAAGGGTAGAGAGTTGGCAGATCCTAACACAATTGAGTATATTCATAATCTCCCTACACAGGATGGCATGTAAGAATTGAATTCTTTGCTCTTTTATTTACTTAACATTTATAACTAATGTATATGTTAGTTTCTGACATATTGCTAATGCCTGTAATACAGCGATTGTGGGGCTTTTGTCGCCAGCTTTGCTGAGTATATAATCGAAGGTGTAGAGATTCCCAAATTTGATGTACACTCATGCAGAGCAAGATTTGCAGTTTTGTTGTTGAAATATGGAAAGGACAAACAGGAACGCAAAGAACAAAGTGACTCTGAGGATCCTGGTCGGAATCCTGAAAGGCAGGGTAAACATCGTCGAGGAAAGAAACGCAAGAAATAGATTAGATTTATATGTTTTAAAATGAGGAGTAAAATGTTAAACATCTTAGTGGTGAAACTGCAATATCTTAGACATTACTGTCTTGGAATGTTATTCAAAATTTCTTATGTTTATGGATATCAGTACTAATTTGTTTAGTACTTATGGATATTAGTACTTGAATTTGTCGTTTCTATTCATGTATTCTAATGGTATACATATACTTTTAAGTGATATACTGTTGAGCGAAAGCATTATTTCCATCTAAGATACTCTTATTGTATACAGACACATGGGGTTTGAACGTGTAAATCTATGTATTTCAGTCGATTTAATTTTTACATAAATTAGTATTCTTTTGTGAAAAACTGATCATCTGTTTTCCTATAGTATGCTATTTTAGTGCTCTGTATACCATAGAAGTATACTTGTATGTTGTGGCCTATTGTACACCATCAATGGCATATCATGCACTCAAAAGTTATACAAAAAGAACCATGCTTTCGTGTATACCAATATATTACAAAGGTATACAAAATAGAAGTATGGTTTTCTACTACTACAAAATGAAACTTGTATACCACACTAGTATATACCTATCTACCCAACAGTATACATTTTAGCATAGAAGACTATAGTATAACAACAGTGTATATAGTACACTTAAAATGGTCTCACAAAACAAATATTTATACCATTCGGGCTATCCTGTATACTACAAAGGTATACAGCTGTGCCATGATTTTCTATTAATAAAAAGTATACTGTGACAAATCAAATCTGTATACCATTGTCGTATACTGTTTACTAGAAAAGTATATAATTGAAAATGGTATTCTTTTTGTTAGTAGGGACAAATATGTTGAAAATATATAATATTTTAAATCAGATTACAAAAACATATTAAAAAATCAGTTAATTGTCAAAAAATGTATTACAAACAATGTATTTTTGAAAAATATATTACACAACATTTTCTAGAGCCACATCCAACGTCTCTTCCACTACTTCCTTTCTTTTAATTTAACTATTTATTGTATGTCTTCCACATACTTCCTTTCTTTCTTCCACGCCAAAAGTGTGCATTTGAATCTTTCTATTGAGAGTTTACTGTTTAATCGTTCAATTGGGTGAATTTCTTTCTTGTGTTTGATACGCACTAATGGATCGTGCATCAAGTCTAAAAATTTATAATAGTGAACAGATTAATAGTTGTGGCAGTCGTGTTGATGATGCTAAAGATAAGGTTAAGGTAAGTTTTCATTTGTCATGGCCAAATTCGTATTAGTCAACAGATTTTAGTACATGCATAAATTAAATTTTTGGTAAAGTGTATATAGTAAGTAATTTTTTGTGGTATACCTGTGAAAGTATAAAAGGGTTATATGATATCTTATTAAAAATTAATTAAAAGTATTTCTATATGTGTAGTTTATACCAAAGTAATGTATAGGAAGTAATTACTATTCTGTTGTTTCTTATATGTTTTCTAGGATTTGAATTATTATGCTGCACCTTCTAGCTATGATCGGTATACTCCGAAAATCAACAATGATCTTAATGTTAACATCGTTAAAGAGTTAACTGACAACATGACGGAGTGTCAACTTCAAATGTTTCATAGGACATGTTTTGGATATGCCACAACAAATTCGTCAGAATGCAGTTCTTCATTGGTTAATGATGAGGCAAATCAAGCCTGCATCTGGTGATGATTTGTGGTTTGATGTGAATGGTCATCATCTTCATTTTGGGTTGGGCGAGTTTTGTTTGGTCACTGGGTTGAAGTGTACAGGTGATGTGGAGCAGAACACACCTCTTACGAACAATCATTTGATGAAAAAGTATTTTGGTAGAAATGTGCGTCTATGCCGGTCTGATTTAACTACTTGTTTCAGTAAGAAATGTTAAAAAAACAATGATGGAGATGCGTTGAAGATAGCAATGTTGTATTTTATTTGCACTTTTCTATTTGCTACACGGAAAGATCATGGCTATGTTGACATGAAATACGTTGATATTGTTGAGAAAGGAGACTATGACAACTATCCTTGGGGGGTTGATGTTTTCAAGATAACAAAAGCGTCAATAGACAAGAAGCTTCTATCAAGGCCAAGTAGTTATAAAATTTATGGTTTTACACTTGCAATTCAAGCATGGTTGTGTGAGACTTGTCCACCAATTGCGGGAGTGATTGCTTCCCGGATTTTATCTGTAGGTGGTTCAAAGATACCACGACTTCCGAATTGGAGCGGAGATGACAGGGATGTTGCTTCTAATTCTCAACTGCTCGGCATATTTTCTAAGTCAGTAGAACAGGTTAGTTTTCTTCACTTCTATACTTTCAAGGTATACTTTTGTGTAATTAGTATACAGTACAGTTTTGTTTGCACAAGGATTCTTTTATTTTGAAGCAAACTGTGAAGGTATCTTTATTTATTGCAGTATACCTTTACAGTGTACATCTATAATTATGCTTCTTTTTTGTTCTTTGCTTTTACTTATTTCAATACTTGTTTAACAGTTAAACATAAGAAACATACTACCAACTAATGCTGAGCGCGAACAGTTAGGCCTAGATGATTTTCAATTTGTTGATATTGCTGAAAAAGACTTGAGTTCCACTGTTGGGCAAACAGAGAAAAGGGGACCAGCTCTTGAAGCTAGTGATGTTGGTAAAGAAGACTTGGGTGCTGATGGTGGACAAACTCATAATCAGAGTTCTGTTCCTGAAGCTAGCAATGTTGCTGCTCGAATGCAAAAGCCACTGAGCAAAGAGGTTCAGTTTATATGCTTTTATTTTAATGTGATGATTAAGTGTAATTTCTTAATATATTATGTTGTTGCCTTTGTGATTATAAATCCAAACCGTATACAGAAGAGTAGGAAAGACAGTTCTCAAGAAAGTAGTGCTACTGCCTAGTATTATACTGCCTTCTTTTGTTGGGTGAAATTTGCCTGCATCTTATATAGTTTATTAATTTAACAGGTGAAGCAGTATGTTGATAACAAGATTGCGGATGTGCTAAATGCAATTGCTTCAATTATTGATAAACGTTTCACAGATAATAAGGTAATTTTCTTGTTTAGTTATTGTATATTTTCAGATTGTTAAAGGTTAATTTTTTCTTTATTCCTAGGATACGACCAGAGCTAATCAGTCTGATAATATGGAAAGTGGTGGTACAGCTGGTCGAAAGAATAGAGATTTTATTAGGTTTGAACAAAACAGTTCCAAATAAGCAGCATTTGTAGGTTGTACCAGTCCGAATATTTATTCAGGTATCCAATTTTCTATAGCCACACTTTGCCATACCTGTTCAGATTGTCTACTCAGCAGTCTTTGTTCCATGCAACAGCCGTTCACAATCAGGGATTAGAAGATAGAGATGTAAATCATGGCGACGCTGGTTGAACGGATAGAGATGATATCAACATTCAGCAGAAGAGTCGTCAGAAAGCAGTATTAGTAGATGGTAGCGGTCACAATCTTACTGCAGGTTTGGAATTTCCTATAGCTGCACTTTGTCATACCTGTCCAGATTGGCTACTTACCAGTATTTGTTTGGTGGAACATCAGTTATCAATCAAGGATTAAAACATGTAAATGTGAATTCTGAACATGTACATCCCAGTGTGCCAAGCTTCAAGGAAGCCAAAGACTAGAAGTCAACAGCTTGGGGAGTGAATTGAAGTAGCATCGAAGAAGACCCAGTGCCAGGTGCTCCGCCCAAGGCCTTAGGCGCTCCACCCTGGGAGCTACTCAACTGGGCGCTCCGCCCTACTCCCAGGCACTCCACCAAAACCACTGCACAGTGGGGCGCTCCACCTAATATCCAGACGCCCCGCCTAGGCCACCCCACGTATTACCTAATAGCAATAAAGGATTAAAACATGTTGATGTGAATTCTGAACGTGTACATCCCAGTGTCTCTACAAGAAATGAAATTTCTCCTATCAAGTGTCGTCCTAAAAGAAAGGCTGAAAGCTCTCCAATCTCTGGTCCTCGTCAAACCAAAAGAATAACTGAATGTGTGCAGCATTCACCTTCTGTCATTGAATGTGGTTCTGGCACTAGTGTTGTCACTGTATTTCCAAAGAAGAAGAAAAAGATATTGTTTGGACGGTCGCCGTTTGAAAAATCTATTTCAAAGGGTTGTAGCTCTGACTGTTTGACTGCATTGAAGAAAGCGATGTATAAGCCTAAGGGACAGTAAGTATCGACTCTTTGCGGTTTTTGAATTTTTTATATTCTATACTTTTATTTTAATGGTTTACTTTTATATATTTTGCTTGGTGATTTTATGTCTTCTTGATTGAACAGTAAGGAAGTAGATGATGTTCTTGATCCAGTTATTGATTTGGGGGTTGCTCAGATTACAAATAAGGATTGGTTTCGGGTATTACAAACGTGTGGTGCTCTAATGTCTTCTGAGGTATATCAACTTCTTATTGAACTTTTTTTATTGTTTAGCTTTCTGTATCATCCATTGGAAGTATAATGTTGTTTTTAATTTTGTTTATCAACTTATGCTAATTCCTGCAAACACATTTCTTTCAACATCTAGATGTTATCTTCCACTACCTTAGAAAGAAGATAAAGTACCATCTTGAAGTGAAGATTACAACTACTGATCATTATTTTGACAAAACCATTCAAGATGTTTACCAATTAATGAAAAGAGAAGCACGAGTGGACACGCTGAAGGGAGCAAATGAAATTGAGGAGTATATGCTTGGTTATCGTCTCTGTTGCAACATTCCATGGCATTATGTTGACGAGGTTCTATCTTTTGTTTATATTGACAAAAAGTCCAATTGGATTCTTTTGAGACTGTTGCTACGGACCAGGGTTATATCTGTATACGACTCGATGCCCACTCGACGGATAACTAAAGCTATTGAAGATGCGGTGAAGTCTTATGCTGTAGTTGTCCCTTTGCTTTTGTGCCATAGTGGGTTTTATACTAACAGGTATGACCTTGTTATGCAAAATGGATTACATAATGGGAAGACTTTGACGGAGCGATACGACGTTGAATATATCGAGAAACTTCCTAAGCAGAATTTAGCGTAAGTAGTCTTTCTGCACATATACTTTTACCAGAACTTATTATTTTTTCATATTTCTTCTTTAATGATCTGTGTAATTTATGTGTGTGTACAGAGATTGTGGAGCATTTGTTGCTACTTTTGCAGAGCACATTGTTGAGGGGATCGCCATCAAATTACATGGTTTTGATATACACAAATTTCATTCAAGATATGCTGCACTTTTGTGGGAGCATGGTTGTCAGAAAATCACACAAAATGAAGAAACAGATTCTGAATATCCTGGAAAATGCATGGCGATGGTTGTCAGGAAATAGTGACTAGCAATTAGTGAAGAAACTTCAGGGCTCACTTTTTTTTTGGTCATATGAAATGTATATTGTTACATTTTAGGAAGTAATATTGTGAACTACCAGCTTCACTGTTGAATTAGATTCAGCTTTTTAGCATTTATAAATGATGAATTTTGTTTCATTTGCTTGTTGTAATTCAATGCAGATTGTGTTGTTTCATTTTCACATAGTATAGGTTTCAACCTGGGATATAACTAGACAACCATTGTATACAATAGAAAGATAAGTTGTGTTACCCAAAAGCAAGTCTGGTGCAAAAACAAAGTAAAAAGGTGTACTGTTGAGTACATAGCTATGCACTGGCAACATAAATTCCTTATAATTAATACGGAAGTATGTTCTGACAAAACAAATGTGTATACCATTCGGGCTATCCTGTATACTACAAAGGTATATAGCTGTGCCGTGACTTTCTATTAATAAAAAGTATAGTGTGACAAATCAAATCTGTATACCATTGTGATATACTGTTTAATAGAAAAGTATATAATTGAAAATGGTATTCTTTTTGTTAGTAGGGACAAATATGTTAATGAAAGCAAAGCCTTGTACGTTTGAGAAAGTCGTATACCATTGGAGTAATATCATATATTAGAAAGGTATCAAATTGCGAGATGTTTTTTTTTAGTTCTATAACATTGGATTTATATAGTATACTAGAAAGGTATACAGCATTAGCAAGGTACCATGCGTGATTAGACAGGTTTTATCTGTGGTGACTGAATTTCTATGTGATGGCTGGTTGATTGCTAAGTTCTTTCCTCTTTCAAAATTTTTCTGCAGATTGTCGCTCTCCCTTGTTTCACATCTAAAAACTGCCAATTTGGTGCAGTTAAAATGTATTTTATATTAATAGCACAGATAGAGCCCGAAAGGTATACAGTTGCTCCATGGTTGAATAGTTAAACTTATGACAGTTAAAATGTATTTCACATTAAATAATTGCACGGATACAGTAATTCAAATTTAAAATAATAGCACTATTAATGAAAAAACTGACAGTTAAATCTGTCAATATAACTACACGCACAGATGGCAATGTCCCAATCTGTCACTATAACTTATTCAAAAACCTGTTAAAAAATAGAGTGACCCATTGTAAACATTGTACCTTTTCAGAATTTCCAGAAGTGACTCTTACAAACAGATGCCAATGTCTATAAATTCCCAACCAATCTGTCATTTTTGTTATTGAACCAAAAAAAAAAAGAAATTCTGTCAAATATACTATCTGATAAAAAAGTACCTATGGAGAATAGTCACAGACCATCGAATGGCCACGAACCATCCAATGGCCACGGACCATCTAATGGAAGACAGATTTTCCAGAATGGTCATGGACCATCAACTCGAAGGCATGTTACAAACTTGCCTTCAATACCAAGACACCTCTGTTGGCGTTTTGAAAATCTGGAGAATGAGGTGAAATCCTTCAAGAAATTCAGAAAGAAATGTGAAGATGAGTTGTGGAATTTAAGGTACACGCAGCGACAATATTATGAAAAATTGATGGAATTGCTTAAGGTAATGGCAGATCCACTGCAGTTGCAAAATGGAGGCCAGGGGAACCAGTGTTTAGGAATTATGGAGAATAAACAAGGTTTTTATTTTATATATTATCTATTGTTGTTCTTTCACAAATTAGTAATTTTTTTATAGTGATAGGTAGTTCTAGGTATTCTGTGTAACTTTATATCTAGATTTATGTTTCAATTGTATTCTTTTTTCTTTCTTTTTTTTGCGTTTCAGATTATAAAAGTTGTGTTCAGGATTTCAATTTTTAGTTGTGTTATATTTTATAAGTTATATATACCAAGGCTTGTAGCACAAAATTAGATAAGAAGGTATACAGAACAAAAGTCCTATACTGTTGTAACTTGACAGTTCTAATACTGCAGTGACTGTAAAGCAATATACTATTGTGAAAACTGTACAATAGAAAGGTATATTGAAGAAAGCAGTTTATATGAGTTTAACTAATAATAAACTATTAGGGTATATAGTATACTAGAAACGTATACCAGTTATAAAATTACAACATATTAGAGCGCTAATGAGACCAATCATGGTACAGCGTTGGTATTAGGGTATATAGTATACTAGAAACGTATACCTGTGATAATACTCCAAATGTATACAGTATTCAAATAGGCAGAATGTCATAAAAACACAATGAAACTGCAATTCACAACTAATATTTCATTTAACATTTAAAGACTACTGTTTGGACATCGTCTTCTGTGATACAATTTCATATGAAAATAAAATGATCTAGCATACACAAAAAACATACATCTTTATAAAATGACTAATTTTTGGAGACCACCATCTTCTTGCGCTGCTTTGCCGCAACAACTTCATCAACCATTCCAGATTCGTCAAAATCACTACACTCATTCTGCTCAACTTTGTGCTTACCATATTTCCACAGTTTAAGAGAATATCTCGCTCGACATGCCTGTATACAAATTTTTTCATAATCAATTGGGATATTTTCAATCAGGTACTCTGCATAAACAGCAACAAAGGCTCCGCAGTCCCTGTAAGAATAGAAACACTCAGGAATTTTAGTGAAACAGTAGTGTATAAAAACTTAAACAAAATGTTACAATATATTAGAAAAAGAGTGCTTACGTAGTTTTCTCTTTGGGAACATCTAGAATATACATAATATTAAACGGATATGTTAAAGCATGTCCATTGTGCAATCCATCTTGCAAGATGATGTCATCCCTCTCAGCATAAAAGTTAGTTGCATTTAACAACAAAGGTAATTGGAGAGCATATGTCATTACTACTTGCTTAACTTCTTGAGCAGCATCTGTGTTTTGATCGAAGTCATATACATATATGCACCTATCACGGAACGAAACCCTCCCTAGCATCCAATGCCACTCCACTAACACATGCATAGAAAGGAGGACCTCATCAACATTCTTCCATGGTGTGTTACATAACAGCCTGTGACCAAGGATATACTCCTTCAAAGCAAGTTTTGTTGCTACTAGTCTCTGATGCCCTTCCAAACCTATGGACTTCTTATACAGACTTTGAATGGCATTTTCAAAATAATTGTCTGTTGTTGTCATCTTTGCTTTAACTCCATACTTTGCCTTCTTTCGAAGGTAGTAGAAAATGACATCTATGTGCTGGAAGAGAACTATACTGCATGAGTATACTTTCTAACATAATATTATACACTATAAATAA
The DNA here is from genome assembly GCA_037355625.1 of Petunia x hybrida. Taxonomy (NCBI): domain Eukaryota; kingdom Viridiplantae; phylum Streptophyta; class Magnoliopsida; order Solanales; family Solanaceae; genus Petunia; species Petunia x hybrida. The sequence continues at coordinate 1,248,236 of JBBBVM010000508.1, read as the reverse complement.
AGAAATGAAGCAGTAGTCTTTTTTAGTTTTTCTAATTTTATTATGAATGGATTGATCAACAGAGAATGATCACACGTTACAAGACAGTTCATATTCTCATCAGTTAACCCAATGAAGACAATTCATCATAAACTGAATAAAACTAGTATAAATGTAAGGCATACTATATACCAAAAAAGTATACAACAGTGGGAATAAACCCAGGAAATCAATAAATGTTCAAGTCAGTCAAACAGTATACTATATTGAGTATACAGTATATGATAAAGGTATACAATAATAACAATAAACAAAAGTATACACACCACAGGAGAAAAAGAAGCAGTACTCCTTTTTAACTGCCAAAACCACTCTTTATCTTCTATTGTAGCAACCTCAAAGCTGTATGCTGGCTTGAGCATGTCGTCCTCCCGATTTCTAGTCAGGTCCTTGTTCATTTTCGTAACAATAGTGTAAATAGAAGCAGTACTAATACTTTCTTCAAATGGGTAGCGTCCATACACAATACTCCCTTTAGTTGCTCGTCGAACACGTATACCAGATCCCCATTCTGAAATGCGAGGTGACTCTATCAGAGGTATAACTTTTGGTATCCTTGAAGGAGCAATACTCGTTGTTCCAGACGACACCGTTCCCGGTGCTGCATACTTCACTATTGGTGGTACTACTATATTCAAAGCAGCACCATCACAAGCAATACCACTTGCATTGTAGGCTGGTTGGGTGCTAGAAGTACTTGTAACATCAATTGAATCTTCACTGAAATCCAGGTACTCAGAACTTGATAGTGGATCTACAGAAGATTGCGCTAAATTACTGGGATCAATTGAATCAGTTAAATTCACACAGTCGAAACTCGAGAATGGGTATACATTATTGTCATACTGGGCAAAACAACGTTGATCTCTATTCATCGGATCAGCAGAACAATTACATCCATCATTATCCTTGTGATCATCTCTAGGCATATCCTTAAAAAAAAAAAAAGTAGCAAACCTAAGTATTGTGCCCAAAAAGAATCTGGTAAACACTTGGAGAAATTTTTTTGTCTTGTATTCAAAACAGTTAAACAAGTACACTTTTATGGTATACAGACTACTACAATGGTATACAGTAAGAAAATAACTTTTTGTTATTTTTTTCTAAAAATGGACCTAGAAATGTTAAGGTGGTATACCGTTGATGTATATAGCATAGTGAAATGGTATACAAGTGTAGATAATAAACCAAAAAGGAAAGTACCTCTGGATACGACAGAAATTTAGGTTTTCCAAGTAAAGCAACATCTGCAAGCATGTCATCAAATTTTACAGCAACATGTTCCTTTAAGTTTCCCAATTCTTTCTTTATAGATTGAGACTCACTTGCTATCTGATGAAGTAAGTAGCAAAAATGCAATCAGTAAATAGTGTAGGAAGTGTTAATTAACAAAAATAAAATTTATAAACATACAAGTTTCTTAAATTCTGCAACATTGACGTTGGCACCAACTATTTGAACTTTTCCATTATCGTCAACAAGAGGGTTTTTTGCAATTCGTTTGAAATCTATAAATCAAGATTTTGAAATAATTGGTTAGCAAAATTGTTGCGTCTTTGTCCTAATCATGCTAATCAAAGTACAGTACCGGAAAGAAATGCAGAATAATTGACAAGTCACGTGGTTTCCTTGTGTTCTATAACACGTTGCATTAGTAATAGATTTGTGTGGTGAAATGGTCATTTTTTTTTCTACTTATGAAAAATGTGGCTATTTTTAGTTTAGATGTCATCTTACTAGAGTCATAGCCTAAATATTCCAGCCTATTTTTTGTGAAATTATTCTCAATACTGATGCATACGGGAGGCTCATGATATCGTTTATGATAGACAGGTGTATATCTTTTGCGACTATAAATATTCATTTCGGACTAAATATGATGTTATCTCAATACAGAGTGTTTTTTTGTCGAATTTGTTTGAACATATTGCAACACAAGTGAACTTGTACACTTTTACTTAAGAGTGCTACTATTGTATACAATAGGAAAGTATTAAGGAGCGTATACCTAATCAAAGCAGTATACCATTTGGGTGCACGAGTGAACTGTCATAACTTAAACTATTCAACCATTTTCCAAATCAACAACACTAACTTGTTTACTTTTGACAGCAGTCGTAAGTGTTGTCAATTTGCAAAACCTTGTGTGCAATTGAACTTTTGATTCGCTTATTGGAACTTGAAAATTGAGGTTGTTTTGTAGAAATTTCTTAAATATGGACAAAAATTAAACAGTACCATTTGGGTATACTGCATAGTAGAAAGGTATACAGAACGATATTTGTATACTGCCGTAAGCTGATAATCTTCAATTCACGTATACTTTTGTAATATCCAGTATACCTTTCTGCTATACTTCTTTAATTTTGTCCTAGTATACCGTGGTATACAGTCACATATTTTTATAAGCCATAAAGCAATAAAACTGGTTTTCAAACATAAAACTAGTAATAAAATAAGTAAGCAAACTTAAATAAATAATAATGTTTAATTAAAGCATACTACAAGTTGTTAAAAGTACAAAAAGAGAAGCATCAGGGCTACACTGAATAGTGACAGTGATAACAGCCATATTAACCAAAAACATTCAATAGGATTTAAAAAGTAATCCCTAGACAATACATTACTAGTTAAATATTCAATAGGATTACTAGTTCATTAACACATTTCTACTTCTTGTGTTTTGTTTCATAGACCATCTGTAATCTTGCAGCATTTTGAACAGTATCCTCAAAATTTCTAGGCTCTATTCAGGATCACTTTCTACGTGGTTCATGGTTTTGTTAGAGTCATACTCCCACAAAAGTGCAGCATATCTACACTGAAATCGCTCAATGTTAAAATCATTCGCTTTAATAGGGATATTCTCTATGAGGTGCTCTGTAAAACTAGCTACAAACGCTCCACAATCCCTACACACACACACACTACACAGAATGTCAAAAACACAAATCTGAATAATATATTAACTAATGTGAATACTATACATGGGAGAAAGAGTCCTTACGCTAATGACTGGCTTGGAAGATTTTCAACAAATACAACTTTATACGGCTTTGTCAACGTCTGGCCAATGTGTAAGCCATCGTGCAAAACAATATCTTTCCTCTTATCATAAAACCCAATTTTGCATAGAAACAAAGGAACTACAAAGGCATAAGCTTGGACCATCTCTTCAACAGCTTTAGATTTCCAGCTAGACTGTATTGAGTCATATACAAGGATGGTCCTAGTTCGTAGTGACAATAGCAATAGAATCCAATGCGATTTTTCCTGGACATGACCAAAACTGAGCACATCATCAACATTATACCATGGAGTGTTGCAATTCAAACAACAACCAGTGTACTGCTCAATTACATGTCGTCCCTCCAATATTTCAATAGATACTGCTCCTCTCAACTGCTGATAAACATTTTGAATGGTGTTGTGAAAATAATAATCAGTAGTTGTAATCTTTCCTTCAAGACTGTGCTTCATCTTCTTCTGCAGATAGTAAAAGATGACATCTAGATGTTGAATATGATTTGATGAGTTACCACAAGATAACACATAAAATGAGATGCAACAACAATATAGTGACAGTTTTCCAAAACACAAGAAAATTTTGGAAAAAGAAAATCACATACCTGAGAAGACAATGGCCTACCATTAGTGTTTAACGCCCGGAACCAATCCTTATCGTTAATCTTGGCAACCACAAAATCAAGAGGCGGATCAAGAATATCATCTGTTTTCTTGCTGTCAAAATAAGAAAGACAAAATATAAAAAAGTAAACCACAAAGTGAGCAAATTCGTATACCAGTAAAGTATAATGTATACTTAAAGGTATACTAACTAAGTTATATAATGACCAAATTTGGTATACCAGTAAAGGTATACCAACTAAGTACAAATACTTATTGTCCCTTGTGCTTGTGCATTACTTCAGTCAATGCAACCAAAGGTTCGTCATCACAGACCGCTGTAATAGACATTTCAAATGGACACCGTCCGGTCACAATTTGTTTCTTCTTCTTCGAGAAGTTGCAAGATGAATCTTGGACTGGTGGATCTTTTCTCTTTCCTTAGGTAGCAGTGCAAATTTGGGCTTCTACTTTCTCAGGTTGATTTCCATAATTCAAAAGCTGAAGTTGAGAATCACTCCAATCTGCAATATCAAAAGGAATATCCTTTGACTTGGGACAGGTACTTGTTGTTTGAACACTCTTAGGTGGTGCCTTCTCATTAGGACTACCGAAGTTAGACGGTGACACTGAGACTCTATCAAACTCATGTCAGCAATATCATGTGGATGAACTGATGATTTGGGGAAAGCAATACGTGTATCAGTAGGGACGACTTGACCAATTTCTTCTTTAACCAATTTCTTGATAGTATCGGTATCCTAGAAATAAACAGAAAGCCTATTCTATAAGAATCTGGAAATATACTATACAAAAATAACAAAAACTACCTTTGAATCTGCCACATGCTTATAACCCGCAATTAAATCAATTGCTTTCACCACCTCTGCAATTCTCACATCAACATATTGCTTAATAGCAACAACATCAGTCTTTAAGGAAGTAAATTGATCTTGCACCTAAAATGAACAAAAAAAATGTAAAAAGCATGTAAAACAATCCCCTGCCCTCCCTGCCCCCCCCCCCCCCCCACACAAAAAAAAACTAATAAGCATACCATTTGCTTTAAATCAGCAAAAGAATCATTTCCAACACCACTGCTTGATTGACAAGGCTCTTTTGTACTACCCTGTCTACCTTTTGACTTCATGAACACAAAAGCAAGAATATATTTAAGTATAATAAATAGAGATATAGTAGTTATTTATTAAATTAAACTATAAGTATATAAATAGAACCTCTTCAGACAGTGGTTGTTGTCTTCTACTACCAACATCACTAGCTTCAGGAAGTGCTTGCTCATTGTCTTGCTCAGCAAAATAAGTAGCTTGTGGAAGATTTTGCTCATTCTGTGTTTTCGCAGCAACAGTAGGCAACTCTTGTTCAGCATCACCACTAATTTTAGGAACAGGTTGGTCATCAACAAATTCAATACCATCTACATCTAGCGCTCCCTGCTGAGCATCAGTTGGGACCATGTTTGTTAAATTCAACTGTTGAAAGTAAGTAAATAACGTATTGAAATAAGTAAAACAAAAGTAAGTATATAATGTATTGAAATAAGTAAAACTAAACTACATAAAACTTAAAGTATACTGGAAAATAAAAACAGGTATACCATTAATGTTTACTTTAAATCAAAAGTATCCTTTTTGTTAAAAATAGACCTGTAATATTCTATACTAATCATATAAAAGTACATCTTCAAAGTAGTATACTAATACAGGGAACTAAGTTGATATAACGCAAACAATACAAAGCAACTTTAAAATCAAACAAAAATTTACCTTTACCTCAGTCGCATCTTCCCTATTTTGGGTTAAAGGGCTATCACTCGAAAATAAAGGCGAATCCATCTCTTGGTCAATACGAAAACTTGGAAAATTAGCGGAAGACCTTATTTTACGCTCCATAACTTGAAACCCTAGATTTTGAGTTACCCTAGTTTGAGAAGAAATGTTCTTCAAATGAAAATGCGTACCAAACACGTTGGTCTTTTTGACTGTTTAAATGTATTTATTTCAGTCAATATAAAAGTTGAATTATTATATTTTTAGTTGAAGTAGTATACTTTTCTTATAAGTATACCTGTATGGTACACTGCTGTATAGAAAGGAAAAAATAACTTTACTATAAACAATCAAGGCTGGTAAGTAATTTTGAAGTTGTATACCATTGGGATTTACTGTATACTGCAAAGGTATACCATTTGGCATATACCTAATATCATAAAGCAATGGTATACAGTATTCTGGGAAGGTATACATTGGAAAGATGCATAGTACATGAAGTTGTATACCTTTACACGTTTGCATCTAACAAAAACTGCCTACTTCGTGTAATTAAGCTCTAATTTTTTAATTAATTCAAAAAATTTCACTACACAGTAATTCAGAAATTGTGAATATAACAGTCAATATACTTCTTTTTTAATTAAAGAAGTATACCATTAGGGTATACTGTATAATAAATACAAGCAAACTATATTGATGTAGTGTGCCTTTGTACTTGACAGTAAAATAATCTATGATTTTACTTTGTTCCACCTGATTTATGTTTTTCTAATTGTACAGTAATGGACCAAAACCAACACAATCTGTCTGCTTTAAGTTACATCCGCCAAATGAAAGAAAGAAATATAAATTGAAAACATAACAAAGGTTTTCAATTATAAAGTGCTGCCACAAAAGAGTGCAATACAACAGTTTAACTGGTAGTTACACAATACTAGTTCCTACAATATAAAGCTATACATTTCTTCATTCATTGCTACCATACATTTACTAGGATATTCAGAATCACTATCTTCATTGTTAGTGATTTTCTGACAACCATACTCCCACAAAAGTGCAGCATATCTTAAACGATATTCGTGAATATCATAACCCTTCTGTTTAATAGAAATTTTCTCAATGATGTGCTCTGCAAAAGAAGCCACATATGCTCCACAATCCCTGTACAGACGCATAAAATGCAAACAACATCAAAAAGAATAAATATAAATAAAACAATAAGGTAAGGGAAAAAATATATCTGTAGAAAGTGTGCTTACGCTAATCTCTGCTTGGGAAGTTTCTCGACATATACAATGTTGTATGGATCTGTCAAAGTCTTCCCATTATGTAAGCCATTTTGCAGAACAAGGTCATACCTGTTACTGTAAAACGCAGTACGGTCCAAAAGCAAAGGGACCAATACAGCATAAGCGTTCACCACATCATTAATAGCTTTAGTTACCCGTCGAGTGGGTAGCGAGTCGTATACAAAGATATCCCTGGTAATACTCACTGTCCCCTAGTAATAGCATCCATGGAAGGAAAACTCCATTGAAATACTTGGATGAAGCTTTGGAAGCTGTTGGAAGGCATATGACAAGATCTCACACAAAGAAAGTTCAAAACAAGCTGATTGCACTAGAATTGTGAAGAGGAAGAGCTCAAGCCAAGGATGATCTTTTGTCTAAGTGATATAAATATTATATGGTCCAAATTGAGGTACAAGTGATGAATATTCAAGTCAAAATTACTGCAGTTTGAAGTGGAAGAATTGGGTTTCAAATCAGTCCATTTTTGGATTAATTAAGGAGCCTAAAATGTGCCAAACTTGAAGCCCTAGAAGAACAATACATGGTCACGTTTTTTGCCCATAAAATGTGCTTAGTTTCAGCCCAAAAACGTGCAAAGGATGGTCAAAGGATTTTCATGAAGTGTACTCCAAGTTGCTTGCAAGTTGCTATCAAGGATTCCTAGTTCAAGTGGGATTTGTTTCCTAAATTAATTAGGATATATTTTCCTATATTAATTGGGATATATTTTCCTATATTAATTAGGTTTTGATTCAAATATTAATTAGGATTAGTTTACCAAGTTTATTTAGGATATTATTTACTTTTCCTAGTTTAGTTTTAATTTATTTCCTTTTCCTAGTTTATTAGGATTTTCTTTACTAGTTGGTTTCTTTTCCTATTTCATTATTACTTAGAAACCATATTTGAGTAGGTTTTTATAACGCCTATGGCCAGCCCCTACTCCTATATAAAGGGGTTAGATACGACAAACAATATAGATTTATGATGAATAAAAATTGAGAGGTTTTCTCTTGCACTTTTGTGTGTGGCTACTCTTGGATTTATCTTTGAACCTTCAAGTCTACACTTTTAGGTGATGAGGTATTTCTTCTTAAATCTTTAGATTACTTTAAGGTATTCAAGAAAGACGGTAAATTCTATTTTACTGTTGTTCTTTGTTACTCTAACGGGGGGTCGGGATTCCATAATCTATCTCTTGGATTATTCTCTACCAAAGGCGATTAGCTAGTCTAATTGTTGTTGTTAGGAGTCTCTTTTCAAGATTTAGACTTGTCTTGAATTTCTAGTTTCACTCTTGAGATTCTTGATCCGTTCTTGCTTCCAAGAAACTCTTTCTTGAATTCATTCTATCCTTATTTTCAATTCTTGTTCGTTTTTAGGTATATTTTATTAGCTTCCGTGCGTTTCTTTAAACTTCTTTATCAAGTTCTTGGATTCATAACGTGAGCGTTATCGAGAGGTATCGTGATTGTTATCAAGTGGTATCAGAGCGGGTTCAATCAAGATTCCATTTTTTATTATCTTGGGGGATTTTTGAGCTAGAAAAGCAAAAAAAAAAAAAAAAAAAAAAAAAAGTTACTGTAGCAGTGAACAGTAACACGAAAAAAAAAAGAAAAAAAATAAAAAAAAACGAAAATTCAAAAGAAAAAAAATTGGAGTTGGTTGCTTATGCTCATTATTTTTAGAAATCTAGTAGTATTGGGTTTCCTAGTCAATAAAGGAAACAAGAAGAGGGGATTCTAGTCCTTGGAAGAAAAGTAATATCTTTCCTTTTTTCTTTGGGTTGGGTTTCTTATATTCTTTTCCTTGTTTGTTTCTACATTCCAAATCCTATTCTTTCTAGGTTTTTGTTTTCATTAGAGAAGATCCTTTTTCTATTTGGTTTTATTCCTACTTACCAAATCCTATTCTTTCTAGGTTTTGGCCTTTCACTTTTCTTCTTATTTTATAACTCCTAAACCTTATCATCTAGGGTTGTGACTACTAGGGTTTATTTATAAATCCAAAGAGAACCAACCAAACGTTACTTTAAGTGGAAAAAGGCAAGAGAGGTGAGATTATTAGAGGGTAAAAGCCAAATTTAAGAGATTCACATATATTTTTTATCTTTTCCTTAGAATGTCATTTATAGATCTTTGGGAGATTATGGAAACACTTATGAAGAATAAAGGAAGAGATGAAGACAATTTTGACGAGAAGATGTATCAATTTTATCTAATGATGAAGGCATCGAATGATAGATGGGATGAATGGAAGAAGAGTTTTAGAGCATCAAAAGTGATAAAAGAGCATACTTGTGATGATATTGATTGGAATGCACCTATAATTGATAATCATGTAATTTGGAATGAAATTGATTTTGTTGATCATGATAGTGAGAGAAAAATTGAGGATGAGAGAGAAAAGATCGAGAGGAGTAAGGGAGAGCAAAGTGGCAACTTAAGAGTGGAAAAAGGAGAGCTTGAGTTGAGGGAAGTGAGTAAGTTGCTACAAGAAAAGAGCGGAGAGAATGATAAAAATAAGAGTGAAAAAGAAGAAGTTGAGAGCTATGAAAAACAAGAGAGTTTGAGTGAGGATATTTCTTATTCTGACTCTAATATTCCTACTTCTTTTTCTTCTAGTTGTTTTGATTCTTTTCTAGGTGCTTGTGGAAGAGTTTGCATGGAGAAGCCAACATCGGAAAAGCTTCAATCTTTAAAAAATCATGTCAAGAGTGAGTCATGTATAACTTCTAGAGAACAAGTAAATCTCAATAAGAAAAGTAAAGGTAAGGAAGATAGTTTAGGTATGGTTCAAGGTAAAATAGTCAACCATAACACTCTACCTTATTTTGATGAATTTGATAATGATCTTTCTCTTTTGGGTGTTGGTGATGATACGAATAATGAACATTCCACATGTCTTAATGATTCATTAGTTGAGGAAGATTGTGATTTATTGACCTATTTGTGTTGGCCTCAATCTAGTGTTGATTTTGATAAAGACTCTTATTATGACACTCCACCCTTATTTGACGAAGAAGAACATGAACTTGAATTTTATTTTTCACCTACTATTTCTGATGATGAAATTCATGATCTTGGTGAAGAGTTGACTCAAGTGGAGAATGGTTGTGATTTGTTGAATTTTAAATCTCCACTACTTGTTGATAACAAACATGTTGGTTATGAGGAAAACTCTCGTTCGCTTCCTAACCCTTTAACTCTTTCTTGCACTAGTTCTTGTATTTTCGTGCAGAAAAGTGATGAAAAGCCTTTTGATAGAGGAAGTGTCATACAAGTGAATGTGGCAAATAATAAAACTGGATTCAAAGAGAAATATGGAGAATTCAATTTTTGTTGGATATTGGAAGACGAAGGCTCAGTCGTTGATTTTTGTGTTATTAAACCTATTGATTATATTTATCCTTGTTTGAATGTGGTTTATGACATGAAGTTTCCAAAAGCCATTGCTGTGTTGGAGAAGTTCCATACAAGAATACAAGGTGATGTTTTTCCATTAATGAATAAGTCCAAGTACGGTATGTATAATTGGTTAATTCAAATTCTTGGACTTCCTAGAACACCTAAGGTATTTTTGGAGGTAATGAATAATGTTCTTGTTTCTTATGTGGGTGACTTTGTTATTTTGAAAGATGACAATATTTTCATATATCTAAAGTCATTAACAATAATATCTAAGTTTAAGAGTAAGAGTAAGGTTTATGGATACTACTTAATGTTGTTCCAACCAAGGAAAATTGGTATAGACTTGGTTACAATTTCCTTTGTACTTCTATTACTTTCTCTTTTATGTAGGTTTGAATTCGAGGACGAATTCCTTCAAGAAGAGGGGGAATGATAGCATCCATGGAAGGAAAACTCCATTGAAATACTTGGATGAAGCTTTGGAAGCTGTTGGAAGACATATGACAAGATCTCACACAAAGAAAGTTTAAAACAAGCTGATTGCACTAGAATTGTGAAGAGGAAGAGCTCAAGCCAAGGATGATCTTTTGTCTAAGTGATATAAATATTATATGGTCCAAATTGAGGTACAAGTGATGAATATTCAAGTCAAAATTACTGCAGTTTGAAGTGGAAGAATTGGGTTTCAAATCAGTCCATTTTTGGACTAATTAAGGAGCCTAAAATGTGCCAAACTTGAAGCCCTAGAAGAACAATACATGGTCACGTTTTTTGCCCATAAAATGTGCTTAGTTTCAGCCCAAAAACATGCAAAGGATGGTCAAAGGATTTCCATGAAGTGTACTCCAAGTTGCTTGCAAGTTGCTATCAAGGATTCCTAGTTCAAGTGGGATTTGTTTCCTAAATTAATTAGGATATATTTTCCTATATTAATTGGGATATATTTTCCTGTATTAATTAGGTTTTGATTCAAATATTAATTAGGATTAGTTTACCAAGTTTATTTAGGATATTATTTACTTTTCCTAGTTTAGTTTTAATTTATTTCCTTTTCCTAGTTTATTAGGATTTTCTTTACTAGTTGGTTTCTTTTCCTATTTCATTATTACTTAGAAACCATATTTGAGTAGGTTTTTATAAGGCCTATGGCCAGCCCCTACTCCTATATAAAGAGGTTAGATACGACAAACAATATAGATTTATGATGAATAAAAATTGAGAGGTTTTCTCTTGCACTTTTGTGTGTGGCTACTCTTTGATTTATCTTTGAACCTTCAAGTCTACACTTTTAGGTGATGAGGTATTTCTTCTTAAATCTTTAGATTACTTTTAGGTATTCAAGAAAGGCGGTAAATTCTATTTTACTGTTGTTCTTTGTTACTCTAACGGGGGGTCGGGATTCCATAATCTATCTCTTGGGTTATTCTCTACCAAAGGCGATTAGCTAGTCTAATTGTTGTTGTTAGGAGTCTCTTTTCAAGATTTAGACTTGTCTTGAATTTCTAGTTTCACTCTTGAGATTCTTGATCCGTTCTTGCTTCCAAGAAACTCTTTCTTGAATTTATTCTATCCTTATTTTCAATTCTTGTTCGTTTTTAGGTATATTTTATTAGCTTCCGCGCGTTTCTTTAAACTTCTTTATCAAGTTCTTGGATTCATAACGTGAGCGTTATCGAGAGGTATCGCGATTGTTATCACCTAGGCTTGTGCATAGCTTCAATTAATGCATTCAGACAGTCGTCCCCACAATCCTCTGAAATTGATTTTTGAAAAGGGAATCGTCCAGAGACTATCTTCTTCATCTTCTTCGGCAATGCACCGACATCAGTAGTGCCTAAATCACATTCAATGACAGAAGGTGGACACTGCATAGATTCAACTGTTATTTTGCTTCGACTAGCAGTGCAGTTTGGAGAGCCTTGAGCTTTTCTTTTACGACCATGCTTGACAGGAGCAACTTCTGTTGTTGTAAAAACACTGATAAGTACCCAAACCAAACGAGTACGACAAAGTATGACTATAAGAATTTGCAAACCTGCAGTAACATTGGGACTGTTAGCATCTACAAAAGTTGCATTTTCAGTAATCTTCTGCTGAAAGTTGATATCATCTATATTTGTTCGACCAGCGTCCTCTTCATTTTCCATAGCATCAAAGAGTTCAGCTTTTCTTTTAACAGTATGGTTGCCATCGGAAACTTCAATTGTTGCACAGACACTGGGATGAAAAGGTTCATGATGTACATCTGCATCTTGTAATGGATGATTATGAACTGCTGTTGCAGCAAACAAAAACTCCTAAGTACACGATCTGAACAAGTACGACAAACTATGATTATAGGAAGTTGCATACCTGCACTATCATATGGACTGGTACGACCTACAAATGCTACATGTTCAGGACTGTTTTGTTCAAACATGATATCATCTCTATTATCTCGACCACGACTACCATGATTTTCCATAGCATGGGCCCGATCACCTCTGGTCCCATCCTAGAAATAAAGAAAAAGTTGAACGTTTAACAATCTGGAAATATACAATAAGAAAACAGAAAGATTACCTTATAATCTGGCACATGTTTGTGAATAATTGAAGTAATTCCGTTTACCACCTCCGCTATCTTGACATCAATGTATTGCTCAAACTAGTAAATTAATAAAATATATAAGATGCATAGAAATGTCGGTGAGCAAACTAGGGTATACAATTCTATACTGTATACTAAAAAGCTATACTATACACAATTCTAGAAAAAGCAATATAGTAAAGGGGGTATACTGTAATGGAGAAAAGTATACAATGAGAAAAGTACCAGAAAAAAAACATTAACAGAAAAGGGATGTATTTGGGTAACAACCACCAAACAAATAAAAAGAAAAGAAGTAAAATAATGATAATACCACAAGAAAGTCAACAAAATATACACAAATAATATAACAAAGAAGTCAACATAATAATTGTATGTAAAATGAAATCACATTTTCTTTAACATCAGTCTTAAAAGAATCAAGTTCATGTTCCACCTAAAACAAATAAAAAAGCAAAAGATAAATATATATATCAAAGTAAGTTCTAATCCTTACGGAAAAAAAAAAAAAAAAGACAAATCCAGCATACCAATTTCATTAAATCAGCTTTGGAATTATTGGAAGCAGCACTACTTCGCTGAGAAAGGTCTTTCCTACTGCGTTGTGTAGAGTTTGGCTTCAAAAACAGATAGGCAACAACATCTTAAAGCAAAATAAATTAACAAATAACACTTACTCATCAAATTAAAATATACGCGTATAAATTTAAACCTCTATGCAAACTGGCTGTTGCATTCGAGCAGCAACATTACTAGCGTCAGGAACAGCTCCCTCATTATGATTTTGGACACCATCACCAACCAAGTGTTCTTCACCAACATCACTAGCTTCAGAAACACCTCCCTGATAATGACTGACCACCATCATCACCGAAGTCTTCTTCAGCACCATCAGTAGCTGCAGGAGCAACTCGCCGGTTCTGTGTTTGCTCATGAGTAGCACTCAAATCTTTTTCAGCAATATCAACAGCAATACCATCTACGACTAGCTCTTCACCCTCAACATCAGTTGGGAGTATGTTTCTTATATTTAACTGTTCAAAAAGTATTAAAATAAGTAAAAGCAAAGAACAAAAAACAAGCATAATTATAGATGTACACTGTAAGGGTATACTGCAGTAAATAAGTATAAGTTCACAGTTTATTTCAAATAAAAATTATCCTTGTGCAAACAGAACTGTACTGTATACTAATTACACTCAAGTATACTTTCAAAGTACAGAAATGCAGAATACTAACCTGTTCAACTGAATTAGCAAATATCTCAAGCAGCTGAGAATTAGAAACACGCTGCCTGTCATCTCCGCTCCAATTCAGAAGGCATGGTACCTTTGAATCATATACAGAAGAAACTCGTGAAGCAATTACTCCCGCAATTGCTGGACAAGTCTCACACAACCATGCTTGAATTGCAAGTGTTAAACCAGAATGTCTATAACTACTTGGCTTATGAACAATCTTCTTGTCTAGTGACGCTTTTGTAATGTTGAAAACATCAACACCCCAAGGATAGTTGTCATACTCTCCCTTTTCAACAATATCAATATACTTCAAGTCAAGACAGCCTATATCTTTCCGGGTCGGTGTAGCAAATAAAAAAGTGCAAATAAAATAGAGCAGTGCTATCTTCAATGCATCTGAGTCATTATTTTTCCAATATTTACTGTGAAAACAACTAGTTAAATGAAACCTGTAAAGACTAGACTTTCCACCAAAATACTTTTGCATTAAACGATTCTTCCCAGGAAGTCTACTTTCCTCTACAGCACCAGTAGACTTCAACCCACTGACCAAACCAAACTCGCCCAACCCAAAATGAAGGCGATAACCATTCACATCAAACCATAAATCATCACCAGATGCAGGCTTTATCTGTCTCGTCATCAACCAATGAAGAAGTGCATTATGACGAATTTGTTTCGGCATATCTAAAAAATATCCAAAACATGTACTACGAAACATCTGAAGTTGACGCTTTGTCAAGGTGGCAGTTAACTCTTCAACAATTTTAACATTGACATCATTATTGATTTTGGGAGTATACTGATCATACGTAGAAGGAGCAACAAAGAAATCCCAAGCCTAGAAAACACAGAAGAAACAACACAATAATAATTACCTGGTATACATTACTTTGGTATAAAAAAGCACATATAACAAAAACTTTTTTAGTTAATTTTTAGTACAGATCCTACAAAGTGAGCCCGATCAATCAATGTTAGTGGATCTAATAAGATACTTCAGTATTCTAAATCAAAGTACAGAGGGTCCAAGTACAAGATTGCCCTTTTCTACTCTCAGAAGAGGACACAACAAAAATAGCAGTCCGAAAGATTTGATTATTGTCCCTCTCTCTCAACAACTCCTTCACTATTTTTCTAATTACTTGCTATACATTACAAAACACAATATACAAACAGGTATACACTTCTAAAGACCATATACAACACAAGTATACTACTACAAAGTAACTACTATATACAGGGTACCACAAAATTAACTACTATATACATTTAAGTAAAAATGAAGTTATGCATGCACGAAACTTGAAAAAAAATGCACTGTGGAATTGAAGTTTGACCATAGCAAATGAAAAATTACCTTAACCTCATCTTGACAAGCAGCAACGCGACTTCCAGTCGAAAACAAACGCGTATCAACTTGTTCATTACTACGAATATTTGGACTTGACAGTGAAGACCTAGGTTTACGACCCATAAGTGCGTATCAAATCCTAGAAAGTGATACACCCAATTGAACGATTAAACAGTCAATTATTGAAGGAACAATCGACCAGTAATTTATTAATGGAAAGATGAAAATTGAAGATCAACAGTTATGGGGAAACGGATGCTGGAAGTGGAAAGAGAAGTGTGAGACGGTTCTGAACATGTATTTTGTGAATCGTCAGGTGGCGGCGGATGGTGGTTCTGCGGTGGAGGACGGTGGTGCACGGCGAGCTAATTGAGGGGAAGGAGAATTGCAATGGGCCAGATTGGGAAAGGGGAAGTGAAATGGGCCAAATGGGTATTGCTGTAAATAAAATTGGGCCTAATGGGCATAGACTGTAAATAAGATGGGTTGGTGGGTAGTGGGTGAAAAGTAAGTTTTAATGGGCATAAAAGGGTAAATAAGTTACTTTTATGGGCATGTGATGTAAAAAGCCCTAACAAAATAATCCCATAACAAAGGTCCCATTATTTTGTTATGGGACTTTATCTCATAACAAAATAATGGGATTTATTCCCATGATAAAGGTCACATCAAAGGGATAAATCACATTATTTTGTTATGGAACTTTATATATAAAATTTCAGTCCCCATAACAAAAGCCCCAGCATTTTGTTATGGGACTGAAGCTTTATACCAAGTCCCATAACAAAATAATGGGGTATTTTATACTGGGGTTAGTTTACTGAAGCTTCCCAGTATAAGTACTGGGGCTTTGAACAAAACTTGTTCAAAGCCCCAGTATTTATACTGTGATTTGTCCGAAAGTGGCTAGTCTTCAAACAGTTTTGCATCGCTGACTAGTATTCATTTAACGCGGTCAAAACAGGTTGCGTGACTAAATTTTTACTGAAATAATTTCAGGACGGGCGTGCCACAGGCCCTGTCATAGCACCCTGCTTAGGGCCTGAACTGTGCAATGAGCCTATGGTGGAGCTTGTTTTGGGCTCTTAAAGTTTTCCCATTCGGAGCCGAGTTTTAATATTTTTGCAAGTGTAACCAGTGGTGGACTTGTGGCACAAGTCCTATAAAATATTTCAATTTTTCAGCTTTGTTTTTATCATTTCTTTGGGGACTTTACACTCCCTTGTGAGTATGGATGTGCCTCGGGGTAAACTTCACAACTTATTTAGGAGAAAATTAGTTCAGTGAAGTTTAAAAAGTACGAGGCCTTGCACTCTTTCCTCTAAAAGTGGCTCGATATATTAGTCTTTGGCTCGAGTGACCTTCTGAGTGAAACAGCCAAAATAAACTTTTGTGATACAAAATATAAAAATATTACTGTATTAGATAATTCTCATTTGTTGAGTGACCGATTACGTTTAGACAATCAATTCTACCATCAGATACAGCGGCTAGCGATCACTTATGCTACATTAATCTAATTGTACCGCCGCTAGCAATCGCAGATGCTACTTGAATTGATTCCGTTTGACCCAAAAGAAGAAAGTAA
Source organism: Petunia x hybrida (assembly GCA_037355625.1). NCBI lineage: Eukaryota > Viridiplantae > Streptophyta > Magnoliopsida > Solanales > Solanaceae > Petunia > Petunia x hybrida. The sequence goes on along the minus strand of JBBBVM010000508.1, from coordinate 1,231,303 downwards.
AGAAAGAGAATGAGATCCATTATTTGCATTCACCAAATTGAATAATAGGAAAACTCACCAAAGATATGGTTTTGCACTGTTACGATTTAACTACAATAAACCAACATGGATTTAAGTGAAAAAACAAAAACGGAAGAATAAATGATCATGTGGTCGTGAATAAGGATCTTTTTTATTGTACTATTGAAACATTATAATATCACGATTTGTGAGTAACATGATCTGCACGACGATCGAGCTGTGCAGTTAACAAACTAATAAATCTACGAGACTTAAAGCAAGGGAATAAGTTCGACTCTACTTTTTTGGATATGATATTTCATCCAAATGTGGCGATATTTTATTATTGATTTAGAATAAGAGTTTTTAAAATTTGTAAACAATTTAGCTACAAAATTCTTATTTTAACTTTAACAAAATGAATTATAGTAACCACATAAATATTTATGACTTATTTTATACAGTACGTCTCAAAATTTTCATTTGTTTGTTACCAATTCAATAAAGCAAATGGAGTATTTGATAAGTAAGAATTTTGCGTTTTAGATGATAAAATAAGAGTTTAAGTTTGATGTATCGTGTCGGTGTACCAAATTTTTTACACTATCAGATAAATTTAGAGCTAATTAATACAATATTTTTTAGGTAATTTTGTTAGCTTTTTAAAATAAAAGTAAAATTAGAAGAAAAGTAAATAACATGAAAGGAAAGTAAAATCCTCTTACGAAATCTTTTTCTAGTTTTATTGGTAACAAAAATTTTCCTTTTCCAATGAATTCTACAATTTTACAAGCTTTCCATTGACGTTGCTCTCACCATTGCTGTGATTAACCATGATTACATTTTCAGAATGTTTAAGTTGGAGCATAATTTGTTATTTTTCTGGGTAGTTTTAAAATCTTACTCTAATAACACTTTTCACTGTAAACTCCTCATTGACAATGCATTCGATGTGATAGGTTCTTAATTCTAAATCTTAGTTCAGCCTGTATTAATTTTAAGTTTGTATTTCCGACAATGAATGAACTGTTTCTTTCTTGATTGTTAACAATACTTTAGAAACGTAGGTAGGATTAATATAAAGCCTTCAAGAGATTGGAGGAGGATTTCAAGGAAAGGGAAAAGAGAGGCAAGTGTGAAGAAGAAGCCCCACAGAGGAAACATAAACGGATGATTTTAATGGAGTGATTAAAACGCATGGTTAGATGGGTGGGAGGGGGAGAGATAGAAAATAAAAGCCAAGGCATGAATTTTAGAAAAAGAAAAAATTTGGAAGCTGTTGGTAACCCTGTAATAGCATGTCAAATTAACTGATGGTGTAAAAAAAATGGTACACTGACGGTGCACCAAATTTAAAGATTCGGAAACCTAATTTAAAGATTCGGAAACCTAGAATCTAGTGTAAAAAAAATAAAAATTGTAGCTGAGAGAATCGAGCATGGCAGAGAAAAATTGACCGTTCCATTGTCTCTTCTTTCCTCAAATTATATGCCTTCTGCTAGCCGTTAATATATATGAGGTCCTCTGCCAGCATTTACGCAGTAGTTGACCTACCACGCAGTATAGTACTGCTGTAGCAATTAGCCCCTTGTGCTTGTGACTTGAGAATATTAGAGAATACCGTTTTTACAATTTCTCTTCTAATTTAGCTTTTGCAACCTTCTCTTATTTTCTCCAAACAAAATGGTGGAATCATCTCTTCACTCCCTCAAGATTATGTATGGACGCAAAATTTTTAACCGTGTGTTTGCAGCTATATATGCATTTGCTATCATAGCCTTGTTCTACCACCACTCTCTCAGAATAACTACAGTTTCTCCTAGCTTCATTTCCTTAACCATATTCATTTTCATGTTAATTTCTGATTTGATTTTGGCATTCATGTGGTTCACATCACAATCATTTTTCATGCACCCAATTACACGTCAAGAGTTTCCCGAAAAGCTCGTAAAACTGATTGATAAAAAAGATTATCCAGCACTTGACATATTTATATGCACTGCGGATCCCTTCAAGGAGCCACCATTAACTACTGTTAACACTGCTTTATCTGTATTGGCCTATGATTATCCTATGGAGAAACTTTCGGTCTACGTATCGGATGATGGAGGCTCAAAGCTCATTCTTTTTGCTCTAATGGAGGCAGCTAAGTTTGCTAGGAATTGGTTGCCCTATTGTAGGGAACATAAGATCATGGAAAGATGTCCAGAAGAGTACTTCCGGCGAAACCATTCTAAAACTTTTCAATCTCAGACCATTAAGGTAAAAAGCACTGTTGTTGACTCATCTGTTTTAGTCCATATTAATTGGCTAAAGAGGAGAATGGTAATTTCTATGTTTATTGATGTGACAAAGTTTGAAAGGAGTCTAAGAAATAAAATAAAATTTTTGAAACATGTGTGTTATAAAAACATCATAATATTTGTTTAGTTATAAATTATAATGTTTCTTGTGGTCCTAAATATTTTAGAGTGAAGCATTCACTATACTTTAAACGGACCAAAAATAAAATGTTATGATATAAATCATAACGGATGGAGTATAAAAAGATTGCATAAATAAAAAGAACTTTTATAATGTATCAACAAATTGATATCCGACACCCTTTGGTGGTTGGCACTTGGCACAGCTAACTAACAAACAACGGCATGTCTGACTTTGTTTCAAACACAATTATACTCCTAATTGTATATTTGTAAATAACCTCTTTTTCTTCCATTTTTCACATTACAATGTCTATCTTCTCTCAGTAGTCTACTCTCAACTTTTTAAATTTCTCAATCTCTCCTTTTTTTTGTTGGTAATTGAATTTGATATCTAGAGTTAGCTAACTTCCACCATGATTTCAAATATTCATTATAATTTTCTTTTTCAATTTCAACCATACAAAGTCTAATTAATGCCAAGCCCGGCTGAACCATAAGGCAGGGAAGGCCATTGCTTGGGGCCCCACTTTTCATGTACTTTTATATTATTATTTTAAAAAAAAATCAGATGTCCTATATAGTGGTAAAAATTTGAGATTATTGGATGATGAAAATTTGAAAAAAAAATTGTCTCAACCTTGAATTTTCTTTAATACATAATAGTTATTCTGATATTGATGGTTTAAATTTATTTTTCGAATTAAAAGTATTGAGAGAAATAATATAAGCAGAAAATAACGATCTAATCGAAATACTCAATCAAATAAAAAGACTTAATTCTTTTCCAAATACATATATTGCTTATAGAATAATGTTACCTCAGTCGAAAGAAGTTTTTCAAAATTAAAATTGATAAAATCATATCTAAGATCAATAATGTCTCAAGAGAGATTAAATGGATTGAATATATTATCAATTGAAAAGAAAGTGTTAGAACAAATCCATTATAAAATAGTAATTAATGACTTCGCATCAAAAAAAAAAATTTAGGGCATCTTTGTGATGTTTCGCTTTAGGCCCCCAATCTTGTTGAGACGGCCCTGATTAATGCCTCCCCTCATGCGGGGGCGCAGGCCGATATCTCCTCTTGACATGTCTCCCTTTATCACACCATTCAAACTGCCAAAAAGATCATCTTTCACAATTACATAAGATTATCTTGAATTATGTTATGTTGTTCTATACGACGAAAAAAAAAAAAAAAAAGTTGAGTTGCCCTTATCATTTTCGCATGATTATTATCTGCCTACAAGTACATGATAGTACAAAATATGTCAACTTTTTGGACTATGATAGCAAGTTTCTCTATCAGCCTTTGGGCTAAGTAGCAAGGAAGGATAGTGGTACAACGAAAATCGATTCTAGTCAGTTGTGTGGGAATTGAGAAAAAATACTCCCCAATTCAAAAAGGATGAACCTTTTCGCTTTTCGAAAGTCAAATTGGATGAACTTTGACCAACAATTTAAGGTAATTTTTTTCATCATATTGATATGGGAAGAGTTGTATGTTATAGTACTTTTCGTATAGTTTTTGAATATGTAAATTTTTATTTGAAAATATTAATTTAATATAGTCTAATTTAGACTTAAAAGATCAGTCAAATTGACTGTCGAAAAGCAAAAAAGTTCATCTTTTTTAAACGGATGGAGTAATAACAAAGCAAATAAAAATTAATATAATGCATCTTTAACTCTTTTTAATCCTGATGTCACTATGTAGAATTTATACGAGGACATGAAGATAAGAATAGAGAATGCAGTTGAGAGAGGTGAGGTCTTGGATGAGTATATTACCGATGCACAACAACGTGAAGCTTTTAGCAAATGGACCAATGGTTTCACTCCCAAAAATCATCCGGCTATAATCCAGGTTTTTTGCTAGTTAATTCTTCATTTTCTCTTTTTTTTTTCCTTGTTCGCGATTTCTTTTCTTGTGCTTATCGTTTCCCAATAGTTTAAGTGTTTAGATAAAAGTGGTGCTTTTACAATCTTTTGAAGTAATCGGAAGAGAAATGAGTTGTACATGAATTAATTGGTAGAGAAACGAGTAATATATGAATTAATAATGTATGATTGTTTTAAGTTATGTGATTGGTTCATTGTGTTAAACTTGGATAAACATTGTATAACTTAAACTTGTATTTAGTTTAAAACTGTATAAAATTTTGTTTCCAATTATACCCTTGAATTCTTATCCATGTATTAAAAATAAAAGTTTGAGAGTAGGTATTTTTATCATTTCATTATTTATCCATGTATTAGTGAATATGGTGTTATTAATACCATAATGGGTTAGGTATTAATAGTACCTGAATTGGTGTATTAATTAATATATGTATTAGTTATCCAATATAAAAAAACTACCAAACAGTGAATAAAATTGTAGAAAATGCTAATACCATATTTAGTTAAGCAATACACCGAACATTTCCTAATTAAAAGTTATGGTTAACTTTTACTACTAAGTAAAAAAGTTGCCCTCCTAATCGATTACATTGTTAGTGCTCATAAGTTAAAGCTCTTTATCAAATTATGTGGCACTCTATACTGCCATTGGACATAAATTTGATTATTTTTCGAATTATTTGGCGCTCAATCTTTACTTTAAATCACACTCCATATTACTTTGGACATAGATATTTTGTCCCGCGATATTGAGGACAAAATGCATTCTCCGTCGTATTCAATAGAGCTCCTCAACGTTTACCCTAGTCTTTTCATGAGTGGGACAAGAATAACCTGCTGATTATGGCTGCTTGTCTTTTAAGCAGATATTGCTGGAAAGTGACAAAGATAAAGGCAACTCAATTCCCAATCTCATCTATGTATCCCGAGAAAAAAACACATCATTTCCCCATCATTTCAAGGCTGGGGCCCTTAATGCTTTGGTAAGAAACCAAATCCAATTTTACTTGTAGCATTTGCTAATTGAGACTCCCTTAATTTATTATTTTAGGAAAAACCATATTCCATCGCGTCATCTTAATGCCTTTCCTTATATTAGGATCAAAGTATTTGATTCAGATTTCAGTAGTGCTTTTAAATAATTATCTTATTACGAAAACCTTTTTTTTAAAACATAATTTCTTAGTTTTTACAATTAGTTCCTATATTTTAAATTTTTAGTTATAGCTTCCGGACAAATTTGATAGGTTCTTTATCTACGTTTGGCTATGTAGGTTGTATTTATTTATTATTTGTTGTTTTATCTACTAGTCTTTGGCTTCTTCGCTAACTACTCGTAGGTTATGCCACTTGCTCACATTTTATTTTTCGGTCAATGAAGATTTCGAGTCTTTTGGACAAACACATCACTTTGGCCAATATTAAGTATCTGTCGTTATCTGGACATATGATTCTTTCTTATACGTTGAATCCAATTTAGTTAAAACACAATTATCAACATTATTGATCAAATAAAGTCTTGCTTACAATTATTTTTTTTCTTTTCCTTTTCCAATTTCTATACACTTGACTGGAATCCTTATAGTTTTCTACTGATGTGAAAGTATTCATAATCGCTTCTACTTTATTGTTTCCCTTAAAAGATAAAAAGAAGTTATAAAAAAAAAAAAAAGGACTGATGCCTAGACGAGTTTTCTTTGTATGTATGTTATATTTCCGTTAGATATTTCATATTTGTTTTCTTTGACTAGTGTACTACATTTTCAACTCATTTTTTGTCTTTTTTTTAAAAAAAATCAAACTTCACTATACAAGCTGATTTAGTCGAATGCTTATAGAGAACATATAATATAACACAATGAAAAATCAATTTTAAATAAAACTTAATTGTTATAGTAAAATATTGTTATATAGAATAACCGTTAAGGAGAGGTTTAACGGTAATATCTCAACCAAAATTGCAACCAAGCTAGGTGCTAACTATACGTTCTATTCTCTTAACAATAATGCAGCTTAGAGTCTCGGAAGTGATGACAAATGCACCAATAGTATTGACCCTTGATTGTGACATGTACTCCAATGACCCTCAAACGCCTCAGCGAGTCCTTTGTTATTTTTGTGATCCTTCAATTAGGTCTAAATTAGGATATGTTCAGTTTCCTCAACGATATCATGGGCTTAATGAGGACGACACATATGGTGGTGACAATGTACGTACATTCCGAATTTCACCTTCCGGATTGGATGGTCTTGGTGGCCCAGATAACTGTGGAACTGGTTGCTTTTTTAATCGTCAATCTCTTTTTGGTGACCCTTCATCAGCTAGTTCTTCACTAGGAGTCCCTGAAGCATGCCAATTCCTTAATGGAAATATGCCCATCTCGTCTGCGTCTATCATAGGGATGGCTCATCATGTTGCTAGTTGTAACTTTGAATGCAACACCGGTTGGGGAACGAAGGTATGAGGCGTACTTAATTATATACTAATATATTACTCCTCTGTTCCATTTAATATGCCATGCTTTTGAGTCTTGGAGGGTTAAAGTAGTTCACTTTGACGTGAATCAGAAAATTGACTCTTCGAATTTCGAAATAAAATTTGCATAGTTAGAAATTAGATAAGAAGTACTATAAGTCACAATAATTAATAATAAAAAATATTTAAATAAAAATGTAGCAAAATTGATCCTCCTCGGCTCTCCAAATAATAATTATGACATTTATCTTAAAAATGGATGGAGTTATGTAACTATTATCTCTTCCTTTGAATAATTGTCTTTCTTTTTGGATTAGGAAAGGTGGATCGAGATGACAATTAATTAATGTCTTCCTTATTTTCTAACACTACAAGTATTTTGAACCAAATTTTGTTGCCGAAAATGACCAGATTAAAAAAAAGGATCGGAGAGAAATAAATGAAATTCAATGAAATTGTCTAGCTTAGATTTGGAGTTAATTCCTGAAATGGTCGCTGAACTATTGCAAAGTATCTAAAAAAAAGTCACTTTCTTTTTGTTTGGGACAACAATATCACTCAACTTATTCAAAGTACCTTAAAATGTCATTCTCCCAAGTTGTGCGTTAAAGTTCACCGGAAAATGCTGATGTGGAATTTTATTTTAATTCTTTTTATTAAAAGTGGACCCAATAAATTTTTTTTTTTTTTAAAAGACACCAAATCATTTATTTTGTGAGAGACTCACGTACTACCCAACCCAAAACGGATCTTTTTAGATTATTTGAAGAATGTACTAATTCAAGAACCGAGTTTTATTGATGTATGTTATAAGTGTTCTTAAATCATGCTACGGGTAAAATGCAAGATAAATTTTTAAATCCTCCCAACCACAATAGAGTTTTAGCATGACATGATTCTAAACTCATAATGAGGTGAAAACCACCCAGAAGTCCTTCACCTATTGAATGAACTCTGAAGAGAGAAAATTTTGGTTACACAACAAATAGCAAGTCAAGACATTCAGAGAATGAGACTGAAATGCCAAGAATAGACTAAAACAGAAAGGCTCAACGAGTCTCAGCTCATTATACTTTGATCCAAGTTATATTGTGACTTGATAAGTACTTAAAAGACCTGACTCATTTGCACCTTTAGTGAGGAGCAGAGACACTCTCTTTTACATAACATTACACGAAAGGTTAATGTTAATACTATTTAACAAAAAAAAAAGCTTGCCTAAATGTCCCACCAAACTTTGAGGGCGCCATTGTCAACAAAAAAAGAGTAACATACTATGCTAAAATAAGTTTTTTATATAATCAACAAAAAAAATTCAAAACAATTCAATCTAAATTTTGGTAGGATTTCTTGTCTTCTTCTTTTTGAATTAGTACAATCTTCAAGTAATCTTAAAAAGACTCATTTTGGATCGGGTAGTATGTGAGTCTCTCAAAAATAAAGAATTTGATTTTTTTTTTAAATTAAATAATTTATTGGGTCTACTTTTAATAAAAAGAACCAAAATAAAACTCCACGTTAGCATTTTTCAGTGACCTTTAACGCACAATTCGGGAGAACGACTTTTTAAGGTACTTTGGAGAAGTTGAGTGATATTTGTGTCCCAAACTAAAGAAAAGTGATTTTTTTTAAATACTTTGCAATAGTTCAGTGACCATTTTAGGAATTAACTCTTAGATTTGACAATTACTTCATGATATCTATTGTAGAAGAGGATTCCTCTTTTTCCTTTTTCTTTTTTTCAACGAAAGAAAAGGTTTGTTAAAGAAGGAAGACGACTTTGTACATAGAAAATTAACTGCTTTAGGAACGTACATTTGGCCTGTCGGCCTTAGCATTTGTATTATTATAGCTTAAATTTACAATGCAGTCATACTACTTAGGAGTAATTACTTAAAAGGGAATGAGCGATCTTGTATAGATACTTGTCTATTGAAAGTGAGTTAGACTTGAGATCTAGCCAGAAGGTTTAGTTAATGGACAATGATGAATATTCCTCTAAACATACTTGTTCTTGCTCTTACCAACTATCGAACATTGGAATTTTCAGCTGGGCATCAAGTATGGAACACTTGTAGAAGACATATACACAGGTTATAGGTTGCAGTGTGATGGATGGGATTCCATACTTTGCAATCCTGAAAGGCCAGCATTTTTGGGTGAAGTACCAATAAATCTAAATGATGTACTAAGTCAGGTTAAAAGATGGTCTTTTGGACACCTTGAGGTGCTGTCCTGCAAATACAGCCCATTGACTTTTGGTACCAAAGCTTTGGGACTTCTAAGGGCTAATTGCTACACACACTATGTTTTCTGGCCATTTTGGTGCATACCTGTCACTCTCTATGCATGCCTTCCACAGCTTACTCTCCTCAACAGTATCTCCATCTTTCCCAAGGTACAAAATCTGAATCCTAGCTGGTTTACTCTATCGATTGATTTCACTCCAATTACACTGATTAACTTGTGTTCGTTACTGTAGAGTAGAACCATTGAGTTTATAACTCCTTTTGGAATTTGTGACAGGTCTTTGATCCATGGTTCTACTTATACGTGTTCCTGTTCGTTGGAGCCTATGGACATGATTTTGTACAGTTTATATTGTTCAAAGGTACAGTAAATAGGTATTGGAACGATCAAAGACTGTGGTTCGTGAAAGCACTGTCACCTTTTCTTTTCGCGTCAATTGAATTCCTCGTTACGAAAAAAATAGGCATTACGACAAAAGGATTCAACGTGACGAGCAAAGTAGTGGAGCAGGATGAAAGGAAATTGTATGATCAAGGTGTCTTTACGTTTGGAGTTCCTTCTCCGATGTTTGTTCCACTAGTAACGGCATCAATAATCAATTTGATAGCATTTCTCAGAGGAGTTATGACAATAATCTTTAAGATGGAAAGTTTAGATGAGTTCTTCATCCAACTATTCATTGCCGGATTTGCAGTTGCGAATTGCTTGCCTATTTATGAGGCAATGCTACTAAGATCTGATCAAGGTAGGATGCCTAATAGGACACTCATTACTTCCACTATGCTTGCTGGTGCACTCTGCATCGCATTTTCTCTCGTTGTAAACTGAGGTTCCTTGCCACTAAATTAACCTGTAACACCTATGATGACATTATTAAATAAATTAAAGTGTACATTTTTAACAACTTAAACTTTTGATTGAAATGTTCACACATTTTAACATTGTATTAGACTATGAAATCTTCTTATGACTTCATTAATTGCAACTTCAAGTGGCAGTGTTGCCTCTCTTTTTCAAGGACACAAATCTAGTTTAGTAAAATTTACTTCTGAAGGCAATTTTCTAATTCATTTCTTCTGTCAAATATCAATATGTCCATCTTTACTTCCAAAGTGTTGTTGATCCTCGAAGCTATAACTTCCATTACGTTCTGGTCCCTTTAATGTACTGTCAGCGAACCGGGGGGATGGTAGGGAAGGAGAATAGAATCAGCTAGGAGAAATGACCTTGAACAAAACATATTTGGCCAGGAAACTATACCTTTTATCGGACAACAGGCATGACCACAGTGGCATGTGCCACGAACAACTGAATAAAAACCAGCTATGATATACTACATTTCACAAATGATCAATGATTCCTGAAGGGGATTTCATATTTACATATTCAGTTCTGAATGCATGTCAAATTTTTGAACCACTCACAATAGAGATACATGACAAGCACTTCTCATACTCGACCTATATATAAACAAATAATAACAATATTGAACCTATATACTAATATACATATTGGACACACTCTTCCTTCCTTACATCTCTGATAGGAGATTGCTGATTTTCCGAAGCTCCTCAACAGCTGCCATGGCTGTTACTCGACTTTCACCAGCAAAAACATTCTTAGAGAGGTTTACCGAGGTCCCAACTTGACCTCGATCTTGCTGGAACTCAGATTCGATCACCTGGATCAGTAACTAATGAATGAATAAATAGTACAGACAAATAAACCAGGTATCTTTTAGCAGAACACCTAATGAACTTTTAAGTTGTAATAGGAGCTAAGTTGCATGTCTTGTGAATGGAGAAAAAAAGGCAAATTCAACTGAAACAACGAAAGATAGATGCAGGGGAGAAAAGCCTAAGAAGAAAGGGGAAACAGAAGTCGAAAGACTCAAAGTGTTCACTGAATCTCGTCAAGGGGGATAATCAGAGCAGGGGGAGGAAATACCAGTCATTTTCCGGATGAAAATCATAAGCTGGAACATTAGGGGGGTGAATGACCAAGGAAAGAGGAACACTAGTAAGTCACTAATTAAAGAATGGAAACCGCCAGATATCTTTTGTCTTCAAGAAACAAAAAGTAAAGACAGGAATGCAATCTTATCAAGGCAAGTGTTGGGCAATAGATGGGCAGATTGGGCTGAGCTTAAAGCTAGTGGCACGAGGGGAGGAATTGTCACTCTGGACAAAAGACTGTGGAATTGATTGAGTAATCAGGGGACTCACTCAATATCATGTATTCTGGAAAGTTTGACCGAGAGCTTCACTTGGTGCTTCACAGGGGTATATGGGCCACACACTAATATAGAGAGGGATGAGCTATGACATGAATTGGAGGCAGTAAGAGAAGTTTGGGCAGACCAATGGGTAATTGGGGGTGATTTCAATTTTATTATCCAACCAACACGCAGCGAAAACAAATAAGGTCGACCTGGCAATGTTAACATGTTAGGAGAGGCTCAATTGTGGTATTATAAATTGGAACAGGAAGAACCAACAACCACTTGGGAAAGCTTTAAACACTATTGTACTCTCATATTCGGGCAACCCAATCACGGCAATCCATTGGGGAAGTTGTGAATCTCAAACAAACAAGGACTATGAAGGAATATTAAAGCCAATTCCAGGAGTTGCTAGCGCGTGCTTGTACAGTGCGAGCGGATCAGCAAGTTGACCTATTTACAGCTGGATTAAAAGATTGAATTCAACTAGATGTAGAGATATAAAATCCCCTGAATTTGGCCCAAGCTTTGAATCTGGCACGCACCTTTGAGAAAAAGCAACAACTCACTTGCAACATCTGTCAAAGGTTATGGAACACCAGTTGGTATGGATTCAAGGACCACCAATGTTGGATCAATTATAAAGTCGAAGATTTCTGGCCAAGGGAATTTTACAACAACAAAGTCCATTACCAACAATGTCAACTCTCCATTCATTAATAGGTTGTCGCAGGCAGAGTGGCGGAAAGGCGAGCAAAGGGTTTGTGCTATAATTGTGATGAACCCTGTGCAACAACCCATCAGTGTAAGATGCTTTTTGCTAGATGTGGAAGACATTGAAACCAATACAAGTGAAGAACAAAGGAGAGGAAGTGGATAGCTTTTGTTAGACGTATCCAAATTTCAAGCTTGAGGACAAGCTCGTTTTCTAGGAGAGGTGCAAATCAACAATAGGCATGTTTAGGATCCATTATTTTAGCTTTTAGTTTTCTATTTTTATTATTCTGGAATATGATTTATGTTTCCTAGTTCCTTAAGGAAAAGGATTTTTTATTATTCTAGAATATGATTTATGTTTCCTAGTTCCTTAAGGAACAGGGTTTTAGGATTTATGTTTCCTTTTAAAGAAGGAAATTGGAGGAATAAAACCCCAACGTCATAATTCAACAAAGAACAATAAATCGAACTCTTCCTTTGAACTCTTAGGTCTCACTTCCCTTTAACGAGTTGGATTATTATTTAGTATAGGTCGATCTAAAAAGTCCACCTAAGGCAAGAGAAAGCCGAATTCAATAGAATTAGATTTTGTTTCATCTTTATCATCCTATGACTCAATCCCTAACCCGGGAATATAACAGGAAAGTTTTGAGAAAATTAAAGGACTAAATCTCAATTTTTTCTATTGTTGTTACGAAGGTTTCGATGGAAATCTTTTCCAAGAAAATGCTTGTTCCAACATTATTACAGCCTACTGAGCATTAAAAGGATACCTATATTATTTTCTTAACTATGTTGGAAGAAATATTTGTAAAAATTTCGTCCAGAGACCACTTTTGCCACTGCTATTTGGTTTCAGGCCACTTTGTACTTGGTTGTGCAAAAGAAGCCACTTTTTAGGTCTGAAGTTCAGTCCACAAGGATTGAAGTTCCAAAAAGTGGCTAAATACTAAATATTTTGAAAAAAGTGGCCCCAACTGTAAATGCGAGCCAAAAATTGGCTATTCGTGCACTTTCCCAGGTAAGGGCACTATGGAGATCTATTATTGAGGTCAAGTATGGACTGTTAAATCCTTGGATCACCAAACAGGCTCAACTTCACTCTCCATTCAGCATCTGGAAGCATATCAGGAATTACGGGAGGTCTTTCCTATCTCATACTTCTTTTCAAGTCGGAAATGGTAGGAAAATCATGTTCTTGAACGACTCATGGCTTGGCCAAACTCCTCTAAGAGAACAATTCCCTACTCTCTTTAGCATTGCACAGTCCCAGGAAGCTTTAGTTTCAGATTATTGGTCAGAGCAGGGCTGGAATTTCAATTTCAGACGCTACTTAAATGACTGGGAAGTGGACTCATTCAATACTCTTTTGCTTCAGCTTCAAGACACCACACTGTCATCTTCCAAACAAGATCTTCTAAGATGGAAAGGGGACTCTAAAAGCAACTTCTCAGTTAGAAACTGCTACAAGATTCTCAATGAATCATCTGCCAGCTGTCCTCTTTAGCCTTGGAAACGCATTTGGATAAATAAGGCACCTTTGAAGGTTGTTTGTTTCACTTGGCTGTCACCCATGGAGCATGCCTTACCCATGAAAATCTTCAAAAGAGAGGGATCTCGATTTGTAGCAGATGCTCTTTGTACTGAAATTAAAATGAGGACATTAACCATCTTTTCATTCATTGCTCATTTTCTAAGCAAATATGGGATCTCATGTTAAACATCGTTGGAATCGATTGAACTATGCCAAGAACAACAAAGGAGTTGTTGCAAGGGTGGCAAACTAAAGGGATGCGGAAGGACAGATTGAAAACTTGGAATACAATCCCCTCAGCTGTCTGGTGGATCATTTGGAAAGAAAGGAACGCTAGAATTTTTGAAAGCAAACATGAATCTGTGAATAGTATTAAGTACAGATGCCTCTCCTTTTTGTTTTTTTTTGTAACATGGCCATTGCAAATGAATTAGAAGCCATGGTAAATTTTTTGAGCTCTTTGCATAGTAGTCAGTAGGTCTTTCTTTTCCTCTGTACATATCTACAGCACCTTCTGGTTGCTGATTCTTTAATGTTATAGCCTTTTACCAAAAAAAAAAAAATATTTGCCTTAAAATACTAAAACATATATATGGCCATAATTAGACAAGGGAGAATGTTCCCCAACCAAATAAGAGGAATTAAGTGATTATATAAGACTGCTATATACAACTGTTAAGTCCCTTGTATGAATTGATCTTGGGTAATCCTCTCTTATGACCAAGCTTTTGATGTTGAGTTAGACCTAAGAACCATATGTTTATATGGTCAGAGCGACATCAATCTTTGTCATTGAATTTTTTAATGTTGGGGGGCTACTCCTCCATATAAAGTTATCCACGCTCCAGTTGCCCAGTCCAGTCCTAGTGAAACGACATTGGTTAGTCGTTTCGGTAGTTAGGACTCTGATTGGCGAACCGACAGTCTTAAAAGTTCTATAAGGTTCATTAGGGCTTGTATGTAAAGTTCGAGCTAAATCGAACCTCGTTTGGTAGGTCTTGGAAGAAGTTTTCAGTTTCTGATGTCGGTAAAGCCAGATTATGGTTTTTGAGCACGATTCAAGTAAATGAGCTCCGATTCGAAATTCAAAAATGTCGTTAGGTTTCTATGGTCATTTGTGACTTGTGCAAACTTTCAGAAGTGAAATTCGAGGTCGTTCGGAAAGTTTCTGCTGATGTTCCGAGAGTTAGAACTTAACATCTTCCCGTTTGATCCTCGTCTTGTGTTTCGGGGATCCTATTCTAGATTTGTCTTTGCGAGTAAGTCATACAAGTATTGCATAACTTGTGTGCTTAGTTTGGGGTGATACCGAGCTTCTTAGGTCCCTTTCGGATCCAAAATACAGCACCAGCTGATACTGGAGTGCCTTGCCGGCTGGAAATTGCCTTACGCGATAGCGCTGCTTGGAGCGCGAGTGCGCGACAGTGCTGGCTTCCTGAGTTTCTCTGCGCAAAAGCGCTTGGGCAAGCGCGATCACACTACACTAGGTCGCTATCGCAATAGTGCAAGCGCGAAAGCGCCGACAGGGGTATAAAAAGGACCCCTTATTGGCTAATCTCATTTTCTATCTAATTCGTTCAATTCTAAGGCGGTTTAGGGTGAGATCTTGGTACCAATTCATCGTATATCATCAGGTAATGATCCTAAATCATTTTATTACGTTAATTCATGGTTTCGGGGTGGAAATTCTATGAGTTTGGATTGGGGAAAGTTGGGTTAGAACTATCTGATAGTATATTTGAGTTTGTGGGACTGTGAAGAGTCCAGAAATGTATCGTTTATGGATTTTTGGCGAAGTCATGCCCAGGGTAATTTAGCAATTTCATCATATTTTCCGCCTAATAGTTAAATAATCCTTTTATTGGCACTTATTGGTGCAATTATGCTTCTATGGCTCAAAGGAAGGTAGTTTAGAGAGGCTCTAGAAAGGAAAGGTGATTATTTAGTAGTCGTATTGACCCCGGATTCAAGATAAGTGGTTTCATCCTATTCTTCGACGGCCTTTGCCCTTTCGCATATGGATGTTCTATCCACGTGTTTCTTACGTGTGTAGTTGTCGTTAGGCGTACTTACAACGTCATAGCTTTGATTGTACTTGTGTTTGCATTGTATCTTTATGCTGTATTGCATTAGGCTCAGTGTCGAGCCAAGAATAAAGGTATTCTATTGAGGATATGAATATGACTTATTAGGCTATGAAGCACAAATGTTATTTCGAGAATAGAAGCTCTGCTATGATTATAAATGTTTGTTGTTAAGCTTTAAGCTAAATATTACACTGAGGATAAAGATTTTGAGGGAGATATGATTATCAATTGGGGATAGAGAAGCACTGATAGGTCATGAATCTTGAGGCATCACCTGGTCAACGATGAGTATCCCGCACCAGCGATAGTTATTTTATTGCATATAACCCCCGACAGTCGATGTAGTCGAGCACCGGTTACTCCGGTAATCGAGGTAGTCCTGCCCCGGTTACCTGACATGCGAGGTGGTCCCGATGTCGGCTCTCTTCTAGCAGTCGATGAGAGTCCCGATGCAGAGATACCCCGGGCACATGTGACCCATTACATCATAATGCATTCATCTCATTTCGTTGCATAGGTTGTTGAGTGTTACGTGACTGTTTGCTCTATGTTTGTGAATATGGTATTTCATTCTGGTTGTTATATACTTTTCTCTTCTCCTTGGCTAGCTCATATGTTTCTTCGGGGTGGCTAGTCTGTTCCCCACTTATTGAGTTCTTTCGACTCACCCTTTTGTTGTTTCTTATCTACCTATTTTCGTTTCGGCAGGTTTCGCTCTAGGACCGAGTTCAAAACGTGATTGAGGAGCGAAGGAGTATTCAGCTGTCAGGGTGAGCCAACTTTTGTCCGCGATGGCCACCAGATCTAGTTTTGTTATGTTAGCCATATTTTGCTTTTTTCGGGAGATGCATATATTTCCTTGTACTCTTAGATGTCTGGTTTGGATAGCCCTAAACCTAGTTATGGGGTAGCAGATGTACTTCCTCCTGAACAGCTTATATGTATATATATGTCAAGTCTTTTAAGTTATGATGTACCTATTTTGGAGTTAGTTTTATGATTGTTTCGCTAATTCAGTAAAAAGGATTCGTCTGATAGGTCTAGAGGAGGATGACGGGTGCCCATACGAGTTACGACCAAACCGGAAATTCCGGTCGTGTCACCTAGCCCACTTGAATGTGTGTAGGAGTGTCAAGTGCTACATTAATTGAAAGAATGGGTTGTTGTCTCTTTATATAGTCTTGGACAATCCTCCATTCAAGAGCTACCTTTTGAGGTTGAGTTAAGCCAAGGCTATATTTTTACAACAAAAATAACAACTACGCCTGAATCACAAGCTAGTTGGATCAGCTATTTGAATCCTTACAATTTTTTTTTGCTCCATCTGGACCAGTTTCACTCTAATTTTCGATAAGACTACTGTATATGCAGTCAAAAAGTAAAGTACTCTTACCTGGATATTTTCACGCATTGACTGTCCAAGATTTCTTAATGTGAGTATCAAATTCTGGTCTACAGTTTCCCCTTTGATATTTCCATTGCTATTAGATGCATCAGCTGTAGAAGATTCAGCCGGACTGGTCAGATTACTTACACCACTGCAAGCTTTTGTGGAATCATTCACACCACCCTTTTCAGACGTTCCCTCATCAGGATTTCGTCCAAATTTCCATAACCTCTGAAATTTACCAGAGAGAAATTTTCGTTCCTTCAAGCCTGTTGTACTCTTGGCCCCAGAGGCATCATTTGGTTCAGATTTTAAACAGGCCTCCTGTAGGGGATCCAAAATAGGGAGAGGTGAGCTTCCCAGATTAGTCCCAGACACCTCAGCACTATTGACATCAACATCATTTTCATCAGCATAGAAGTTTGATGCTACACTACTTTCAGATCTATTTTCAGGATCATCAGCATGGCGAATAGGACTTGGGGGATCTGAGAAAATAGGAGCATTTTGTTCACAGGCGGTATTCCTGCTTGAGCACATGCGCACAGCTGCGCAAGTTAAATCTCTATTGTCACCATCTTGTATGTTCACAACAACTAGATTTTTCTCCTGTACATTAATATCACCAACATGCTTTTCTACATCTTCATCCAAACCAAGCTCCTGAACCAGATCTTTCAACAAATCTTTCCTAACTGATAACTTGGGATCTTTTCTTCCATTATCGACCTTAGATGAGGATGAATCAGACACACTTCTTGTACGATGCAACCTAAATTTCTCAGACCAACCTTTCCTTTGGTTCGAAACTTGTTTTTGTATACTATTTTCTTTGTGCTCTTCTTCCTTGTGTATAACCCTCCACTTTTCTTCCCAATAGCTTTCTGGTACCAAATATGATGTACTTCCTGGGGAGCTTAAATCAATTGAATGGCTATGACCTCTCACAACTGTTGACTTACTTCTACCATAGATCCCACCTTGACCAATTAAGGGAGTTGAATTGTTGGCATCCACTGCCAAAGCCTGCAAGGACTTTGCCTTTGTTATCAGTTTTTCTAGGCTTGTATCATCTGGAAAATTTAGTAATCTTTGAAGGCATACAGTAGCATTCTCAGTGGCAAGCAGTGAAGGTCTCAAGTGAAGTATCATAGTAACTGCAAAAGCTGAAATGAATGCTCCTCTGTGCGAATTCAAGATTCTGCAACTTGACTCAGCAACAACTTCGGAAGATTTCTCCAACTTCTTGTTTTCACATGCAAATATTTCATCCCAGATTATCAATAGGTCTTCAAGTGCAAATTCACGCCCAAATAGTACGCGTAACCAACGAAGTGCAAAGTACTGTGGTTCAACCCCCAGCTCGACGAGGTGGCTGTGGAGAGAGGAATCAATAAGTGACAGCAAATGATAAAGTGCTGCTGAAGCTTCAATTACAGGGGGAAACCCAGTATGAGGAGCACCATATGGTGAATGGGAAAAAAATTCTGCCATAGCAACTGCACCACCAGCCCCATTCATCAGAGCATCAAACATACAGTACGAATCGTGTTCCATAAACTTCTCTGACAAAAGAACACCAAGCTCACCTTCAGTGCCATAAGCATCACTCAGTAAAACGATGAGTTGTATCTTGGGATCTAGTTCACTTAAACTCGTAATTTTCACTGGGCTCCTTCCAGATCTATTTTCATCTTCCTTAGATTCTGAAAAATTTTGGAAATCAAATCTATATGTAAAATCATTTTCATGAAATGAGAACCCATCAAATTTGTCAGCAAAATGATCTTCATAAAGATTCCTCACTTCAGAAAGCCGTTCAATATCTACTTGAAGAACATAGAGAAGTGGGGCCAATAGTTCATGCATCCCTGCAAATGACAAGCAAAATGCTTTATCATCTTACTCAGCGGACAAACAGAGACAAGTCATTTAAGAACAAAAGACACACGACATGGTAGCAAATTTGAGCTCCAAAGTTATGCTAGATTAATAAGCTCGAAAGAGCAGAAAAGAGGAGAGAGCTTTGTATGGTTGACGCAGTCAATTCAAGACCAAATGGGCTATTGCTCCTCACACATTGCTACGCAAACCTGTAACTTAAAGGCAGCAGCACACTATGTAGACCACTAGATAAGCACCAAGCGTTAAAGAATGTCACTTTTCTTTTTGTATCTGGGGACTAACTAACAGAGCACACAGATGCAAAATTTCTTTTACGAGTGACAACTGAAACAAGTAGCACCAAATAGCTGGGAATATACCTTGTCTGTAGCCAAACTCAGGATGTCTAAGGCACCAAAGAAGTAATATTCGTCTCAACATGGCTTGGCATCCAGGTGTTTGAAAGTAACTACCATGCTCAGGATATAGACGAGAGAGATCCTGATCAACCATTCTTTCCAATTCAGCGTTCCTGAAGAAGCGACTCCACATGCTATCTACATTGTCCATGATTCTCAGCATAAAATCACTTCACTATAAAAAAGTACATCAGTAGGTATCTTATTTAATTTCCTACCTGGATTTTGGGAGAGTGGATTGTCCATGACAAGATCAGGAGAATTACTCCCCTCTTTAGGAACATGTGGATCAATTAGAAGCTGCCTTCTCAGAGACGCATACCTGCACAAAAGCAAAAAATCAACACCTCATCTTCATAACAAGTGTTGAGACATAATTAAGTAAATAAAAGTGTGTTCTCTCTAATAGCTTAAGCTTTTAGACGAGCTTGCCAAAAACTTCAATATGGCATCAAAACAGGCAGAGGACTTGGGTTCGAATCTCCCCGTCACACATTATTAAAAGACTTTCCACTTGGCTCATGAAAAAGAATAAGCCCGCACATGAGGAGGCGCGTGGAGGCATAATTAAGTAAATAAAAGTGTGCTCTCCCTAACAGCTTAAGCTTTTAGATTAGATGGCCACATATTTCAACAACTAGAATATATTCCCTTTTATTTAGCACGATTTCCTTGTTAGTCCGTTCAAAAGAAGAATGAGATACTTCTAAATTTGGAAACAAATTACCTATAAACCTTTCATTCTACACTTAATGAGATGATTTATAACCTCAAATATATATATATATATATATATATATATATATATATATATATATATATATATGGTTTATTCTAGACTACAAGTTTCGAAAGCTTTCATTTCTTTATTATGTCAAGTCAAACTAAGACAAACAAAGTGAAACAACGGGAGTAATAAAAGAAAAATGGAAGCATATGTTACCTCCTACGGGAGTCAGCTGTGACGCGGCGAAGATCATGGATGGAGGGATTAGGGGAAGAAGGTAAAATTCCCAAATGGATACGCCACTGCACCCCTCTCAGATCTCCAAAACCTCCAGATGACATTATTACTAAATGTATAATGTGGCAGCTGAGAAATCAAAATTGTCAAAAGACTCAGCTGCACAAGCGATCAAACAAACTACATCACCTATTTGGGAAAGACCCTCACTCATATTGGCATTTTCGTTATTTCAAAAAGATTCAACATAAAATGAGAAACTGAATTAAAGTGGCAAGATTGATGCAGTTTTCTGATGAATTCATGTTTCAACTTTCCTTTTTTTATGTAGACAGAGAAAATCAAGAGAGAGAATAACGGGAGGGTATATGTAAAGTTTGTTTTCGTAGTTTTGTGTGTAACGGACGACCTGTATTTTGTTGTTTACTTTTAAAACGACCTGTATTTTGTTGCTTGCTTATATGTCATATGAACTAAGATTCACTAGAAAGATTATTGGCATAGTAATTAACTTGCCTCCTCAACTTGTCAAGTTTTCTCATTTACATAATTTATCTTTACGGCCATCTTCTTCCTCTCTTTAGCAACTCAGAAGGGAAAGAATCTAACAACTAGAAATTAAAATAACAATAATCAAGAAAAAAGGGATAAAGCAATTTATTGGCACAAGACTTGTTACCATATTTGAACAAAGTCTACCAGAAACCGATGTAAGATGAGCGCGTGAAAGGAGTGGCACGGGGACAAGAGGAGCGGGGAAGCTATGGCCTTTGTTCCTCAACGAGCAACAAACCGTCGAGCAAAAAACCCCTGGAAAAATTTCGCCAGCAGAAAATGTCATTTGTGTGACCGAGGTGGACACACATGGGATCGTTGTTATGGGTTATAGAGTATCCTGTTTAGGCCTAAATTTAGAGGATCACAAGCAATACAGTAAATATGCAGGAAAAGTAAGTAAAATTGAGAGAAAAGTAATAGACATGAAAGTAAATAGTTTTATTCCTTGAGAATAGCCGGATTTCATGTGAATCGCTTGATGTACAATACAATGTAAGGAGGTGTATTTATAGTAGAGATTTACACAGTCCTAATTATGGTAAAAGAAATACAAAGACTAATAAGGTGATGGGCTTGTAAACTCAAGGCCGGTGGTATATACAAAACTTTAACTAGGAGACTGTAAATCCTAAGGTGGCGGGATGTACACCTTGCATCCTACGCCTGTACCGGTGTAGCGGCCGTGGCTTATGGAGCAGGTGTGTATCCTTTGCGCCCGGTGACTTGTAAGTTAAGTCTAGTCTCACCAGCTGGACTTGTATCCCCATAGTCATAGGTGGCGTATATTTTCCCACACATATCCGGCATGGTTAAACCACTCACTTAAGCAAGGAAATCAACAACCAGGGAACACATCTGATGGTTATAGTAGAGAAATAAATAAAAATGCTACAGGTGGTCATGGCCGTCGACAACAGTCCCGAAGCAGAATAGAGTCTCGACGATCCAATGTGCTCGGACAATCTAGTGTCTCTGGTTTGAGCAATGAGCAGTGGTAGAAATTGATTGGTTTGTTGAACAAATAGAAACCAAGCACGAATGAACCGATGAATTGTAAGCTCATTCAGTTTTCGTGGATAATTGACTAGAGAACATCGAATCATATGACCGAAAAGGTGAATATTTTGGGAGACCTACGATAAATTCCACTACCAAACGAAAGCAGCTCTATGGCTACCCAAGAATGATCAATTAAGCTCAATGAGGACTTAACTCCCCGTGGAGTTCTTTATGTGCCTGGAATGACGTGCAACTGGATTTCAGTGTCTCGATTGATTGACCAATTTGATTGTAATGTGTAATTCACTAATGACTTTTGTGTTGTGGTGGACTAGGCTACGGGGACGTTGATTGGTGCGGGTGATGTGTGGGCAAAAATACGCCACCTATGATTACGGGGATACGAGTCCAGCTAGCGAGACTAAACTTAACTTATAAGTCATAGGGCGCAGAAGATACACACCTGCTCTATAAGCTACGGCCGCTATGTCGGTACGGGCGTATGATGCAAGGTGTACATCCTGCCGCCTTAGGGTTTACAATCTCCTAGTTAGGGTTTCGTATATACCACCGTCTTGAGTTTACAGGCCCACAACCTTATTAGTCTTTGTATTTTACCATAATTAGGACTGGGTAAATCTTAGCTATAAATACCCCTCCTTACATTGTATTGTACATCAAGCGATTCAAACAGAATCCGACTATTATCAAGGAATAAACTTTACTTTCTTGTTTATTACTTTTTTTTCTCAATTTTACTTACTTTTCCTGCGTATTTACTATATTGCTTGTGACCCGCTAACAAATTTAATTATTTTACCTAAAGACCAAATTAAGTCCTAAACAGTTTGGCGCCCTCCGTGGGGCCCAGGCAATTGTAGGTTTCTACGAAGGAAAAGGCGCAGTCATGTCAGACGACAATGACAACGTTCCTAAGAACATCAATAACACAGTAGACGATTCCTCACAGGATCCCAGCAATCCTAACGGACAATCGAAGGATCCTGCCAAAGAACCAATCCTTATAGCTAGTGACGGCGAAGACAATCAACCACGCGGAGGTAATTTCAGGTTTAAGGATTTCCTTGTTGATCTTCTCAAAATCCAGGCAGAACGGGCAGAGAAAAACTCGGCCAACATGGTTGAAAGCATGGCCCAGAAGTCAGAAGCAATATTTATTGGATTGTCTCAGAGGCCAGCATCTCCGCGAGGATCAGCGCCCGTAAACGAGTCACCAACATCTGCTCCTAATCGCAAGCTCAACATAGATGTCGCCCTTGGAAGCTCGAAAACAGTCAACAATCAGGACCTTAAGGAAACACATGTCATTCAGGACATCCTGAAGGAGATGAAGGCCATCTATGATTGGATCGGTAACGTACCGGGTGCTCCACCCTAGGTTACCACCGTAGATAAGCAGAAGTTCTACAAACATGCATATAAGGCAAGTGCTGTACCAGTCCGTGTACCAAAGTATTTTCTCCTGTCGGATAATCCTAAGTACGACGGACTACTGATTCGGACAAGCATATTGCTGCTTATTATATAGCCGTCAAAAGAAACGAGATCTTTGAAGAAGAAACTGAATCTACTCTGGTGAAGAGGTTCGGCTCGACCTTAGCTAAGGGTGCCCTAACATGGTATACTCATCTGCCAATGGGTTCAATCGAGTCATTCACCCAGATGCAAGATGTGTTCAAGAAGGCGCATTCCGGAGCCCGTAAGCGAGAGAAGCGCATGGAAAATATCTTTGAGATCCGACAGCGTGATGATGAGTTGCTGAAGGACTACCTGAAGAGATTTTAGAGGGAACACATGGAGCTTCCTCCAGTTCTTGACAATATTGTTGTGGTAGCCTTTGGCAAGAGTTTGAATTCTAGGGGTTTATTAGCCACCCGGGAGTTGTAGTGGAGTCTTACTCAGCACCCGGTGACGACATGAAATGCTTTACATCAGAGGTATACGGAGAAGCTTCATTAGGAGCCTGAACAATCCTCGGCCTTCGATGGTGGAATTCGCCCAGTCCCTGAGGGTGTCAGCCGTCAGAGGCAGAAATGGAAATACACTGAAGAACCTCGAGCTGGAGATAGAGAAAATCGAGGAAGGAGATATTACAGGGCAGACTTCCCAAGGCCAGTTGAAAAATAGGAGGACAATAGAAAAGCAGCGGCGCTCCCTCACAAGGGGTCGCTCAGCATAGACATGATACCTGACAGGTTCGAGGAGTTAGGACTGCGTGTCAACGTCATGGAATTCGTGAATGATCATCTGAAAAATGACCAAGTGTGCTGACCCAGCAATATGAGGGCAGATCCTGACAAAAGAGACGTGAACCACTACTGTGACTTTCACAGAGATCACGGGCATGAGACTGCCGGCTGTAGAGCTCTGAGTCATGGGCCTACTTAATAAAGGGTACTTGAAGGATTTGCTGACGGATAGGGGAAAGCAGAAATACGCCAAAAATAGGAGCTTGGAGGGTCCTCCTGATCTGCCGGAGCCTAAAAGGTCCATCAACGTGATAGTCGATGGTCCAAGGCTGCTTAACGATTCAAATCAAAGCAAGGCAGCGCCCACTGAAGGCCACGCCCAAGATGAGATGATCTTGTTCAGTGACGAGGATAGCACCAGCTGCAACACTCCTCACCCGATGCCTTGTTCATAACACTTAGAATATGGGATATGGATGTCAAATGCATTCTGGTCGATGCTGGCAGCACTGTAAACCTAATCAAGTGGGACACCTTACGGGAAATGGAATTGAAGACAAAGTAACTCCAAGTGTCTATACATTGGCTGGCTTCAAAAACTCCTGTAAAAAGTCTGTTGGAGAAATAAACCTTGCTACGTACATACCATGAGTATATCACTTTTCGTCTTTCCAGGTAATCAAATGATGGGTCCAGTATAATGCCATCGTAGGATGGCCGTGGATTCGTCAGGTCAAAACAGTGCCTTCCACCCTGTACCAGAAGCTCTAGTACCCTACCGGTTGGGGGGGGGGTAAAAGAAATTAATAGAGATCAGGAAGTGGCAAGGGAATGTTATACAGAAGCTGTCCTAGGAGCGCCTGTCCCTGAAAGAGCACCAGAAGCAAACCTCCTTGAGGCCGATGAAGACCCCAAAACTTCAATCAACCAAGATAACGACTCTGACTGTTTGGTTGATTAAAAGTTTTGAGGGGGGAGATGAAGTATGGCACTTGGAAGTCCAATTCATTTCAGTATTTGCTTTAATTAAGTCTCTAGTTTCTTTTTGAATTTTGATTACAGTATTTTCGTGCTCATTAATCATGTTACCGGTCTTCACCCACAACAGTCCGGGCCTAGTGCCCCCCTTATCAATAAAACTATTATTCTACTTAGTCAGTTTTACAACCAGATCCATCTATGATCCAAATATTCATAGCCCTGTCACAACTTAAGTTGAAGTAAAACACTCACTTTCGTGACAAAAGCCGTAAACTACTCGCTTAAAGCTAGATCACTTCTAGTTCAACCACCATGTATTATTTGTAAGTTGAAATCATCAATTCAATAAAATTCACTAACATGTCGGTGGGGATGCCCGTCTGTATAGTGCCAGTAAGTCTTAAAACACTTGAGTGAACAAGCGCAGACGTTCTAGTTTGAACACAAAAGTGCCCCGTTACTTACAATGGGCTAAAGACGTCCCTTTGTGGGCGTAAAAGGCCATCTATCACAGACGCAATTTAAGCCGTCAGTTACTGGCGCACATACAACGGACGTACATGCCCCAACAAGCTCATTGACAAACATTCTATTACTTTACAAAGCCGCCTAAACTCTTGGCACACATACCTATATAGGCATGAATTTACAAAACCATTATCTAAAAATTGTTTACGGCAGAAATTAAATTCGTCACAAACAAAGTAATGGATAATTCAAGTCAAAAAGCCTCAAAACGGGCCCAAAATATAACAATTACGCCCAAAACATGGGAAAGTGTTCATATCATTGTGCTACAAGCAAGGGAGGGGGGATTCTAACTCTCTCTCGGGGGATTTCCTTCAGCGGAAACACTTCGCAAAGGTCCTGCTTCACCAATTGCAAGTTCCCCATATTGCATATCATCGTCTCCTTTAGCACTAGCTTTTTCAGAGCCTTCTTCAAAGTCGGAGCCTAGTTGAGCATCTGCTTGGGCCACGAGCTCGGTCAACGAAGCAATCTCAACAGCTAGGTCGAAGCTAGGATTATCACAAATCCGATGCAAGGTAGCGAGTGCAGCCGCAAGATTAGCATAATCTACCTCGGCCATGTGTCGAGCGTTCATTGCATTTATTTTCTCCTCCATTGGGCGAGAGTCATTGTGGAGCTTATCACGGGTTTTCCCCAAGGATGCCACTTTGGCTTGCAGTTTATCATTCTCATCCTAGAGAAACGCAGAAAGGCTCTCAGCATCATAAACATCTTTCTCAGCAGCCTTAACTCGCTCTTCTATCGAAGACAACCTTTGTCGTAAGCCTTCCTCAATTGCTTCCAAGTAGGTCACATTGGCATAATGCACTTGCCCGGTGAGTGTGGCTTCTTGCAGGAAAGCTTGGAGAGTCTCTATAGCTTGCTTGCACTTATGGGCCTCGTTGCTCACTGCGGCGTTCAAATTCTTGTTCTTCATTTGCTCCAAATGATGGGCCTTGTGTGTGGTTTGGAGCTATCCTTTCAACTGTTCCACCTTTTCTACGAAGGGCTGCAAGCTGGAGACCTGTCCCTGCAAAGCATCATTCTCCTCCTTCAGGGTTACATCCGAACTCCCTCGACGAAGGATGTTGTGATAAACCATCAACCTTTGAACAGTATCAAAGAAGATGATAAAAAAGAGGAACGTACAAGTTTAATTCATAGCGTTACACATGAATGGAAAAAATTCACCCAGAGAGAACATCATGCGTCAACCTCAAGAAGCTTCTGGTGACTATAATCGGTGAGGTGCCTTTGCTCTCAGGGGTCAATCAGCTCGGCAGTATGGTCAGTCACAGCGCCCGGGCTCTCAAACAGGTTCACTCTCGCAGCAATAGGGATAACAACTTCACGAGATTCACTCAAGGGCTCGACGGCGGGAGCAACATCTACAGATACTTCTTTGCCAGGACAATTCTAAGGAGAGTTGGTTGGCTCAGGGGCAGAGGTCAGTGTAGCAGTTTCTGCAAATGTTTGATGGAGAATCATTCATGGGGCGTGTAAAGAAATTACACCAGTGAAAAGGCATAAAGAGAATAACCTACCCGACGATAGGGGCTCAAGAGGAATAGATGGAAACATGACTTCATCTCTCTCGTCAGCCTCTTCTTCAGCCTCAGAAGTCTCATCAATCAGGTGTCTACGCGTTCGTGTAGAAGGACCTGACTCAAGAGTAGCAACAATAAAAGAATGAGCAGCAGAAACTTCAGGCTCGGGCACTCGGGGACTTCTCCCTCTCCATCAGAAATCACTAGGGGCTCATTGACGACTACCATGTTGTCAAATTTGGTAGGCCTCTTTTTATTCGAAGAATGGGAGCCACTGGCTTTCTCAACAACCCTACCGCTAGATGCCTGCACATCAAGAAGAGGGGCAATATACGGAGCAACAATCTTGATTTCCTTCAAATTAGGCATGGGGCGTGAGAGACATCTGAAGGGGAATAGGGTGTTGGCAACAGTTGAGGTGTAAAATCAAGAAAGTATTCAAGAGAATTAACTTACCGTGATCCTTTGCCAGCCAACTGTTCGTTCCAGCCAAGGCCGTGAAAGTCATTGTGCTAGCAGGGTTTCTCGCAAAGATTGCAGTGACACACATATTTAAATCTTCATGGGTTAGTAGAAGGGCAGTCACGGAATTCACTAAGAAGAACGGAAAGTTAGTTCAGGAAAATAACATGCGTAAAATACACAGAAGATGGAAATGCAGCAACTTACGCTTCTTATTGAAGATCTCTGGAAAAGGGACAGACGACACTATATACGGGGTTCATGTTGCACCCCTCTTTTTTCCTAACTCGGAGTGAGTCAAGATTCGGGTTTGACTAAGTAACTTTGTTGAGTTGATTTTAGAGTCGCCACGTAATATAGTTTTCTAAGGTGTATCACGTCACCTAAATATCTAAAGGTTGTGATTTAACTCCAGGAGTCATGCTTACAAAGATTCTAAGGGTAAGAAGTCCAAATGACTCAGGGAAGAAGTTATTAGGTACTTTCTCAAGTCCCAAGAAAGGTGGTTCCCGCCGGAGTTTTCATTTTTTGGGATGTTAGGAGATAATGAGATAGTAAACAACTAATTTCTAAAATTGTATTTTAATTCTAAAAGTCACATTTCTAAGTTAAAGGCCAAAATCAAAATCAGTTATGCTAGCAGGAGTATTTACGCAAAGTGCACGAATAGCCACTTTTAACATGGGCAGTGAAGTAGGGAAAAGTGCACGAATAGCCACTTTTGCCAGTGGTCTTGGGTTTGAGGCCACTTTTTAGTGGTTTTACATAAGAGGCCACTTTTTGGAACTTTAATTCTTGTGGGTAGAATATAAAACCTTGTGGGCTGAAGTTCAATCCCTGTGGGTTGAACTTCATGCCTAAGGTATAAAGTTCAATTTCAACCCGCAAGGATTGAACTTTTAGGCATAGATGCGTAAACTTCAACCCTTGTGGGCTGAAGTTGAACTTCAACCCTTGTGGGCTGAAGTTGAATGAAATTCAACCCACAAGGATTTATGTTCCAAAAAGTGGCATCTGATGCAAAATCAATAAAAAAAAGTGGCCTCAAAGCAAATACCATTGGCAAAACTGGCCTCTGAGAGAAATTTTACAGTGAAGTTTGCTCAAAGCATATTCTGGGTCATTCTATATTTGCAGGAACGTCCTAAGCTCTATGCCTAATCGCACATTTGGCCACTGATTTTATAAGTATTGAATTAAGCAGGTTAAAATCGCAAGAAGTGTTTAAAAATAGTTCATTTGTGCAAATTCAGTAGTTGGACCAATTTGCAGAAACAGGCAGGTTTTCGAAAATAGTGTTCAATTCGACACAAAGACCACCTTGTAGTCAATATGTCAAAAAATGTTAGTCATTCCGGGTCGGCGTATTTTGACATTAGTTGTCAAATACTAACCTTAATGGCTTTTGCTTTAGGGGTCAGTTTTCAAAAATATTGTATATATGCATAAATAGGATGTTTTTGAAATCCGGGTGCACAAAGCATACAAATACAAATAATGGGCTTTCACACATAAGTATATTATATATATAGGAATGCAATACATGTTTAGGCAATACAAATTAGCTTTTAGAAAATAAATATAGCTTGTATAGTCAGATCCCTTAACTTATACTCCCTTATACACTATTGGGTTAGTGTATAAGAGATATAGTTTTGAAAAAAATGAGTTTAAACACATAATAGGCCAGTTTTAAAGCAAGGGTTTGGGCCTGTATTAGTAATGTAAAAGACGGGCAGTTTAGTTTTACAGAAATAGTCTAGTTTCAGGCAATCAACACGCAAAAGGCCCCTATTTAGCTAGAAGTTATCAGATTTCATGATTCACACCAATAGATTGTCAAGGGTTTGATTTAAAACTATCATGCACATTTAATCACTACTCCCTCCGTCCCAATTTATGTGGCACCATTTCCTTTTTTGTTTGTCCCAAAATAAGTGGCACCTTTCCTTATTTGACAACTATTTAATGCATCATCTCTATTTTACCCTTGTTGGGCCCTACATACTTTTAAACCTACCAACAACTTTTTTATTACTCAAATCTTCTCTCTCTTACTTTTTCAAGGGTAAAATTGATAATTAACAAGGTCAACCTCTATTTTCTTAAACTCCGTGCCCGGTCAAATGGTGCCACATAAATTGGGAAGGAGGGAGTAAATTTTATCAACTTAACATGCAGAAATCCTGTTTTTTAGAGCATGACGCAAGAACAAAAAGAGTAAGGGGTTAGAAGAGGCCCTTGGATAGCCACATACATAGCTCATTGCTAGGTAACCTATTTTAAAACAATTGTAATACACACAGGGGACCCTAACAAATACAAACAAGAGGGGAAGGCTAAGGGATCAGAAAGAGAGGTGTCATGTGAACACTTAAAATAGGGCATGCATAGCCTGACTTTCTGTTAAGGGGAAAAACCATAACCAAGCCTTCCCAAGTGGCAATAAACACCTGTATAATAACATGGTATAGCAGGCCAAGCTATCCAGAAGAAACTGCATAAAAGGGTTAGCAGGGGAGGCCTAAAAGGCCTAAACAAGCACACCATACATGCAATTCACATAGACAAAGCTATCATGTTTCAGAGAAAGAAAAAGTAAGGAGAGCACTACCTTAATGCTTTTCTAAATGAGTGCACAGAGTAAGAGTGAATACAGCAAAAGAAACTTCCACCAGTGAGGGTGAAAGTCTCTTATTTCTTTCAGTAAAAAGAGAGAGTGATCAAGAGAGATGAGAGAATGCCTTCAATATTTTCAATGTGAGTGTTGTGTATTCAGTTTCTGTGTGTGTTAAAATGAAAAACACGTAGGTTTATATAGGTGTGAGGGGTGAGGGGTTTAATTCAAACGGGTAAAACAAATAAGGCAAGGGAATATTTTTCTAGAATTAAGGAGGACACCCTTAGGTGTTCTTTCCAAATATAGCTCAATCAGAACCCCAAACTTAAGGCAAACCGAATCCTTAACAAATATGGTTCCCTCCCCTTAAACATAATAGAGTCCAAGTTCAAAAGATCAGTGTATAAGCATGTCTTAGACTATTTTAGGCTCGAAATCCTTGATTGCTCTGGCAGGTCCCAATCAGAAACTCTAATTGATACTATATCAATTATCAAAACAGATTTCCATTCTACTATCAATCAAAGACTTCAAATTGAACAAATTAGGATCCCTCTAATCATGCTAATCAATCCTCCATTCAAATTTCAAACTAGGAAAATCATGAATTCAAGAGAATTATGTATTTTATCATAACAAGAAGGCAAATACATTTTCAAAACAAGAACGACCATGATCAATTCACAAACTGACACGGGTTCTACATCTTAAAATTAATCGAGATGATCCAGAGTAGGTGATGTAATGTAAACACGGAAGCGATAAAATAGTGATAAAAGTGAGATGCGACTTAAACACTTACGAGGTAGCACCAAGGAACGATGTCTTGATACACCCTCGATTCGAGTCGAGTAGAACCTACACTATGCAACTATCCTCAAGAGACACCCGACCCTTGCAAATAGAATGATCAAGGAGGATTGAAGGTCAACTTGGATTCTTCTAATTGATTTCAAGCCAAAACAATTACAAGGTTTGAGAGTGTGTCTCATCAATGTGTGTGTGGCAATAAATGATGAAGGGGTGTATTTATAGCACCCCTTTATAAGATATGAAAGGTCTAATAAGCCCTCAACTAGCTTGGAACACAATATAGCACTTAATGCTAGAATAGGAATTTCATACAAAAAGAAGTCAAAATTCAGC